>CM048755.1:290313332-291015231 GCA_026315105.1 Locusta migratoria | reverse complement strand
AAGTAGAGAGGGGGGGGATGAAGTAGAGAGGGGGGGGATGAAGTAGAGAGGGGGGATGAAGTAGAGAGGGGGGGATGAAGTAGAGAGGGGGGGATGAAGTAGAGAGGGGGATGAAGTAGAGAGGGGGGATGTAGGGGATAGAGGGTGATGAAGTATAAGGTGGAGGGAGGGGGAGAAGCAATGGGGAAAGGGGGAGAAGCAATGGGAAAGGGGGAGAAGCAATGGGAAAGGGGGAGAAGCAATGGGAAAGGGGGAGAAGCAATGGGAAAGGGGGAAGGGGAAGAAGGGAGGGGGAAGGGGAAGGAGGGAGGGGGAAGGGGAAGGAGGGAGGGGGAAGGGGAAGAAGGGAGGGGGAAGGGGGGTGTGAGAGTGGGATAGGAGGGGATTGGAAGGGAGGGTGAGTGTTAATTGCTTGTAATGTCTTAGCCGGCAACTGTATATAGGCTAGGGAAAAATGTGTAAATTGTGCAGTAAGAGAAGTGCTGGTAATCTCGATATGGAGATGGATGTGATATGGTTATAATTTGCTTTGCTTTCCTCGGGGCTCCTGGGGCGCAATTGTGTGGAAGTGGCGGCGGGCAGAGCGCCTATTTGTCTCGCGGGCGGGCGCCACATATCTTCGTTTGGTGGGCCGCCGCGAGTGCGTCGCTCTTGTTCCTGTAACTGCGATAAACTGCCGCCTCGCCGCCGCTCAATGAACGCTGAGTAAGCTCAGTTGCGAATTCACCGGCCTCGTGTGCCCGCATTCAGCGCCGTATTACGGCCTCCAAAGTATCGCCAAAAAACTCTGCAGCTTCACAAGCCTAGGGCTTAGCGTGTCGTCGACAACGTGGTCATTACAGACGGAGCTCAAGCTGGGATTTTTGGGTAAGGATGGGAAAGGAAATCGGCCTTGCCATTTGAAAGGAACCATCCCAGCATTTCCCTGGAGTGATTTAGGAAAATCACGGAAACCCTGTATGTGGATGGCGGGAAGCGGGTTTGAAACGCCGTCCTCACGAATGCGAGTCCATTGTGTTACTACTGCGCCGTCTCGCTCGGTAAGTGACTATAAGAAAAAAATAATTTTCCGCCGTTTCGTTTTCCCAATGCGGAGAGGGATGGGGCATGTTGGTTTACTTACATACAACTCCAGAAATTCAGAAGACGGCTGCGCACAAACTGCAAGACAGAAAGACAACAGACAACGCAAGTACACATAGCATCTCTGCAAGTTTGTAACTCACGTTGCAGGTCTCCACATGGACATAACTGACGTGGCGATTGTCAATACGTGCATGCAATTCCCGGACTTGTCTCCTGGAAAGCCCGACAGCAGAGCTTTCCGAGAATCTGTACTGGGTTGCCTACTTACAGGCGCGAACTAAATCTAACGGCCTAAGTAACTCACTGACAGTCGACATTTCGCAGGGTAAAAGAAAGGTGAATTATAAAAAGAAACGTTTTGACTTCAGTGCAAATGCTCACTACTTCGGAGAGAAAAATAAAAAGAAAATAAAAACGAACAAAGTTTAAGAAAGCTCAGACGCTGTGTTCTGAAGTTACACCGGCAGCGCGATGTATTAGACGAGACTTCAAGTTTTCCGGTTGTGGGTTCAGATGCAGTTCAATGCCGAACATTCTGTTTTTCTTTAATCTTAAAAACACACTGGATTTTCCTGAATTAAAAATAATTATTACAAATTTTATTTAATCTCATACAGCGAACAGATCTTTCCCACCTGGTTCATTGCAAGAAATTATGCTGAAGTAAACGCCGCTCTTTCAGTCCAGCGATATGTAAATTTATCGTCAGGAGACGAAATACATTAGCCGATTGTAGCAGTGCCATATTCTAATCAGACAACAAAGGGTAATAGAAGCGATTTAATCAAAATACATGCTCTAATCCCTAATCAGAGTTTAAGAAAATGACGAAATATGCGAGATTTGCCGCGAAGTTACCACCAAATCGCGAGTTGATTAGTATCGTTAAGGAGTTTCCCAATGATATTCATAAAAAACATGTGTCAAATGTCCCTTCATACAGTGTTCATGATGCCTCGCATTTGTGTGTTTCAAACGTTAAGAACTTAAGAGTCTAGAAGTTGTATTTACTCTTTTTATTTATTGTTAATTGTATGAGATTCAAGAAAAGTTATTTTTATTTTAGGAAATTCCATTGTTTTTAAATCAAAATCTTAAGATATGTTCGGCATCGAATTGAATTTGAATGCGCGATTGCAAAGCTTTAAGTCAATTGTGTGACCTACGTTCTGAACAAGCCCTTGCCTGTGTAGCTTACCATATTTTACTTCTTAAAACTTGAATGCTCGTAATATAAACGGGGGAATATCCTTGATTAGGGCATTTCCCCATCTGTTTTAAAAACAGAGCTTTTTTTAACTTTGTGCGTATTTTTCTCCGACAATATCGAACATTGGCACACTTGATAAGACATTTTTTCTAACTTGCTTGGAGTAGAATTATGAAATAATTTACTGATACATTTTCCATACACTATTTATTATATATGTAATTCAGCTCTAAGTAAGAATGGTCACTCTATTGAATCAAATTTAGGGGGAAGTAGTATTCATTGCAAATCTAGAGAAACATTAGTAAAAGTCAACATTTCACTTTACGATAAATTCGCCTCGCGCTGTGTGTGTGTGTGTGTGTGTGTGTGTGTGAGAGAGAGAGAGAGAGAGAGAGAGAGAGAGAGAGAGAGAGAGAGAGAGAGAGAGAGAGAGAGGGGGGGGGGGGGGGAAATTTGACTAACGCAAAGCGCAGAGTAAACAGATACAATCAGCAGCATGAACAGAGGTCAAATCGGAGAGTTGGGCCGTGTTATGAGATATTACGCCACATGCGATGGTGGGAGGTTACGGAGAAGAGGCAGCGGAGGGGGGTTGTCCGGAAACCGAGATAGCGCCACTCGCTTTGTCGGCGTACAGGAAAAGCTGTGTTCGAGAATGCATCCGATAACACCGGCTGTAAGGACGATTCTCCGAATACCACCCACGGAGTAGGCACGCCGCACAATAAAAAGGTACGCGGGCCTAAATTTCTGGCGACACGGGAAGGTTTTCTCTTTATAACGATGAATAAAACGGTTATTCACCTCTCTGGAAGCACCCTTGGCACTTAACGTTTTCTGGAAATTCTTGCTGTGTTTACAAGCGAAATACTGTTATTGACTCCAAATGAAGCGTACAGTGTCCTGACGACCACCGATCAATAAAAATGTTATGATTGGGGATTTTATTTTTGGCAACTGTTAGATTATGTTGTGAAAAAGCGACATACTCAGCACAGGTAGAATTAATGAAAATTCCTAGTTGTAGTACCAGCTGATGAATGTTACAGTTAAAAATATAGCTTAAGATCTCACTCTTTTTGTTACGAAGTGTAGGGAGTCTGACTATGGACGCTTGCTTCTATTCCCAAAACGCAAATCATAACCCACAATCAGAACAGCCTAACTGGAACAATTTGGAAATTACTATTCGCCTGAAACCATATACCTGATGTCACGTAACGTTTTTATGTTACATCTCTATGAAAGAAACGTACCTCGCTACTGAGGATAATGTTCAAATGTTTGTAAATATATGGGACTTAACTACTCTAGTCATCAGTCCCTACTTTAACTTATACTAAGGACAACAAACCCATGCCCGAGGGAGGACTCGAACCTCCGACGGCGAGCAGCGGTGCTTTCCTCAGCTAGATGCCTTGGAACGTTCGGCCATTCCACCGCGGCGATAGTGCAAGGGAATAAACAGGATAAGTATTCTGCACGATAGTTGTCCGTGCACAAATTTATCTTCCATCTTGTTTAGTTGTCGTCCAGCAAAGCTAATTTATGGATGACACATGCTGTACAAAGTCGTCTAAGCAATGTTCAGTTCATGATCGTGGTACCAAATTACATTATAAACAATACACCTCCCTCCTGGATAGACGAGCGTGTAAAAGCTCCCGTTTGCGGGATGGGGAGGAGCATGTAGCCCGGTTCTAATCTGGCCGGTGGATTAAGGACGAGGCCGGCGTGCCGGTTAGCGCGGTTTCATCCTCACCCCTACCACCAGCCCTTGAGTGAATATCGGGCTGGTGCCCAAATAACATTTAGAAAACGTCCACACACTTTCACATGTATAACGCAGTACCCAGACGGCTGTGAACACACAATTTCTCCCAGGGGGTAATGGAGTGGTGGCAGGAAAGACATCCGTTAACCTCGAATTAAGTATGCCAAAACCATAGTAACCATGGCGACCCTGCGTTAATGGGGGATAAAGGCACAGGTTAAAGAATTGTATATTATGCGCCAGAACATTATGACCATCTACCTAATAGCTGCATGTCCACCTTTGACACGGATACCAGTAGAGACGTATCTTGACATGGAAGCAATCAGGCCTTGGTAGATCGCTGGAGGGACCTGGTGCCACATCTGTACACATGCCACTTAATTCCCGTACATTGTGCTGTGACGCCACGTTCAATAACATCCCAGACGTGTTCGATCGGGTTCAGATCTGTCGAGTTCTGAGTCCAGCAGATCAATTGCATCTGGCCACGATGTTCCTCGAAGCACTCCATCACACTCCTGTCCTTGTGAAATGACGCATTCTGAAATATGCCACTGTTGGCAAACATGATCATCATGAAGGGGCGCCCGTGGTATACAACCCGTGTGCAACACTAATCATGGTGCCTATCATGGTGCCTTGCACGAGCTTTACTGGACCCATGGACTCCACGTCTAAGTTCTCCTTAGCATAACTAAGCTTCCACCAGCTTGTCTCCGTTCCGCAACACAGGTTACAAATAGCTGTTGCTATAGAAGACGACAGATTAGTTTCCTCCCATCAGCATGGTGAAGACGCTCAAGTGCCCATTCCAGTTGTAGTTGCTGATGTTAACAAACATCGAACATCCAAGGATCGTCGGCTGCAGAGGCGTAACTTCAGGAGTGTTCAGAGCACAGTGTGGTCAGACAAACTTGTACTCTGCCCAGCATTTAATCTGATTTTACTTCCGTCACAATTCGCCTGTCCTCTTTTCAAATGTTCAAATGTTCGTAATTCTATCGGACCAAACTGCGTGGTCATCAGTCCGTAGCTTACAAACTACTTAAACCTAGGTAAACTAATCTACGGAGACACACACACACACACACACACACACACACACACACACACACACACACACAGAGGCGGCTGCTGTTTCGGTCCAAATCAAAGGAAGAATGCTCACTGGTGAATTAGTGAGTCTGCCAGCTGAGCTTGTCGCCTACATGCAGAGTAACTCTCTCAATTGTGTGGCCTACGCGGCGCAGTCGGCTCGCCAACGCAAAGCCTACGTACTGGCAGAGAGAAGCCACAGCATCGGCCCACCACCGCCTCGCCACTTCACGCCTTCCCGCCAGCTAATGGCTCCCAATTATTCAGCCGCTCGCTACTCCCTGACGTCACCGGCTCTATTTACTATGCGTCTATCATATCGCACGTTAGTCTCTCTAATTTCTACGCTTGTCAACGAGAATTACTGTCCCGTTCCGTATCACCGATGCCACTTTCATATGGAAAATCAATTACGTTTGCTTCCTGGGCAGATGCTAAATAAGGTTCTGCGGGACAACAATAACAATGCACGGCTGAACGAGACCAATTGTTCAGATGTCTCGTCGGTTTTTGCAGTGTCCATTTGATCTTTACCTAAGTATATGTTTGGTAATTCTCAGGCGCGAACCCAAAAGGGGAAACTGAGGGAAGTATAAGAGGCATGACACTCTCCTTCTCCACGCAAACAAATTATTATTAGTGCATTAAAGAATTTTATATAATTATTTTTTATTATTTACAACGAACAAGAAACTTTATATCAATAAAGATATGCACATACGAACACCTTATTTATGTTTTTAAGTTGTTATACTTGAGTTACCAGCAAACGAGTATCGATATGACAACCGAGAGCCTTTGAGGCTTTTGTCTTCAATCAGCATTTGTCATTTGTGGATTTGCGGTTCTCATAACTTCTGATACAAACGACGCGAAGTTCAATTCTTAGTAATATTTTCTGTATCATTATGTATAAAATTAATACGGTTGTCGTCTTGGGATACATTTCTGTTGCGCCCTTCACGAAATAGATCGTCGTGAATTCCGACTCTGTTAGATCCAGTTTTACTGAACATATGCTGTCCAATTCCTTCTTGAAATGACGACTGAAGATTGCAGATAATATTTCAAAAATTTTCTTGAAAATCTGTAACGCTGTGACAATGTTAATTATTTCAGATGAACGTTTCACACACACACACACACACACACACACACACACACACACACACACACACACACAAGTGTACGTAATATATTTAATACTCACTTCTTGTTTTTACTGTTAACGTGGCCAATACTAACATTTGCGAATATTTAATTTAAACGTGTAAGAAGTGCTTTAGGTAGATCGGATACTTCAATGGCAGTTCAGAATTCGGAGGAGAGACTGATGCAGATGTCGTAACAATTGCTGCATGGTTAAGAATCGCATACGGCACATGGTTCAAAAGATTACGTCATAACCAATAGAAATCGCAAAAAATGCCATATGATGCGGCGAGACTTTCGAAATACACTGTATGAGAATGACAGTACTTAGCGACTTGCAACAAACTTTAAACATAATTTCAAACCTTTATTAAACTTTCTCGCTGACAACCATAGCAAAACGATGAAAGGAAAAAAAAGTTTCTCGCTTACTACTTTTCCGCTGTTTATGTAGTAAAACTACGGCATTCGGTATGACGTTACAATTAATAATTTACAGACACTATACACGCATATAGTTGAGTGTACTTTCTAAATTGTATCACAGTACGACATGTAGTTCTTGAGATATGAGCACAAACAACGTTCATGGAAAACGGCCACATCACGCACAAAGCTTTAATCTATTACTTCTTTACTACTAACTGTATTCCCAAGAGATTTTAGACATACATACATCCATTATACAAATGCATATATACCCGAAAAATGGCAGGAAGTGATCAATAAAAATGCGGTATAGTTTGTTACTTGTCTTTATGAGATGAAAAATAATATCAAGATACCTAACAAGTCTTATAAAAACTTTTTCAGTTCGTTACGCATTTTACTTCGCTAAATTAAAGTCGTCAGGTAAGTCACAACCACGTACCGGTATGGTTACGAAAATGAGAAAATGGCACGGGGAGACAGCGATACTGATGGACGGCGGGGTTTCGGGATTCCGTGCGGCGATATAAGCGGCGTTGCTCAGGGAGAAATAATTTGCTATTAGCGTCCCTTTCAGTGAGCGAGCCTCCGCGCGCAGGGCGCAGGGGGTGAGGCGGGCGCACCGCTGGGACATCCCGGAAATTTTCATCATTCCGCGCTCGTGCCCACCACCAGACGTTATTTAATACGTGAAAGAAATCCCTATTTCTGAAATCCGTCAGCAATTTCAGCCGCCGGCGCGATGCGACTCCGGCATACTCGCGTCGGAATCACAGAAGAAACTTCCACAGTTCATTTCAGTGCGCGGGAGCCTGTTTTGAAAAGTAAGTTTCTCTCCCTTTGGGAGCTCGGAGTCCCGCCGACAGTGACACGGAATAACATAGCTTTGCGAAACGGGACAGAAAAAAAAAAAAAAAACACGTAACCACTGCTTTGTGAAACATAGCTTGCTGTATTAAAAGAAGCACGAGTGTTATCTTGCATACTACGCGTTCATTACAAACATCTACATGATTACTCTGAAAAATCACACTGAAATGCCTGGCAGAGGGTTCATCCAACGACTTTCATACTATTCCAGAGACGACTTTTTCATTAGTTTCACCAAAATTGCTTATTCATTATCATGTTGACTAGTGTCGGGCTTTGCCCATTTTCATAAGCCACCTATTACAGATAACAACGTTCTTCTTAGTTACGTGTATGTGGTAATTACATACATGCAATTTGCTTACATTTGACCACTGTGTTGAAAGATGTTGATCCAGAGAAGATTATTGAAATATGCTCAATAATGTTTGCTTTATTTCGTTTACTTAGCGTTTGTGATCACATCACTGGTTATATGCAACGTCAGATACACAGTTCCATTGGACTCAGTTGCAGAATTTTCCAGTTTGTTCAATGTTTGTAAAGTTATGGGATCTAACTGCAGCGGTCATCGGTCCATAAACTTAAAAACTACTTAAACTAACTTATCTTAAAACCAACACACATACCCATGCCCGATTGAGGACTCTTTAACTTCCGACGAGAAACGGTCGCGCGCACCGTAGCAAGACGCCTTAGTGCGCACGGCTATTTCGCCGCGGCTTTTTGCATTTTATATTCAGAAATATAAATTATAGCAGCACAACAGTATCGTCTCTTAATTACAATACAATACGAAACAAACTTTATATTACACTTAAGATAGTTCTAAATATATAATGCAAAATTCATTATACAACTACAGTGTAATGGAACGATGTATCTCACGCTGCATGCAACCAGTGATATTATCACAAAGACTAAGTAAACGAAATAAAGCAAGACTATTTAAGACATTACGATAAACTTATCTGGATCAACAACTTTCAAAATTATACCAAGGTATTCGAAAAAACACACCATTATATACAGTGATCTAATGTAAACGTATATAGCATTTAAATTTTTTAGGAGTGATCTACATACACACGTGACCTGCAGCTGGAAAGCGATTTACATATCTGCATGGCGCAAAAATTAGCAGTTGGCCCTAAATAATGATGAGTGTTAAGTCATTCATATGAGCTCTAAAAATCCGTTAAACTGCATTTACACGATAAATCAAGTATAAAGGCCGTGAATTATATTTAAAAAAAAAAGTTCAAATGTTTGTAGAGCTTATGGGACTTAATTACGGGGTCATTAGTCCCTAAATTTACAAACTACTTATGAACTAGCTTATACTAAAGACGGCACAAACATCCATGCCCGAGGGGGGATTCGAACCCCCGACCGCAATCGCCGTGCAGATCGTGACTGGCACTCCGAAGACCGCTCGATCACCGCGGCCGGCGTGAATTCAACTAACTACCTAAGAATTACAATTAAGAACTACTTTAATTGGAGAGAGCACACAGAAAACATCGTGGGAGAGAGAACCAAAGGCTACGTTTCAATCGCAGAACACACACAAGATGCAACAGTTCTACTAAAGAAACTGCCTACAATACACTTTTTGGAGTATTGCTGCGCATTGTGGGATCCTCATCAGGAGGGACTAACGGCGGACCTACAAAAGGTTCAGAGAAGGGCGGCTCATTTTGTATTATCGCGAAACGGAGAGGAGTCATATAAATGATGCACTAGTTGCGGTGGTTATCAGTAAAAAAAAAGCGTTATTCATTGCGACGAGATCTATTTGCGAAATTTCTCTCCCCAACTTTCTCCTCCGAATGCGAGCATATTTTGATAGCTCCCACCTACATAGGGAGACATGATCGTAACAAAACAATACGAGAAATCAGATTTAAAACGAAAAGATTTAGGTGTTGCTTTTTCCCTCGCACTATACAATGGAACGGTAGAGAAATATAAGGGCGATTCGACAAACCCTCTGCCAGGCACTTAAATGAGATTTACAGAATAGATATATTAATTTAGATGTATAGTGAGGTTTCTGGAATTAAAGGAAAACATCAATCCATATTGCTTATATAAGACAGGAAACAACTTGGCGTATTTGGAGTAAGACACTAGTTGGATAGCGGGATAGTTAGCAGGTATGGACGATGGAGCTGGTGGGCGGGCATAAGGATGCTGGCGGTGGACGGTTAGGTATGCGACAGCGTCCACTTGCGCGTGACAGGAGTGAACCGTTAGTCACTTAACAGTGGCAATACTTGCGTTACAAGCATGCAGCGGCGCAGGATCCGGTAGCACAAGTGTAGCTCTCGTCGCCTGTGGCAAGCGGGAAAGTGACAAGGAAGCAATCAAGAGTAGCTGGCCATTACGAATACTCAAGTGTTCTCCACAACAATCTTTCGCGTAACGCTGAAGTGGAACAAAGTAGTGCGACCTTGCTCACAAAACTTTCCAGTACTTGCCATTCCACAAAATTGCTCTGTTCCGAAGTTTCGCAGTTCTGTGGAATAGCCGCAGTGAAATGGCCAAGTGCTTTAAGGTGCCTTGTTGTGGACCGGGCGGTTGCTCGCTGTCGGAGGTTCGGGTCGCGCGTGCTTGTGTGTGGTTTGTCCTTCGGTTAGTTTAACTAGTTCGTACGTCTACGAACTGTGAAGTCCATAACAGTTTGGTCCAATAGGTTTACAAATATTTGAGCATTTATGTGCAATAATTTGGCCCGATACCTCGATAAACTGTAAATTGCTTGTTCGTACAGGGCAGGCAACATGAAAATGGCACGAACAGAGTTTAAAGCAATTTGTGACAGCATAGGCTAAATAGAAAATAATTCGAGCTCCCGGAAACACTGCTCAGGTGAAACAAAGCTGCGAAAATGTCTGACAGGTCGCAACACACGTCAGTTATACAGCTATGAAAGTGGAAATCAAACGTTCCAGTCAAAACATTATGGAAAATGAGAGGCGTCTTTGTGCTTACTAATTTTCTGATCGTAAATCTTCCCGACGAACTTATCGGTGTTCATTTCAAAGGGAAATGTCTGAATGGAGAGGTATCACCACATTAGGCCTTCACTTCTACAGATAATGCCGGGTACGTGGAATCACAGAAGATGCGACACTGAATACCTGCCCGGACTAGGTGACGCAGTGGGTAGAACGGAGGACTCGCATTCGGGAGGATGGAGGTTCGAAGCCGCATCCGACCATCCTGCTTTACGTTTTCTGTGATTTCCCTAAATCGCTTCAGACAAACAACGGGTTTGTTCCTTTTGAAGGTTGCGACTAATTTCCTTTCCAATTCCCCCCTCCTCCTCCCCCCCCCCAATAAAAAAAAAAACGGAAAAAAAACTGAGTTGTGTTCCATGTCTAAAAACCACACTATCGACGGGACGTTACACCCTCAGGTTGCTTTCTTTCTTTTAAATAACTGAAAATCCACAGCAGCGCCTAACAGACGTTGTGCGAAAGCAATATAGGTGTTTCGTGCATTAATTCCCTGGCGGATTTAATTTTCGACACAATGTACTTAATTACATTCATGAATGATATAGCAGTGTTCATGTGTTCAAAGGAGAAGAAACAAAATCCATTCTTGGATTAAATTATTCAGGATAGTTGATACAACCGGTTTTCAGTCCATATGAACGGTAGTTCAGTTTCACCAGTGTTGTGTGTATCACAGTTTGTTACCTCTTCATACCCATTTCGTGTGTGTGTGTGTGTGTGTGTGTGTGTGTGTGTGTGTCTGACGACAATGTGGAAAATGTAATTATTCTTTATCAGCACAACTACAGCAGACATCATTTCGTGCAGATTCCCCATGTCGGCTTCATAATAATTTCTTCATAATAATGTTTTAAATAATGCTGATGTTGTGTACATATAAATACAAAATATAATGTATGATGTTACGGTTAATTTTTACGCTTTGCCAAGCAGTAAAAAAATATTTACCGCCGGGTGAAATCGAACCCGCGAACCTTTCAATAAAAATCCGATCTCTTACCGCTAAACCAAACACCGCTTTCTAAAGAGATTCTTGCAGGGGCAGTTGATAAGATGCACATGGTGATAGATCCGTATCAAATTCCCTTCTATTTTCTAAACGTTTAGCCATCTGGAGTTCCCACTTGGTGCAGTTTTATATCTCACCACGCCCTACGTATACCACAAATCTGTACGAATTCGGCGATGACGAATTTCCTTGTCAGTAGGAAATCTCCATGCTTATAGATCTAGTCAGTAGATGAAGTTAACATACGAACAGTAAAAATAAATAAAATACAATATACACCAATCCTACCCGAGCTTATATTAGTACGTGACGCCTACTTTTTCGCGACATTTCAAGTTTTTTCAACTTCTACAAAATCGTTTTAATGTGATAATGGAGGCTAAAATAAGTAAACCTAACGCAAGCGCACCAAACAGTATACAAAATGAAACTTCCTGGCAGATTAAAATTGTGTGCCGGAACCGGGAGTCGAACCTGGGACCTTTGCCTTTCGCGGGCAAACGCACTACCGACTGTTCTATCACGACACGACAGGTTCGAGTCCCGGTTCCGGTACACAATTTTAATCTGCCAGGAAGTTTCATATCAGCGCACACTCCGCTGCAGAGTGAAGTTTCATTCCAGTATGCAAAATATTTTTGTATACCCTGTGGCAGCGAAACTATAACAAACATAATACGCGGTCACTGCTGGAAAGCATGTCAAAAAGTAAAAATAAATTTTTAGAAAAAAAAAAAATCGGAATCCGGTCATGGTTTAAACATTTGGTACTATACTTTTGGCTAGTCGCTGTTTTCCATTACAAACATTAAAATTAGTTTCATCTTGCCTAGTGGGCATGCCGAGAATAGTTTTCCTGTCGCGATTCGGTCTACGCTGTGGCTATCTTTAGCTTCACTTATTTTTCACCTCTAACGCCGAAAAATTCCTGACGGAGAACAGGAGTCTCTAAAAATTATAAGAATTTGTAGCTTTTTTCCCGCTACCCGACGTGATTAATTTTTTTTTTATAAGTAGCGGTATTCAGCAGCGGACGCGCAAACTGAGAGAAGCCGTATTCCGTAAGCGGCACGTAATTCGGGCGGCGGCGGCGGCGCGCCGCGCCTCGGCAGCGCAGAGAGGCGCGCGAGGTCTCTTTCGCCTTTGGCATCAGGTTGGCGCTGACAAATTCGCGCCGGGGGAAGCCGCGGCAAAAGGAAAAAAAGAAGGCGGCCTTCCGGCGTCTGCCCGTCCCCCGGCCTCCACTTCCGGCGCTGTCACGCCCCCCGCCGCGCGCGCATGCGCAGACGCAGCCGCGCGGCCCGCCATCTGCAATCCTGCGCACTCCTCCGCGCGCCGCACCACCGACAACAGCGCAGCGCCGCGTGCTGCCAGGGGCGCTCCCTGCCGCCCAGGAAACCCAACGCACCTCTTTCTAACACACAGTGGCGGTGCTAGACGAAAACTGGACGTCGGCGAACTCGTCTTTGCGAGGCCCCCTTTTAGGTTTTCATAAGGAGGAAAATGTTAAATGAAATGAGCTGAATTATACATCAATAATCATTACACTAAAATTTTATTCATGTAATATACGAGTAAATGGATTCTTCCGTCGCTTCTTGGTAGAACGCTTCCATATTTAAGGTTGAAAACAAACTGGTTTTGTTCTACTAAATTTTTGTTTATTTACTAAATAAGCCGAAAACTAGTTACTAATAGACAAATGTTCAAATGTTTGTTAAGCTTATGGGACTTAACTACGGGGTCATCGGTCCCTAAACTTACAAACTACTTATGAACTACTTACGAACTAGGACGGCACAAATATCCATGCCCGAGGGGGGATTCGAACCCCCGACCGTAGTGGCCGTGCAGACCGTGACTGAAGCGCCTCAGTCCCCTCGGCCACCGCGGCCGGCAGTAAATAAACAAAAATTTAGTAGAACAAAAACAGTTTGTTTTCAACCTTTAATATACAAGTATTTTTGCAATCACAAAAATTACAATACACAAACGCAAATTAAAATAGAGAAACTTTTCGGCTTTTTGCCTCACTGAATATTTTAAGATCACATCTTAATACTAGCCGCTATTTCAGCTTCAATTAATAGTAACGAAAACGCAGATTGTGTATCTTGGCCCATTGTGCTTCTCAAGTAAGTCTTAATCAGTTTTAACTTTGAGAAGTTTCTCTCGGTCGAAGCTGTACTGACTGGAACTGTACGCATGATTCTGATTGTTATATAAACGTCTGGATATGCTTACTCCAAATTGTTTTCTAAAATGTACTGAAGAAGTTGTTTCCAGGTATTTAAAAATTTTATCACTGCTGCACGCACACGGAAATAAATACGGACAACTGAATGGCTGCCGGATGGAAATGGCCGAGCGCACTAAGGCGTCATACCACGGTGAGCGACATCGCTCTTGTCTGGGGTCGAATCCCACCCGTGGGTACGGATGTAGTGTTCGTCCTTTGGTTAAACTAGTAAAGTTAGATGTAGGTCGTCACTACATAACCTAGCAGTTGAAAAGTGCAGGTAAACAACAAATACTGAAAAAAAAATTAACAATGTTTTGCGAGGCCCCCACAAGCGCGAGGCCGTCGGCGGTTGCCGACGTCACCGACGCCTTGCGCCGCCACTGCTAACACAACACTTCAAAAACTCACTTTTTTTCTTTTTTTTATAAAATGCGTGATTCTTCGCTGTCCAATTTTTTTATTTACGAGGCTGGTTTGAAAATTCTCGGAATCACCACGAGAGGTCAGCGCTTGCGCAACGAGTTGTTCAGGTTGATATCTATGGGATCGTTGACTGTTACACGGCCACTTCAGTGCTCCCTAAAGCTGGTTTTGAACGCGACTAACTGTTCGAACATTTCACGGGAGAATCTCGAGATATGTTCGAAATTTCCATCACGACTCTATCTAGCGACATCAGAGGCTACTATCTCCACGACTAACAGTCACCCCGTTTACATCTACATCTACACAGATACTCTGCAAATCACATTGTAGTGCCTGGCAGAGGGTTCATTAACCACTTTCATAACTTTTCTCCACCGTTCCACTCTCTAATAGCGCGCGGGAAGAAAGAACACCTAAATCGTTCCGTTTTCGATCTGATTTCAAATGTTTGTAGAGCGAAGAGCAAAGCTGCTACCGAACAAACGTCAGACGGAATCACCTTTCGGAATCTGCTTTCAAGGAATTTCAGACTGCGGTTGTCCACACACAGGTCCAAACTACTGGTCTGTATGTTTGCGAAACTTAGTGTGTGTGCGGAGAAAGGCTTACATTACCAAGTTTTCGAACGTAAAAGTCTAGGGTGCGGTGCAAAAGTCACCGGTGAATGGAGAATCTGACGTAGTAATGAAGAGAATGAAATCTAAAAGAGACGAAACACTGTAGGTCTGATGCGAACCAAGCGATTTGAATTTACAGGATATGTTGCTGGAATGGATGAACACCTGTGAACTCGAAAACCCATGGGTTTCACTCCCTGTGAAAGAAAAAAACTAGGAAGACGAGATAATGGGTGGAGAGATTTAATCAAAAATCAAAATTTTCAAATGTTTGTTAAGCTTATGGGACTTAACTACGGGGTCATCAGTCCCTAAGCTTACAAACTACTTATGAACTAGCTACAACTAAGGACGGCACAAATATCCATGCCCGAAGGGGGATTCGAACCCCCGACCGTAGTGGCCGTGCAGACCGTAACTGAAGCGCCTCAGTCCCCTCGGCCACCGCGGCCGGCCGATCTGATTTCTCTTATTTTATTGGGATGGTCATGTGGTAGTTGGGTGCTAGCAAGATATTTTCATATTCCGAACTAAAAGTCGGTGATTGAAACTTTGCAAACAGATCACGCCGCAATGAATAACGTCTTTTTAATGATTTCCACCCCAATTCGTGCAACATATCCGAAACTCTCCCTCCACCCCCCCCCCCCCCCCCGTAGCGCAATAAAACAAAACGAGCTGCCCTTCTCTGAACCTTCTCAATATCTTCCGTCAGCCCCACCTGGTGAGGGTCCCACAAGGGGCAACAGTACTCCAGGAGAGGACGTATGAGTGTGATGTAGGCAGTCTGTTTGGTGGAGCTGGTGCATCTTCGAAGCGTTCTGCCAATGAAACGCAACCTTTGGTTCGCCCTCCCCACAATATTTTCTGTGTGTTCTCTCCAGTCAAAGTTGTTCGTAATTGTAACTCCTAGGTATTTGGTAGAATTTACGACCTTAAGGATTGACTGATTTATCGCGTAATTGAAGTTCAGCGGATTTCTTTTAGTGGTCATGTGTATTACTTCACACTTTTCATTATTTAGTGTCAATTGCAAATTTTCGCACCAAGTAGAAATTTTGTCTAAATCGCTTTGCAGTTGCTTTTGATCCTCTGTTGACTTCACATGGGCTCCCAAAACCGGATTTCGTAAACCGATTTCCTCATTCCGCTTTTGGTTGGTCATGTAAACACTCCAAAGTCGATTCTGGAAATCCGCTTCTCTAAAGCGGTTTTCCAGTTCCACAATCGATTTTCGTGCCCGTGTAAACGCAACCATTTTTGAAGCGTTCTTGGCTTGTCAGATTGTGTTTTCTTGTTAAGAATTTTCGGCGCATATGGAAAGAGTGATATTTTCTTAATGTGAAATAAAAGTATAAATATTAGAGTGAACATAAATCTGTGTATTTAAATAAAGAAAAATAGCGATTGTGCAGACTAAATAAAGAACTGAATCAGCTGTTTTCCAGCCGCCATGTTAAGTTAGCTAGGAAATCGCATTCAGGCTATGCCATGTAAACACAACGATAAACTGTTTACGAAAATCGGTTTTCGTCTTCCGGAAGATGTGTTGCATGTAAACTTAGTGAGTGACAAATATGTTCACGCGTTCACAAATTAATCTTTTCGGCGCTGTGTAGTAAACTATAGAGAAGGAAGGAAGCTTGGAGTTTAACGTCCCGTCGTCAGCGTGGTCATTCGAGACGGATTTATAAAGAAAACAATGTGATGTACTATGAGGATTAATAATAGTGAGTATGAAATGCAGTCTGTAGTAACTACTAAGCTGCAGGCCATTACTAAAATAAGTAACGAATATATAGACAAAAGAGAGCACTGCGATTTCTCGTGCCGCGATCTACCGAAGTGTTCTGTTTCTGTCTACACAGCAACTCGTGCACCGTTCCCGTGGATAGCGATTGCAGTTAATTTTAATATGAATTCATTCGTTGATTGGGTATTAAATTTCTTATTCTTTTCTTATGTCACTACCTTTAATCTTACTCTCAATGCTATTGGAAGGAGGTAACGTTTTTATCTCTTACGGTAACAAACGCGGAATGAGATGCGCGTTTGTAACTTATCTCTTGTAAGCATATTAACCGTAATTTCTACAAGGTTTCAGAGTCATGTAACATGTTTTCAAAGACAATTGTTTCCCCTTTCAGTGTTAGCTTTGCAGTAATTTTAAGCAGTAGTTCCGTTATTAGTAGAACGTTTTTTATCAATGCAGTTTGTATAGGGTAGATGACCGTCTTTTTCAACTATAAAAATTAGTCTAATTTTTACGGTTACAAAAGACGTTCATTTATGGTACACAAAATATATTTTAACTGCGTTAAAGGAGGACAAAACAACAAATAAGGGACGTATGTTATCAATGCAACATATCTTTTAGTGACATCAGCCAGGTCATATATGAACAGTTTTAAACAATATACAGTTTTTGATAGTGATGTCCTTTTTTTTACATGTACTTTTTAAGAAATTAGTTCTAAGCAAACCGAAAGCTCAGTTACTTCGAAATATCTCGCGTATCGTTTGCACATACGACATCTGAGTCATGTGTCATGTATGTGTTCGAACAGATCGACACTTAATCGAGTTCTGCGCTGTATCGGGAAATCTCTAGCATGTTCCATCACTACTATAGTTTTCCCAGTCCTAGTGCTCTTGTAGGAGACCGGTGGCGGTGACGTGGCGTTGTTGTTGTTGTTCCCGCGCAGTATTTTGCGAAGATGGAAAAAAAGTCGAAATTCGAGCAGTGATTAAGTACTTCGTAAAGAAAGCTACGAAAGCAAAGGACATTCATGCCGATTTCCATAATACACTGGGGGACTCTGTTCCTTAATATTCCAAGCGGACAAATGATTTTAAATTTGGTCCGGAGAGCTTCGATGATCCGTTGAGTGGAACAAGATTTTTTTGCGACGGTTGTTTACCTCCTGGAAAAATAGCAACGAAATATGAGCGAAACAAGGTCAGGTTTAGAAAGGAATGAAGTCATCTTCCATCAAGACAATGCACACCCGCAACACATGTGCCGTCGCCATGCCAACATTACACGAACCAAGGTATGAATTGTTACCATACCAGTCTTATTCATTTGATATGGCTCTCTTCAAACAACTGAATTTTTTTCTTCGTGGACGATGACTCACTTCAAACGAAGAACTGATGACCGGCGTTAACTATTTTGCAAGCCCGGAGAAATCTCATTTTCGAGAAGTGATCAAGGCACTGGAACATCGTCGGACCACGTGCATAATCTACAAGGAGACTACATTGAAAAATAAAACAAACGTTTCAGTGATGTAAGTATTTTTCGTCTAATGCGTTGAGAACCAACCTCGTATTTGCTATTAGTTTCATTTTTAATCCAACGTCTGGCATCAACGATTTTTAGAACAGTTACGTATAGAAAATTTCTTCTGTATAAAATATCGTCATGTTCCTTTTATTATGAAAATTTGAAAAATAATATCTAAACTATGAAATGAGAATTCGATCCACACATAATTTCTAAATACGTACGTTTACCCTTTTTTTATGTATTACTTTGGCATTTCATTTTCACTTTATCTTGAAAATCTAAGGAGTTCTTTACGGTTTGAGTGGATAAAAGGCGTTATACAAAGTTATTTCGGATTCAGCAAAAATGTACGAAAATATTGGTTGAAACACATTATAGGCTATATTACTACTCTTTCTCACTGGAATAATCAGTATTCGTTACTAGTAACTTCAAGTCGGTGAAATGCTGCAACATCACCAAAATGACACTAAAGCACGTAGTATTGCTTCAATAAGTATATAAAAAACGCTTATTTGAAGAAAACACGCCTACTAGCAGAAGCAACTACAATTATTTTAATGCCGCGGCGGAGCGGCCGAGCGCATTGGCGCGCTATGCTACGATGCGCGAGGCCGTCCCCCGTCTGGGGTTCGAATCCCCCCCCCCCTCGGGCATGGATGTTTGTGCCGTCTTTATTATAAACTAGTTCTTAAGTAGTTTGTAAGTTTAGGGACTGATGATCCCGCAGTTAAGTCCCATAAGCCTTACAAACATTTGAACATTTTTTTAATGATTTTAATTCGGATATTGCTTCACGATCGCGAAAACGTTTGGAGCCAGTGCTATATCGTGATATATATCACGAAATATTTTCACTGGGGTTATCTCGGATAATCAGTTACGAGGCTAGAGCAGTACTTTCCTATCCCTTTCTTAAAGTGACACTCTTCTAATACATAAAATGTCATGGAACACACCTTTTAACTAATTTAGGATATTTCAGGAGGAATAGTAAACATTTTAGGTGGTGGTATAGAGAAATTGCTATAAAAATCCCCTTTGGCATGTGTCCAATTTTTATTGAGTACAGAGTCAGAGCTGTTAGTAAACCAAATAATAAATAATTGCGGACAGCACCTACAAATACCTTTCTTCCTAGCCTGAAATTTTTGGAGAAGGAAGATTAGAGTTTAACGTCCTGTTAATTAGAGACTGAGTGCAAGCTCGCATTTTTAAGGATAGGGAAATAAATCGGTCGTTCTCTTTGAGTGGAACCATGCCGGCATTAGCCTGGAACGATTTACGGAAATCACGGAAAACCTAAAACCGGATGGCCTGAGGCGATTTGAACCATCGTCCCGAATACGTGCCCAGTGCGTTACCACTGCGCCACCTCGCTCGGTGGAATATTTTAAAATTCCATTTACTGTATTTGTAATGTAGCGAATATTACACATCAGTTTCGCAATATTCACAATACAGGTTGTACAATATTTGCTCCACTTACGTGGCCTATGTTTATATCGACACACGGTAAATGTCACAAATATGCATAAAACACAAAAACGAAATAAGTACCGTATCCTCAATGTTAACACTAGCTGCAGCTTTAATTCTCGTAACAGCATTTAATTTGTCATTGCAAAAAAATGAAAAAACTTTAATATCGTGTCTGCTTAAATATGTCCGTAATTCTTTCAGTTAAAATTTTAATACGTACTAATTCAATCTCTGTTTTATATCTACCTTTTATTACATTTTAATGTCAATTTTGTCCCTAACATAAAATTTTAGCCACTTTGTGTGTTAGGTGATAAAGAATGTAATATCGTTCCTGTAATTATTCCAATTATCAACATGTGTGCAGCTAACACACAAATAATACAGGTTTTGCTCTATCTACAGCACTCGGCTATAAAGTAAAGTTTGTAATTTTCTCGACACGACAACAAAACAGGCTGAACTAGATTTCCCTGGACTTCTGAAAAAAATCAAAAATGTTCAAATGTTTGTTAAGCTTATGGGACTTAACTACGGGGTCATCAGTCCCTAAACTTACAAACTACTTATGAACTACTTACAAACTAGGACGGCACAAATATCCATGCCCGAGGAGGGATTCGAACCCCCGACCGTAGTGGCCGTGCTGACCGTGACTGGAGCGCCTCAGTCACCTCGGCCACCGCGGCCGGCTGGACTTCTGAATTTCCGGAAACTGATAGCAATTTAGAGAAGCATACAGAACTGTTTTCTCACCAATACTGGGAAAGAAGCTTGCACGTTTATTTCGCCGGTAAAAGTGTATACAGAAAGAAAATCTTCATTTTTCGTGGAGTCTGTAATATGGAAGGTAGCTCATAACATCATAATCATGTTACAAAGCCGTATATGTGCGTCCTGCAGATAACACTGCGCCACCTTATGGGAGCTACACAAAACTGACAGAACAAGACTACGCAATCGCAGTCAATGTTATTAAAAATGTTTGTAAAGCTTATGGGACTTAACTACGGGGTCATCAGTCCCTAAACTTACAAACTACTTATGAACTAGCTAACGCTAAGGACGGCACAAATATCCATGCCCGAGGGGGATTCGAACCCCCGACCGTAGTGGCCGTGCAGACCGTGACTGACGCGCCTCAGTCCCCTCGGCCACCGCGGTCGGCTGTTATTAAAAAGATCATCATACGACCGCCTTGTCTTCCAAATATCATTTATAATTTCTGTTTCACTGTGGCCGAGTTTTTACATTCCTTTTGTTTTTTTGTTTTTACCTGTGTGGGTGGTCGAACTTCGTCAGTACGGTGTAATGGTTCCGACTCAAGCCAAGATTCAGTGACTAGTTTTAACCAGCCAGAACGATTCGAAATATCTGCAACATATCTATTACCTCAGATAGAGAAATGTGGCTTACTGATTACAAATTCCAAACGCCATGCTACTAGATCACGTTCCCTACGTGTGGTGGCGATTCATGTGCACGTAGGATTCGTAAATGGCCTTGCTAAAACGACTTTGCCCGTCACGGGAAAGTAGCCCATAACCGGACGCAGATGTTCATCTGCGACTGTAATTTCACAAAAGGTTGCACTTTGGTCTACACACTATTCCTTCAACGTCTGTGTGTTTTCTGCGCGCGCGCGCGTTTGTGTGTGTCTCGTCTTAGGTTAGTTTAACTTAGTTTAAGTTATTTTTAAGCTTAGGGACTAAAAACAAAGGAAGTTCCATAGATTTACAAACATTTAATTGGAACATAAAATTTGAAACAGCGTTTACTTTTTTTCTTCATTAAATCAGTACCTGACAAAGCCGGTGGCTTAAGAGGCCAGTCAATGACGACCGACAAAGGTCAAATACGGGACGTAATTCGTATACTGCAAAATTTTTGTTAAGTGGCTGAGATAGTCGGAACTGAGAACAATATCCTTACCGAGCGAGGTGGCGCAGTGGTAACACGCTGGACTGGTATTCGGGAGGACAGCGGTCCAAACCCCCCTCCGGCCAGCTAGCATTAGGTTTTTCGTGATTTCCCAGTGGTTCCTTTGAAAGAGCACAGTCGATTTCTTCGCCCACCCCTCACCCGAAAATCCGAGCGTGAGCTCCGACTCTAATGACCACACTGTCGACCGGACGTTAAGCCGTCAGCTTTCTTCCTTCAAAAATTCTGACCGATGGGGAGTGAGTGTGGAAGTTGGTGCACATCTGAAAGTCACTTTTATATGTTCTCGTCAATAATCTGAAAGCCAAGTCCTCCAGCTAAAACGAATCAAGGTACAAAATTGAATAACATCATACTCTGCGTGGCGGGAGTACTCAGTACCACTTCTAGCTACTTGCTTTCCTGTTCCACTCCCATATAGAACGGGGAAAAACGGATGCTTGTAAGTATCCGTACGAGCCCTAATCTCTCTGATCTCATTCTTTTGGTCTTCACGCGAAATGTAGGCTGGAGGCAGTAGAATCGTTCTGCCATCTGCCTCAATTTACGGCCCTCTATATTTCTTCAATAGTATTTCTTAAAAAGAACGTTGCTTTTCCTCCGGTGACTCCCATTTGAGTTCCCGAAGCATCAGAGCAACACTCGCGCATCGATCGAATCTACCAGGTACAAACCCAGCCGCCCGCCTCCGAACTACCGCTATTTCCTCCCTTAAATCGATCTGTTGGGGATCCCAAACACTTGAGCAATACTCAAGACGGGGTCTACAAGAGTTTTATATGTAGTCTCCTTTACAGACGAATCACATCTTACAAAAATTCTTCCAATAAACCGAAGTCGACCATCCGCCTGTCCTACGACTGTCCTTATATACTTGTTAGACGAGATTAGATTAATACTTGTTCGATAAATCATAAATACGACATTTCGCAATGACGTGGAAAGTATCCGTTTGATAAATGGTGACTGCACATGAGGCCGCGCGGGAATAGCCGAGCGGTCTGGAGCGCCACGTTGCGGAACAGGAGGCATCCCGCGCCGGAGGTTCGAATCCTCCCTCGGGCATGGATGTGCGAGTTTTCCTTAGGTTAGTTTAACTTAGTTTAAGTAGTTTGTAAGCTACGGACTAATAACCTAGCAGTCTTGTCCGATAGATTTACAAACATTTGAACATTTGAATTTGACTAAAGGTAAAGCAGTCAACAATCCGAAGACTGGTTTAAACACCACAGTGCTTTACTAGGCATGGTCCTGTTTGGAGGTGGTATGCCGTTGGCTTCCTCCGACCTTCGAACTGACTTACCCAGCCAGTTATAGGGGGACCTACAGTTTAACGTGGGTTCCGAACCACGGTGCTACCCGGTATTTTTCACATGAGAAATACTGCCAGAGGTGAAAGAAGTGGAAAGTGACAGATAAAAATCCTAGAACCTGGCGGGGATCGAACCCGCGACCTTTGGATTTGTAGTCTAGCACTCTACCACTGTGCAACCGAGGCGCACGAATTTGACTATACATGACAATATTTCAAGGATTATTTTTTTATATATTTCATGTCCTTTTTTATCGAAATTACTAAATCTTTACCTAAAAATTTATCTGAAGTGTAGGAGTTGCCAATCAGAAATTCTTTTATTTTAATTTTAAATAGACTTTCGTTTCATATCGCTATTCAGTGTCGCGCCTAGATATTGACGCGACTGTCAAGCCGCACACTACTAACGCCGTATTCGAACATTACGGGATTGTTCCCGCCCTACTCATCTGTATCACCTTACATTTTTCTACATTTAGCGCTAGTTCTCATTCCTCACACCACTTCGAAATTTGCTCGAAGTCATCTTGCACAGTACCAGTTATTCAATGACGACACCTTCCTGTACACCATAGGAGAACTATATTTTTTTCTGTACGTCCAACAGTTCGCGCGAAGAGCGGCAGGGAATATCAGCATCTAACGCGACGCACATACGCTATAGCTACAGCGGTTTTTTCCGGAGTCAATTTCAGGTAATTTCCCCGACTTGATGGACCGAATGTGTCCTGCAACAAATTGTTCGCCTCGACCGCTGCGGTGCGTTGTCAACAATTGTGGTGGTTTAGAGCCTGTGGCACGCTGCCTCGTCCACGATCGGGCTCGGGGAGCGTCCGACATTGTCCAGCGGATCATTACGGCGTCCTGCAAACAGCGGCGCGGCTGAAATTCGTCAGATTGAGGGGCAGCGGAAGAGCATAATGCGAGCAGTCGGCATAATGGGAGGCGGCTCCTAACCTGCCCCACGGCCACGGCCCGGCCTGAGCTGCGCCCGGGCGGATCAATACTGCCACGCAGCACGCAGCACGCACCGAGCTACTACACGCGCCTCACCTTACTCCCATCCCTCAGCCCGCTCCCATCCTTACCGCGCGCGCGCGCCGATACCTGCAACTGCTCTTCTCCACCCGGGAACTAATTTGGCGCAGCTCTCCGCGCTCTCCTGTGCGAGCCTCTTCGTCTCCGAACAACTGTTGCAACCTCCAACCGCCTTCATTCATCCCTCGTCTCCCTCCAAAATTTTTACTCCACACACTTTCCTCCATACGATGACAATTTCTTTATACCTAAGCGTGTGCAGTATCAACCCAGCTTTTTTAGTCAAACTGAGCCACACAACCTTCGAACACATCCCGGTTCGATTCAAGAGGGAAAGAAAATTACGGTTTAACGTCCCGTCGACAGTGTGGCCATGGTGGAGTAGCCGACCGGTCTAAAGCGCCTCGCTGCGGAGCGCGCGGTTTTAAAGGACGGAGGAAGGAAATCGGCCTTGCCCTTCCGAAGGAACTACCCCGGCATTTGCCTATAGTGATTTATGGAAATCAAAGAAAACCCAAATGTGGAGGCTGGAGGTGGATTTGAACCACCGTCCTCCCGAATGCGAGTTCAACTTGTTACCACTGCACGGTTGCTCCCCGTCGGAGGTTAGAGTCCTCCCTAAGGCGCGCATATTATATATATATATCTGTGTGTGTGTGTGTGTGTGTGTGTTCCTTAGGTTAGGTTAAGTAGTTTGTAAGCCTAGGAACTGATATCCAACGCCGCGGCGGATTAGCCGTGCGCACTGGAGCGCCGTGCTGCGGTGCGCGCGACCGTTCGCCGTCGGGGGTTCGAGTCCCCCCTCGGGCATGGGTGTTTGTATTGTCCTTAGGTTAGTTTACATTAAATGCAAACGTAGGCTTCCGCGGCCGTTGCCACTTCTGGGTATGAGACCGCGTCGTCATTTTATAAACTCTACCGACGTTTCGGCCACTGTTGCAGCCGGCCTTCACCAGGGTCTGTGTCTGACTGCTGGATATACGATAGCTTGGGGTTTATATAGCAGCGGATGAGGGAGAGGAAGGGGGGCGTGGGTTTTGGAAAACCAACGTTAGTTTAAGTAGTTTGAAAGCTACGGACTAATAACCACGCATTTGAGTCCGATAGATTTACAAACATTTGATTTGACAACCAAAGTAGCTAAGTCCCATAGATTTACAGACACTTGAACATTTGATTTCTTACCACTGCGCCACCTCGTTCGGTAACTCGATTTAGCACCTGCTCAGTAATTGATCTAATCTAACAGCACTCTTCTGTAGCATCACATTTCGAGTGCTTCGAGTCCTCTTACATACTGTTCATTGCCAAAATTTCGCCTCGGTTGAAGGATGTACTACGTACATGTACACAGAGATGACAAAATCTTCCTCTTGTCCGTCGAACTGCAGTAACGTTGTGTAGCATGGACTCAACAAGTCGTTGAAAGCTCGCGCAGGAATATTGATCCACGCTGCCTCCATAGCCGCCTATAACGCCAAAATGTAACTGTACTTCTTTCGGAGACAGCAAACAACCTGCAGGACAGTGTCTTTAAAGGAGGGTAGAAGAGAAGCAATAACAAGAGCAAAACAATGGAACGTAGTCCAAGAAAATTAGACGATGCTGAAGAAATAATATTAGGTGACAAGAAAACAGGAGTATTAGATGAGTTTTGTTATTTGGGTAGCAAAATAACTTCTGAGGGCCAAAGTAAAGAAGATATAATCTGCAGAATGGATGAGGAAAGAAAGGCATCTTGGAAGAAGAGAAATTTGTTGACATCGATTATTAATTTAAATGTTAGGAAGTATTTTTCTGAAGGCACTTGGCTGGAGTGAAACGTGGAGGATGAGGAGCGCACACAAGATGATAGAAGCTTTTAAAATGCGGTGTTCTTGCCTAACAACGCTACGCTCACAGTCGTGCAGATGGTCGGCCACTGCGTTCTCTTGGCAAGAGGTAATGCCTGAAATTTGGTCATCTCGGCACACCCTTGATCACATGCGTCTAGATGCAACCTGCATTCTGTGTTCAAAGCGTGGTAATGTTTGCTGTGCCGTCATAATCATACCGGGAAACTTTGTACATGAATCACCGAAATAAGAGCGACAGCTCAGCCAAGCCAGCGTACTTCTATATGTACGCCATACTACCACCACGTTTGTATATATCGCTATGACGTGTCTCCACAGTGTCCATAATTTAAGCGTTCATGTCCAGAGGGTCGCGAAAAGCGCACCACTAGATCCTTTTTACTGCCTTCTATGGCGGATCAATCGGTAGATTCCCCAAGAATTAAATATCTCCACCGATTATCTCGTCTTCCTAGTGGTTTTCTTTCACAGGGAGTGAAACCCATGGGTTTTAGAGTTCACAGGTGTTAATCCTGTCAATCGAAATCGCTTGGTTCGCATCAGACCTACAGTGTTTCGTCTCTTTTAGATTTCATTCTCTTCATTACTACGTCTGATTCTCCATTCACCGGTGACTTTTGCACCGCACCCTAGACTTTTACGTTCGAAAACATGGTAATGTAAGTCTTTCTCCGCACACGCACACTAAGTTCCGCAACCATACAGACCACTAGTTTGGACCTGTGTGTGGACAACCGCAGTCTGAAATTCCTTGAAAGCAGATTCCGAAAGGTTACGTTTGTTCGGTAGCGGCTTTGCTCTTCGCTTTGATTTCCGCCTCATGCCATGAGCCCTCTATGAAGATTAACTGCAGACACAAAAATTATGACGCCCTTTATAGGATCTAATTCTGACTGCTAGGATCTCGAGGGCTCACTTTAATAAGCGAGAGTCCAGATACTGCTTCTTGGAATCTTGCACGGGGATACCAAACCTGCTGGCTACCGCCTCCAGACTTACGCTCATCCGCATATTTTTTTCCTTACACCTGGTATCAAGGCCGCGTCATTGTTCACTGCGAAATGTGTAATTTTCTCATTAAAATACCTTCAGAAATAACTTCATAATAATTAAGTGAAAAATTCCTCTTTATCAGGAATATTTCTCATTGCCAGTCTCTTCGTAGCCCATCATCAGTTATTTGCTGCTAAAAATAGGAAACACATTCCCTCATTTTATTATCTTGTTAGTCAAATTCCTCCGTCATCGCTTGATGTAATTAAACTGCATTTCCTAAGTTAATTTTATTTTGCTTGATTTTCATCTTTCACGCCTATTTTGGGACACGTGATAAAATGCGGACCCAAGACAGAGGAAAGAATGGCAACTCAGCTTACAAAAAAAAAAAAAAAAAAAAAAAAAAAAAAAAAAAGGAAGGAAGATTACAGCGTGGTCATGAGAGACGGAAATCCGTTTATAATATTTGTGTATTCAGAGTTAGGGCCCGGTAACATTCAATAAATAATATAAACTCGTTGAAACTATCAAGGTAGCACTGATAGAAGGTGCGAAACATTGTCCACAAATTACACGGAAACCAGATGGAAATCGTAATAGTCTATTGACAGGGAAAGGAAGCAGTGTAGTTGAGATGGGAGTATGACAGGATATTAACTTCTCCTAATGTACCTTAACGGAGTGTACTAAAGAAACCAGAATTTTGCGAAGAGGACTGAGTTCAGGTAGAAGAAAACAAAGAAAAAATAATTTTTTTAAAAACTGAGTTTGGTTGACGAAATAATAAGTCTGTTCAAAGCGGGAAAAGACTTTACAGCCCAGTCAAATAACTGAAAAGGAAATTATGAGATGAATATTATAAAAGGGAACAGCATGGGTAAAGTGACTGGAAGGGAATTGGATTAAGAAATAAGCCATAGAAAATAGAAGAATTTTGCTATTTAGACAGATTCAGGTTTTAAATATCTCCGATGAGTGAAGTACAGCTGACCTCAGGTCAAATGATGTGTTAGTCATCACTCTACCAACCAGCCAAGGTAATATTAAGAGGATGAAGTGAGACTGTCAATCACAAATTGTTTAACTGACTAACCTATCCAGTGATCCAGTGGGTATGTGTGTGGAGGGGGGGGGGAGGGGAGTTTAAGCGGGGCGGCGATGAGAGTAGCTAATGGCCTGTATTAAAACCGTTAAAAGCCGAGCGAACATAAACGCCACTGCTTGCTTCATCTCACGACGCTGGAGAAATCGCAGACACCTATGAGGTCAGAGTCTTGTGGCTGTCAGGGAAGCAAAAGGACCACCCCACAGTGGAAGACTTGCCAGCTCGCCACTTGGCAGTCATTCAAGTCCTTCTTAACGCCAGTTAAAGCTAAACGTCGAGAACGCCAAGGTCGCACACGGATTAATCGGAAAGCATCGCCCCTCTCCTTTACACTTTCTGCAATTTAGGATTATCCACTATACATTCTCTCTCTCTCTCTCTCTCTCTCTCTCTCTCTCTCTCTCTCTCTCCAAGACGTGCAGATTGGAAGTGCACTAATCTCTGCATATGAAGTCAATCGAAACAACCACACAGTTACATCGTCTTACGGAAGCAAGAGAGCGGCTGATGAATATTTGAGCGCTTCTAGTAAAACTTAAATGTTTAGCTTTTTTAATTATTTTACATTTAAATAATTAAATCAGGTACGATTATAAATGCTACTCTCCCCCTTCCTCCAATTCGTTATCAACAAGCGATTTCTGCGGCCAGGATTTTACTTCAATGTTAACATCGTTTAAAATATAGTCACGTAAGGTGCGACGCGGTGGCTCGGAACTGCACCCGGACAAGAAATATAATACCGAGGGGACCGAAGCACATGCTGTAAAAGAATGCGTTCTACCACAGGAATGCAAAATACACACGCAACCCAACAGCGGTAGGATCTATCGCACGCAATGCCTGATATTGACAGTACCGAGTCTACGAGAAAGGCTAGGGCCAAACGACACATGACAACGCGTTCTGATCCTCAGAGTAATGAACAAAAAAGGTTATAATAATCTACACGGTGATACGGCAAGCAATATGGGAGATGGGCGAAAATGTGCCAGAGAAAGAGTTGGCCGCGGTAAACAAGGAGAAACTAAATAATTCCCAGTCAGCTATGGAGCAAAAGTTTATTAAGCATGTCCACAGTTCAAATTGGGTGGACGACATGGACTAACAGATCGATTACAGACATACGACAAAATTGCACCTTTAAGACGATCAATGTGAAGAGAATCTAATCAACTTGGAAAGGCCAGAGATGTGGGTAATGTGTCTGTGAGTTATGACAGAGACTGTGTGAAGGTATTTGTATCTTTTCCTGATGATGGTTATGGCCGAAAATTATATTGTGTACATGTGAAGGTCTCTTCTACGTGCCTGTCTGCGGCTCAGCGATCGTCATTACGGTGAATTGCAAGCTATCCTGTTATTGATTTTCCAACTAGTAGGCTAATAGGTTTCCAATAATATGTTCGTGCGGTAGACGCAACAAAAAATGTTGAAATGTTTGTGCATCTAAGGGACCAAACTAAGGCAGTCGGTCCATAGACAGAAAAACTACTTTAACTTACGCTGAGGACAATACACACACCCCCATCATCATGGTAGGTTCGAGCTCCGGTGGGAGCGGCCGCGCAATCCGTAGCATGGTGCCTTAGACCATGCGGTCATTCCCGCACTGTAATTCTGACAAAAGAAATTACTACCATGATAGATAGTAGTTATGTAATGAAATGTTGCAATAATGTATCTCTGTAGAGTAGCCGGCACAGCTGTTTTGTTCAAGACAAGCTACAATTGCATATTCGTCCCTATTGTCTGAGCAAATCGCGAAATCTCAACTTCTTTGCCATCTAAATCGTGAACTACAAACAAGGACGCAAAGAATTTTAACACAGAAACTGTTGAGCTCAAAACAGCATCTGTGCCCTACTAAACATCGCAGGGGATTTTAACTGTGGAATTAGTCATATACATTAAAAACTTAAGAAATTTAGCGACGACCTACATCCATTAATCAACTGTGCCAAAGAAGAAGCAAATAAGCTTTTCAGTAAAAAAACTTCACTGCAACAGCTACCCGAGGCAGGTACGCAGACAAGGTAACAATGTCGCTATAAAACGTAGAGCCAAAATTATTAGCTTGACACTGAAATTAGACAGATTACCGCATTTGAGCCAGGGATGGAAGTGATAAATGTCAACTATGAACGCCCACAAACTAAGTTCAAGAGCTTAAAATAACGTGCTGAACTCTTACACAAAGTTTTCGAACCAATAACGAGACGTATCTGACCCAACAGAACAAAACACAGGCAACTGCAATACATTTCGCGTCACTGTATTTTAAACCAAGTGCGAATTTGACATATACTGAAGACTTGTTTAACTACGTTATGGGCGAGATTTACGATTGTTCTCCCGAATGCTAGTTCAGCCTCTTTATACTGCCGCACATCGTCTTACCCAATGACATTGTTGGTAGATAGAATAACTACTGAATTATTGTGATCTATACTTTTCTGCGACACTGTTTTCGGTCTCAGATGCGTCAGGAAGATTTACATCACCTCTTCTCATGATGTTGATCACTTTTTTATACGATTGCAAATGAATCCAAAGAATGTTTGAATTTTAGAGTACCTCAGAAACCGAAACGTTATAATTTCTAAGTTACTAACAAAACACCAATGACTAACAACACGAAGTGAAACACAGCCACCGTTCTGCCAAATACCTATCGGAGCTGCTAGACAGCTAAACGAAATGGAGGAGGAGATACGCTGATTCAAAGAGCTGCGTAATAGTGTCATTTCATTGTATCAAAGCTGTATGATGAAATGTAAGACTCGCGAAAGAGTACTGACGGTACCTTATAGCAAAGAATGTAACAAGTATTTCATTATAGTAGATTAGTAACGGAGGAATGTGAAAGGGTGGGTGCACAAATGAGAAATCTGAAGGAATTACGAGAATTAACGCGACAATATTAGGGGAATTCCTTCTGCGGAAGGCACGTGCGTTACGGCCAGGATTCTACGGAAGCCTCGTGTTGCGCCCTTCCAGTTCGCCGGAAGAGCCGATACGGCTTCTCTGTACAAGCGGCGGCACACCTGCAACTACCCTACCAACTCGGGCACGCCGCCACCTTCCTGCATACCGTCCCGAAAGTTATTCGTCCGAAACGCGCATCCCTTCACAGTATCCATTGTTACGCTAACGCCTAAGTCGTGTAACAGCTTTTGTTTCCTTTTCTTTTGCATCAAACTACGACGAATTTAGTAATATTAAACTCGTTCATACTTTAGTTACTGTACACTGACACTGCATAAGAATTTACACAATTGCAGAGTAACAGGACTCAGTCATTTGCCTGAAGCTCCGCGAAACAGCAAGTCTAAATAGTGATTGCTGGCAAGCGAAATGGAGCCTACATTCTGCCGAATACAAGTACAACCCCCTTCGGTTTCTACTTTTGCCGTTGCGTTTTACACTGTATAGCGCAAACGGGAATCGGCGTGTGTGGATAAGGTGAGAATTTGCATCTGACAGGAGGCGTTCAAGGGTAGCCCGCGCGACCGTTGTTGATCACTTTGTTGCGAGTGGTGCAGTGGTCAGCTCGACTGCCTAATAAGCAAGATGACCCGGGATCGAATGCCGGCTGGGCACAAATTTTCAGCCTTCTCCATTGATTTATTTCAATGCCTACCGGGCAGCTGGTTCGTAAATCGCTGTGTGTTTTAAATACTGTAAAAGATAAAGCAGTCAACAATCCGAAGAATGTTTTGAACATCAGAGTGCCTTACTAGGCATGGTCCTGCTTGGATGTGGTATGCCGTTGTCTTCCTCCGACCTTCGAACATATTTGCATAAAGGCGGACCGCTGAGAAATCTAATACGGTAAGAAAGAAGTTATTGAGATTCGGCGTAGGTGTGGTAATTGTCAACAGATACGCGCGGAACAAAAACAGGAATGTTACACTATTCCCTGGCTTGAATGCCAGTGCTTATACACCCTCACTGGAGTCGAGCTACGTTTCATATACACTGCACCAATTCCCTGAAACAGAAACTTCTTGATCGCCCGTTCTATCAAGTATATAAAAGACATTGTTATATTAACCCCTTTCTGCACGAATTCTTCCCTTTCAGTGATTTCTTATAAGTATCGGATTTTGAGGTTTCGACCTCTCTCTCTCTCCTTTTTACGGTTACTGTACTCCGCGAAACAACTACCACCCTTCTAAGGCTGTCGAATGGCACAATCTACGTATCAATTCTCCGTTAATCATGTGGTATGGAATGATTTGAAACAATTACCTGACATTTCAGGAAGGAGGCTATCTAATTGAAGTAATCAACAATTCTAATAATGGAATGTAACCCAGATCGCTTATTCCAGTCCTTACCTTTTAACTACTGGTTTCGATTAACTAAATCATCTTCAGATCAAAATATTGGTCGTTCACTTGCGCACGATTTCAGTAATGTTAAAATATTCATGTACAAACATTGCACGAAGTAATATAAGAAAATTAAATTTTTCATGTTACAGCACCGGCTGTAAGTGACTCAGTTACTCCAAACATGTGCAACTGAATGATCAATATTTTCACCTGAAGATAATGAGTTAGTTCACTGAAACCGGTAGTCAAAAATAAAGGAATGCAGAAAGCAATCTTGGCTATATTCCGTTATTTGAGTTGTTGATTACAATTTGAAACAGTTTCTGTCCTTACTACACACAAATCAATGTTTGGCACTTACTCTAAGGGACAATCAACAACGATAAACACTTCCACAATAAAAGGGTGCACAGATACTTTGTCCATTTCGTGAAATTTGAAACACTTTTTGCATGTGAATCAGGACTAAACTATACCACAGAGTTCAATACTTCCTAGGTAAAGGAGTACTGATAATGATCGTTTGCCGCTGTACAGCATGAGTGAAGTAACAGCTACGTCACATCGGAAGGTAAGGAAAAAAAAAAAGACTTGAGCTGCTAGATGTTGTACCTTACATGCGGGTCACTCAAAAGATATAACAAGCCGTTTTTTATATCTTGGAAAATAAAACGTATGCTCACAAAAAACCTACACGAACCTTTCATCCACTAAACGGAAGAAAAGGCTATGAAGTACATGGCGGTTTACGGTTTTGGTACAAACACTATGTGATCGTAAGTATCCGGACAACCCCAAAAACATAAGTTTTTCTTATTAGGTGAACTGTGCTGACATCTACTGCCAGGTACTCCGTATCAACGACCTCAGTTGTCATTATACATCGTGAGAGGGCAGAAGAGGAGCTCCGCGGAACTCACGGAATTCCGACGTGGTCGGGTGATTGGGTGTCAAATGTCTTCTCTCTCTTTTTCTTTTTCTTTTTGTTTTTTTTTTTCCTTTTCTTTCTTTCTTTCTTTCTGTCGTCAAGCTTAAGGGACTTCACTGCGGGGTCATCAGTCCCTAAACTTACAAACTACTTATAAACTGACTTATTCTAAAGACAACACAAACATTCATGCCCGAGGGAGGATTCGAACCCCCGTCGGGGAACGGCCTCCAACATCGGAGCATGATTGGGTGTCACTTGTGTCAGAGGTATGTACGCTAGATTTCCACACTCCTAAACATCCCTAGGTCCACTGTTTCTAATGTGACAGTGAAATGGAATCGTGAAGGGACACGTACAGCATGAAAGCTTATAGGCCGACCTCGTCTGTTGACTTAGAGAGACCGCCTACAATTAAAGAGGGTCGTACAGTGTTATAGTCGTGCATCTATCCAGATCATCACACATGAATTCCAAACTGCATCAGGATCCACTACAAGTACTATGGCAGTTTGGCGGGAGGTGAGAAAACTGGGATTTTTCATGGTCGAGCGGCAGCCTATAAGCCACACATCACGCAAGTTAACGCCACATGAAGTCTCGCTCGTTGTAAGAAGCCTAAACATTGGACGATTGAACAGTGGAAAAACATTGTATGAAGTGACAAATTACGGTACACAATGTGACTATCCCATGGCAAGGTGTGGGTATGGCGAATGACCGATAAAGTCATCTGCCAGCGTTGTATTGTCAACAGTAAAATTCGGAGGCGGTGGTGGTGATACGGTTTGATCGTGTTTTTCATGAAGGGGACTTGCACCCCTTTCTGTTTCGCGTGGCACTATCACAGCACAGGCCTACATTAACGTTTGAAACACCTTCTTGCTTCCCATTGTTGAGGAGCAATTCAAAGATGGTGGTTGCATCTTTCAACACGATCGAGCATCTGGTCAAAATGCATACATAGGCTATGGCGGAGTCATTACACGACAATAACATACCTTTAATGGACTGGCCTGCACAAAGTCCTGCTGTAAATCTTATAGAACACCTTTGGGATGTTTTGGAACGCCGACTGCGTACCGGGTCTCACCGACCTACATCGATACCTATCCTCAGTGCAGCACTGCATGAAGAAGGGGCTGCAATTACCCAAGAAACTTTGCAGCACCTGACTGAATTCTAGCATTATCGATGGAGGGCGCCACGAACTTTAAAGCCATTTTCAGCCAGGTGTCCGGATACTTTTGATCACAGTGTATATAAACCACTATGCAGAGAAGACTTAAGAGCGGAACGTAAAGTGGAATAGAGAGCTTTATAGAAGCGAAGGGATTGTGATAGTAACTCATTTTTTCGAAGTAAAAGAATACAGAACGAAGAATTCACCGAGTTACGGAAATAGCAAGTATGACGTCTGAGACAGACTAAGAACGGCGCATAGAGCTATCTCGTCTCGTGTCGCCAGGCGCTACCAACACAAAACACCGCTCGAGGATTCAAAACACCGGCGCCAGCGTAAATATAACCGCCGAGGGCTCTGAAGTCTCACGGAGAGAGACTAAACACACAACGCGGCTCAGAAAACGGGCGGGAAGGAAAGAAAGGCGCGTGGACGGGCTAATTCTAATGCGTTATACGAATGTGCAGTGATTCACGGCGTTCTAAAATAAACCGCTGACTTCAGGAGGCGGGCCGGTAGCCGTGGCGCCGCTTGGGATTCCCGACTATCGACACTGCGCCCAGCACGTGTTGCTACACACGCACCAGCAGTTCACTTCTTTTATGACAGCTCGCTTGCGCATGCTGTAAGATACTCATCCCGATATAAAAATTACTACACCCTCTTACAGTTTTCCCATTCACTCAAGATTTATTTTTGAAGTACTGCATATGGCTTTAACGTAATAATTATATTTATACATTTACGCACGGTGCATGTACAAGATGCGTCTGGGAAGTTCTGTGAATGGCCCCATGTTTTACAAACTACGGAGGCGAGGATGAGGTGCCCGCGCATACACATTGAGGGACTTGTCAACAAGCGCATCCTATAGTCCAAAGCACTGCAGTGAAGCGGTGGTACACGTGTGATATTCCTGGCCTACGGCCACTTCATATTTCTGGCCGCAGGCCGTTTCTTTGCTAACATCGTACGTGTCTTAAACGCGGAAGAACGACAGAAGTGCAGCACATGTTGAAATGTGGGGTGGGGAGCAGTAGCATATGGCACAGGAGGTGCTGGTTCCCATGCGAAAGCCCGCTTATGTTACTGGTACTCTCCTCGCATTGGCTGCTGCATTTCACGTCACGTGATTTCTTTTGAAATTAGTTTTGTTTATTATATACTAAACATTAATTATTCAGAGCTGAGAATTTGTGATAAATATCTCTCAAGAACAGGCTAGGTTTTGACAGTTAAAAAAGTTTAAGGTGTCCTCTCTTATTGTAACAAGAGAAGAGCGATTTTGCAGAAGGCGCGCGACGGCCCTGTTTTGGCGCGAAATAGAGCGCCAGGTGCCCTCTCGCAACGCGCCGCAGTTTCAGTCTCGAGCTGACCACTATACGCGCCGGACCGCGCCGGTCATGAGAAAAGATTTGTGTAATAGTGATAACAGTCGAGGTCTCACTATGAGCTATGGGCAGCATAGGCCGTGTCGTATTAACAAAAGTTGTTTATATTTGTTTATTTAATAAATAGCATCCCTGACAATTAAAAAAATCTCGCTAGTCACTTCTTATGCTTCCATTCTAAAGAACTTATTTTAGTCTCACTTGTATGCTGTACAAGAACCAACTACCTGTGTGCTGTCTTCTGCGCTGGGGACACAACTATAGAAGACAACAGTTAGTCAGAACTCTATGCTTTCCATAAAGACTTGGACAGCAACTACGGCACCTCGTGCGTACTGTAGGGCGGTACAAACGCACACTGCTACGCAACAGCATCCGCAAGGATGTGGAGGTTTTAGGGAGCTTGTGGGAGGAAGCAGTACTAACTTCTCCGTCCGCAAATAAAACCCTAGGAAGCTTGTACACGCTGCATCCCAGCTAACAGGGTCAGTGTGAGAACTCGTGTCATTGCAACATAATACCAGGCGTTGATCCCTACAGATACTACCATATTCTTACGTTGCGTAGCTTTCACATGTGGCAATGCGTGCGCCGACTTTGGCATTCGTCCGATCCTGCAGATGACGCCTAGTCTACCTGTTCACGTAGTTCCTAGAGAGTTGTGGGTTGACGAGTTGCACCAGTCAGATGTCGTCCAATCATACCCCACAGGTGCTCGACTGGAGACGAATACGGAGATCGTAGAGACCAGGTGATGCGCGTCTTGCGGAAAACGCTGAGTTTCGCGCGTAGGGTGTGGGCGAGCATTATCCTACTGGAAAAACTCATCAACTTTATGTTGCAAGAATGACAAAAGAACATGCCTTACAACATTTTGCATGGTAGTCACGTGCCGATTTCAACTGAAATTGCCCGTGTCACGGTGTTCGCATTCGTGTACAGCACTTAATATTTATCCCACGGATGATAGGAACATTGTACAACTCATCCCACTGCTGTACAAATAAGATGGGTTGGAGGCGTTGTCAGGATGGAAGGCGGAGCGGTGAAGAATTGTGGGCGCCCTAGGAAAGGACAGCTGATTGGCAAATAAGAGAAAGGCTTCAAGTTAATATTGGATATATTCTTGACATACAGAATATATGGCGGCACTGGCCCGGGGGTCAGATGCAATGAACTAGTGCCAGTCTGAGTTAGCGGATTAGAAAATGGAAAAGGTAAAGGTTATGGTTCACACAGTTAGTGGCTGACAGCGAACAGCCGCCAGGCGGGAGCGGAAGGCATGCGCCGTTCGCCACGCACAGAGGCTGGGCATCCGGAGTGCGTCTGTTCTGCACGAGAACGAAAACTGAAAAGACCCAAGCAACTGATTCTCGCACCTCAGAGTCCTACTGCGGTAGCACACGTGATCAAACGTGGGTGTCTGCTATTGGCTCCACGGTAGCATGGAAACGTCAGTAGTTTCAGCATAAATGCCAGATCGGTGACGTGATTTTAGAATCAGCATTCAATACTGGTTCTGGCTGCATCTGCCCCGCAAGGTGGACAGCCTTGGTCACGTTGCCGAGGCGTATGTTGCAGTGGAAGAACACTTGTAAAACTTAGGCGAAGTTTTGAAATAAAATTTTTGAATTATTTCCCTAACCTATTTTAGACTGGCTGGTCATCCTGTACATTGACACAAACATGGTCGTCGACTGTGGAGACCAAATTTTCGGTGCACTGTATGTTCAGACACACTTGCCCTCTGCCCCGTATTGAAGTCTGACGTTAGTTCCAAAATGTTCAAATGTTTGTATAGCTTATGGGACTTAACTACGGGGTCATCAGTCTCTAAACTTACAAACTACTTATGAACTAACTAAGACTAAGGACGGCACAAATATCCATGCCCGAGGGGGCATTCGAAACCCCGATCGTAGTGGCCGTGCTGACCGTGACTGGAGCGCCTCAGTCCCCTCGGCCACCGCGGCCGGCCCGTTAGTTCCACCACTGTTCGCCTGCTGTCCTCTTTTAGCCAGTTTGCACAGCCCACTACGTCCGACATCTCTAATGAGGGGTGATCGCAAACCCCTTGAGGTTTGGGCGTAGTTTCAGCACTCTTCGAACACCTTACAAGTGCAGTTTCCGAAATGCTCGTACCAAGCCTCCGGGTGTCACAACCTGAACTCGGTCAAACTTAGATAGAACGTCCCCCTTCCCCATTCTACACACGGACAGGAAGCTCTCAGATACTACAAGGTGCGTCTGAAATGTTCGGTGGATGGTCAGAAAATATAGGAAACAAGAGTTACAAACAAATAACTTTACTGGCCTTCAAAGTAATCGCCATTGGCTCCGATACAATTCTGGTGTCGGTTGTGCTGCTGTTGGGAACTGTCAGCAAACGCTTCTTGTGGAATCGATGGAAACACTGAGGTCACGCGTAGTGGGATCTTTGCAACCGTTGCGAAGCGTATTCGTTCAGGGCTAATTTTAGGCGGAGAAACAGAAATAAGTCAGCCGACGCCAAATCTGGAGAATAAGGAGGGCGTGGAAACAGTGACCTTGCGTCCAACGAGAAAGATGAGCACGCAGTGTCCGGACGGGCATTATCGCGTAGGAAATACCACTGGCCGAACTGCTGCTACACCATACACATGTACTTACATTTCACAGCTCTCCGCCACCGTTTGCATAATTTGAACAAAAGTTTATGTTAACGCGTTGCTCCATTGTTATATTCTGCGCCCCGTGTTGCAATGCCACGGCACACTGACCGTGTTAGCCGGGTCGCAGCGTGTACTACTGCAGTGCTTTGCACGGTAGGGGGCGCTTGCTGACATGTCCCTTAATGTGTATGTGCGGGCACCTCATCTTTGTAAAATATAGAACCATCCACAGAACTTTTCAGACGCATCTTGTACATGCACGTTGCGTTCGTCTGACTAGCAGCCGCACCGGTGGAGTGGCAGAGCGTTCTAAGTCGCCTTACTGTGGAGCGCGCGGTTGCTCGCCGTCGGACGTACGAGTCCTCCTTGGGGCATGAGTGTGTGCGTTGTCCTTAGCATAAGTTGGTTTAAGCAGTTTGTAAGTCTAGGGACTGATGACCTTAGCAGTTTGATCCACTAGGTTTACTAACATTTGAACCATTTTTTTTTTTTTTTTTTTTTTTACTAGCAGTCGTCCGTTTTTAGATGACGCTGCTATCGCCTGGCGGATTTATATCGATATTAAGTAGGTGGTTTTAACGTTCTGGCTGATCAATTTGTTTCATCCTGCATTTCATTAGAAAAGATGCTACAATTGGATATGCCCTGACCAAAACCGTCAGGTGTGAAATTGTCCAAGACGAGCTACTACTAAGAGCTTCTAGCTTCTTGAGTACTTCATAACACTCGCCAAGGGTACGCCTGGTACAAATCAAAGGGAAAGATGAGATTTACGGCAAAAAGATAAATCTTGCTGTCCTGAACTGCAACTAGAACGTGATAACCTCAAGGGTCATTATTCATTCCGATAAACCTGAATGAAATAAATGCAAAATTCGAGTATGACACAGCAGCGTCTGAATCTGTGTGGCCGCGAGGACCACCATTAATTCAGTACAGTTACTGGGCATCGCAGGACGTAGGAACGCGGCTATGTAAGCTGTCACTATTCTTGTTACTAGTTTTATTTGCATATGCAAAGTTTTGACGCGCATTTCACTTAACAGTCACTTCAAATGCCATTTCTGACTTTTCCATTAGTCAACAGCCTTTTCCCATTCCCTTGAAGAGACATTACATACGTTGGCTCGATAACAGTTAAAGCACACAATAAGGATCAGTCTTCTGAAGAGAAATGAGCGGTTGGCAACTTTGGCGAGCGTGCAAAAATGTGAGCGCTGATGCCGCTTTGTGCTAGTGGCCTTCGTTGCACTAGTGACAGATTTGCTTTTCTTACTGCATGTTGATAGAAAACCACTTATCACGGTGAAAAAGCCAGGTTTGTAGTAGACTAGCTTTCAAAACCCGAGTTCCAGAGAACATTTGTTACGTATTTTCTTGACAACTTAGTCGACTGACTACGTTCTTGACGTACGAGGAGACACTACTAATTAATTATAAACGGCGTAATTCAGAGATTCAAAAGGAAAACTGACATCAGTCTTTATAAAAGTAACTCGAAATTCAGAGAGACAACCTCCTCTCTCCCCTCCCACTCCTCTTTCATTAAAGGAAATTTGTTCTAGGTAGCGACATTTTCACATGTATTTAACGTTAAAGTAGGTTTCAGTTTTATTTTGTTGTTTTAAATTCTTATCCACCGTTTGCACCAAAATGACGTTTAAAACACGAACAGTCTAAAAGTAGCTTTTACAGCACTTTTTCATCTTTTATTAATATCCGGCTCATCCTCCTGTCGCTACCTCTCTCAGATTTTACTTAGGGCATCGCTTGGAATCACGTGGCGTTGTGCTTTATTTAATGTATGCTGTCATCTTGGTCAAATAACTCACAAAACTCGCTGGTCACTGCAGTTACAGGCGTAACAACGTAGCAAACACAAAAAAATAAAAACCTCTGCCATTGTAACTGCGTATTCAAGCACCAACTGCCGTGGACCGCACATAAAGTCATCAGTAGAGACAGCACAAAATTTTGCAATGTCGGTGGGATTCTTATTACTGAAAATAACAAAAGCAAATCGCACTTCACGTGCAAGAGTTTCTCTCTCTTTGGTACAGTGCATTCTACATATTTTCCTTCAGTTCAGCTCGATGGCCTACGCATAAGAAGTCAGTTTTGTCTTTCCTTCCAAGAGTTAGATCAACTTGTGACGGACACGTCAACAGACACAGGATATCATTTAAAACCTTCGAAAATGAAAGATGAATATGGTAGGGACATCGTTGAACCCATCGTCGCAGTGTTCGCTACATGTAATCCAGAAAATACGATGGAATTCTAAATTCGGCACGGGCTGACTACATTGAGCCACAAAAATAATAATAATCATCATCATCATCATTATCATCTAGCATTCTGTGTTCGTATTTTTTCTTAAAAAAATCGATTGACCTTACCGTCTCGTCAGTGATATAAAGCTGGAAGAGCTTCCCACTTGATACATGAAACGCTTAGAATTACAAGGAGCCTTTAAAAACCTTAAGCTGAGATGATTATGTATTTGTGAGTAGATAATATTTTAATAAGCAACTCGTGGGCGGAAATACTATCCGGTGATGCTTCGAGCACTTCTGTATCTTTGGCACTGAGAAGCAAATGTCTTCTACTAGAAGTTTCCATACTTTCCATGTCTTTCATGCAGATGGCCAAAATAAGAAGAAACTTCCGGAAAAAAATAGTCTAATTTTTCAGACTTATGTGTACACTTAAAGAGCGAATAACACTTAACCAGTAGACATGTTCATTGTATCAAATATTAAGACGAGCTCAGCTGTCTAACCGGTTTCCATTCTAGACTTCATGTTTATTATACATATATGTATGTGTGTGTGTGTGTGTGTGTGTGTGTGTGTGTGTGTGTGTGTGTCCTTTCAGAAATTTCCGAATGAACTTTTGATCCTGCAGTTAGTATCAATTCATATTCACATAATGTACGACGTTAACTGCGAACGGGTAAAGTTGAAAAGGTGTAATCAACCGGGATTCGAACCCCGATATCCTGCTTTCGAGGCACTTGCGCTGACCATTACACCACTGCGGACACAGCGATTATCAAACTGCGAAAAGTACTCAAGCACACCTCCCGTCACACACAAGTTTTCAATTTTTTCCTGCCCGCTACTACTCAATCTCGCGGTATTTGCAACCTATTCCCGTAAGAGTAAGGGCCTAGGAATGCCTCCGCACTGAAGAAAACATCATTGCCCGTCATATAGATAATTAGTTGGTGACGGACAGTGATGTTTTCTTCAGTGCGGGGAGGCATTCCTAGGCCCTTACTCCTAGGGGAATAGGTTGCAAGTACCACTAGTTTGAGTAATAGTGGGCAGGGAGAAACTTCAAAACTTGTGTGTGATGGGAGGCATGTTTGAGTAGTCCTTGCAGTTGTGATGACTGCTCTGTCCCCAGTGATGTAAGGGTGAGCGCGACTATCTAGAGAGCAGCAAACCCGGGTTCCAATCACGGCTGTGTACACATTTTCAACTTTACCCATTCGCCGTTAACGTCGTAGATTCCGTGAATCTGTAATGTAATTGTGCAATTGCTTGGGCAAACAGGTGATAGTTTTAGAATATTCACAAAGAACGTCCGACCTCTGGCAGGGAAAATTGGGAAAGTTTTGAGCAAGAGGAAGAATGGGAGGGAAACACTGCAATAGTTGTGTGCAGTACGTTGCGAAATCGTGCATGGTGGGAAGCGTGTCCGGATAGCCGAGTGGTTAAGGCGGCTGCTGGACCGAGGCGGGAAATGCGGATTCGAGCCGCGATCCGTCACAATTTCTAAGCCCCCGCCGACGAATTTATTTTGACGGCCTGAAACGACCTGAATGATACCGTGTGTGCATCAGGGAGATGCGTTCCCGAATAATGCCAGTCTTATAAGTGGAGTAGTGTGTATAGAAATTACCGAAAGAGTGGGCGTAATTAGTAGGCATCGAGGTGAACCAGTTCACTGAAAGGTGCCACTTATATGGACGCGAGCCGAAAAGAATAACAAACAATACGCGCTATCGATGAAGACCGCCTTTATGCAGCGCATTAACCGAACGTGGCAACCGCTTTCACGAATTCGTGGTAGTTTTCCTCGGAACTAAGCTCTCTAAATCATTACTTCCATTGTTCTCCCCGGCTGTGTGGGTAATCTACGGTAACTTTTCACACCGGCCTAGCGCCAATCACAAGACCTCTTAGCAGAGAGGGAATCAAATAGTGGCCGGCGAGTACTGAATTAAATGGCCCTCATTCAAATCGGACGAGGAGCGCGCTGAGTCATCCTCACTTTATACTTTCTCCCCGGGGAGCTGGTCCTGTGTAGGCTGCACAAGGGCCACCGTAGAGATTGGAAGCGAGGGGCGTGGGCGGCGGCGGCAGCAGAGGGGTGGCGACGACTGTTCCACTGCAACACTTTTAATCTTTCCACGGCGAGGGAGCGGGCCTTGCCAGCGGACGGCTGCGCTCGCAAACAGCCACTGTCGAGGGCCGCGCCGTCGGCTAGCACGAGGAAACCTCTTCTACTCCCGCCGAGAGAAGCGAAAACCACACAAGATTAGACAACCAATCGAACGCGCTTCACCGACGGAAACAGGATGAACACATCGACAGTGTGGTTACGAAGTCACTAATCAACTGACGTAAAACATACATTATTTTCTTCATTTTACGTGTCGCTCACCATAAGAATTTACTAATGCAGTGGAGGGGGGGGAGGGAGTTCGGAAGGATGCATAACTGGTAGACTTGCGCATAATAGTTCGCGATCGGCAGCGCTCACTTTACTTCGCGGCTATGCCGCGAACTAGTTCGCTCTTTTAGTTCGTCCGCTCCCATTGACGGCTGAGCGGCGTGGTCTGCGCGTGCAGGTGGAGGGGGGAAGTTCCCCAACCTAGCTGCTTCATGCGCTTGCTGCTTGAGCCGCTAACGATATCACGTAAACCCAAAGAAACAGTTTGTGAATAATTTCTCGCGTTTAAGTTTAGAGTTACCTCTACATCTTAGCATTATGGAATTTATTAGTCAGATACTGCAGAAATTTTGTAGCACTGAACTATGTAATCTAGCAGGCAGACGCTCACCTCGAAATGACTCATCAGCAGAAGGCAAACACGTGATTTTTAATTCTGCTACGCGCCCTCTCGCTATTGCCCGTCGGTCTTCGGAAAAGAATACAACGAACTATGAAGCGAGATACGTTTGGCATAATCGTCCGCTGCTCCTAGTTCGTCCGCTCTTTGTGGCTTTTGCTACCGCTATCAAAAGACCTCCTTTTTATGACAGCTTTTTTAGATAATGAATCAGTGTTGCCAAATCGTGTACTATTACCCGTATTTTTGGGCAATTTGACATCAAATACTTTTGCAAATAAATCAGTTACTTACACGAATGGGTGATACAGTGGTATTCAACTACTTTGCATACTTTATTTTTAAAATAGATTTCTTGTGGCAGTGAACTATGAAACTACAGCTGAACTGCATCTCAGCTCGAAATGAAGGTAACTGGCAGAAGGGAATCACGCAATTCTGTGCGCTCTCGCGTCCTCTCGCTGCTCCCCGTCAGTCTTCGGAAAAGGAGCGGACGAACTAAGAGGCGAGGGATCTGCGAACTAGTTCATTCGCGAACTACACAAGACTAATGACTGGTTCAAAGACAGTGGAATGGAAGAGAGCGGATATGTAGCAAGAGCAACGTGCCCATGTGCTACATCATTATTATTTTTTTACGTATCCGTAATGCAGGCTATATGACGAAGTATCCAGACACCAATCAGTCGACATCAATATAGAGTAAGCCTACCATTCCCCTTTATGACGGTTCGAACTGTTATTGAGTAAAAACCACCGTTGCACCTATAATGTTGTGAATATACAGTGTTACTGTTTACCGTAGTGACACTAAAAGTGAGCCTTTGCCATCGTCTTTTGGCAGCTCGAAATTTAAATGAAAATAACGGCTTAACCGTTCATATGACACGAACATCGAATAAACGAATTTGAAGAGGAGAAACCTCTCTACAACTTTGTTATGGTTTTTTCATATCTCGCATAGTTTCAGAGATAATTGCAAAAATCACGGCGATTTGACACTGCTACTTGATTTTACGTAAACCAGTACAGACAAAGATAATAAACTTGAAAAAATGACAAACTACCACGACAAGTGAGGTGATAGTATTTTAACGGAAAAAGGTAATGCAAAAATAGGAGAAATATTAAAATATTACTTTGAAGTGGTAAAAGTTAAAAAAAAAGGCCGTGTTTGTCATAGCTAAATTGAAACATCAAAATGAAATACGGTCAAATGTTTGTAAATCTATCGGACCAAACTGCGTGGTCATCAGTCCATAGCATACAAACTAAATAATTTAAGGTAAACTAAACTAAGGACAAAACACACACACACACACACACACACACACACACACACACACACACACACACACACACACACACCCATGCCCCGGGGAGGACTCGAACCTCCGACGGCGAGCAACCGCGCGCTCTGCAGCGAGGCGCCTTAGACCGCTCGGCTACTCCACGGCGACTCAGAGATATTACGTATTGAGTGAATATATATTAGCACTGTAGTAGAGTCGTAATAGCATCGTCCATAACTTTCATATTTCTATTATTTTGTTCGAAATTTTTGCAAAAGATCATCGAACTACAGGAAAACAAAGTGGGAGATTTTTTATTAACACTTGATGACTAGTTTCAGCTGATTTTGTGGATTTAAATCATTGATATAAAATTTATGAGTTTCCTCCAACGTTGACGGTGTCAACAACCGTAATGAAGATTTTTCTTTTTTTAGTTATGAATTTCCTATGTAAAAACTTTTGTGTTTAAGGAGTCCGCCTCCGTAGCTCAGCGGTAGCGTCGCTGACTACCACGCAGGAGGCCCGGGTTCGATTCCCGGCAGGGGACTGGGTGTTGTGTGTTGTCCTAATCATCATCATAATATCATCATTGGCACGTAAGTCGCCCACGCGGCGTCAAATAGAAAGACTTACACTCAGGCGGCCGAACAATCTCGCAAGGGATCTCCCGGCCAAGAAAGCCATATGCTCATTTGTGTTTAAGGCTTGAATTCCACTGTAGGCACTTTCAATGAGCTGCCTGAATATATGCAGAGGAATGACGGCCCATTATTTCTCAATTACTGAAACCTGAGAAGGCTGGACACGCAAGAATAGGACCACACCCTGACCAGCGCCACGCCATCACTATGAAAAACAACCCTCATATTCAGCGTGTTTCGTAAGGAAGTGTAGACCGGTTATAGAGGATGTTCCACTGAAGCTCAAGTACAGGCGACCATCCAGACCTGAATCGTGACGTGCTGGAATCAGGCTCGTCGTTCTCGTCTCCTAGCAGGAAATAAACTATGTACGTGTAAATAAAAATCACAGTACGTGTAAACTTGTATGCATTCCCACGCACAATGTTCCAAAAATTTAAAAAATAGCTACTGTTCAGGTCCATATTACATAGTACTTGGATACTTCGAAGCGAAATAAGCTGGAAAACAGTAATGCGAGGCAAAGCGGTTGAGAAGTTTACTTCCACGTCTCTTTAAGCCGGCTTCCCCAGGTTTCCCACATCAAACTGTTCAGTGAAGCATTCTCTATATCCTGTTAAATGTTTGCACGCCCTGCAGCAACTTCTCTGTTGACAGTAGCAACTTTCTCGAGACATCGCCTAACGCAGCGCTTCCATTGCCTTGCCACTAGGTATAACCTAAGTTGATAGTCCAAACCACGCGCTTCTGGTCCACCGAAGCCCTGCGGTTTCGCTGTTTACAACCCTTCAGCTGTTCAAATATTTGTAAAGCTATGGGAGTTAACTACTGTGGTTATCAGTTCCTACGCTCACAAACTACTTTAACTTAGACTAATCCTAGGACAACACACACACACACACACACACACACACACACACACACACACACAACTGGGAAGACTCGACATCCGAAGGGAAGAAGCCTCGCGCTCCGCAGCAAAGCGACTTAGAGCGCACGGCCATTCCACCGCTGACAATACTACAGAAACGTTTGTCTTATGATGAGCTTTTCGACCACTGTAAACGCTTTCTTTTAAACGCCTACGCACAGTCCACATGTTGGTTGGCCTTCTGGTAGCACATTGGAATTTACGAAAGATTTCACTTATTTAACGCGATTTTTCACAGCTACCTTCGCTCACTGTGTAAGCCCCTGTCTGTCAGTTCATCAGATATGTTTGGTGATAGTTTAGCTGCGATTTCTTTTTCCGCGTTTCCGTTTTACAGCATCGACAGTCGACTTGGCAGCTTTAAAAGTGTTGAAATGTCTCTGTAGTATCCGTTACTCAGGTGACATGTAATGACTATCCCATGCTCCAAGAGACAGCTCTCCTGACTGACCCATATTGCTGTTATTGCATCTCTGCAACAAGTTAGTAACCCCCAGCATCTTATATTACTCTGCGTGGCCGCCATTCGTAACATCTAAATGTAAAGTAGTCAACAATCTGAAGATTGGTTTGAACACCACAGTGCTTTCCGAGGCATGATCCTCTTTGGTGGTAGTATACCATTGCCTTCCTCCAACCTTCAAACTGACTTTCGCAACCAGTTATAGGGGGACCTGGAGTTTAACATGGATTCCGAACCACGATGCTGCTCGACACTTTCCACAGCATAAACATTGTCAGAGGTGAACAAGTGACAAGCGCCGAATAAAAAGCCTAGGACTTGGAGGGGGCTTCTGGATTCATTGTCCGCACGCGACAACTGTGCTACCGAGCCAACTCGTCTAGTTTTTATAATTTCGATACAAGTACTCCTATGTGATACCAAATTTAACACTAGATTTTTTAATTGTTCCTGAGAATCGGCGATCTATTTTAGTAAAAATAATTTCGACATAAACAGTGGAGATCGCGCAAGATTGATTTTATTTGTAAGATGAACCGGTTTAGATCCAGAGAGGTTATCTTTAGATCCCTTCGTTGACGATGGTGGAAGGGTCGCGGAGCGGGCGTATCTGTAATGCGCAGAGAAACTGCTCAGCAGCATCAAGGAACGGATCTGGAGATTTCTAATAATAATAAAAAATAAAAGGTAATCTTATAAACAAAATCATCCGCGGCAGAATAGCCGTGTGCGCTAAGGCACGAGGCAGTTCGTCGTATGGGTTCGAGTGCTCCCTCGGGCATGAGGGTGTGCGTTATTCTTAGGGTATCTTAGTTTAATTTGTAATGATAAGGACCGATGACCATTGCAGTTAGGTCCCATAACTCTACAAACATTTTAACATTTTCAAACAAAATCAATATTACGCAATCAAATGTTCAAGTGTTTGTAAATCTATCCGATTCAGCTGCTCAGCTGCTTAAACATTACAAACTACTTGAACTAAGTTAAATTAACGTAAATACATCACAAACACCCATGCTCGAGGGAGGACTCGAACCCCGACGGCGAATGGCCGCAGCACGGCGCCTCAGTGCACACGGCCATTCCGCCGCGGCTTATGCAATCACCACCGTTTCTGCCGAAATATTTTTACTAAAATAGATCGACGATTTCCCCGAACAGCGTTTCAAAGAAGTATCTAGTGTTCAATTCCGCATTATATAAAGAGTACTTGAATAATTCGCACCCCATAGTGCCATATACTCATTTCTTTTCAGCACCTTATAGTCTTCTGTGACATGTGTTGATTTTTCAAACAACTAATCGTCTCTGAAACGGATTACTGTTTTTACATTTGTGAAAATGGAAATTACTACTTTAATGATATATGCAGCTAATCTTGTTTAATTATCTGGAACAGATAACGGCGAGACGAAGTTTTCAGAAATCGGCCTGTACACAGCACATCGACCGCTCTGTATGTGTTGGTGCGGTATTCTATTTCTAACGCTAGATCTTATCGTGCGTTGCGGACAACATGATTGCGTATTCTCAATTTTGTCGGGGAATCGAACAATCTGAGATTGTATCGTTTGCTATTTTGACTGTGTTAATGAGAGGAGTTAGCGCGCAGCCGGCTCACGGGAGAGTAGGGCGCACAGCTGAGCAGCCGCGGCCATCGTTAATCTAACGAGCTTCCGCCGCCCGTCTCCCTACACGCTTAATACGCCTCCTTGTCTTTAATATTACACGTTACACGACGAGCGTCGTCATAAATCTCATTTTGCACAAGCAACTGACTTGCCGCTAATTGCTAAAATAATTAAAAATCTGGTCATGACCATTTACAATCACATTTTTCCGAGGAAATAGATTTCAAGTTGTGTGAAAGTCGGGTCTGATGCTAGTTATGGTCATCCAATAACACGATACAAATGTTTGTAAAGCTTATGGGACTTAAATACGGGGTCATCAGTCCCTAAACTTACAAACTACTTAATACTAATACTAAGGAAGGCACAAATAACAATGCCCGAGGGGGGATTCGAACCCCCGACCGTAGTGGCCGTGCAGACCGAGACTGGAGTGCGCCGCGGTGGAGTAGCCGAGCGGTCTAAAGCGTTTCGCTGTGGAGCGCGCGGTTGCTCGCCGTGGAGGTTCGAATCCTCCCTGATGTATGTGTGTGTGTGTGTGTGTGTGTGTGTGTGTGTGTGTGTGTGTGTTTGTTGTCCTTAGCATAGTTTACCTAGGTTTAAGTAGTTTGTAAGCTAAGGACTGATGACCACGCAGTTTGGTCCGATAGATTTACAGACATTTGAACTGGAGCGCCTTAGTCCGCTCGGCCACCGCGGCCGGCCCATCACCTTTCAAATGTTTGTAAATCTATCGGACCAAACTGCGTGGTCATCAGTCCGTAGCCCATCACCTTTCCCCGTCAGCAGTGTCAACACTATTTTTTCAAGATAATTTAATGACGTTAACAGCCGCGTCCGTTCGCGAAGACATTGCCACGCCCGCTTCCCTTGCTTACAGCGTTGGGTGAGAAGGCGCAACATTTGTGTCTGGAACGCGCCTGTGCTGGTCTCGTCGCCAGCTTAGTTCCGGATACGGGCGGATCTACGGTTCGCTTCGTGTCGTAAGTGACCGGATGTCCTCTGCAAAGTGAGCGCCTCCACTATTTCGCAATCTGACAGCGTTAAGTTTCGTGATGTTTCCACGTCAAGCGTGACAGTTACCGGAGTATTTTGGTATTGACGTGCAACCAACTGCCGTAAAACAGTGTAGCGTCTGTTCCCTACCGACATACCTTTATCATACATTCCTTTTCACTGCACACTAACCCAGCAAGCAGAATCGGAATGGACGCTGTTTGTGAAAATGGAACGCAACATCAAAGACAGATGGTACTGCACGATTCAGCTACGGATTCCACGCTACGCTTTGTTTCTGAACTCGACGATGACGAGAAGAGAAATTATAACTATTCGGCGACTAAAACAAGCCACAAGTATACTACTGAAGCTGTGATTTATGTCTCATTCCCGAGAAAATTGTACTAATGTAAAAAATGTGAAAATACAACCTCGTAAAAATAAACCTTTCAGTATTTGAAGGTTGGGGACTATTTGTCCCTTAATTCCAGGAATAGCTTCGCTGACAATTGTTTTCGCCAGTTCATCAGTCTTTTAAAGGAAGAAAGATGACTGTTTATCACCCCGTCAACGAGGAGGTAACAAGAGACATAGCATTAACTTTGAGTTAGGTAATGATGGGAAGGAAATTTGCGGTGTCATTTTTAAGAGACGGACTATTTTGCCATTTACGGATATGTTTGAAAACTTAAATCAGGATGGCCGGACGCAGATTTGAACCGCCGCACGTCAGAACGCTTGTCGTGTGTGCTACCCACTGCACCAAATCGCCCGCTTATCCGCCTTTGAAAAAAAAAAAAGATATATATATGTGGATTTGTGTATAAAACTGGATTTTACGTTTTTTTAAATGTATTTTACTGTAATGACAAATGTCCTATTTTCATCAATTTTGCGACATATCTGTTTCTGGTAAACTGTATATTGTGTGAATATAATAAAGAAAGGATGTTTTTGGCTGTTCTGGTTGCTTTCCGCTTGTATGAATGATTTTTAGAAGAGTTTCACTGAGCACGTCACCAGACATGTCAGAGATCCGGCCACAACTGTTTTTACATCACGATACTCCTTTCTGAAAGGCCCGCGAATGCCAAATATAAGAGATGGTTCTGCTTCATAAACATATCTTAATCTCATAGGAATGTTGTCACACTATGGTGGAATGACAAATATGCTGCTGTATGAATAAATTATCTAACAGTAGGGCAGTTTAAGGAGTCATGCCACGGATTGCGCGGACGCTCCCGACGGAGGTTAGAATCCTCCGTCGGGCATTAATGTGTGTGTGTATTGGCCTTAACCGTAAGTTAGTTTAAATAGTTTTTAAATCAAGGGACCGATGGCCTAAGCAATTTGGTCCTTTAGGTTTACGAACATTTGGACATTTAAAACTACAGCCCTGTTTCGGCGGGTTTGCCATCGTCAGGTTACATCGGGTGCTCTTTATTTCCAAGTAACATCGATGTCTCACTTGCTTTCACACTATTTTACAGTTCGCTCTAATGAATTTATTGGCGTATTATTGAATGCATAACTTGCATGGTAATAGTTATTAATGCAGCTGTCAATTTACGAAATTAATACTTATATTTTTGTTAAGTGACAGCTATACTGGCAGGTAAGCCACCTGACTCTTAACATCAACATAAACATTAATTTCGTAAACTGACACCTCCATTAAGAACTACTAAAACGAAAGTTCTGTATTCGCTTTAAGATAGCAAAAAACGTTCAAATGTTTGTAAAACTATGGGACATAACTACAGTGGTCATCGGTCCTGAAGTTACAAACTTCTTAAACTAAATTACGCTAAGAACACACACACACGCACACACGCCCCAGGGAGGACTCGAACCTCAGACGGCGAGCAACCGCGCGCTCCGCAGCGAGGCGCCTTAGACCGCTCGGCTACTCCACCGCCGCTATGTCAGTGATTCCAAAGGCAAAGTATTTTACTTTCTAACTTAGATGTATCTACGATATGCGCAGCCATTCACATCTGGTGAAAGCTGCAGTAGCAGAAACGAAAAAAAGACTTTATGACTACCCGTATTTGATGTTTGGTTTTGCTGTCATGAATAACAAACCACAATGGGTAATCTGACGTGACATAATGTGCGAGTGTAAAACCATCATAGCTGATGCATCACGTCATATTTCAAGGGTGTTCATAAACATCGGATTTCTTCGAAAGGATATGAAAACCCTTAACGAGCAGCAAAATACTATGATCCAGTAATAAAATGATATTGATATTAGTGGATTAAAAATAATACTGCACTGAAAACTCGTTACCAGCATTAAACTACTATGACCCAGTAGTAAAAAGGTTTTGTTATGTATTCATTAAAAATATTATATTACTGATATTTTTTGACATAATATTTGAACATGTCACAAAGTCGTACAAGAAGATTGCGACCATTGTTCAAATGTTCAAATGTTTGTTAAGCTTATGGGACTTAACAACGGGGTCATCAGTCCCTAAACTTACAAACTACTTATGAACTACTTACGAACTAGGACGGCACAAATATCCATGCCCGAGGGGGGATTCGAACCCCCGACCGTAGTGGCCGTGCTGACCGTGACTGGAGCGCCTCAGTCACCTCGGCCACCGCGGCCGGCTGAAGATTGCGACCATTGTAAATAACTCTAGAAGTACTGCACAAACGCTTTTAAGTCGCTTAATAAAAAATTCATTACGATGTGGAAATATGGCTTCATTGTTACGCGTTTCGGTCGGCCGAACATCAGAAATCAAAAGTGGCATAGGTACATCTTGTATCTGTCACTCGTTCGATGTCTCGTTGAGAAGCACCCAAAAAGTGTCACAAAAAAGCCAATTTTTCACCTACAGATGACTTGTTAATTAAGCGACTTTTACGCACCCTGTCACTTCCGCGCGCCCCTTCCGCCACAGTAGTGGAACGTCACGAAACGTACATTTGTTATCATGCTGCTACTGCATCCCCCTGCGACCGCGACCCCCCGAGCAAGACTACGACCCCCAGGAGGTCTCGACCCACAGGTTGAAAAACACTCATTTACGCCATATGGCGGGCAATACGCGACGTTATTAAAAATAGACGCGCAGATGGTATACGACGCCTTCCAGACATTCGGAAAAGGTCACAAATAACTGGAAGGGGAGGGGGAATAATATTGAAAGCGTGAAACGGTAAGAATCTGTCAATAATATCATCGACGAGAAAAATATTTGTCGTTACTTTTTCTCCAGCCTATATATGAGTAAAAGATGAACTTCAGAACATGAGTTCATTGTCACAATGTTCGCCTCAGGTACAACCCATAGAAACAGGGGATAGCGATTTTGAAAAACACTTATCTACGCCATAGGCGGGCAATACGCGACGTTATCAAAAATAGACGTGCAGATTGTATACGACACCTTCCAGACAACACAACATAGAACTATTTACCTCTCGCCCTGGCATCTTACAGGCTCCACCTCAAGACTATTTTTCTTCTAACAAAATGGGATATCCTCAGAGCCGAATGTGATAAACAGAAAGTTCCGTATCTCGTAAGAAAGTCGCTTTTAAAAATTCCCATTTAACTGCAAAGCTCTTGTATGTTCAAAACCCTGGTACAGTTTTCTGGCCGCGGCGGAGCGGCCGAGAGCATTGAGGCGCTCTGCTGCGACGCGCGAGGTCATTCTCCGTCGGGGGTTCGAATCCTCCCTCGGGCATGGATGTTTGTGCTGTCTTTAGTATAAGGTAGTTCATAAGTAGTTTGTAAGTCTAGGTACTAATGACTCCGCAGTTAAGTTCCATAAGCTTTACAAACATTTGAACAGTTTTCTGCACTGTTTCGAGGTGTAGGGCTTTGGAAATCGTCGTGGAACTAGCAGACAAACTGAATACAACTCACCAGGTAAGACTTGCACGGTGCAGAGGCATTCAACACTTGGTACTCACCTGGAAGAGAAGAAAACGAAAATTAGATTCAGAACACGGGTATCGTTATAACAGTCATTTCAAAAACGTCGTCTAAAAATATCAGCTAAAACGAAACCGTCATCAGATCATATTCCCAAACAATAACGACAGTTTTTAAGCAGTTTTCATCTGTTAACTGTGCAATATAAGCAGGACACAAAATCAATAATTTGACACATACTGTAGTCACAACAAAGCAAATGCTCTCTACAAATTGTTTACGTGCGACATATTCACTGTTTAATGGGGGGAGGGTCACAGCTTAATGGTTGTGTGTCAGTTGTTTGTGTGTGATTGTTATCGACGACTTCCAGTGCCAGTTATGAAGTGCAGGATGAAATTAGATTTTTATGTAAATAAAACGAAAGGCCTCTGAAGATGGACCTTCCAATTAAAAATATTCTGGAAACCCCCTGAACACCCCGTCCGCACAAACTATAACGAAACTATGTTCTTATCTCAAAGGCGACGAATGTAATGTTCTTTTTGTTGATACAGCTTTCTTTTAAATTGTTGGACGCTGTTTTTAATGTCTATTTTTCGGAACGGAAGACATTTTTACATGGTTTCCGACAGAAATGTATGTTTTGCATAAAGATTGTTTTTTAGGCAATATTCAGATCCGATTTATGCCGATTAAGAAAGCTTTCACTGTATAGGAAATTTTTAAAGAAGTAGATTAAAAAAAATTCTTTTAATTATTGCATCCTGTACATTTATCTAAGGAATAGTTCCTGGAAACAGTTTCCAGACTTTGCATTTATTCAACATATTGCAATTCAAGAAAATCTACGTTCTATTCAATTCAGAATTAATGTTAAACAAGGAATTATATTTCAACACAAAGTAAATTTTTCTTTTATTAATCCTATATTTTTGTATTATGGAACCCTTTGCCAGAGGTGCACTGGGCTGGTTGTTCAAAAACAGATGAAATTTAAATATTACTACTGTTTTATCACTACATTCCTCTTTTATGGGCATGTCTTAAAAGTAAGAAAAAAAAAAGAGACAGTGAAGTACGTAAAATATGAAAGGTGAAACACATACTTTCCCGAAGTCTTACACATCAGTTACAAGTAGTTAGCAACACAACTGTAAACCAGAAGAAAAGTTCAAGATCAATATAAAAATTTCTGCAGGCACAACTTTTGGAACGATTTTAGTATGACATTTTCAGGCGAATTACTACGTGATTTATGAAAAATAGTACACGATAGCAGGAACAACGGCAAAATTTAAGTTCTTAATTATTCAGCGTATTTACCAGTCCATTTCAAGTTATTTATCCGTTCAAACTGCAGAATCATTTCGGTCATAAAACAGTGGAACATTCCAAACACAATGGTGTTTCTCATCGGCAAGTCAGTGCTACGACACGTATCACAGCTCTGGAAAAAAGAAATTTATTTCGGGTCCCTGGGACACAGGTGTAACAGGTACGGGTTAAATATAGATTTTTGGGCAATTTGCAGGAAAATTGTAGTAAACTAATAGAAAAAATGCAAACCGTACTGGGCATACCAACATAATTTCACAATGCCCCTATAGGACAAATGATGCAGCGGACCCAGTACGTCGCTAGATGAACTTGCGAATAATTTGTCTCAAGAGCAAATACGCCTGTCCACAATATTGTTTCGACATCTCCGAGGCCCGGATTACCTGTACGGGGAGAGTAGGAATTTTCTTCATGGGTGGAGGTAGGTTGTAGTCCCGGGCCTACAGGTGGATGACGGGCCTCCTCTCAGATTGTAATCGCATGAGCCAAAGTTATAGTAGGTACATCACCATCTGATGCATGGCGTGGTTCATGTCATGGGACTAACAAGCGAACCACGTGGCTGTCGGATCTCAGAATTTCTTGACATTCATGGCACGTGAAGTTAAGAACTTAAATATCACGCAACTCTCAAAAATTATAGACAAAATCGACTTCGAAGTTTTGCAAACTACACGTAAGTACGAATAATTAAAACAGTTGCTGCGTCCTGTCGGCGTAGTTCAGGTGGTAGCGTTTTGGCCTCACAACCACAGAGTCGGCGGTTCGAATCTCACTGACTTTTTTTTCGTTTTTGAATTCCACGTGTTGTTTCAGTTTTCGTTTATGTTTATGTAGACGAGCTGAAAACGTTGTCGTCACGTTAAACGATGGTTGAGTAGGTCAGCTGCTTGCTAAGCCATTCAAAATGTTCAAATGTTTGTTAAGCTTATGGGACTTAACTAGCCGCGGTGGAGTAGCCGAGCGGTCTAAAGCGTCTCGCTGCGGAACGCGCGGTTGCTCGCCGTGGAGGTTCGAGTCCTCCCTGGGGCATGGGTGTGTGTGTTTGTCCTTAGGTTAGTTTACCTAGGTTTAAGTAGTTTGTAAGCTACGGACTGATGACCACGCAGTTTGCTCCGATAGAATTACAAACATTTGAACATTTTTGGACTTAACTACGGGGTCATCAGTCTCTAAACTTACAAACTACTTATGAACTAGGACGGCACAAATATCCATGCCCGAGAGGCGATTTGAACCCCCGACCGTAGTGGCCGTGCTGACCGTGACTGGAGCGCCTGTCACCTCGGCCACAGCGGCCGACTAAGCCATTAGTAGCTATGGAAATGACTTTCCAAAAAAAAGTGCCGCAGCTCTTCACAAACTGAACAATGAAAGAATATCGTCGTCATCTAATAGTGAAGTCAATACAGTAAAGAATGTAACTTATGTTTCTTTTCATTCAAACCACATTATTAACAACCTTCTATAAAATGTAGAAATTTACAGATAAAATTACGCGCACTTTTCGTAAAAGTTAGCATTAGAGTTTGAAATTGTATAAGTATTCGAACACAACGAAAAAAAAAAAAAAAAAAATCCGTCACGACAGGATTCGAACCACCGACCATGGGGTTGTAATGTCAAACCGCTAGCACCTGAGCTACACAGACAGATGCTGCAAGTCGTGTAACGATGGGTACCTAACGTTCACTTGCAAAACTTCAAAGTCGATATTCTCGATAATTTTTGAGAGTCGCGTCGAATGGCTTTGGCCGATTGTTATTTGAGTTCTGAACTTCACGTACGGTAAATATCAAAAAATTCTAAAATCCGATACCCACGTGATCTGCTTGTAAGTGTATTCCTTCAGCTTTCCGCCGATACTTCAAAAGGAATGTATTGCGATTACAGTAAGGCTGCAGGGGCCTCGCACTTTTATCCACTCCCGGGCGTCCGCCGGCAGCGGTGATAGGTGGGCGTGTCCCGCCGCGTTGACAAGCCGGGGCAATTACGGCTGCTGTGATGTGACAGCTGCCAGGGGGAGGGGGGAGGGGGCGGTCTGCATTTACGGGCCGACCTCGGCCTTCGCCAAGGTTGCGGGCGGAGCGCGCCTTCCGCGTGTGGCTTCGCTTTCGCCGGGCATACGGTGCGATACAAAAGGCAGCTGCGGCGGCGGCGGCGGCGGCGGCGTGCAGCTGCAGCCCGCGCATGCGCGCCTCCCGGGCCTGGCGGCTTCGAGCGGCGCTGCCCGGGCATTTACACGGCTTCCCAAAAAACCCGCGCTCAATAACTCAGCCGCCCACGCCTCACGCGTCTACATCTGCATCAATACTCTGCAACCGACCGGCCTCATTATGCCGCCGCTCCTTATCCTCTTACCGCGCCCTTTCTGCATTCCCTTGCGCCGTACGTCCATATTGTCCATATTCGATCGGATCGTGCCGCTTTTGCACTGAAAACCCGGACGTAAGAGTAACAGAATGTTATTCCCTTTATATATCAATTTATTAATTACAATGAGCAGACTTCCGCATTATAGCCATCATCGGGTTTTCTGTAAATACGAGGGCAGTTCGATAAAGAACGATCATACATATATTTTACGGTCGTAACATCCCGCCCTAAAATTTAATCTTATGATATTCTGTTAGCTTAATGTGAAACCATCACGCTGTAGTAGTTTCATCGTTGGGACTCCCGGTTCCCACCTGTGGGAAGCATGCCAGTTCAGACATGTTCAATACAGTGTTGCCAACCCGTGGTATTTTTACCATGTTATGTGATATTTTGACAAATATTATTCGAGAAGGGACAAAGGTGTATTTTTTGTTGTTGCAAAAATACGCGAGAGGAATATGAGACATTTAATTGCTGCCTCAAACACTGTGTAGTAATTGTTATGGTACATATGACAGTAAACATTTCTCAGAAGTGAAGTACAACCATAGTGCACATTACTATCATATAGCACTAACAGTATTAATTATTTACTGCCGCGGCAGAGTGGCCCAGCGCATTGAGACGCTATGCTCCGATACGCGAGGCCGTTCCCCGTCGGGGATTCGAATCCTCCCTCGGGCATGGCTGTCTGTGCTGTCTTTACTAGAAGTTAGTTCATAAATAGTTTGTAAGTTCAGGGACTGATGATCCTGCAATTAAGTCCCATAAGCTTAAACATTTGAATTATTTATTACATGTGCAACACAAAAGATTATTGCCCTCATTCTATGTCAATGGGCTTTCAAAGAGTTTTCCACGCCGGTTCCAACATTTTGCATGACATGTTTTTGTTTGCCGTTCGATGCATAAAAGGGACATTTTGGCAACGGTGGAGTAAGGTGGGTGGGGGGCGGACTGCCCCGGGCCTCTCGTCTTCATATTCACGTAATGTATGACATTAACTGCGAATGGGTAAAGTTGAAAATGTGTACCCAGCCGGGAATCGAACACGGGTCTCCTGCTTTCTAGGCAGTTTTACTGACCCCTACGCCGGCCGCGGTGGCCGAGGGGACCGAGGCGCTTCAGTCACGGTCTGCACGGCCACTACGGTCGGGGGTTCGAATCCCCCCTTGGGCATGGATATTTGTGCCGTCCTAGTTCGTAAGTAGTTCATAAGTAGTTTGTAAGTTTAGGGATTGATGACCCCGTAGTTAAGTCCCATAAGCTGTACAAACATTTGAACAGACCCCTACACACTGGGGACACAGCGATCACCACATCTGCACGTAATTACTCAAGCACGCCTCCCATCAGATACAAATTCTGAACTTTACCCTGCCCACTAGAACTCAAACTCGTACTTTGTACACTAATTCCCGTAAGAGGAAGGAAGCTTAGGGTTTAACGTCCCGTCGACAGCGTGGTCATTAGAGACGGAGCTTACGGTCGGATTTTCGGGGAAGGATGAGGAAGGAAATCGGCGGCGCCCTTTTGAAAGGAACCGTCCCGGCATTTGCCTGGAGTGATTTAGGGAAATCACGGAAAACCTAAATCTGGATGGCCGGAGGTGGATTTGAACCACCATCCTCCCGAATACAATAGAAGTGACTTGACAATTACAGAGGTTGTTACACATTCGTATTGTACCTGTTTATAACTTACATGTAATGTCGTTATTCTCAGCGTTACCCTTTTTAGACGTCGTCCTTTACTGCTCAATGTTTCCCAGCTTCCCAGGCTTACGTGTGGGTATGCTTTTTCTTATTAGCGCATTTGACAGCTTGAGTCAAAAATGGCTGAGCGACATTACATGTTTACATAATTACCACTGGTGGTAAGTGATGGATATTCGGCTGTGTTTTGCTTAGTTTTTATGAGAATCGATTTAACTGAAATGCCTTCACAATTAAGAGTTGAGGCGTATGTTCTTTCGGATATGCCCGAAACAATAGACGCAGCAATTTTTAAGTCTCCGTGTCGAGGACTGTTACGTTTTAGTGCGGACACGCGAGAACCGGACTCCTGACGGAAATACAGGGCCAGCTGTGAGCCACTGGATGCAATGGTCGAAGTAGGATGACGTATGAAAGTTTGGGTCGGACGGGGTACGTACGTCAGTAGTTCTTTCAGGTGTGTTCAGCCCGTGTGCATGTGGTGGCGCAGGAGTTTAGCGCAACTGCATAGTAAGCAGGGGTCCCGTGTTTGAATCCCGGAACTGGCACGAATTTTAACTTATCAATGTTGTAATATTTCAACACCATCCAGCAGCTGAGACAACCACCCCAGTTAAAATCTATGAAGTGCCTTACATGTCTATATTGCGCCACGATTTCCATATTTTTAACTAACATTTACGCAATAATTTGAAGGACTGGTCACCGATAATTAGAGTAAAAAGAGTATTTTTTTACTTACGCGAAACAGGATCCAATCTATTTATACGCTATGTAAATGTCTTGATGAACACCTTGTCATATATATATATATATATATATATATATATATATATATATATATATATGTACAAACTCAGAGGTCTGTTAGGGGAAATGAGCCGTGGACCTATGGAAGGCATCATCCCTGAAATGTTACATAAAAGGACGTGTGTGTGTGTGTGTGTGTGTGTGTGTGTGTGTGTGTGTGTGTGTGTTATAAACGGCTAAAAGTGAACATAAATCAAACAAAACGCTTGTCAAGCCACACACTATCCATCAACAACATGAATCTATAAGCACTGTGTTTAACAAAAACCTGCTAATATCCCCCTAGAATAATAGAATTAAGACTAAATATATTAAACTCGAAAAACCGGCCTGCCTGACACACCAACTCACCTCGATAACAATTTGGAAATCAATTTTTATCATTAATCCTTCAAAAATAAGTTCATAGTAATCCTTTTGGCTTCTAAACTTGAGGACACATCAGTTGTAAATTGGCGTAAGAACACTAGTTTCCATAAAAGTGATAATCTGTTAAAACAAGATTTACTGAAACCTACACGTTGCTACTGGAAGGCCCTCTCGCCGAAGCACAAACCATGTGGCAATTGATACGTTAGCATCAGAATGACAGCTACTTTTTAAGCAGACACGGATGTCTCGGATAGTCTGGGCTTTTACATCTGCCGATTGCATGCACTGCATAGCTTGGTAGCCATTCGAAAGTCTCAACAGATGACGAATCTGTCAGTATGAATACGTCTCGTCCACGGCAGCGGCATATAGACCGCATTAGCTATGCATGAAATGCAGTAAATTCGTTTGATAAATCGTCTACAAGGCACAGGAGAACACTACAGATCAGCCAAGACAGACCTTCTGCTCAGACCTAGCAGAGCATACTTGCAAGTACTTCTCGCGGGTCCCAAACGCCTTGCCAAACTATAAGGCGCAGTCAATTGAAAACGAGACAGATGGGAAAAAATGTGAACTGTTTTTTTTTTTAGGAAGAAACCCGCGGCCGTGGATTTGCTTCAGACAAAGAAGTGCGCACTTGGGTACAATCACGATTTCGAAGGCAACCACTTACATTTTTCCACTGATCGTCTTGCTTCACAGACGAATAAATGTATTCATGGTACTGGTTAGTACTTTTGAAATAATCTGTTTACTTTTTTTCCAATTATCTGGCCCTAGTACATCAACAGGTCTCACGACTTAGCTGCAACAGCCTGTTGATGTACGACGGACACCTGTAACCGACCGATTATGCCACATACCAGATCATGTTTTATCGTACTGAGTTTTAAGGACCACACGCTGTAAAATCTCTAGCCCTACCCATTCCACAAGGCTGGGGGTGAGTATAAGCAGGTCGCAATTTTATATTCACACAGAGTGTTTCTAAAATACATCGACAGACCTCGAGGAGTTTTACATCCTGTTTTACATAGGAAGCATGTCAGGAAGCGTCATCCCGTGACGCCATGAGCACTTACTCAAATTCGATGCTGTGAAACCACTTTTACTGCAAGCTGTTTGCTTTTGATATTTTGGGATGAAATACTGTGGTCCAAGAGAAGGAAAAAATATCGGTAAATATGGTCTATAAAACGTAAACATTAGCAGCTTTGAGCCCTTCTTTATCACTAGTATCGTGTAACACATCCCTACTTCTAGTAAATTGGTCATCATCAAGGGCTCAGTCACCGGATGACATTTCCGGACATGGCTTCCGTTGTAAAATTTGATGTTGGTCCTCTCTACAACCCCTCATATTTATAGGACAGTAAGAGAGAGAGAGAGAGAGAGAGAGAGAGAGAGAGAGAGAGAGAGAGAGAGACCACCTGCTTGGCATGATAGTTTAGATTTCTGTTGAAATGCCTATACTCGCCATCAACTGTACCGAAGACATCGACGCTTACTCCTACGCCAGTACTATGACCACCTACTTACCATCATCGATATAAATCCACCTAGGTGATAGCATTAGAACCTGACGAGGAATTACTGCTAGCCAGACACGCGCAAAGTGAATGTAGTATCAGTGAGCGTGCTGACGGTGTGTAGGCGTGCGATTTATCTGAATCGGGTGTTCGAGTCGTTCTTCAGGAGCGCGCGAGCTCGCGCGTGTGCGTGTGTTATGCTTAGCATAAGTTAAAGAAGTTTGTAAGTCTACAGACCGATGACCTCACCAATTTATGTTTACAAGCGTTTGAAAATTTGAATTGGACCTAGGTGACATTGTGATGGTCCGAAGGCTCGGCACTTGCATTTCGGAAACTGCGTGACTTGTCAGGTGTTCGAGGAGTGCTGTGGTGAATTGTCCCTCAACAGGTGGCGAAACTACAACAAACGTCGAGGGGTTGGGTGGCCAATCCTCCAGTCCTCATTACAGGTGTTAGACGTCGTAGATTGGGTAGACTGGTGAAACCAGACAGGCAGCGAACTCCGGCAGAACGTTAATGCAGAGTAAAAATGTGTGTGAACACACGGATCATAGAACACTCCTAATGATGGGCCTCCGCAGTCGACGCCCCTTGTATGTTCCAACGCTAACACCCGGCAACTGCGACTGAAATGGGCAAGTGACGACGGTCACTGGACGCTGGCGCAATGCCAGGGCGTTGCATGGTCTGATGAATCCCCATGTCTTAAAAATGCCTATGGGAAGCTGCGAATATTCCAGGGGAACAGCTCCTTGACAGCTGTACTGTGCGATGGAAAAAATAAAAATAAAAACTGGCAGCGGCCCTATTATTCTCTCGGGAACATTCACGTGGGCATCCATGGGTGGGGTGGAAATCGTGTAAAGCACCATGACAGCCAAGAACTATCATACACTGGTTTCAGTCTATCTGCACCCCTTCATGACGATCTGAGGCAGTGGCATTTTTCTACAATATATGGAATACATGGGTTCGTTGAGGGCGATCTGGAATAAGTTTACAACGGTTTTCAGATATTTATTTAGATAGATGACCGGTTTCGATGCAGCTGGGCCTCATCTTCTGTTCTCCATCATTATCTTAAAAGAAATTGCTGAGAGTATATCTCATAAAGAACAGTATTATATTTGCCTTACGATGATAACAAAGAAGTACCCATGCATAACACCAATTAACGTAATATTAGTACTGCCCACGGGTATTTTGAAACAACCACACCATTATAATACTGCTGATTTGAAGAATGAGGAGGAAAATGATGTTATTTCGAAACACCCATGGGCAATACTAATATTATGTTAACTGGTGTTATCCATGGGTACTTTTTTTGTTATTTCCACAACACAAATGTGATGCTGATCTTTATGAGAGATATTGTCAGCAAATTCCTTCAAAATAATTATGAAGATCATAAGATGATGCCCAGAGGCACTGAAAGAGGACGCCTATCTAAATAAATAGCGATCTTGGCCGCTCATTATTGTAAAATTTTACAAGTTAATGCGCCATGTTACAAAGCCACGAGTTGTGAAATTCCGGTTCGAGTCCCGGTTCGGCACAAATTGTCACATGTCACCCACAAACTGCACAGCTGATTCTTAATCACTGGTAATTGCGAATACTTTTCTTGTATAATTTTTGAAGACACGAGCTGAACGAATTGCGGATTGGTGGAAGTAGCTATCCACAGGCAACAGTTCAAAAGAACAACTTGCGCCTTTAACAAGTTAGACACAGTAATGTGTCACAGCAGGAACATTCCACATAAGATAATTAATTGATCAGTTAGGAAGGGGTAAGAAGCCGCTGAACTTCGTAATATCATTTGGAGAACAGTACTGAAGGTTCTGATGCACATTTTCTTGACCAAGACGACTTCTACTTGACTGACATTTTGTGTGTTTAGCCTTCACCACCAAAATGCTGTAATCGTTGCTATTTTTACGCAGACCTCGAACTGATGCTTCCTGCCGATCCCGACTTTCACCAATCTGATGCTTTTATATTATCCTTCTCAGAAGACAGAACCGTTCACAAGAATAACGTATCGTTTTCCGATGTGTTGAAACTTAACTGGATTTTTACGCGGTTGCTCACCGTGGAGGTTCGAGTCCTCCCTGGGGCATGGGCGTTTGTGTTGTCCTTAGGTTAGTTTACCTAGGTTTAAGTAGTTTGTAAGCTACGGACTGATGACCACACAGTTTTGTCCGATAGATTTACAAACATTTGATTTTTTTTTGATTTTCACACGAAACTTTCGTTCACCAAATTCGGAGGCCCAAAGCGGTAGCTTGGTTTTCCTATGATGCGGAGCCCGCTTTTTTTCAGCAAGTCTTCCTGTTTGAAAGGACAAATTCGGGCGGGAAGGGAATACTGATCTACAGTTCTTAAATATAAACACCGAGCGAGATGGACCAGTGGTAACTCGCTGGACACGCATTCGGGAGGACAGAAGTTCAAACTCGCCAGCGGCATTGGGTATTTGGTTGTGTTAGGTAATATTAGGTTTTTCGTAATTTTTCTAAATCATTCCGGGCAAATGCCGGGACGATTCCTTTGAAAACGCACTGCCGATTTCCTTAACAAATCAATCCGAGCTTGAGCTCCGTCTCTAACGACCACACTGTCGACGGAACATGAAACAGTAATTTGTCCACTTTAGGTTACGGTAATAACACTAAAAGTGGGCTTTTGCGATCGTCTTTTGACAGCTCGAAATTTAAATGAAAATAACGGCTTAACTATTCATCTGACACGAAAATTGAATAACCGAATTTGTAGAGGAGAAAATTCTCTACAACTTTGGTCTCTTGCGTTTTTTTTCATATCTTGTATCGTCAGAGATATTTGCACAAATAACGGAGACTGGACACCTTCCATTCAATTAACGAAAACCAGCCGTTCGCAGATGTCACGTGACATTCCTCGCCCAGAACTCTCTGGCATACGCCATCTTTCGTTGCGTATTTGATGATTTTCTTATTGTAACTTGTAACGTTGTCATTTCAAAGCAATGGTGCACTGAAGAATTAACACACATCGTTCTTCGTACGATAAATGATAATCTAGTGTCTACAAATGCCATATTGATAGCAGTTAACAACGGCCGTCAATAGTATGAGATTAAAGGGCCCAACTTTTGATTGATAGCCTTAGCGTAGTGGACAAGGCGTTTGACTGTGACGCTGAAGGTCGGTGGTTCGCAACCCGCCAATACCTAATTTTTTCCCTAAAAGGGTTTCAGACATACTTATTAATTAATTAGATTGTTATTTTGGTCCAAAATGTTTGAAAAAAGTTATAAAACTACAAATCTAAAGTGGGCCGTAAAACACGCCAGTGCGATTTTCTTCCTTCATTTCAAAAGTAAGCAGGAAGTTGGGTTTCGAATGGCAGGGAGACGGCGGCTGTACTGGGGAGGGCAGGGCGCCGGCTACAGTATGTGTGGCGAGCGCAGGGGAGAGGCTGGCCGCGTTGCCAAGCCGGCATTCACGCGGCGCGGCCCCAATGAAGCCGCCAGATTGCTTTTAAATGCAAATCCCGTGGCCCGCCTCATCATCTCCACCTCGGCGTCTTTAAATAATTTCTGCGCGCCCTCACTTCCCGCGTCGCTCTTATTCTGGCGCGGCTTCCAGTCCGCGACAGACGTCCGCTTTCCCCACTGTTGCTTACACGCCAAATAGTCCTACATTTTCATTTGACTGCCGTGAGCTTTAGCTTATATTTATGCGTGCCTAACTTATAGAGAACTAAACACACAGCCCTCACTGAAAAGCTACGTACAATTCAGTACTTCAGTTACATTCATTATCGTGTGTAGTTGTGTCCTAATTTATGCCCGATGAGTGAATAAATTTATTGCGACAGTCCTGTTTTGGCGCGACTGCTATCGTCAGACTACATCAGGTGGACTGGAGATGAATTCCTCCTCATCAAATGTTCAAATGTTTGTAAAGCTTATGGGACTTAAATACGGGGTCATCAGTCCCTAAACTTACAAACTACTTATGAACTAGCTAACACTAAGGACGGCACAAATATCCATGCCCGAGGGGGGATTCGAACCCCCGACCGTAGTGGCCGTGTAGACCGTGACTGAAGCGCCTCAGTCTCCTTGGCCCTCCTCATCACCCAAACATCTTAGCAAGTACCGAAATAAGAACCGCGACATTCACAGGATGACCATGTATCACGAAGTTTTGATTGCCGTGTAACATCCATGTTCCAGATGCTGCCGCGGTGGAGTAGCCGAGCGGTCTAAGGCGCCTCCCTGCGGATCGCGCGGTTGCTCGCCGTCGGAGGTTCGAGTCCTTCCTGGGACATGTGTGTGTGTGTGTGTGTGTGTGTGTGTGTGTGTGTGTGTGTGGTGTTGTCCTTAGCTTAGTTTACATTAGTTTAAGTAGTTTCTACGCTACGGACTGATGACCACGCAGTTTGGTCTGATAGATTTACAAACATTTGAACTTTTTTTCCAGATGCTGGTAAGGTATTAGACTGTTTGTTCTCTTTTTCTTTGGGCGTAAGTGCAAGCAGAACTTTCGCTGGAATAGTTATTATTTAGATGACAAATTACGAACAGCAGTTTTAAATTTCGATTATGTCGTCACGTAACAGATGTATTCTGTCATCATAACTGTTACGTAACGTTATTCTCTATATATAAAAGGAAAGGTTGTAATTTTACATGAACATGAAAACTATGCCATTGGCAGTTCTGCATCCACTTATGCGTTATCGTGACAACATCTGAGACAATCGATATAGACGGAAGTCGAGTCCACTTGATATAACGTGACGATGCTAATCGCGCCGAATAAATAAATAATCGCCGGCCGCGGTAGTCGAGCGTTCTGCGGCGCGTCAGTCACAGTCTGCACGGCCACTACGGTCGTGAACAGGAGAAACGTCTGCACATTAATCGTCGGAACTGACTCAGTTGGCTTTTCAAAAAAATATTTTTCTGTATTATACGAGCGCAATACCGCAAATCGTTCCTGGAAAGGCTCAGGATAGCCAACATGTTATCGTCTGGTGTGCTACTGCTCAACGCATTGGAATCCTTGGATCTTCCCTCCCCCCACCCTCCTTTTAAATGCAGTATTCGCCGGACAGTGAATGTCAGCTCCGAGCGGTATGCGGCAGTGATAAAAATTACTGCTTTGAGGAGCTACACTGCCGTATATTTGCTACATAGTTGTATCAAGATAGGGGGTACAAACCATACGACCTGTTACACAGTGACTCCGATGAGGGACCACTTTCCGCCTCGATTGTTCTCACCATTCGGTGACATCTCAAGGCCGACGGTAACACCTGATATTTCAGCCCGTGATTGTTTTCTGCGCAGTCATGTCATGAACAAAGTTTTTGTCTCATTTTTTCTATATTTCTTTCATTATTTCGTCAATTCCATTATAATGACAAGTTGAAACCCACAATCCAGGAAGAGAGGCCATTCCTCAAGAAATAAGTGAGAACGTAATGAGGAGCTTCCGCGGACGTCGCGAGCAATACACCACCGGCGATGGAAGTAATTTGTGAGATGCGGTTTTTAACCCTCCGACCGTGTAATTACTCCCCCTGCCAGGCGACATTTCTTGCAGCGCGGTGCAATGCGGCCTGCTTCGGCGTGCTTTTCTCAAACTGAGTGCTGAGATTGTAAGTTGCCAACAGGTTGAAGCCTTTATCAGCGCCGGCCGCGGTGGCCGAGCCTTCTGCGGCGCGCCAATCACAGTCTGCACGGTCACTACGGTTGGGGATTCGAATCCCCCCTCGGGAATGGATATTTGTGCCGTCTTTAGTATTAGCTAGTTCATCAGTTAAGTCCCATAAGCTCTACAAACATTTGATCATTTGAACCTTTATCAGCAGCGATGTGTACTATGAAAGTAAGCACAGCCCTCTTGGTCTTCTTGTTTTCCTTTGCTTCAGTCCCGTATTCGCAGGGTCGGCATTGTTACTATGGATTTGGCATGTTAGTTAGGGAGTGGCAGGATATCCTTTCTGCCACCGACCTATTAACCTCCCCCCCCCCTCCCCAACACCAGGAGGAAATGTATGTAACCCAGATGTCTGTGAATAGTATTACACGTTTGAAAGTGAGCTAAATGTTTTCTAAATGTTTGATAATCGTGTAACTGAGGAAGAATTTGGGCACCAGCACGGTATTCGTCCAGTGCTATGTGGAAAACCGCCTAATACTGACTCCTGCCACACCATTTGTTCACCACCATGATGTGGTGCTGTATCCTACACATAATCAGGATTGTTCCACGTTCTCTCCAGATGAGGAAACGACGATTATCCGGTTGAACACAAAATCGTGACTCGTCTGTGAACAGAACCCGGCGCCATTCGTTAAGACTTCCGCCCAGTTTCTGCGGGCTAAACAGTGTCTTGGTTTTAATGGGACAGACACACAATAGGCCAAATGTTTCTAAATCTATCGGACCAAACTGCATGGTCATCAGTCAGTAGCTTACAAACTACTTAAACTAAGGTAAACTAACCTAAGGACAAACACACACACACACACACACACACACACACACACACACACACACACACACACACACACGCCCCAGGGAGGACTCGAACCTCCGACGGTGAGCAACCGCGCGCTCCTCAGCAATGCGCCTTAGACCGCTCGGCTACTCCACCGCGGCCACCATAGCCTCCGTGCGTAAAGGCCACATTCCTGAAAGCGATTTCGGACAGTTTGAGTTGATATTGCGTGTGTGTTGCTGCCTGGATGGTGCGTTCCAGCTGATTTGCATTTAGCCTCTTGTCTCGACGTGCTGTTAACCTGAGATAAGTCATCTCTTGCTGATGTTACTCATGGAAGACGTTGGCTTTGCCTTTTTTCTTTCAACGATTCTTGTTGTCTCAAAACCCGTCCAGATCCTGTAAATTACACTTTGGGGCACTCCAATAGCTGTATCCACGTCCCTTTGTCTGTCCCGTTTCCAACCTTTCTATGGCTCCAAGCCATAGCTTTGGGTAAGTCACGTTGTTGTTGCATTGCACTCACTACCTGCTCACTACACCATTTGAACGTAACTGCTAGTGTAATTCATTTCGTAAACACAAGAACACCCCCCCCCCCCCCCAAGAACCCCTTCCTCGTCTCTTATGCTCAAATCCTCTTTCCCCTTCTTTCTTAACTTCTCTTCAACCTAATAACCGATATATGGAATATGAGAGAGGAGTCTTCCACCAATGGATAATAGGTTTAATGAAAGTATTTAGCGCAGTAGTCATCTGTGAAGGATTGCCGCCGCGGCGGAGTGGGTAAGCGCATTGAGACGCTATGGTCCGATGCGCGAGGCCGTTCGCCGTCGGGCGTACATGTTTGTGTCGTCTTTAGTATAAGCTAATTCATAAGTAGTTTAGGGACTGATGACCCCGCAGTTAAGTCCCATAAGCTTCACAAACATTTCGGGAAATCAAAAAATAATTCCAATGTTTGTAAATCTATGGGACTTAAGTGCTCGGTTATTAGTCCCTAGGCTTACGACCTATTTGAACTAAGGTAAACTAACCTAAGGACAAAACACACACACACACACACACACACACACACACACACACACACACACACACTCATGCCCGAGGGAGGACTCGAACCTCGGACGGCGAAAATTGTGAATCTACCTCGAACATTGGCACAAGTCTTTCACATACGTTGTTTCTGCAGTGCAAAGAAATTTCTTAGCTCTTCTTCGCGGGTTTGGATCTGAAGCACATAAATGATTTCTGTGCTACGATGTATCCTGGTGTGGTTTCTGCGAATTCGCACGTAACTTATAACTACTAAAAATGTCACGTGTGTTTTTTTTTAAATAACCGATTCAATTTAACTGCTTTTTTTTTCATCTCCGATATTTGAAGGACACAATTGATATCTTATAGAATATAGAAGAAAGTTGATGCAAGACAGAATGACTTCTTTCTGCATGCGGGCGAATTGAAATTCTAATGGATCGCACTTTCGGGTATGTAGTACGCTTAATACCAATTTGAAGTTTGTTGCACGTCGCGTTGGTAGTCGCGAAGGCCGGCAGCGAAGGGAGAAAGATCAATAATACGGGTGGCCGTTGTCAATGGCTGCGGCGAATCTATTAACTGGCACGCAAAGTTGGAGGGCAGTTAACAAAAGCGAGTCCGTGTGTCGGCAAATCCAGCAGAGTGTATTTGAGGCGCGGACAATGCGCGAGGAAGCGATCAGCCGAGGGGGCGTGTCAGCGCCAAGAGCACAGCCGCCACAAAGGCCGCTGCTTTCTCTGCCCGACACTTTCACTGCCCGCGCCGCTATAACGCTTCGTCCGTCGCTAATCGTACCACCTATCTTCGCCAATATGGAACTCGATCCAGGAATATTTCGTAAAGCTGTCACTGCCTAAGAGAGAAGTTTAATATGCGTGACCAAAAAAAGCATTTCTGCATTAACGTCCTATGTATGACAGGTAGTACAACTCCTATTCCACATAATTTACGAATTTTTGTTAACCTATTGGACCAAACTGCTATGGTCAACAATCCCTAGACTTACAAACTAGATAAACCGGCTTACCCATGCCCGAGGGAGGATACGAACCTCCGGCGGAAACGGCCGCTCAGTCCGTAGCATGATGCCTTAGATCAGTTTACACATGTTGCTGGATGCGATCTCTTTTCATACGGAACCTTGTTATTGTTTTGCCTAGATCGCTTCTCTATTTATCACATTAACCGGTTTCGAATGAGCGTGCAGCCATCGTCAGATATGTGGAACGGTTGTGAATTTAGTCATACCCGCAAAACTGTGTAGCTCTGTCTATAAGGCGTTATGTGGATTTGTCAAGTCCATAAAATTCCATGGTCATATAATAAAACTATTCAGCAGGTATGGCCGTCGACATTAGTCTTTCAACACATTAAAGCCAACTGCAGTTGGGTTTAATGTAGATGTTAGACGCATGTCGACGGCCGTGTCTGTTGAATAGTTTTATTATATGACCATGGAATTTTATGGACTTGACAAATCCACATAACGGCTTATAGGCAGAGCTACACAGTTTTGCGGGTATGACTAAATTCACAACCGTTCCACAGATCTGACGATGACTGCAAGCTCATTCGAAACCAGTTAATGTCATAAACAGAGAAGCGATCTTGGCAAAACAATAACAAGGTTCCTTAGATCAGTGTTTTTCAACCTTTTCGAATATGCTATCCCCTTACAATATAAAAATATTCTGGCTACCCTAAAAAATGTTCAAATGTTTGTAAAGTCTATGGGGCTTAAATAGGGGGTCAACACTCCCCAAACTTACAAACTACTTATGAACTAGCTAATCCTAAGGACGGCACAAATATGCATGCCCGAGGGGGGATTCGAACCCCCGACCGTAGTGGCCGTGCAGACCGTGACTGGAGCGCCTCAGTCTCCTCGGACACCGCGGCCGGCAGTCCTGTTCAGATGTGGCCCAGTTCACGTCTCCGCATTTTTCGTACACGCTTCGGAAACACCAATGGCACGCTGATCCCTTGTCTACATGCCGTTGCTTATATACCCGCATCGGAGCCACGCCACGTTACGTTGCAGCGCCCTCAAACGAACTTTTTGATCTCCCCTTACAGTAGTATGATCACAGGCGGCGCAAGTCAATGAGCGTGTTTCGGGCCGGAGATGAGTAACGCCAGGTCGAGGAACAGCCAGGTGTGAAAGTGTTATAGCGATGACCTCTTTGCCAAGTCCGAGACCGGCCTCCGCAGCCGGCCTGAAGGTCGCTTGCAGCTATTACGGGCGACGATAAAAAGTGCGACGGATACGATGTTGGTCAGCAAAGGCCGCGGCTGGGTTTCCTGTGCAGAGAAGGGAGCGGGAGTCGAGGTCGCAAATCTGGTGCCGCCGTTCCAAGCATCTGCGCCGACAGCCCAACTGAAAAATATTGCTAACACAAGTATGTAAGAATACCAGGAATGCGACGTTCTGCACTGGTAAAGAACGGAAGGAGAATCGGGGTTTTACGTCACGTCGACACCGTGGTCAGTAGAGACACAGCACAAGCTCGGAATTTCAAAAATGTTCAAATGTTTGTAAATCTATCGGACCAAACTGCGTGGTCGTCAGTCCGTAGCTTACAAACTACTTAAACCTAGGTAAACTAACCTAAGGACAAACACACACACCCATGCCCCAGGGAGGACTCGAACCTCCACGGCGAGCAACCGCGCGCTCCGCAGCGAGGTGCTTTAGACTGCTCGGCTACTCCACCGCGGCAGCTCGGAATTTGTTTCTATTCTTTTCTTTTCGTTTCTTTCTTTTGTAAAGGATGTATATTTGTGTGTCCATTGGTCCCTCTGTATGCGCTAGACGCACAGATTTCAGGAGCCGCAGCGGATTAGCCGCGCGCACTGGGGCGTCGTGCCGCGGTGCGCGCGGCCGTTCGCATTAGAGGTTTCGAGTCCCCCCTTGGGAATGGGTGTTTGTGATGTCCTTAGGTTAGTTTAACTTAGTTTAAGTACTTTGTAAGCTACAGACTAATAACACAGCAGTTGAGACTGGTAGATTTACAAACATTTTAGGTTTCAATACGACAGTGAACCACATTATGTTCTCTGTAGTGAAATGTATTAATGTTGGTCTCTCTCCCTTCCCACCTGTCTGCAAAAATCAAGAGTGGGATGTTTTCTCCACTAAATCTACAGTCAGCTGCAGTTACACACAGGGAAACTAAGCGACAACTACAAGCAGACTAGCAGCCAGTTTTCATAAATATATAATGAAAGTACTAATTACTAGCTGTCTCCCTTACGGGCAGTACAGACAGAATAATGATAGAACTAACAGCAGAACAGCCTCAATAAGACCATTTTTAAGGCAAACTCTAGTCAGTCTGTATCGTAACGCTCGCTGACGGGAACAGCGAAATGTCTGTTCTGTGGAGTCGCCTGTGACAATCTATTAGACGAGTCGGTCGTACGCTCTTGCGGAATGCAGTGGGAACGTTCTGTGTCACGTCTGATAAATGAAAGTCTGGATTTTCAACAGGTTATAACTTTTTAAGGTCCAATGTTACGGACCTCAGAGGACAGTACAACTAGACGTAGTCTCCCCAACTTTCCATGTCCTTGGTACGTATTTTTATCAATCGCACTTACTTTCAAACACAACTATTTTGATCTACAGCGTGAGCCATCTATTGCTTAACTGCGCTAATAGCAAGCTGGACGCTGAGAAAGTCGAATGAACAGACTTAGAGTGTTTGTAGAAGAGAAAAACTGTATCCAATTTCTGGAACACAGCCATCTTTGCTTTTGAATTACATGAAAAACAATGCATTATGGTGACCCTGAGTGGACTAAAGCGTGTTGCGATTATACACGCGTGGTCCGCTTGTTCAAGATTGCTTAGTGCAACTGTAAGCAATAGTATAGTGCAGAATGGCTTTGAATGAGCGTTGTATTTGTTTAGCATAGGGTATTCAAATCTGAAGGGGGGGGTAGGTAGATGTCAAAGGGTACACACTTGTATGCTGCCGCGCGGGAGTAGCCGAGCGGTCTGGAGCGTCACGTTGCTGATCGCGTGGCCTCCCGCGTCGGCGGTTCAAATCCTCCCTGGATGTTTGTGTTGTCTTTAGTTTAAGTTAGTTCTGAAGTATTTTGTAAGTTTAGGGACTGATGACCCCGCAGTTAAGCCCATAAACTTAAACATTTGAACATTTTTTAACGACTGGTAGGGTGGATCGGGAGTTAAATTTCGTTAGTATCAACATTTAACGGTTGTTTGAGAAGATATGCCAGGGAGAGGAAACACTGGACGCAAGTGGCTGACCATGGACAACAGTCCAGTGTCAGAATCTTCACCATGCTTTCAGTATGCAAAAACCAGTTCAGCACCTGCTCTGGCTAGAGATCTCGTAGCAGCCTCTGGGTTATACATCTCCCGCCAGCCTGTGACGGCTCTACCAATGTGTGCATTAGCAGCCGTGAGCGGACCTAAAACCTGGGCAAGTGGGATTTTTTTCAAGGTAAAGTCGCAGTTCGGTGTACAGAGTGATCCTTGTCTATTAAAGCTGTAGCAAACCGCAAATGTGGACATGTAATTCGCCTTCTTTCCAGTTACCTGTCAGATTTGAAGTACTTTCATTCGCTCAGTAGCAGAGTGATAGTGTCGGTCTATGAAACCGAATGCCAAGTGTCTTGATACCCGCTAAGTCCCAGGGTTTTTATCTGTCACTTTTCTCTCATCTCTGCTTCTGTGAAAAATGGTCCAGAATCCACGTAAAACTGTATTCCCCCAATAACTGACTAGTAAGTCAGTTTGAACGTCTGAGGATCGCGGCGACATACCACCTACAAACAGGACCTTTCCTAGTAGAGCACTGTGGTGTCCATCTGATTATTAACTGCTTTACCTTTCTACCATATATACAAATAAAACGTTTTTATGGAAGTTAAAAACTGGAATGCCACATAAAATTAAACAATTTCTTTTGGAGTTTACTTTTTTCCCCCTCATTGAATAATCGGGAACATTTTCATCCCGTGTATCAGTTATAATGTTGTATCTTCCATTAATAAAAAAATTGTCATTTAAATTCCACATTAAGTAATTTAAAACTAACTTGTTATAGGTTGGTCCAGAACACTGTTTTATTATTTTTTTCTATTTATTTATGCACTAGATACATCTTTCGGAACAAGTACTGTCGTCAGGTGTCTTTCGTATACAGAAGCTTTAACTATTTATGAGGTGTTCTTTTAATCTACTAAAATTTGAAGAGGGAAGACTAAAAGAACACCTCACAAGTATCGAATAGTCTGTTAGAGCAGTTAAAGCCTCTGTATACCAAAGACACCAGAAAAATATTCAAATGTTTGTAAAAATATCGGACCTAACTGCAGTGGTCATCGGTCCCTAAACTTACAGACTACTTTAACTTATCCGAAGAGCAACACATACATACATACATACATACATACATACATACATACATACCCATGCCTGAGGGAGGATTCGAACATCCGACGGGGAAAGGCCGCGCGCACCGCATCAAGGCGCCTTAAAGCTCGTGTCTATTCCGCCGCGGCAAGACACCTGACGACGGCATTTGTGCCGAAAGACGTATATAGTGCATAAATAAATGAAAAAATATATAAAAGTGTTCTGGACCAACATATCACAATTATGTCAATCCACGACATCTGTAACACTGTGGGCCCAAGATATAACAAGTTGTTAAAACTTACTGTTTCTTATTTAGTTATTAAAGCCTATGCAAACTGATTCACGTATAAAAAATACATGACCGTGCCAAGAATTAGTAGTATAAATGCGACTGGATTCCACGGAAGTTGTACGACATGGTCGGTAATGAAAATAACGATACGTCTGTAGCATGTACATACGGAAACTTTTTTCCGTTACTTTCACAGCTCTGTCGTCTATTCATCTCGTGCACACTGGGACGCGTCACCATGGAGTCTACATAACGGAAAACGCCCGGTCTAATAGCGTTGTGCTCCGAATACGTAAACGTCTCTTTGTGTTTCATACGGCTTCCATTTTCATATAAACGGAACTCCACAAAGATTAAACAACGAAAATCCTGAATGTATTACACTAACAATTACAACATGAAAGAAAACCAATCGTCAAATTCAATCGAATAGAAAAAACATTTTGCAGTTACACTTTTTCATATTCATTTACCAGTTCCGATGGGGTATTTCAAGTTTGTCGCGTCCGAGGGAAGTGTCTCAGTGGTCATGACACTGGACTCCCATTCGGAAGAACGTCAGCTTAAATCATCTTTCCCGACATTCAGAACTACGTTTTCTGTTATAGTCCTAAATTCTAAATGCCTGAATGGTTCCTTCGTTAAGAGCAAGGCCGATACCCTGCCCCCTCCTCCGGCAAACCAAGCTTGTGCTCCTCTCTAATGACCGCGCTGTCGACGGTACGTTAAACTATAATCTTCTTTTCTCTCTTTAAAGTTGAACGTAGTTTCCGGACCGCGGTAGGGTTTGGCATATTTTATTCACATACACGCGTCCACTCGTCTTGGGGCACGTGTGTTGCAATCAAAAGGACTTGTGTTAACGGCGGCTGGCTGTATAGCCCAGGGGTAGGCAGGCCGGCTGCGCAGCGACAGCAAACCGAGCTACAAACGACCCCAACCGTCAGCCAAGTGGACCTTATTAGCTTTTCATGGCGCAGAATGGACGCCCAAACGTACATTTCCATTAGCTGATCGAAGGGCTCGCCAGCCCGTGTCCATTGCGAAGGGGCAGTAAATTCTGTTTTTCCAGCTAGTGAACGTAGTTGGTTGGTAACGCGCTGACTCGTGATAAACGCCGCTAACAATCATAGGACTGCATAGCGCAAAAACAGCTTTATTATAAAATGACAGAATATCAAGCATAACAATTGTACGTTAGGAAAACAGAAAAATATACGATAGTCATAGAAACACAAAGTAAGTTGGTAATAACTGCTCCTTCGAAAATTCTCTAGTTACCTATCACTGAAGTACGGTTTCTACAACGCTCACACAGTACATGCTGAAATTATCAAAAAAGACACAGTAGTGACAAACATTTAGTGTGTTTCCGTGTTTCAGTTGGTGCAGAAATTATTCGTAAGCCCCCCGTAAAGAACCAAAGTTATTTTCTGATCGAGGTGTGTACACATGATGAGTAAGCTGAAGGTTCTCTCTCTCTCTCTCTCTCTCTCTCTCTCTCTCTCATTCTTCCTTCTTCTTCCCTCCACATTCCTATAGAGTTACCGTTTTAATGGGCATCAGCGCCGAGCGACTGCTGCTTCGTAAGCTACCTAAGATGCCACAGGCCGACAACATTTGAACGGGCTTGCAGGCAGCATACAACAAAAAGAAAAAAAGGTTGTTCAAATGTTTGTAAACTATTGGAGCGAACTGCTATGGCCATCAGTACCTCAAAAATGTTCAAATGTGTGTAAATCTAATGTTCAAAAATGTTCAAATGTTTGTTATGCTTATGGGACTTAACTACGGGGTCATCAGTCCCTAAACTTACAAACTACTTATCAACTACCTTATATTAAAGACGGCACTAATATCCATGCCCGAGGGGGGATTCGAACCCTCGACCGTAGTGGCCGTGCAGACTGTGACTGGAGCGCCTCAGTCTCCTCGGCCACCGCGGCCGGCTTGTAAATCTATCGGACCAAACTGCGTGGTCATCAGTCCGTAGCTTACAAACTACTTAAACCAAGGTAAACTAACCTAAGGACAACACACACACCCATGCCGCAGGGAGGACTCTAACCTCCACGGCGAGCAACCGCGCGCTCTGCAGCGAGACGCTTTAGACCGCTCGGCTACTCCACCGCGGCCCATCAGTACCTAGACTTACGAACTACGTAAACTAACTTACACAACGGACAAGACACATTCCCATGCCCGAGAAAGGACCGAACTTCCCGCTGAAAAGGCCACCCAGTCCGTGACCACCCGACCATTCATCGCGGCGTAGCAAATAGCTCTCCAGGCTTTTAGCGTCTGTTTTCGCAGGAAGGAGAATTAGGGTTACACGTCCCGTCGACGATAAGAGCATTAATGACGAAGTAAAAGCTCAGTTTTGGGAAAGGTGTGTCCTGAGGCTTTTCAAAATAACAATGACGGCATTCATCTTAAGTGATTTAAAGGGGAATAAGTACGGAAGACCTGAACCTGAAGGGACATACTCTCAAATACGAGTCTCAACAGTGGTGGCACCTTACTCGGTCGGTTTTCGACAATGCAACTACTCTAAGGGGACTGATAACCCAACAGTTTAGTCCCCTTTAAATACCCAACAACAACAGCAGCAGCAGCAGCAGCAGCAGCAACTACTCTAGAACATTCTCTCGGAGCTAATAGAAAACTATTCCAGAGGAGCAACAGAAGTAATTTTGGTGATAGAATATAGGCTAAACGTGCGGCAGTCGAAAATTATGATTAAACAGTTCGGTCAGTTTGTTATAAGGTAACTACCGTAGCGACAGCACACCGGCCAGCGCAGCGACGAGAAGACGAGGTCTAGCAGGCGCCGCCACATGCCTACGGCCGCCGCGGGGGCAGCGCCCTCTACATTAGTCTTGTGGTAGCTCGCGAACGAAGTAGTTCGGAAGAGCGCTCCCACAGGCGAACTACGCGAACTACTTCGCAGATCCCTCGCCTCTTAGTTCGTCCGCTCCTTTTCCGATGACTGACGAGCAACAGCGAGAAGACGCGAGAGCGCGCAGAATTGCGTGATTCTCTTGTGCCAGTTGCCGTCATTTCGAGCTGAGATGCAGCTCAGCTGTAGTTTTAGTAGCGGTAGAACAGCCAAAACGAGCGGACGAACTAAAAAGAGCGACCTACTTCGCGACCGAGCTGCGAACTAAAAGGAGAGCTACCGGTCGCTAACTAAAATATGCGCTATAGGTCGCGAATCAAAATATATATAGGCTGATTCTATCCATTTAGTAAAGTTAACATGGACACTTACGTTATTTACAAGACAGAAGTATCTTACCTATCAGTAACATACCTAGTATCCCGCCTATGAATTTATTCTGTCTACCTTTAAAGCCGTCTGGTGGGGTTCCAAAACACTATAGTAATACTCAGTGTCGTACAAGCGTTTTGATTACTGGAAATGATAACATGAACGCAAGCGCTGTTCTCTGGAAATATTCTCACACAATACACGTTTAATTTGCACTACAGAAACAAAACTTCAAACAAAAACGCAGTAGAAAGTAACAATTTACATATATGTTTTCTCTATCTGATCGAATTTTAGGCTGATATTGAAATCATGGCATATAGTATGTAGTTGAATGAGCATTTAGGGACTAGTGGCTTGTAGATCCAACAAGAAACTGAACTGCGCATCTAATACACCTCTTCTATTTTTCCTTCCTGTCTCGAGAATCGCTACAATCGAAACCACATAATTAATGTGCAACTGCAAACCACCAGTCCTACAATGTTTACACCACTATATACTATATTCCAGGCTTTCGATATAGAAACATAAGTAAGATTTTAGCAGGATTGGAACTGACAGATTTAATATCGGGCTAAGATTTTAACATATAAAATAACTAGTGTTTTGTTTTTCCATGTACCCAACTCTTCAAAATTATTTGTGCAATATATCCAAATATATCGTCAACTTAGCATTAGAAGGAAGTGTGTGGGATAATAATCGCAGAGGGAGACCGAGGGACGAATAAAGTAAGCAGATTCAAAAGGATGTAGGTTGCCGTACGTATTCTCAAATGAAGAGGCTTGCACAGGACAGTAGACTGGAGAGCTGTGTCAAAACAGTCAACAGATTGAAGAGCACAGCAGCAACAACAACAACAACAACAACAACAACATATCCCACTCTCTTTTTTCCCCTACTGGACGGTTCCCTCAAGCAACGTTAAAATATATACGATGTGTCCACATGTGCCCTACCACATCGCATCCTTTCTTGTTGTCGATGGTTTCTGCGTGTCCATTACCTCGTGGATCCTGCGGAGAACCGCCTTACTGGTTATCACCCCACCTTATTTGCGATACCCTTTTGCAGCCCCTCACCTCAAACGCTACGACACACTTATCTTCATCACAACTGAGGTGCTAGTTGTAGCGGCTCCGGTTACGGTAACTGAGCCATGTGCTGACCATAAGTCCTCGATACCGCATCTGTCCAAGCGTTCGGGATGAAGATGACATTGTAACCGGGCGGTACCTATAGGCCTTCCAAGGAAATTTTCTATAGACCTGACTTATGTTATAATCGTGATGGTTATCCTGAAACCTGGCGGCACTGAGAGAACCAATCAATGTTCTCGTCAGGAAATCTAAAGCAAAATGCTCAAAATCTGTTTCAGGTCTCCACTGGTAGCGATTGCGAGCCGCAGCTCCCTCGCTCGAGCATGCACAGCTACGCTCCGTTCCACTTCGCACGGTACGCCTTGTCTGCTGACAGCTTACAGCGCACATTGTGCGTGATTTCTAGAGACGCCGGCAAGAAAGGTGAAGTACAAAGGGACCGCCCGCAGTTAGGCGAGCTAAATGTAGAAAGTGTGCTCCCTTCTAACGACCTCGTAAACATCTGCTACTGCTACCCCGCCGAATTAGCCGACTTTCTTTATGCGAGCCGCTTCTTGCTTTACTGAGTCTCTGTGTTCAGCTCTGTTGGGGACACGAATTCCACGGTCTCGCTTTCTCCTCGATTCCGTCTACTAATGGCGCAGGCATACAGAAAAAAAAAAAATAATAATAAAAAGCTCTCCGAGCGCGTGGGTAGTGATCTGTGAGACGCTTTTTTCCAATTTTCGTTGACAAAACTGCTAGAACGGAGGGAATGAGGAAAGAGGGAGTAGAGAAGCAGGGGGTGGAGAGAGACAGAAGGGCAAGAATTAAAAATGCGATCGAGGTGAACGGTGAAGTATCTCCGATACCGTGGCGCTGATGATAATTGGCCATCTCTTATATTTGCCTTGAGGGGGCTGGAATTTTCAGACGTAGATAAATAGCGTACAGTCTCCGCCGAAGAGAGCGCTGCCTAGGGCGAACGACCTTACATTCTTCACGCTTCAGTTGTGCTCAAAGCCTCCCGGTATTTTCTTCTTGCACTTTAAGAATAGCCATTTACGTTTCTGACGCAGATGGAAGTTCGTCGTGGAAAATACCACGTTACCGTAAAGTTTACTGTTTGTTTAGCGACTAAAGTTTGGGAGGTTAATTAGATGTAATGTTTCTACTCGGAACCCAATAATTCAAATGTAATAATATATTTTAGGGTAAAAAAAGTTTTCTAGTACGATAAAACTCATTTTAGATGTGTACTTCTGTTTCACTAGATTTTTAACCTTCAGACTGCTGAGTTGGACTGCAGTGTGAGTTTTTCTTTCCTTTCGGGTTTTTGACTGAACTATTTGCTTTAGAATTTTGAGTTTCAATCAGCTTTATTCCCACAACAATATTCAGTAAGAAGTTCAATAATTACAACAAACAACTGCTCAGACGGGTCCGAGTGGACCCCGTGCTTTGTTGGCTACCATATGTTACTTTATTCTCACTACGCACAATCTAAGATAATTATGTTGTGTTATTTAAAGTCTTCCGCCTGGGGTCCCCATAGTCTCCTCTCAGTGATATAAGAACGTAAAAGAGAATCTGCGGTTTAATTACCTCAGTCCGTGTAACTAATAACCATCTCGGGTTACTAGAAAACTACTAGCTTCGTATTAGCTATACTTAAATTTACTTTCATGGTCCCTAATTGCATCGAATAACACACATTTTTGTGTGTCTATGGTCGTTTTATAATCACCGGCCACGATGTATGGAGCTACGAGTACTGTGTTAAGTGTGGCTGACAGTATCTTATTAAATGATTCCTAGTTATCTACCCACAATAACTGCCAGTGTGACTTCCACGTCTAAAATCGTCCAGTACGTTTTCGTTCACTGGCCATCGTATTGCGTCTACCATCAAAGCTTACAACAACTGGTCGCTCCCTGTTACTATCGTCGGATTAACTTGTGGTCCATGCATTACTTGCCTCTAGAGTCTTTTCTGCCATTCACAAGACGCTTCAGTTCAGTTACCACATTATTAACAACTCAGTAATTTGCAGGAAGACGTGATCTCTGCGTTTCGGATCATATCGCTGGCAGCTTTTACCAAGAATGGTATGACAAGTCTAATTTTTACAATGGTTTTATAATTTTTGTTGAAGCTATGACTTATAAGGTCCGAAAATCTGAATGAATAATATGTATTACACCACACTACAGTGGTTTTGTTTGTAAGCAACATTTTTATCAGTCTAGCACAACGGTGTAAGATTTTATTGTAGCCAAGAGGGTGCGAAATAAGGGTTCCACGTCATGACAAACTGAATACGAGCTAGGAGATGAGCAAGGAAATATGCATATAAAATCAGAGGCAATTACCGGTAAGTGTTAACAGAACCAAATTTAAATGTTTGCAAAACTATTAGATGAAACTGCTATGGTCGTCAGTCCATAGACTTACAAACTACTTAAACCTAAGGACAACATACACACACGCCCCAGTGAAGACTTCAACATCCGACGGCGAATAACCGCTGACACCGCAACAAGGCGGCTTAGAGCGCTCGGTCAGTCCACCGCGACATTAACAGATCCCTCTGCAATGATAGCAATCCGTGTCAAGCGAAGAAGTGATTTCTGCTGTAACTGCCTACCAACTCTTCGAACAAATCGTGCCATTTTCTGAAAGAAAAATCTGGATAATGATCTACTTTATACCACAATGCAGTCTCTGGCATCCTATACGATTATGTGACAGCAACACCCCTACTCCTCTCCAGGCCATCCATATTCAATTTTGTGCTCCAGAGCAAAATCATTACCCGCTGCCACACAATTGCCTCGCTCCCATCTTCCTGTAGCCTAGGCGTAAATAATCGCAGAAAGAAAAGCCCCATCGCTGCTCCCTACTTCCGAAATTTATTATCACCGACAGAGTGGGCTCGGAACGTAGCACCGCGGAAAAAAAAAAAAAAAAAAAAAAAAAAAAAATACGCAACATGCGCGAAGCAATAAGGCACAATGCCCCTCCCGAAAAGAAGTGTCGCAATAAACGGGGTCGGATAATATATCATGCTGACTGTTTTATGAAGCAGGTGGCGGCCGAGTCTCCTCTGTCATAGCTGCCACCATTACTCAAAAGAAATTTGCCGGATGTCTCGTGCCCTCAAAGAAGTCAACCAAGCTCTCTCTCTCTCTCTCTCTCTCTCTCTCTCTCTCTCTTTCGCGCACGCGCTCACTCATTGCTCAGTGGACTTCTCACACAACACACTAATCGATATGAAGTCTGTAACGACAGCGAAAGAATTTCTTTAATACCTACTTCACTTTCAATTTTTCAGTTGCTTTGTACATTAACACGAGGAGAGAATAAAATAATAGCCGATGTATATAACTAAGCCGTTATATTCATTATTACACAGTACGAATTTGAGTCACCGACAGAAATGTCCGTAAAGCTGTTGGGCATATTCACCTCAAATCTTATACCTTTTGCATTTAGAAGATAGCTGAACCGCTAGTTTTGACGGGTATCTATATACTGACAAATGCTGTAAAATGGTATATATAGCGTTTTACGTTAGTAGTACAGCACAATATCACAAGATATCAACGATTCAGGTGATAGAGAGTGAAACACTGACAGTATGGTGTGGTGTTTCATCATATTGGACTACCGGACAGTATTTTTTCGCAAATGTACAGGGAAACAACAACTGTCAATTCCGATCCTTACGTGGAGATGTTATGAACTTCCGTTACACCCGCTTGTAAAACCTTTCCAAACGTTCAAGCAGCCTGGTTTCGACAGGACGCACCGATATCACATACTGCACGGCAATCGATGTCATGTGTGCGTGAATTGTTCGGTAACGCCGGCCGCGGTGGCCGAGGGGTACCGGGCGCCGTGGCTCAGCGCACCCGGTCAGTGGGCTGAACGTTCTCTGTAATAAAGCTGAGCCAAATGATCAACGAACGACCAAGTACGAACAATGAAAACGACCGCAAATCACAGATCTACGAGAAAAAAAAGGGGGGGGATAACCGAGGCGATCCAGTCACGGTCTGCACGGCCACTACGGTCGGGGGTTCGAATCCCCCATCGGGCATGGATATTTGTGCCGTCCTTAGTATTAGCTAGTTCATAAGTAGTTTGTAGGTTTAGAGACGTATGACTCCGTAGTTCAGTCCCATAAGCTCTACAAACATTTGAACATTTTTTTGCTCGGTAACCGTGTGATCTCACGATTCGGTGACATTCCCTGGCCTCAGATATCACCAATATTTATCCCTTTCTGGTGTTTTTCTTGTGATGCTACCTCACCTAACTCTACACGACTCTAACGAGAACCCTGTATGAGTTAAAAACAGAGTTCGGAATAAAATTCGCAGTATTCCAGCTGAGATGTTGCAACGGTCAATGAGGAATCTCCACAGCAGATTTCAATAATATATTCGTACAGGAGGACGCCATCTAAAGGACTTAATTTTTTTTAAAAAGATAAATAACATCTATGTTTTTTAAGTGGCGAAGTTGTAAGATTTCAGTTACTATGAATTAAATGTCTTTCCTTCAACGCATCTAGTTTTATTGGCTCGTGGAAATGTTGCCGTTCATCTGTGTCACCCTATACTCAATGACTCGGCCGGCCGCAGTGGCCGAGCGATCTGCGGCGCGCTAGTCACAGTCTGCACGGCCGCTACGGTCGGGGGTTCGAATCCCCCCTCGGGCATGGATGTTTGTGACGTCTTTAGCATAAGGTAGTTCATAAGTAGTTTGTAAGTTTAGGGAATGATGACCCCATATTTAAGTCCCTTAAGCATAAACAACAACAACAACTACTACTACTACTACTACTACTACTACTACTACTCAATGGCTCGCAGCAGGCTATTTTTCGGCCAGGAGTCCGGTCCTCGTGTGCATGTACACAAAGAGAAGCATGAAACCACTACAATAAAGAATTGCGGCATCTGTTCTTTCGGATATGTCGCGTTTCTTAAAAGAGTAAATCATAAGCCGCGAAACCGGCGCATACAGCCAGCGTAAGGTGACGCAGAGGAGGCGGTTGGACAGAGGGCTACAGTAAAGGAAGTGACCATAAGCGATATGAGGGTCCATTCTGTGGAGTATTGTGCACAGACCGTCTGTGCGTCACCGCAGCTGTTCAAATGTTTGTAGAGCTTTTGGGACTAAACTACGGGGTCATCAGTCCTAAAGTTACAAACTACTTATGAACTAGCTTACACGAAGGACGGCACAAATATCCATGCCCGAGGGGGGATTCGAGCCCCCGACCGTAGTGGCCGTGCAGACCGTGACTGACGCGCCTCAGTCCCCTCGGCCACCGCGGCCGGCACTATGTTACAAAGGCTTCATTTTCTTCTAGATGTTTATTGAGTTATTGGCGAACTAAAATCCTAATGAAATAAGCTGTGGAAAAATTCAGCCGGCCGCGGTGGCCGAGGGGACTGAGGCGCTTCAGTCACGTTCTGCACGGCCACTACGGTCGGGGGTTCGAATCCCCCCTCGGGCATGGATATTTGTGCCGTCCTAGTTCGTAAGTAGTTTGTAAGTTTAGGGATTGATGAACTCGTAGTTAGGTCCCATAAGCCTTACAAACATTTGATTTGAAAAAAATTCAAATTGACAGTGTTCGACAATTCTGACTCGAAAATCAATGACAAGTTCGAGAACTATCTATAAAATCTGGAATATTACTAAAGTGTGAAGACGGAGAAAACTGGAAGTGAAACTGACCCACATGGAAACGCAGCTCTCGCCCCCGCAGATGCGCCAACGCAGATCTCATTAACGGCACACTTGCTTATCAGATGCCAGCACTCTCTCCTTTCATTCCCTGCTTCACGCTTTTATTATTGCTCATTACCGTGATGTATTACCTTGATACAGAATGTACGCCGCGTACTTTCATTTACTATGCTTTTATCATGGCTTACGCCGTCAGCAAGACATTTAATCTGTTAACTATCGAAGTCAATAGCTTTTAATCGTTGCAATCTTTCTGACAGCCTTTTTACTTTATTATTCATTGGTCATTTGTAACCTAAAGTGCAACTACTGGAAGAGATGTGGACGGCCCGGAACAGAAAATGTATTGGGATCATCGTTACGTAGCAGTGAAATACCGCTATCATACGTTACTTCGGAAATAGCAGTTGCATTTTTAATATCTACTACGGATTGTCCATATGAGGCAGCTCAACACTGCGCTTAAACCGAGGCAGATGTCGATTGGAAGTGTTATTGCGAAACTACACATTTTCTGCCTATCTAGGTGACACCGTTAATACGTCTTCTCACAGACCCAGTATTTACTACCGTGTCCCCGTCCTCTTTGGAGCATTGCTGCGCGATCTGTTGCCCTATCAGATAGGATTGAAGGAACACATGGAAAGAGTACAAAGAAGGGCAACTTGTTATCACAATACGGGGAAGGGGGGGGAGGGAGTGTCACATAAACGATACTGGAGATGAAGTGGGAATCATTACAATAACAGAGTTTTTCGTTGCGGCGAGATCTGCTTACGAAATTTCAATCGCCGACTTTCTCCTACGAATGCGAAAATGTATTTACGACTCCCACCTACGAAGGAAGAAATTATCTTCAAAACCAAGTAAGACAGATCAGAGTTAGAACGAGTGATCTGGGCGTTCTTTTTCCCCCGTCTGCTACTACAGAATCGTCCGCCTCCGTAGTCTAGTGGACAGCGTTGGTTGGTTGCCATGTAGGGGGCGTGGGTTCGATTCCCGGTCGGGTTGGAGATTTTTCTCCGCTCGGGTACTACGTGTTGTGTCGTCCTCATCATCACTGACACGCAAGTCGCCAAAGTGGCGTCAGATAAAAAGACTTGCACCAGGCAGGCAAAATACGACCCCTGTTGGGGTCTAATAGCCATAAATTTCACATGGTCATAATCACCACCACCACCACAGAATGGAAAGGTAGGTGAATAGTATGAAAGTGGTCCGACGAACACACTGCCAGGCACTTCAGTGTGACTTTCAGAGCTACCATGTAGACGTAGTGTGATATGTAGTTCAGCGCTGAGTGGTAACAGGAGGAATATCCAGTGCTCCACCAGCGGCTGAGCTACATGGTAACATTGAGGCAGCACTTATCGTGGAGCATGGGCGGCGCTGTTGCTGTTGGAGTGCTGATATTACTTGTGTTTTACTGTGCCTTTTGATACATATAAATAAAATAAGCATCGTACTCAACTAATTCGGGGCCGCTCTATCGAATGGGCGGGTAAAATTCGGATCTAAAAATATTGTTGTCTGGATCGGGAAGCGAAAAGGCGCTTCTCAGCGTCACTGCGTGTTGCACGAAAGACGTGATGAGCAGTAATCTTTCGGGTTCACTCTAGTTACACATTGCAAAAAACGCGTTGTTTTCCGTCGCTTATCTAAATCTATTTTCTTCGGTGTTCCATAAAACTTGCGCTCCGTCATTACGCACCAGCGAAATCGCCACAGATTTTGTTTAAACGCTAAGCAAAGTTTGGGGCCAACAGCGTGCTTAGTTGTGGGACAGAATGGGAAACAACACAATTAGACAAAGCAGAACACGACTGAGGGCGAAATCACGCCCGGCTGTTGCCTAGCTTTTATGTTTGCGCACCTCGCAAAGTGAAAGGTCAACTCGGCAGCGCTGGAGTGCGGGCACCGAGTATTTGTACTGCTAATCCACTACAGAAGCGACGCCTCCGTTGTTTGCCACGACTGTGACATCGTGTTTGCTGGACGCGGGACAAGGATTAGCAAATTTCGGTGCCGGTGCGGAACGGACGTCCAAGCAACATCGGCGCATGCCGCGCCAGCGTGCATCGCCTGACAGCCTGCGGAAGCAGCCAGCCTTTCCAACGTGGCCAAGCTGTCTACTCTCCTAACTTCACTAATAGGCAGCCCAACACCAGACAAAACATCAGTAACGTATTTCTAAACTTTTTACATCGTCTGGAAGCAAGAGAAACACACCAAAGAGCTTAAGAAACTGATACAGGCATGCGTATCAAAATACATAGACGAACATTCAGAGGACTGTGCTGAGGTTGGCAACTCTTATATAAGACCGCAGGCGTTACATCTTTTACTGCTGCTACGATAGTAGGTTATTACGATTTAAGTGAGTCTGAACGTTATAGTCGCTGCACGACATATGGGAAACATCTCTGAGGTAGCGATGATGTTGGTATTTTCCCCTAAGACCTTTTCACAAGTGCACCGCGAATATCGGTGATCCGATAAAACATCAAATCTCCGACATCGCTGCTGCCGGAAAAAAAATCTTGGAAGAACGAGACCCAACGACGAATGAAGAGAATCGGCCAACGTGACATCCTTCCGCAAATTGCTACGGATTCCAATGCTGGGACATCAAGAAGTGTCAGCGTGCCAAACATTCAACGAAACATTATTGACATCGGCTTTCGGACCCGAGACCAACTCGTGTACCCTTTGTTTTAGGGCGCAAAACTATTTAGGTCATTAGCGCCCAGCACTGCCCACAGTAAAATCGAACCGGGGTTAGACTTAAATGGCTTTTGCCATATTTGCACGATGTATAAAAAGTAAAACTCTGTCAGCAGAATGCGGATCATCGGCTAAAATATAAGACATTTCAAATGGTAAACTAAGATCATGACGTAGACGATTTAAAAACGTACATTGCACTAAAAGTGGTACACAGTAAAAGGTTCATCACAGTGCTCAAATAAGAGAGCAGGATCACCACGAAGTAAATACAGGTGGCTATAACGGCAGTGGTCAATACGAAGCCGGGCCAGAACAATCTCCAAGTCAAATGTTCAAATGTTTGTTAAGCTTATGGGACTTAACTGCGGGGTCATCAGTCCCTAAACTTACAAACTACTTATCAACTACCTTATACTAAGGACGGCACAAATATCCATGCCCGAGGGGGGATTCGAACCCCCGACCGTAGTGGCCGTGCAGACCGTGACTGGAGCGCCTCAGTCCCCTCGGTCACTGCGGCCGGCGAACAATCTCCTCTCGGCGAGAGGGTCGATATGACGTTGACCAAAGATGAGGCATAGGTTTAATGGCTCGCAATTTGTTCCCTGGCAGGGATGACCAATGTAAAAACCAGTATGAGATGATAAGTCGGGAGACGCCAGCACGAAGGTCATCAGAGGTAGTAGAAAAGGTAGACAGCCGAGAGACGAGAACTGCCTCCTTGGCAGCCGTATCCGCAGACTCATTCCCCAACACTCCCACGTGGCCAGGAACCCACAGAAACGTCACAGTAGTTCCGCTCGCTGAAAGAGCGGTAAGACAATAGCGGATGCTTTGTAGCAGGGGATGGACAGAATAGCGTGCGGAGGCTCAAAAAGAGCACTCAAAGAGTCCGAGCGAATGAAACACTTATTGAGCGAGTTTCGCCGGACGTATTGGGTGGCTTGATATAATGCATACAGCTCAGCTGTAAAATTGGAACTCCACTCAGAGACGATATTTAAAAGAGGCGTTGCCAAGCACAAAGGCACACCCAAAAGGTCGTGCACCCTTGCTGAATGAGCGACACGAAGCTTTACGCCTGGCCTGAGCCCGTGAACAGCGATATTGGACTTTTGATGACTGCAAACATGTTGTCTGCTCTGAAAGTCTCGTTTCTAATTGTATCGAGCTAATGGACCGTGCAAGTCTGCAGGAGACTGCTCTGCAATAGTGTGGGGCGAGTGCAGTTCGAGTGATATGAGACCCCTGATACGTCTAGATACGACTGCCAGGTGACACGTATGTATGCATCCTGGTTAATCACCTGCATCCACTCACGTTCATTGTGCATTTCAACGTACTTGGACAATTCCAGCAGAGCAATACGACACCCCACACGTGCAGAATTGCTACAGAGGCTCAAAAAACACTCATCTGAGTTTAAACACCTCCGCTGGCCACCAAACTCCCCAGACATGAATATTATTGAGCCTCGCAACGTGCTGTTCAGAAGAGATCTTCATCCCCTCGTACTCTTACGGATTTATGGAAAGCCCTGCGTGGAGTCAATTCCCAACAGCACCACTTCATACATCAGTCGAGTCCATGCCGCGTCGGGGCTCCGGCGCACCATATGGTGTACTGTGGAGTGTGTACATAGATGTGGATGTAGGTACAATATCTTGTTAGAAAAGATGATGGGGAAAAACAATTATTACATCACAAAAGAAGAAAATCAGAGTTTAATATCCTGGCCATTACGAAGTTATTTAGGGACGAAGCAGGCCTTGTTTTATGGAAAGAAATTGGCCTTGTCCTTAAATAAATGGACCCAGAATTTGTCTTTAAGCGTTTTGCGGAAACCACAACACACCACGTTTAGATGGCGGATTGTTATTTTAAATCGCCGTCTTCCAGATCGTGAATACATTGTCTTAAGCAATGCATCATCCCGCTCCATATTTAAACCTCACAAGTTTCTATAGGACGGAAGGAGAGAGAGAGAGAGAGAGAGAGAGAGAGAGAGAGACAGAGAGAGGAGAATCTACGATGTTCACCACCTGCCAAGCGACCACAGTTTTTGCATCAAAACTGTGAGATTACTTGACGACGTCAAGTTTTCCATGCCACCAAAGAAACTGTTTTGAATACTGATGTTAATTACATAATATGTTGTTCATCTAGAACTGCGCTGTTTATTTATCGCCTCGTCCTAAGCATATTAATGGTATCATAAAACATTCGTAAAAGTTGGCTGCGTATGCTAACGAGAAAGCACTTGTCCTCGCACATGACACGTTGATCACATGTGAGATGTTTTCGCGCCGAGCTGTGGGAGATCCTACACGTGACAACAGGAGGACTGCGAATTCCTTACAGTTGATAGGCGTATTCAAGAAACTGTCCACTCAAGGAATCTTAATTATTTTATACCGGTTGTGGGTTTGTATTTATTTTTGTATTTTCAACGACCATGGCTTCGGACGCCCATTATTTTATCACTTCGATGTGAATAGTCTTTGCAGTAGTAAAATAATGATCTTGCTACAGGTAGCGACAAGGAAAGTTAGTTTATTTCCTTGAAGTTATGTAAATCATTACGTTGTATCTTAGTAACTTGGAATAATTTAATCTTCTAATTGTTAAATAAAATTTATGTTTAGTGTATTTGTAGCTAAATGTTCAAGTGTTTGTAAATCTATGGGACTTGTGTGGTTTTCACACAAACACTTTAACGTAAGGAAAAAACACACACACACACACACACACACACACACACACACACACTCACTCACTCACTCACTCACTAATAAAATATATAATCTCCGCCGGGTAGCAACAGCGCGATCCACAACCAGGCGACTTAAAGCGCTTCGCCATTTCACCGCAGTATTTACAACTGAATGCTACTTATGCACCGGTGAATTGCACAACAGTTTGACATATTTTGCTGAACATCAGTAGTAAGTACGCTATTTTTATACAATGTAAGACCACAAGTATCTAAATAAAAGCGCTACTATCGCATAGAACCACTCTCCCCGCATGAAATCTTTTCCCGCCTACTCAAAAATTTCCCCTTGTTATCTCCCAAGCCATTTTATATAATTAGGTAAGTGCTCAAAGATTTTGATAGCAGCATTATTCAAACTCCTCTTCCTCCCCTTCTGGTCTAAAGTCAATTTTAATGAAGATAAATGAAGGCTATTTTTTCGTCTATATTTTAAGTATGGGAATAATTATTCCTTCTTAGCTTTAATACCTTATTGATCGCAAATTCCACGAGGAAGTTCTACAGCGAATCCCGTTCTAATGTGTACCTGATCAATAACGTAGAGATGATCACAATTACGCACCGAGACTTCGTGCAGGACGTTTGTCGGAAATGAAAACTGACGTCCTGGAGGATACGTTATTCCACAAGAAATTAAATTGTAGGTAAATTAGGTGACCTGCGTAAAGAGTGATTTCTCTTCTCTCTCTGATACACGATCACACGTACCCGAGGTAGGACTGGAACCTCCGGCGGGAGCGGCCTTTCAGAACGTAGCATGACGCCTCAGAGGGCGCGCCCATTCCCCGCGCATCGATAGATTCAAGCCAGTGTTGTTTAGAGATATTTTAGCAACATAAATTCGTTGTATAAAATTACCGTCTGAAGCTATTTACTAATGAACAGCCGGCCGCGGTAGCCGAGGGGACTGCGGCGCGCCAGCCATGGTCTGCACGGCCACTATGGTCGGGGGTTCGAATCCGCCCCCCCCCCCCAGGGGCATGGATATTTGTGCCGTCCTTAGTATCAGCTAGTTCGTAAGTAGTTTGTAAGTTTAGGGAGTGATGACCCCGTAGTGAAGTCCCATAAGTTCTACAAACATTTGAACATTTTACTAATGAACACGGTCGATCTTTCAAAACCGTCAATGCCACAAAAATTGTGTTCATTCTCTTCCACTGTGTATCTCAGGCCAACACCTTCTAGTAACAAGGCCTTAGCGCAGTCCGTGTGACGTCACACCGAGTAGGTCCGAGGCCAGTGAGATAGACAGGCCTGGGCACTTGGCCTAGTCGCGTGGTAAGAGTACTGCTGAGCCAACACGGTCGCGGAGCTGACTGGATGGCCACTAAGAGTCAGTACTGTGCCAGCCAGTCAGCCAGCCCTTCGATCGCCTTTCGTCAGCACCAGTACTACTAATACTACTACTACTAGTCACGTGACCAGGCTATGTTCCAAGGCCTTTCTTGTAGGCCGCGATCGCTAGCTGACTGACTGACTGGCCGCTGGGGCACAGCCCACTGTCTCATATCGGCCAGCCAGTCTGCTAGCGATCGCGGCTTAGGTGTTGATCTACCTCAGTCACACCGGACATTACGCTTAGTGGATAGTAGCTCAGTACACGGTCAACGAGCGGGCAAAGTCGTCACGTGTTATCGGTGTGAGTTGCATAAACAAAGCTATTCACTTGCTGCAATGAGGGCTCCTTCAGGGAAAAATCACTTAATTGTATCTGTTTTCTAAATCAGGCAAATGAAATTGAGATGCGGAGAAATCAATTTAAGGATCGAAATTTTACGCATTTTCCAAATCAAAAATGTTCAAATGTTTGTTAAGCTTATGGGACTTAACTACGGGGTCATCAGTCCCTAAACTTACAAACTACTTATGAACTACTTACGAACTAGGACGGCACAAATATCCATGCCCGAGGGGGGATTCGAACCCCCGACCGTAGTGCCCGTGCAGACCGTGACTGGAGCGCCTCAGTTCCCGCGGCCACCGCGGCCGGCACGCATTTTCCGAATATGACAACATTCACAAGCAACATTAATAAATTACATTCTTGACTCAGTCGTTCAATTCTTTCGATAATTTAGACGAAACATATGGGAAAAGATTCGATGGTACTTCCGTCATATTTTGATATCTTCATGTCACCAGACAGACCTGTGTTAGCAGATGTAGAGCTCTAATTAATAGCTCTGCATAGTGTCCGCTTTATTAAGGAGTTCAAAATAGCGGATGGCATAATTATTTTTTATATTTACCTCTCATGGGATATATTTACAGCAGGGTATGAGGAAGCGACAGCTACAATGTACAAGTTTCTTCAGCCTTAAAGGTTTGCAAATCCAAACACCGATCACAAACTGCAGGAGGTGCACACCACTTATAGTATTTGTCCAGAGATTCCCTCACTTACAGCAAAACATGTGATAAATGATAACCAGTATGAAATGCAGGTGGTTTGTAAATAATAAACGCTGTGCAGCCACGCCCTCGCGCTCTTTCGCGTCCTGCCACGCTGTGACGTCCGCTCGCTGCTGAGCTGCCCGCAGTGACGTCACGGCTGCCCTGGCCGGGGAAACGAGCGGCACCCAGCTGACCACCTCTGCTGTGCGTAATTAAATTCCATGTCAGAGGAGCAGCGGCATCAGGCAGATAAATGTACACGCACCAACCACCATTACCCACACCGCGATATTCTAATGCGCAAGGTGTTTCAAAATACCTTTACAAACTTTGGAGACACGTTTATAAGAAGTTAATATAAGATTATATTTATATACATATCTGCAAGGTTTTTACGGCTGTTGCCGCCTCTCGCATCCCGATTTTCGTCGTTCACGGTCGTCCCAGTTTCCTTCATTAAGACCTCTCATCGCCATTGCTTCGGTGACATCTTTCCAGCATCTAGCACGGCTGCCTCGCCTTCCTTTGTGAATGGAGTCCATGGCTATATTCAGTACAGCTATAAACTGTATACGGGCAGACTGGTAGGGCTATACGTTCTTTCAGTACATGATACTGGGTGATAAAGTCAGTATAAATTTGAAAACTTAATAAATCGCGGAATAAAGTAAATGGAGAGGTAAAAATTGACACACGTGATTGTAATGACATGGGGTTTTATTAGAACAAAAATAAAAAAAAATAAAAAATAAAAATAAATTAAAAAATCATAAAATGTCTGACAGATGGCGCTTCATCTGATCAGAAAAGCAATAATTTGCATAACAAGACAAAGCAAAGATGATTTTCTTCACAGGAAATGCTCAATGTGTTCACCATCATTCCTCAACAATAGCTGTAGTCGAGGAATAATGTTGTGAACACCACTGTAAAGCATGTCCGAAGTTATGGTGTGGCACTGGCGTCGGATGTTGTCTTCCAGCATCCCTAGAGATGTCGGTCGATCACGATACACTTGTGACTTCAGGTAGCCCTAAAGCCAATAATCGCACGGACCGAGGTCTGGGGACCTGGGAGGCCAAGCATGACGGAAGTGGCGGCTGAGCACACGATCATCACGCGCGCAAGAGATGTTTCAAGCGTCTAGCAATACTTCGTGTGTGTGCGTGTGTGTGTGTGTGTGTGTGTGTGTGTGTGTGTTTCCTTATAAAACCACATGTAATTCCAAGTATGTGTGTCAATTTTTACCTCTCTGTCTACATTATTCCGTGATTTATTAAGTTTTCAAATTTATACTGACTTTTTGATCACCCAGTATATGTGCTGTCTACAGTGGCTTTATTCAAAACACAATCTAACACCTACTAAAAGACGTGCCCGTGCAAATAAAAAGAAACACGTTATTTATGTATGATAGAGCCTAAGAACATTCCGGTCTCAGTGTTCGAGATGCACTTGCTGCTATCCACCGTGACGGGTAAGTAGTGAAACTCCAGTTTCATAATCTGCACGTTTCCTCGATTTCAGTTCTTCGTATTCTCTCTTGGGTGACCAACAATTAGTCCATGCAGGCAGCAGACCACCCTGATGCAGAAACTCGCCATCGACAAGTGCTGGAAGCCTAAGACACCATTGGAAACAGTGTGTGAAATGATCTATGGAATTATTGGCTGAGAGTAAGTCACCTTCATATAAAGTCGCATACTTCAAGTATTTTGACTTCACTTCGTCGACGTGTGTGGTTTTTTCTAAATGCAGCGGTGGAGCAGCCGACCGGTCTAAGGCGCCTCGCTGCGGAGCGCACGGTTACTCGCCGTCGGAGGTTCTAGTCCTCCCTGGTGTGTGTGTGTGTGTGTGTGTGTGTGTGTGTGTGTGTGTGTGTGTGTGTGTGTGTGTGTGTCTAGGTTAGTTTAACTTATTTTAGGTAGTTTGTAAGCTACGGACTGATGATCACGCAGTTTGCTCCGATAGATTTACAAACATTTGAACAATTTTTGTTTTCTTAATTGTCAACTATTTTTAGGATTTGTTTTAATTTCCTTCTTTTTGTATGTAATGAAATTTTGTGAAAGTATTTTTTAGTATTTTATATTAGGGGCAATGTTTCTCTTCATAGTCTGACGTTGGTCTCGTTTAACACTAGAATGGCCGAGTAGGATTTCACAGATACTTATTCCCGGCATAGACAACCCGCGTGTTAGTGGACTTACAAATTCTATTGCTAATTTTTGTAAAATGAAGGTTCAGTTGCTACTATTGTAATACTTACATGTTTTTCCCTCGTTTTGTTTACTTATTCACTGCAGCAGCTAAGGTTAATTTAAGGTAACGGTGCAATGTTGACCCTGTATCTCACAGATACAACGCGACTACCAACGTTCATGCTAGTGATGCGACCATTCCAGTGTTTAACGTAACGCCGAGAAACAAGAAGTGAACAAGGGCTCGAGTTACAGAAACACTGGTTCAGTGGTCACTTAATAACTTCTCTGTGAGTAAATTAAAACACACTGAAACCTTTGCGTAGTGAAACGTTTGGGAAAATCCCTTGCACTACCACAAGGCTCCATATATTCTGTATACAGGGTGAAGTAAAAAAATTATATATTATATGCAGCACTTTGAGGTCGGCACGCTGTTATTCATTCAGATTCAAAACAAAAGTATGTATGAAAACGAGGAGCTGGCAACATTGTAGCATCGTGTAGCGCACAGAAAAAAATTGCATAAAGTAGAACTGCCTGTTATAATGAGGTTCAAAACACACAACTGACGTGCCGGAACTGTCCCATTTGTTCAGTGAAAAGCGGAATGGCACGCGGATCTGATATACACTCGCCAATTTTGGAGCGATGTTCGCGCCGGGTCTGTGGAGATTAGACCAAGTCCAACATGCAGCATTGAATTATCGTGCCTTGCACAATATGCGAGATATTGTAGGCTGCATATTGTGCGTGCTTAGTTGATGCCCAGCCTCGATTTTAAAATCACATTTCTATTAGATCTTTTGACGAAACTACGGGTTGCTACAGAGGGGATGATGACTGGCATGCCGATCTCCAAATGTATCATTTTTAAATTTTATCCTATATATGGTGCAGGTTCTGAGGGATTATCTGAACGCAAGCAGGCTATGTTCAGATATCAATAACCTAAGACCAGCCATCCGATTGCATATGCCTTCTAGCTGAAACTGTGTAATTCTTTGTGGTTGTCGTCGTGGCAGAGAAACGAGCAGAAAACAGTGCGGGAAGCTATGCAGCACCCGCAGTTATATCGACACTGACAGCTAGAAAGCTTTTAGGGAAATAAAGCTGTAAATTCAGCAGCAATTCCAACAGGTACACGAACTGTAACCTAATGATGCCGCAAATACTCGAGCGTTTAGTGTCACTTTTATAGCTATTACCGAGCAGCGAGTGGATTATGAGCAATCAAACGCCATTTCATTTCCATTCTGTCAGGCCTAGTGGTTTAGTTGGAGAGCGCCTGCGTGAAAACCGAAAGGTCGCAGGGTACAATCCCGATTGGCCCACAAAATTTTTTTATCTGCTGTTTATTTATCGTTCTCCTCTCCACACTATGAAGAATCGTAAAAAAAAAACACGTTAATCAGTAGGGGATCAACACCAGTTGGGTAACTGGGGTATTTTAAGGACAGGTAAGTCAAAGTGGAAGACTTGCTATAGGGTTTTTTTTTTTTTTTTAAATGAAATGATCGTATTGCTTTATTAGCCTGTTTAAGTATATATGTGAAATGTCAAACGTGACTCACTTGCTGTTTGAAGTTATACCGGTTTGCGAACTACGCCACGCTTTTCCGCAAGCCTGTGAATAGTGGCTCTCTGCACGTCTGAAAATTATTGGACAGGCACTTGAGTAGTGTTACTAGTAAGACAAATATCGCAGCTGAGGCGATAGTGACAACTATGTGATGGCATTTTTGGCCGGGAAATCCCGCGTGCCATTATTCGGCCGCTTAGCGCAAGTCTTTGTAATTGACGACACTTCGGCGACTTGCATGTCTAAGTGAAAACTAAAAAGCGGTATTATGTAATTTAAACAAAACCCACTACCATCTTCGACTCTTCTAAAACGGGCGCGTTGGAAAGGCAGAGCGCTATAAGACGCCTTGCTGCAAAACGAGCGGTTGCTCTCCGTTGGAAGTTCGAGACCTCCCTCGATGTGTGTGTCCTTAAGCTAGTTAACTTTAGTAGTTTGTCAGCCTAGCGACTGATAACCGCTGTAGTTAAGTCCCAAAGATTTACAAACATTTGAACATTTTCTTCTAAAAAGGCAACTTAATGGCAAAGTAAACTATTTAATTACCACGCAATACGCAGTACCGATTTTTTTTATTCAGTTATGGAGGTATTTTGTGCCGAAAGCATGAATAACGAACGTGACCTGCCACAAGTATGGTCGTTCCTGTGTACAAAAATGTTTTTACCAGAAGCACAGGAGTCAATTAAAAAAAAAAAAAAAAAATAAATAAATAAATAAATAAATAAAAAGAACCGCTGATGGCTGTAAACTGAGCCAAAACGGAAGTTAATAAATTGGGAACTAAAATAATAATGCATACTTCAATGACAGGAAAGTATCCCATGAAAAGTAAAATTACAAATTAGTTACGTTCAAAATAGATCAGAATATGAAATATACCGTTCAAAATACGAATTCAAACAGGAAAACAACAATTTGAGACATAGAGGTTCGCTGCTGGTTGTTTTTTATGCGGTTTTGCCTACAATGACGCCAATATCATAGCGGCCTACGCATACCACTATGACGAAGTCAAAATTATACTGATATCGTGGTATATTTTTTCCTTGGTATATATCGTACTGTTGGCCACGCAAAGTTCAATTTGCATCACAAAAGAAGTCAGGCCCAAGTGAAAATATGACCAATGATGAAAATTACAGGAAACTTAAATTCTAAAAATACCACATCAATCTATACAATAGTGTATTCATTTTTTAGTCAATTTGAAAATTTTTTACTTTGAATAGTTTCCGAGCTATGAGTGTCATGATGGCGTGTTTTCGTGAAACTACGTTACTTTCGCTCCTAAAAAAGAACCGGAAGCGTGTGCTTATCACAGCTGCGAGTCTGTCAAAGGTATCAACTAACCGTATATGAACATTTGACTCTATATTGATCCTCACGGACTCTCAAAGCGTGCTGAAAAAATTACAACATCCGACGTTTAACAAACGAACGAATATATATATATATATATTGGACGTCTTGGAGGCCATAACAAATGCACAGGCAGTGGGCATAGACATCCACTTACTTTGGATTAAAGGACATCAAGGTATACCCCATAACGAAACAGTAGACCGCCTTGCCAAGAGAAGTATTACGGAAGGACAACACTGCCCCACGCCGATTCCATATACAGACTTCCGAACGACGATTCGAAAAGCTGTCTATCGCAATTGGGACCACGAATGGCACCTCTCTCAAGCTTTTAAGGGAGGACACCTGGCAGCTATACAACCAAACGTCTCCTCACGACCATGGTTTTCATGGATGACGCTTAGTAGACGTCATGCAACGTCTATCATTCGGATGAGACTGGGACAGGGATGTTACCCTGCCCACCTACACCGTTTGAAAATCATCGCTTCTCGGCATTGCGACAAAGATGCAACGGCAGTGGCGGATCTCAACCACATCATGCTGGCATGCACCAAGTACACGGCCGCACAAAATATATTCTACCGAACGCTGGTTGCGAGGGGTTACCCCCTCCCCACAAGTGTCACTGTCCTTCATTGATTCGACAAGTTTAAGTACAGTTTACTGAAGGACTACCTCAAAGTCACCGGCATACAGCTCTAATTTTTGAGGTAGTGTGTTTAACTTGAACATGCACAGCGTGAAACTGCATAAGTAATTTTATATTATATTTTGACTTATTTGTCTTTGCACCTCTCATATGGTTCTATGCTGTTTGCACTTTCGTTGTATTACTTTTTTTTTTTTCTTTTTAATCTTATGGGACTTAACTACGGGGTCATCAGTCCCTAAACTTACAAACTACTTATGAACTACTTACGAACTAGGACGGCACAAATATCCATGCCCAAGGGGGGATTCGAACCCCCGACCATAGTGGCCGTGCAGACCGTGACAAGCGCCTCAGTCCCCTCGGCCACCGCGGCCGGTCCGTTGTATTACATATGTCACTCGTACTGTTAAATATGTATTGTTTTATGTCTTGTACATATGATTTTTCTCCTTTTATTCTAAGACTGTATGATGTGAGATACTTATTAATATTGTGCTATACATTGTAAGAATCTCAATTCTATTGTAATGTTGTCACTGTAATAACCGCTGGCTGTATGGTCACTGTAACCAAAAGCCATAATAAAGAATAAAAAACTAACCGTATACTTTATATGACGGAAAAATGAAACCCTACCAAAAAATGCAACGTTTCCTGCAATCCGATTTGAACTGGAAAGCCCGTTTGCAAGAATGGAGGAGTTATTTGGGTGAGTGCAGTTTTGGGTGGGCGGTGGGAGCGCGGCGGCTGGCATTCCGCGGCGCCAGGTATGCGGCGTATGTCGCGAGGCGTGAATCAATAATTTGCCACGGCGCGCCGGTCGCCCGCCCACGTCATCCGCAGGCATTGTCCATCGCTGCAGCTGCACGCTATTCCACTTTTCCCTTTACACCTTTCAGCTCCACTGTATACCTCCACAACTCGTTGCTAAATGCCGCTCAGGAATGGCGACGCCCCGTTACAGCCGCCGCGCTCTGCGCCCTTGAGAACTGCCAGCTTCGCCTACCTCACAGAAATACAAGACAATCAATTGCAAGGTAGGAAGGAATCGTAGGGTTTAACGTCCCGCTGAGACGTTGCGTGGCCTGTGAGAAAGGGGCTTAGGTCGTCGCTAGGGTTGCTCGTTACTAAAGCAATCCAAGCCACACAACGAATTAAACTTAAAAAAAAAAAGTTCTTGGTCAAGTTAAATTAAAAAATGTTCAAATGTTTGTATAGTCTATGGGACTTAACTACGGGGTCATCAGTCCCTAAACTTACAAACTAGTTATGAACTAGCTAACACTAAGGACGACACATATATCCATGCCCGAGGGGGGATTCGAACCCCCGACCGCAGTGGCCGTGCAGACCGTGACTGGAGCGCTTTAGTCCCCTCGGCCACCGCGGCCGGCTTGGTCAAGTTAATAGCAGCACATTCTCCAAAGTTCTTCTATCAAAATAAAGTCGTCATTAGATGTGAACGGATTTTTATTGATTCTTCCACCACACTACAGCACTGTATACATCTGGTCTAAAGCTCCTGGCAACCGAACTTACAAGAACGTACCACAGCTGTCTACGACTTACAACTGCTTACAACTTACAACTGCCATCAACTGCCCTTTGCCGTCAGTAGCGGCGTGTTTAAATACATAGATTTGGCGTCCAAGTCGCGAATACGTCACGTCACGTGACGTTACGTTTACAAATTCTGTTTCAAATAAATTGACTACAAATTTTGAAGAAATTTATACAGTTCGATTTAGTGCTTAACAAATAATATAAAGGTTACAAACGTTGGTAAAAAAAGGTTACAATTCATGCAATAAATTAATCATTTACATGTAAGTGGTGCGTATTTCGCTACACGGCCGCTGGGTCATACAATAAATAACCTTTGAGATGTAAGTTCATGTAAACAAACGAGTCCGCACCTGACGTCTTATGATTGATATTCAAATTACGAAAATTTTAAGGTAACGACAATTTACAGGTGAAAAAAATGTTCATAAAGGTGTATGGTTTATCAAAACTTAATAGATGACAATTCTAGTTTTCGTAAATAGTTCGAAAATGATATAGTCGTTAGAGAAACTGTTAGGTTTATAAAATTTACAATATTCTAGTTTCAAAAAAATGTTAGTAGTGCCTGTTTTATCGTGAGGTTTTTTTCTTAAAAAAATTCAGGATCTTTAATATTTCCTATGAAACGTCACACCGTCGACAGCGTGATCATTTGAGACGAAGCTCACTCCTGGATTTTTGGGTAAGGATGGGGGAAGGAAATCGGCCGTGCCCTTTGAAAGGAACCATTCCTGGCATTTGCCTGGAAAATCACGGAAAATTTAAATCTGGAAGGCTGGAGGTGGATTTGAACCACCGTCCCTCGACTGCAAGTCCAGTGTATTACCACTACACCACCGCGCTTCGTGGGCGACAGGCACTTAAGTAGTGCTACTACTAAGACTACTATCACAACTGAGGTGATAGTGATCAAATGTTCAAATGTTTGTAAATCTATCGGACCAAACTGCGTGGTCATCAGTCCGTAGCTTACAAACTACTTAAACCAAGGTAAACTAACCTAAGGACAAAAACACCCATGCTCCAGGGAGGACTCGAACCTCCACGGCGAGCAACCGCGCGCTCCGCAGCGAGACGCTTTAGACCGCTCGGCTACTCCCGCGTGGCTTCAACTTATCATAAAAAAACACAAGTAGATAACATAATTAGAGACAGGCGACACCACCAAGAAAACTCAATTCCTGCTCATCTCCACACGTGAGCATTGGAGTAAGGTTAGAAGACAGTGCAAAATACGATCGAAACTGGGCATCAAAACATTTCAATGGTACGACATAGGCGCTTTTCCTAGTGACCAAATGTTTGTAAAGATATTGGACTTAACTGCAGTGGGCATCAGTCTCTAGGTTTCCAAACTACTTTAACATATGCTAAGGACAACATACACGCCCATGCCCGAAGGGGGCCTCGAACCTCAGACGGGGATCAGATGCGCACTCTGCAGCATGGCGCCTTAAAAATCAAAATGTTCAAATGTTTGTATAGTCTATGGGACTTAACTACAGGGTCATCAGTCCCTAAACTTACAAACTACTTATGAACTAGCTACAACTAAGGACGGCACAAATATTCATGCCCGAGGGGGGATTCAAACCCCCGACCTAGTGACCGTGCAGGCCGTGACTGGAGCGCCTCAGTCCCCTCGGCCGCATGGCGCCTTAGACCGCACGGCCTGTCCCTCGCAGCTTTCCTAGTGTCAGTCAGGTTTATTTCAGAATGATGTAAGATTATGCTACTTCAACTTAGCCTGTTAAAAGAATGTGAACCGAAGACAAATTATCGTGAATGTATAGCCTCCAGGAAAATCGGTAGCCATGATATTATAAGGGCAAGTCAAATCAAAACTCAACACCCGCCACAAGGGGACTATGCAGTGCCCTCCCACTCAGATCACTGCCAATCGGACGAAATCTACGATTCATGGATATGACTGAGAAACGTTGCAAAGTCCTCCGTACAGCGCCGTTTCATTTTCACGTGTCAGTTGACATTTGTCGAATGTAGGTGTGGATCCGTCAGCAGCCTAACGCCTCCTGCGAAACAGGAATTGATCGTATCGCTCCCACCGTAGCGTGTCTTAACGCGTGTGTTTCATTACTTCTGAATGGTACCGTTCCACGGTTCCGCTGTGACGAGCGTTCGGTTTTCATTTTACTGCCACTCACACGTCACCTTAAATATCCACTTCCATCACTCCGTGAGAGCTGAATTGCTCTTTTGTAAACGGTGGCAGTAAAAGAAACAATCTTACATGTTCACATTCGTCAATGTCACGTTTCCCCTTGATATTAGACAGTGCATCTTGGCAATATTAAACTAGTTCTTTAAGTCCAAAAGTCAACAAAATTTCAGCCGACCAGTTGCATTACAACGGTTTACGTACATAAACCTTGACCCACGTTTCGGCAAAAGTAATTTTGCCTTCTTGAAAAGTATTTCATTTAGCTCACATTAACATAGTTTTTAAATAAAATGTGCCGGACTCCATGTCATGGAATAAAATTTTAGATTTAAAACATGTCTACAGCATAAAATTGTGGATCACAGCCACACACAGGTCGAGTGGGCACTGCGTACTGGTAGAGGCGTAGGAACACTAGTTTGCGTTGTGTTTGGCTAGTGTTCTTACGCCTCTACCAGTACGCAGTGCCCACTCGACCTGTGTGAGACCGTGCTCCACAATTTTAGTTGTAAATTTTACATTTTATTCCATGGCATGGAGTCAGCCACATTTTATTTAACAACTATTTTAATGTGAGCTAAATAAAATACTTCTGAAGAAGGCAAAATTGCTTTTGTCGAAACCTGGGTCAGTGTTTATGGATGTAAACCATTCTTATGTAACTGGTCGGCCGGAATTTTGTTGACTTTTGGACCGTGTTCCACCGTTGCTGGACTGCAGCCATGTTTAAAATTTTGAAGTTCTTTAAGTTACTATCAATATAGTGTTTGCTGTAACAGTTAATATTCGCTGAATTAAGGTTTCACAATGCAGACAATACAATGGAATATCGCAGTGTAAACAAAATCTACCACACGATAAAATGAGTTTTCGACTACAGCATTGTGTACCGTGATGTGCAGCTAGCCTCCGTTACTTAAAATGCATGTGGTCTCCACTGGAAACAGATGTTTCATCAGCTTTTTGCGATTGACTATCCTCTCAGAACGTTCTTTCCAGCCTACATCGATCGTTGAAACTATGTACCCGGCAGTGACTTCGTGACCATCCAATAAAACTGAACTCCGTCCTAAATGCCTCTAAAGGCTAACAGGTACCGGCTAGCCACCGTGTCTTCTACCACCCGAAGGCGTCAACGTTTGCGGCATGGAAGGGGAAGTGGTCAGCGTCACACACTGACGACCATTCTGTCGGTTTCCTTGACAGGAGCCACTGTTTCTCAAGTAGCTCTTCAACTGGCTTTACAAGAACTGAGAGCATCCCTTTTTCTGACAGCGCTACACATACTCACTCGCTTAGACAGTTAATTTGGCGTTCTTACTCGTGTGTTGTCACAATAGCATTTCTACGCAGAATGCTTTGTTGTAACGCGTGACAAATTAAGGTAGGTCGGCGCTGAAGAACTTATTCAAGACACATCACACATACAAAAATATCATCTATATTACTAAATCACCATCGCAAAACCTAGTTCGCCGGTCAGTTACCTTTCTAACAGATTCTACGGAACCAAATATTTGTTTTCAGAATTTAATTATTGAGCCATTAAAAAATTAAAATGCTCGCGTAATCTACTTATTATGAACAATAATCTTTCGTCAAAATTTTACAAAGATGAGTAAGAGTAAAAATCTCTCTCTTGGGGCAGTGGAACTGACGGTACGCATCTACTCTGACTATATTCACATAGTACTTGAGAATGAGGAAACTTGGCGATTTCCAACAAATTTCTCATACAATTTCAAATCTTTTCAAATTTTTTGTAGTTTGTATACTTAAAGAGGAAGGTAAACTCATTTGGAATATACAAAATCTCTGAGGCTGATTTCTACACGGCCATTTCATTCTTTAAAGAAGCGGGTATTTACTGAATTCAGCTAATTGGCTAACCACGGACCACTGCAGCTTTCACTTACTGTGACACTTTTGCTGTTTTTTCTTATTCTCTGGCTTTCAGCTTCTCTTCAGACTTCACGGCCTACTTCGCACCAGTTGTTTGCTTCGATCTCTAAAAGATGCCAGTCACGAGGGTTATTTTGAACGATCCTGGCTCTTGCGTATTGCGTGGTCACATGCCAGTTCCTCCCAAGATCTTTGTTGACATCCTCGTATCACGAAACCGTCGTTTTACGTTTGGAATCAAAGACCGATTATAGTAGTTCAAATGGTTGTAAATCTATCGGACCAAACTGCGTGGTCATCAGTCCGTAGCTTACAAACTACTTAACTTAAGATAAAGTAACCTAGGTACAACACACACAGCCATGCCCCAGGGAGGACTCGAACCTCCGACGGCGAGCAACCGCCCGCTCCGCAGCGAGGCGCCTTAGACCGCTCGGCTACTCCACCGCGCCGATTATAGTTCACTGTATGCTGTCAAACCGCAACAAAGAAATAATTCAGCCTTTATTTTTTACATTCGCCGTTCTTTGGCTATCTTCCGTTTGGTTTTCGTTTCGTAGCGACCAGTTTGGAGTTATTACATTTTGGCCGGCCGCGGTGGCCGAGGGGACTGAGGCGCTCCAGTCACTGTCTGCACGGCCACTACGGTCGGGGGGTTCGAATCCCCCCTCGGGCATGGATATTTGTGCCGTCCTTCGTATTAGCTAGTTGATAAGTAGTTTGTAAGTTTAGGGACTGATGACCCCATAGTTAAGTCCCATAGACTATACAAACATTTGTTGTGTTCAGTGCTCCGATTGAAAACTTAACTGCAACGAAGAGACGCATTGCCCAACACATTCTGAACGAGGGCCTGGAAATACTTCGATCAGTTGTGGAACACGCTGTTTCTCGATCTCAAATTGTTGCAGAAAACGGTGGTCAGCATACTGATCGTATTTTGTTCCAAATTCAAAATCCGATATGACTTTGACTGATGCTTTTTATAATGTTTTTGGCTTCAGGACAATTAAAAACCAATTTTTCCCATCCGATCTGATATGAACTTGCCGTAGTGGATGGGCTTCACAATATCACACCAGTACACCTATGCACAACGAGTAGTACAACAAGTAGTACGCTTTAACCTCTTACTTACACCTAGGGCATTGTTGTTTGATTCATTTGTAAACGACCACTATTAAATTATGATGCTTACAGCGCCCTCTATTGATCGATTTTAACATTTTTCCTTTTGCCGTAAGTTTTATCCCTTCTCCCATAATATTCCGTTGCAATTTGACTTCATTCTGACCAGTTGTGTTATTTTTACAGCGTTTTGAAAATTTAAATTTCATTATAACTACCCTGTGAATTCACGCCTGAGACAATATTACTTTGTCTGTGAAGAAAGCGCTGCATTACGTGTTGCTCTGGCCCGTAAAGGTGATGCCGGAACACTAAAACTATGGTAAGCGATGACTTACCACAGGACACTGATCCCGCAGCTGTTCTAGGTACTGTAGGCCCTTACCTGAAACACATATAAGAATATCATTAGTTACAGCAAACCATGAACGATATAAATAAACATAAAACAGACATGGAGTGTCTTAGTGCAACAACAGGTGGTTACAAAGCCCAGTCTAAACTAATGGCACAGCGCTAAATGTGTAGTGCCCATGAACAAACCACTTCTCCAATAACATTGCGTTTTCTAAGTTTAACTTCAATTGTAATCACTATATAGGGTGATTCGAAAAAGTAAGTTCAGACTTTTTTCAGAAAACACTTCATTGTACGACGCTTTAAAGTACCAGTTAGTAGTACACACTTTCAGCTGTTGTTACATTCAAACATATGTCCCTTCTGCGTACAACTCTGCCACCTGTAAGCTACACAGCACGAGAAACAACGATCAACGCAAACGTGTACTGCGACACACTAACCAAAATGAGGAGAGCTGTTCAGTTTAAGACTGTGACACGGAAGGAACTTCCCTTCGCCGTTTCCACGGTCGGTAGGGCATTACCGAGAAGGAATATAGTCTTCTACAAACGTCCTCCTGAGCACTCAATAATTGCTGTTGCTGGCATTGGAGAAAAAAGCCATCAGTATGAAACTAGCGTCTGAGAATCCGATACAAGATATTCCGCATTGAATCTCACGTGTAAATTTGCGGATACCATTTTGTTGACATGCAGTATCAGTACGCAATCGACACGTTTTGCTAATACGAAATGAAAATATCAACAAAAGGCTGGAGTATCGAACAGTAACATGAATAGACCTGTCAGTAGGAAGGAGAGAGGGAGGGATGGATGAATGGATGGATGGATGACGATGAGACAAGGGAGAAACGGCATTAGGAGCACAACAACAGTGTGAGGCAAGACGCGCCGCGCGCGCAGCGAGAACAACAAAGAGTGAACGGAAAGAAAGCCACTCCCACCTTCCGCGGTCGATGCGGCCGTGTAAGGTATAATGCGAGTAATTAATTAGGATTTTTACGTGGCAGCCAGCCAACTCGGCCGGCGGAGGCTGTGGCTGTCGCCGGCAAGAGAACAGGCTCTCCAGGGAGGTCGCCGCCTGCAAGGTCAGTCGTAACCTTCTGGAGCCTATCATACCATTCAAATATTTACAGATAACACTAAAGGGCCGAATGAAATGCCACCGACACCAGAAGTCAATAGCAGTCAAGGGCACTTCTGGAATATTTGGACTCGTAAGACGGGTTCCGGAATGTGTTGGGCTTCTTCAAAGGAAACCACATTCAAGGGATTAGACCGAACAGAGTACTGTCCCAGCGTTTGGAGCTCTTATCGAGTGGGCGTGGCGGAAGAAACTCGAGGAATTAAGTGCTTCAAGGATCGTAACAGACAGTGCGGCTCTATGTATCGAAATACGAATGTTGAGAACAATACCGACATTTTTCTAGACATACAGTAGAGTCTCGATTATTCGACCAAAACAGGCCGCGGCAAGGTCAAATAACACGGAAAATACAAAAAGAAAAAATGAACAGTTTGAAAAATTATTTGATCACACTAAACTTATTAATACGTGAACAACAACTAAATATAAGTCTAAAATGCCGGCCGCGGTGTCCGAGGGGACTGAGGCGCTCCAGTCACGGTCTGCACGGCCACTACGGTCGGGGGTTCGAATCCCCCCTCGGGCATGGATATTTGTGCCGTCGTAGTTCGTAAGTAGTTCATAAGTAGTGTGTAAGTTTAGGGACTGATGACCCCGTAGTTAAGTCCCTTAAGCTTTACAAACATTTGAACATTTTTTTTAAGTCTAAAATACATTAGGACACTAAGTAAACGTGCAAGTTACACAAAAATTAACCCAGATACCGCTGACGTCCTTCCAGAAGGACGAGAACGGCAGTTTACTTTTTTATTCTTGTCTGTAAGAATACGTTCACAGTGTCACATTTTCTGTCTTTGGATCGCCTGCTCCCTTAGCAGATCAATTTTAGCTTGTATTGTCGATTGCAAAGTGGTTGGATACAGATGCAGAGTTGAGGTTCTTATAGAAGATACTGAAGTCTTCCTCGTAGTTGGGTTTATATTTCTTGAACTTTATTCAACTTTTAAGACATTTATATGTATATATTTCATCTTAAATGTTTTTTAATAATAATGAGTTATCAGATTAAAATTGTTAAACATTCTATTTGACGTCATTCCAGAAAGATTGGCAGTATTGCAAAACTAGTGGCGTGATTGTGAAAAAAAATCACTTAAAACGATCTTGTGCACTCATATTAAGGTAATTAATAGCTTCTAAGGAAAATATTAAACGAAAAATAATTCCGCGCTATCTGGGTTAAACTAAATTAGGCCGAATAAGTTAAAAATTTAATACAATACAAATCAAATTAGACTGAATAAGTATGTACTTACGTCTAGCAGTTCACTGCTGTTTGTTAGAGACTTCACTGAACTACAAAAACATATTTAAATTAGTGTAAAGAAGTTAGAAATAGTCTGTTCTTTGCTTGCTGTTTGCCCCCTTTTTTCTTTCTTATTTTTCTTTTCTTTTGTCGCCCAATCACTTAGTAGTCTCTTAAGAAGTAAAACCTCGGTAGACAATGTTTTCTCCAGCTTCTGGACATGTTCTAAAGCAGTTTCTTCGGCTTTGTGCCCTTCGTTGTGAGGAATCTTGAGCGCACTATCCTCCACTACATCCGCTTCGTCGTCGTCTTATTTTTCGTAACTTCAAATTCTTCATCTCGGACAATCCATTTATTTACATCATCTTCAGAGGTGTCAGTACCTCCCTGAATTTTTCGTTACAATGAAGGTAGGGTAGTTTTTTCTGATATAGCAGTGCACCGCTCTATCTTTCGACCAACTTTGTTGTATGGGAGTGAAAGTTGGGTGGATACAGGTTACCTTATTCATAAGGTAGAGGTTACAGATATGAAAGTAGCAAGAATGATTGCAGGTACTAATAGATGGGAACAATGGCAGGAGGGTGTCCATAATGAGAAAATCAATGACAAACTGGAAATGAACACCATAGTTGAAGCAGTTGGAGCGAACAGACTTAGATGGTGGGGACATGTTACACGTATGGGAGAAGCGTACAGTCCCGGCGCGGTGAAAGGGTCGGATAACACGTAAGGTCGGATAATCGAGACTCTACTGTAATACTAAAATAAAACTACAATTCTAGACATTCAATTGTAGCAATCAAAATAATGCAACTTTAGTGAGCAGCCTCGAAGATATTTGAGAGGGGAAAAACTGTCGGTGAGATCGCCCTTAGACCACAAAGGTAAAGTGATCGACTGGAAACAGAAAGGTCGTGGGTTAGAAATGGTGTGCCGTCACTGTAATGTATTGGATACCGACGAACATCGCCTGATATATAGTCCGTCTGCTGAAGTGTGGTGCTCGGGGTAGAAAAGAACGCTTTCCTACTTCGAGTTGCGCCGCTAGCTATCGAACAACTGACATTACTCTTCCCGGACGAGACGTTCTATCCCCGAGCGACGACGAATGCAGCGACTTGTAATCGGGTCTAAACAGTGCTGGCCCATTCCCAAGACAGCGGAAAGAATGTACTTGATTTTTGGACCTTTCTACAAGAACGTTATTCTATGGGTATGAAAAACCCTACTATAGACTGTTATTATGCTACGTCTTAGGAAATGCCACATGTGATTCCCCGCAAAGTTGGGTGTAGTGGGTATGAGATGTTAAACTATACATTTTTTTTTTATTTAGAACAGGAATAGTACAGGAAAATGGAGCTGTCGGCTCCAACATGAGATGCAGTGGGAATATAATTCTATTCCGAGTTCAGCAGCCAGTTACTGTGTCATGCAGGAAGTGCGTTTAAGGGTTATTTAATTTTAATTATATTATTTCCGCTTCCACGTACCTGCGGAGAACTACATGGCACAAGAAGACAGGAAATTGGCAAGCAAAAGACGGAACTGAAGGGGAGAAAGGAGATCAATGGGGTAAAACAGTGCATAAAGCAACTGCCTAGGAAGCAGGAGACAAGAAACAGATAACAAAAATAAACATAAAAAATGGGTCGAATGACAAATTTTGCGGTCTGAGTTTTAATGTAGCCTTCACCTACCAACAACGTGAGGGGGCGCCAGAAACCACACATGGTTCCGCTTTCCTTTCCGCGTTTGGGGGAACTGAGGTAGATTATGAACATGCAAGTCACCGAAGTGGCGTGCAACTGAACCATGTCTCTGATTCACACGACCTTCTTCTTCTTCTTCTCCTCCTCCTCCTCCTCCTCCTCCTCCTCCTCCTCCTCCTCCTCATCATCATCATCATCATCATTACAAAATATTAAAGCTTGAGATGATATGAACAAACCAAAAATATATTCGGTAATTTCCTGGCAGATCTAAACTGTGAGCCAACCAGGACTCTAACCGTAATACTTGTCCTGCGAGAATAATGCTCTTATCAAAATAGTTATCCTCACAAAATTTAATTAAAATAGCTGCGCAAGTTAATCTGCTAGAATGGTTCAAAAATCAACGCACACTTAACTGCAGAGTGCAAGTTTCAGTCTGACAGAATACTATTTCAAACAAAATATAAAGGGACAGAGGGAACTCAATTTGTATGTTGCTAAACCAACTCTCATCCAGTTATCTAGCCCAGCGTCGCGCGCTATTCACGTGTGTGTGGTCATAACTGATCCAAGAATTTTACGATTAGTATCAAACGTTTTCTTAGAAAGACTCATTAGAAAAATTCCTCAAACCATAAGAGAAATGAAGAAAGAACACGGCGAAACAGACTTCAACGAAGATTACATTCCGAACAGCCTTACTCACAAATTTCTAAAAATAGGTATTCAATTAGTCGATCAAATTAATTTATACTTCTCACGTTCAAACTGTGTAGTCATCAGGACAATAAAATAATAGGAATAACAAAAAATACGGACGATATAGCCAATAGATTTTCCTGTGTCTAGTTTTCGACCCTGTTCTGTAGTTACCACATGTTTTCTTACATTTACACATGTCTTTACCTCTTTATCGTCTTTCAGATTATATTCCGTCGAATGTATTCTCACAAATGTGATACAATGATGAACTGGACAATGCTCTGATAAGACTATTGCTGGTTTACCCTTCCTAATAATACCTCATGAGAAGTTCTCATTCGTCTAGCCTAGTAAAAGTGTAAGACTTTCCTTGAAGTAAGTGATCAGTATGTTTATTTCGCACATATGATTCAAATTCTAGAAACATCGCGCCTTTTCATGCTTTGTGTGACCTACGAAATTTCCTTCTGAGTATACGCTAGTTGAACAACACAGAAAGAATACTCCGTTTATTATTTTGCTTCATCTTCCTCGCATTCATAGTGTCATTACCAAAAAAATTTTGTATCATAAATACTGTGCGTTAGTTTTATAACTGCACAAGATATTTGTCGCCAATAATTTATAATACTGTTTTATTAAACTGTTTCCGCCTGTTTGTACAAAACAAATTCTTCCAACATTTTTCGCTACGTCTTTAAAATAACAAATGATGGTAGCTGTACAGAGGATATAAAATGCAGAATGGCAATGGGTAGATAAGCATTCTTGAAAAAGAGAAATTTGTTAACATCGAATATTGATTTAAGCCTAAGCAAGTCCTTTCTGAAGGCATTTGTGTGGAGTGTTGCCTTGTATGGGAGTGAAACATGGACGATTAACAGTACGGACAGGAAGAGGATAGAGGCTTTTAAAATGTGGTGCTACAGAAGAATGCTGAAGATTAGGTGGGTGGATAACATAACTAATGTGTTCAAATGTTTGTAAATCTATCGGACCAAACTGCGTGGTCATCAGTCCGTAGCTTACAAACTACTTAACTAAGGTAAACTAACCTAAGGACAACACAAGACACCCATGCCCCAGTGAGGACTCGAACCTCCGACGGCGAGCAACCGCGCGCTCCGCAGCGAGGCGCCTTAGACCGCTCGGCTACTCCACCGCGGCGCGTAACTAATGAGGAGGTACTGAACAGAATTGGGGAGAAAAGGAATTTCTGGCATACCTTGACTAAAAGAAGGAATCGATTGATAGGACACATTCTTAGACATCAAGGAATTGTGAATTTGGCGTTGGAGAGAAGTGTGTGGGGTAGAAACCTCAGATGAAGACCAAGAGATGGATACAGTGAGCAGATTCAGACAGATGTAGGTTGCCGTTCTTATGTGGAGTTTAAGAGGCTAGCTCAGGATAGGGTATTGTGGAGAGCTGCATAAAATCAGTCTCCGGACTGAAGACCACAACAACAACAACAACAACAACAACAACGACGACGACGACGACCAGTTGCCAAGTATGGAACCTTCATACATTCAAAAAAAGTTGAAATGTTTGTAAATCCAAAGGACGTCTGTGGTCATCAGTCCCTAGGCGTACAAACTAAAACTAACGTACGCTATGGACAACACACACCTCCATGCTCGAGGGAGCACCCGAAACTGAGACGGCCAGAAGCCGCGAGCTCCGCAGCAAGGCGACTTACAGCGCTCGATCACTCCACCGCGGCCCTTCATGTTGGTAGACCTTGCTGAGCTGCACTACTGTCTAACCCATTGTTTACGTTCTCACTATAGGAGTGAAATATTTTCTGCAAACCTCTCTATTTATTAAACATCCAAAACCAATTTTCAATTACTAATAATCTTATCAATATTTTCTTGCAATAGCTAATTTCTTTTAGCGTCACTAAGGTATGGATGTTTTACCAAATGGTGACATATGAAAATTTGTGCCGGGCCGGGCACTGCAGTCAGTGTGGCATATAGAGGTTTGGGTCAGGCCTGCAGTCGTGTTCGGGTAGCCTAGTGGTTAAGGCGACCGCTCGCGAAAAGCGGGAAACCCGGGTTCGAGGCCCGCCACAAATCTTCACATGTCGCCATTTGGTAGAACATCCATACCTTATACAGTGACGCTAAAAAATATTCGCTATTGCGAGAAAATATTGATAATATTATCATCACTAATTCGTCACCATACGGTAATTTACTAATAACCTCTTTTCTATAAACTCGTAAAAAGAGTGAGAAAACAGGGGGGAAGGGGCGGGGAGTGAGGGAAGGTTAATGATTTTCTATTTATAAAACTCTGCGAAAGACACACTTTAAAAGATAACTCCTTGCACTCTGCTGCACGTTCTGATATGTGAAGGGTCGCTTGGAGGTCAGGCCATCTCGGCTGGTATGCGACCACGCGCAGTCCTCGCGAACTGCCAGCCGCAACTCATACTGACCAGCTACATTTTATGGCAAATTTTCTACTCCGAGATGTCTTATGATTTCAAATAGCCTCTAATATGCATGCGCAGCCTTTGCACCGTGGTTTTTTTTTTTTTTTTTTTAACGAGTTTCTTGCTAAAGTTTATAGACGCTGAACTTTCGCCTCGACATCGCCATTAAATATCCCTATGTTGTCAACAGATGTAAGTCTTCTGCCTTAAGCTCACGCTATTTCCAGGACGTTCAAGTTCCTTATTTGCAATTATAATGCTCTTCCATTTGCGACTGCCGCAGAAATGTGACGCTACAGATTAAAATTAATCATCAGTTGCTGGCGAGCTGCGACATTTGAGAACTGCCCTTATCGTCACGCCGTTCGTCCTCAATAGCGTCACACATTCCGCGCTTCTAATAACGTCTCACATTCTAGATCACATTTCCACTGCTAATCGCATCCTCAGATGGGTTCCGGAGCCTTTCGCAGTTTGCGTGCAGCAACTCCTCCGTCACAATCGAACTGCTCGTAAGTCGTGTGGCACGGGGAGTGCCACACAGCGCTTGCCGAGTCCTCTCTGCCCTGCGAAGCCAATGTGTGTGAAACGTAAGAGCGCGTGCACAATCCGGGCGTGTGCCAGACATTTCGGCGGCGGCGGTCTGCTGGAAGGTCAGAGGTCGCCGCTCGCCATACACAGCGCCCCAAAATGTCTGCACCGCATCCAATATCAGTTTACTGATACTGTCTGCCGATTTTTAGTGCCGCGGTGTGACTCCACAAACATCGTTAATTGTTTGCTGTTCACCTTCTCCTAAGTTTTCCGATAGAGGTTCAAATCCTTGTGTGTGTGTGTGTGTGTGTGTGTGTGTGTGTGTGTGTGTGTGTGTGTGTGTGTGTTTAAGAGAGAGAGAGAGAGAGAAGTGATATTTTAATTTTATTACTCACAGTTTTTGTAGATGATATAAAAACATGTCCTGTTACCCCTGGTTAGGTGTTTTTTTAAGTCAAATGAATATTTTTGAATATTTTTTTTTCACAGAACTACGCACCGACCAATTTCTTTACTTGATTTTTTGTTCTATGCTGGCAACGTTCGAATTCATTTATCTCTGACAAACTGCATTCCCAGTTACGACTGACCCTTGCAACGTAATTAGGTCAATGCGCACGAGCCTTTAGTGGTCAGATAAATCAGGTGTGACAATTATCTGCATTCACGTTTAAGCATAACTTGCGGTGGTTCCATATTTTTGTCCAAGCCCCGTAAATGGAAATAGTGGAAGAACTGAAGCAGTCCATTCGCTAACGTAGGTAATATATAAGTAAAGAGTGACAATGATTTCAATGAACGTATTGTATCCCTGGCTGCTATTTCAGACGACACCAGCAACGTAGAAGGCTGTGTGGTGACTGTGGTATCTTTTATGAGAGGAAGGGTGGACAGACTGTGAGAGAGAGAGAGAGAGAGAGAGAGAGAGAGAGAGAGGGGGGGGGCGGAATGAATGTAGTACTTCAGTTCAAAAATGTTCAAATGTTTGTAAATCTATCGGACCAAAATGTGTGGTCATCAGTCCGTAGCTTACAAACTACTTAAACCTAGGTTAACTAACCTAAGGACAACACACACACACACCCATGCCCCAGGGAGGACTCGAACCTCCACGGCAAGCAACCGCGCGCTCCGCAGCGAGACGCTTTAGACCGATCGGCTACTCCACCGCGGCAGTACTTCAGTCCTAAAATTGATATCTAAAGAAAACACCCTCAAACCGTAATCCCTAATGCCATGTGATGCAGCATCTTTATTCTGGCAGATATTCAGGTTATACTTTTCGCGTAACACGTAAACCTGTATGTTCACAAAAGGATAAATTAGGCCTTGTGCGTTGTTTGACACTTCAGACCCGAATGGTGAACTGTCTGCTCATTTTCTGATGGCGAAATTCACAGAGTATGTGCAATACTCTACTATACTGAGTATCGACTGGATTTAGGTCTTTCGTAGCTATCCTACAAAGAGTAAAAAATTCAAGTCCAGGTTCTGTTAAGATTTGGTTTTATATATTGTAACCACAAACAACTAAGGTAGGTATATACAGGCAAACTAATTAGTTTACTATCTAGTGTCTCTGTAAGGAGAAGGAGGGACGATATGCAAATACGCCAGAAAAGGTTGCATCACTTATCTGGCGCCACGTTTCCGGGTTATTCTAGTTTTACTCTGATGGCCTTTTCCCTCGTTACTCATTTTTCCAAGAATCCTGATAAGCTGACCATGTTAACTATATTTCGCAAGCAAGTGTGGCAATCAAATGTGATTTCTCTTCGCCATCGACAGCTCCAAGACAGTAAGTATTTAAACTTTATTTCCATTATACTCCAAGAAATAAGCTTGTTAAAATTAATAATGAATACACAAAGTAATTACCTAATTGCTTGGAACAGCCCCGAGAAGCGAGTAATGCAGACCGAGAGAAATATCTTGAAATTCTCCAGTCAGCACTTCGGCTTTAAAATTTGTATGGCTTCATTTCACGCGGCGCCACGATAGCTCCTTAAACAAGGCCATCACGAAATCCGACCCTCGTACTTGTCTAATCCGAGTTTAGATCTCTGATCATAATGATACGGACGTTGACTAAGGTGAAGTATTAAGTTTCTTACTTTCTTCTAATGACAAGTCATACTTGACGCACAACCTTCAGGACCTCTTCTTTTCTGTATAGCGTAAAATATTCTGTGATTTCATATCAATGACGCTCCATTACTTAAACTCGTTAATGAAATGGATGGAGAAAAATTGTCAGTTCATCATTCAACGCCTCTTTGGAGGTGTTCTCCGTGTTCAGAGGCAGTTTTATGTTTATTCCAATGTATTCCTTTTGCTATGGGGATCTTCCTTCAGTCGTCTAGATACTTTTGCGGACTCGACACACTGCTTCTGTACGTATTCGTACGACAGTCTGTAATCTACGAAAGTTGTGATGCAGTAACATACTTGACATGTTCTCTGCAACTGCAAAGGTGCAGAGAAGTTGGTGAAAGACTTTCTGAAAATTTATTGTGAATTGTTCAAACTTACGAATAATTATCTTAATTTTTTAACATTAAAAATATCTTACAATTAAATAAATCATTTTCACGAAGACTGGAAATAATTGCACTATATTCTGTTTTGAAGCCATGTCAATTATATAGAAGCTTTCGTTAATACATCTTTCGGGACTACTTCAGCCCAGTATCAAGCACCAAAAACAAGGAAGCAAATATTGAACTACGTTGTATGAATTCGACGATACAAAAACCAGTATACTATTCACAGGATAACATAACTTAAAAATTAATCTGCCATTAGGCAACATCATCAATAAAATATACGCAGCGTGCGTGCTTTGTCATAAACACCTTGTCTAAAAGAAAACACACTGCTGCTACGGCGCATAGTTAATGTAATGTTTGTAGAACTTACGGGACGTAACTACGGGGTCATCATTCCCTAAACTTACAAACTACTTATGAACTAGCTTACACTAAAGACGGCATAAACATCCATGCCCGAGGGGGGATTCGAACCCCCGACCGCAGCGGCCGTGGAGACCGTGACTGGCACGCCGCAGACCGCTCTGCCACTGCGGCCGGTGACGCATAGTTGGCAGATCAATTTTAAGGTATGTTATTCTGTGAATTGCATATTGGCTCGTGTATTGTCTATGTCGTGCAACGTAGTTTAAGGTGTGTTTTTTTCAGGATCTGATAATGGGGTAAAGTAGTCCCGAAACATGTCGTATTGACAAAACCATATATATAATTGGTAACTGGTGCGTGATTTCCTCAGTACACACGATGGCTTCAAAACAAATTATACGTGCTTTTAATTATTTGCAGAAATCGTCGAAATGATTTATTCCAAGTTATTATTTCAGGTTGTAATTGACATTTATTAGGAAGTTCGAAAAATTCTTAATAAATTTTCAAAAATTAATTTATTATTATTTTAGAAAGATGTTTCCTGGAATTACAACTCCCATAATGTAAGACAACTACTGTACCAATCTAACTTTATTACTATAACCTTTCATCAAAACACTAGTCGACAAACTGTGTCTGCCTCTCAAGAGTTTCGTTTTCTGTGTGGGTACTGGATACTAATTCCCATTCAGGCCGAGCAAGTGCGGTGGATCAACTTAAAATTCTAACCCAGCTTTATTGACGCAAGACGCTCTGCATCATACACGACGCCACGCGAACCTTATTTAACTCTTATTTGAAGCTGCAGGGCGAGACGACAACATATGGTCAAAAACCCTGCAAGCATGGGATGTTTATGAACCTGATACAATTTATGAAACCTATACCTCAGGAAGAAATGGCTAACTGCGTCTGCTTTCGATTTGCCGAAGTTACGAGTTCACTTAAAAGTAAGCCGCATCGTTTACTAGTGCAGTAAAACTCACACTGGTCTCAGTACATACATTTTGTGTCATATTTCGTGCATCAAACTGTGAATAGCCGATTATGGATACGTCCGAAGCAATATTATCGATTGGCATATACGACTGAGAAGCGTCGGCAAAGCTGGCGTGTGCGGTGCCACTACGGTTCCCATTTGCCTCCTACGGCAAGCGTCGAGAACCTCCAGGGTGTGGAATTACCCCTTCCAGACCGTAACCGTCGCCAGTACTGGGTTCCGCTGCCAACATTATAGCCCATATTGCCACTAATGAGGTGCTTAGACAGCAAGATTTCAATTGCTTCCTTAATTACAGAGTCCAAATCTCTTGACAGCATTGTCGTTTCCTCAGCGTCTGTTGTCTCCCAGTCTAATCCATGGCAGCCAAACTACACGCTCAATGCGGTGCCTTAGATATCTTACGTAGGTAACCCAAGAAAAACGTTTAGGAGAAATATGAAACTGAAAACCTGAAAAACAAAAATAGGGCAGACAATATACGTTCCTGAACATAACGTGTAAAATCAATGACTTGTCACAATTTAGGATGGACTAGAAATCAAGATTGGAAATTACTATTTCATTAATGATTCTATCATCATTCCGAAACATTTCTATTAAGTTTCATGACACGTATTTTAACAAACTGATGCCATGAAGACATTACATTTCATGTTTGTAATTCTATGGGACCAAGCTGCTACCGTCATCGGTCCCTACACTTACAGAACTACTAAAACCGACTTAAGCTAACGGCTACCCACACGCCCATGCGCGAGGGAGGACTCGAACCTCCTATGCGAGGGGCCGCGCGATCCGTAAATCGGCTGCTATGAAGAGCAACCACAGGGACTTGTATTAGGTAGCAAGAGTGATTCCAGATAATGGTCGAGATCTATGAACACTTGTCTGCAACGTCTTCGTAGCTTTGCAGTAGTATATTTTGCCTTGTCAGTATTCAGGGATGGGGTAGTACATCGCCGAAGCTGTGCTAAGACGTAAAACATTAACTGTTAAAACTTATATTAGAAAGATACGCTGGAAAGAATTTAGAGAAAAAAAAAGAAAACTGGAAGATAGCCCAAAACGATTATATGAGAATATTAAAATAATTATACCAGAAGAAAAACATCAGAAAATGACAGAACTATATTCGAGCTCAAACTGAGGCTATTTATTAAAACAGCGGATAACCGGTGTAGCTGTGTGACGGTTTGAAACCTGACCTTCCTCAATGCAGATCGAACACTACAAAAAATAATGCAATCAAAGAGAACTGGAGAAGTAAGTACGTAACAATCGATTTCATAACGCTCGACAACAGAAAAATCTAGAAACAATAAGGGTATCTACGGTGGAAGTAAAATAGGACAACACCTAAGCAGTGAAAAATGGAAGTAACGAAAATCCCAACTAAGATTGGGCTACTCGTGGCTCTAAAAACGCTATACCGGAAGAGCTATTCAGTGACAAGACTTCAGAAATGTCATTTACATTATTTTAATCAATAAACTGCAGTCTTAAGTTCTGATTGCGCGTAACGCAGCAAGGCGCCTCAGTGCGCACGGCTATTACACCGCGGCTCTCTGCCATCCCCCTTCCCGCAAATAAAATACAAAAGAGAAATAAAACTAACGTAAGTCCTATAAGGCATTAGTCCAACAGGGTTACAGATTTAATACACTGGCTGTTGCATGGGCAACGCCCTCAAAACGAGACGTCCTTAAAATATGGCAACGACAACGAGCGATGAAGTTCTTTATCGACACTGTACTAGCTGGCTGAAGCAAGCCATCTTACTTTGGTGTTAGCAAATGTCATAATTATAAAATATCCTTGGTCAGTAAATCACCGCTCAGAATACACATCCTAAGGCCTACCGTTCGAACAGTCGTAGCTCCTTTCTTCAGGCATTTTTTCTCTCAATTCTTTGAAGAGTTGAAAACTGGCAATTTCTAACGTGTTCGAGATTCCGTGATAAACTGCAGTTTCCTGTGAGTGTCCAGAGGATGGCAAGAACCAAGTTAATGGCACCTTTAATAGTGTCTAGCGCAGTTTATGTACAAACCAGTCTTCTATACCCTCTTATTTCCAGCGACATTGCCCAGAGTTTTTTGGGAATTGTGTAATCTTCTTATTCTTTACGTATGTTAAGAAGTAAACCCATTTAACTCCGTCGATGTCGGTAGGCGAGGTCTCACTGAATCTACACAACCTTGTGACGTAACTAGGCAAGGTAGGCCAGGTGGTGAACAATTTGTTACGGGCCAAGAGAGCAGAGTTGCAACCCTTAAGTTTTCGAGTTAATGGCGCGGAAATCTTAATTTCAGACCGACGTAACGACCGAGACTGTTTATGCTCGACGAGCACTACAGCTTTTCGCACAAAACGGCTGGGAAAATTACCGGACACAACACCACACAAAATCGCTGAGGCGAAAGCAAAACCTGGAGATTGGTCCCGGTAAACACGAACAAGGCAAGTACGGTGCCGGGTACATCGCTCTGCTGTAGTTAGGTGCACCTAGCTCCTCTGTTCGGCGCGAATTAACCAGACCGCAGAACCACCGACAGAAATGCATTGGAATACGGGAGAATCCGGGATCAGGAAAAGAGAAAATAAAAGGCGTACAGGTGGTGCTTCTCGATTATGAGAAAACGCAGGCCACAAGCAATTGCAAACGTATTACTCGGCAGGCGATCGGAATGTTCAGCACAGAAAGCTAGCAGGACAATTGTACTCCGTCGCCAGTATAAAATTTTTCCACCTACGATGCCGACCATTTGCCGTTTTGCGCTGTAAAGTACAATGTCTCGAAGTAATTCGAGCGTAGCGTCCACAAGAAAAGAACCAAAAAATCCGGGAGGCCTTCAACTAAATTATTACTTCTATGTATCTTCGGCAGTCACAATAAATCCGAAGGGATATAAAGCAACAGCCTCTTTTTTATTCCGCTCCAAGCGGATCGCAAAAACAGCTTATATAACTCAGAAAGAGCTTTCTTTCGTTTTTTCTGCCGCGGTGGAGTAGCTGAGCGGTGTAAGGCGCCTCGCTGCGAAGCGCGAGTTTGCTCGCCGTCAGAGGTTCGAGTCCTCCATGGGGCATGTGTGTGTGTGTGTGTGTGTGTGTGTGTGTGTGTGTGTGTGTCTTGTCCCTAGGTTACTTTACCTTAGTTTAAGTACGGACTGATGACCTAGCAGTTTGGTCCGATAGATTTACAAACATTTAATCATTTTAATCCGTCTTTTTCTTTTGAAGTCACGTGGACGTAAGAATGAATATCAGCAACAATTTTGCATTTTCCTTACCACCCCACAGCTTAGTCACTTCGATAACGCCATTTATCGTACTAAAATGTCTATGTTTTAACGAACACTTCTTATCGACAGTAAGACCCAGTTCAGAATCTCTCACCCTTCATAGATACTACTTGGCTAATTTGTTAGTTTTATCTGTGATCAAGAATGTCTCGAAAGAAAACTGTGCTTTACCAAATAGCTGTTTCAGTTCCATTCCACGGCGTGATGCACGATCACACATTACGTAAGATTTCGTACCATGCATGGCAGGAGGTTCCTTACCACATCGTTTCACCGGTCACAGTTGATGTTGGCAGATATATGTCATTATCGCGGGCAGGTGGAGGAAGATACGGGCAGAGACGTGGGAGGAGATGGACTAATGAAAGATTGTAGGAAATATTATTGGGAATTACATGTGCCATCCTTTATATCAGAAGGAGGGGAGGAAGATATGGACGAATGGAAACGGGGAGAAAGCAGGAGACGGGCAGAAGGAGAAGGAACGGGGAAGTGGACTAAACAAACATCCCAGAACACCTAGTTTTCAACTATATCTCCTATAAACAATTTAGCCGGCCGTGGTGGCCGCGGGGACTAAGGCGCTTCAGTCACGGTCTGCACGGCCAATACGGTCGGGGGTTCGAATCCCCCCTCGGGCATGGATATTTTTGCCATCCTAGTTCGTAAGTTGTTCATAAGTAGTTTGTAAGTTTAAATGACTGATGACCCCGTAGTTGAGTCCCATAGGCTTTACAAACATTTGAACATTTGATTTTAAACAATTTGTGTCAGATATCTTGGGCCGGCCACAGTGGCCGAGCGGTCTGCGGCGCGCCAGTTACAGTCTGCACGGCCGCTACGATCGGGGGTTCGAATCCCCCCTCGCGCATGAGTGTTTGTGTCGTCTTTAGTATAAGGTAGTTCATAAGTAGTTTGTAAATTTAGGGACTGATGGCCCCGCAGTTAAGTCCCTTAGGCTTAACAAAAATTTGAACATTTGAACATTCAGATATCTTGGGTTGTCAGGGTGAATCGACCAGATGAATCAGCAACGCTCCAGCAAATCGCGGCGAATGGACGCAGACCGCACAAGCGTTAATCCAAAGTTGGAGAACCCAGGAGTGGATCTGATGGGTGCGTACTACAAAGGGAACATCTAGAGCCGCAGCACGGTCCACGTTCTGCTTGCTTATCTGTAGTTACGGGGTGAAGTTTTTACAAGGATAGCATTTCTTACTCCTTAGAATGGTTTGTGGAGTGAAGCCGCAGCGGATCACAGCGAATGGGCGCGGAACGCAGAGGGAGTAGGGAAAAGGCCACAGACATAAATAATGGACCAGTTTCACTCGAGGAGCAGTCTCAAGTCGCACCTGACGAAGGTTGTGAGCTACGCAACCTTAATACTGTGCAAGCTCGACAGAGTTATCCGGCAGAACACGCGACAACCCAAGCTGTCAATTATATTGGTGTGGTGTCTGTTCTTTCGTACATGTCCAATAGAAGAGACACCTCACCAATATAACAGGTATTTACAAGCAAAGACGGCGTTAGCTTCACTTACTGCACCGCAGATGCGGTCATACGTTCGACCTCGCACGGGAATTCGTAATAGCGTGTGTAAGAGGGCATGGACGGTAGGGTTGCTACAGCCATAGCGTGTGACTTGTGGAAGTTTGAGACGGAAGGGAGGCTAGAACGGATAGCCAAGTGGTTAAGGCAACCGCTGGCCCGAAGCGGGACACCCGGGTTCGATTCCCGGCCCGGCTCACGTTTTCACTTGTCGCCATTGTTTAATTTCAATGCCCTAATGCAGCCACTGTGAATCCTTTCCTTCCTATCCTTCTTCCTTCCCCTCCTCCATTGATCATTAGATCGCCGGAAAAGCTTTAAGAGTTACAATTTACTGCAGAATTTTGCAAAAATGTTTGTAAATCTATCGGACCAAACTGCGTGGTCATCAGTCCGTAGCTTACAAACTACATAAACCTAGGTAAACTAAACGAAGGACAACACACACACCCATGCCCCAGGGAGGACTCGAACCTCCACGGCGGGCAAGCACGCGCTCCGCAGCGAGACGCTTTAGATCGGTCGGCTACTCCACCGCGGCAGTATTTTGCAACCACCATTTATACAATTGATAGTTCGATAATATTGATATAAATCTGCTCCCTGTTTCTTTGTTACTAGAATCTTAACGTTCTTTTGAAGTATCGGGCTGTGTGCAACTTTTAAAAAGCAGAAGAGGATACAGAGGAGAGGAGATATTGGATTACGGAATATCACAGAGAGGATATCCAGAGAGCAGAGTATTGGTTTGGGCCACCTTTCAAGCATGAATGACGCAGTTATTCTGCTGAAGGGTGTTTACGTATCTCGACGGGATTTTACGTGTCATAGTCCTTACTCGACACGGCATAAAGAAGAAAATTCTTCAGAAGGGGTGTTCCATTGTCTTTGCACAGGTCTACGGGCGAACTAACTCGCTGAAAACTGACCCGTTAAATCCGTCGCCCATCGACGCCACCGATATTCACCTATAAAAACGGGACGCGTTTTGAAAAGAAATGTCGGCCGGACTGATTTAGGGAGAGGGGAGCGGCGGCGCGTGCGGCTGACGCGCCATCAAAAGCGCCGTCCTCTGCGCCCGAACCGAGATTAACTGCCGCCGATCCCACAGATAAACGACAAAAACATGCGCGCCTCAGAAAATGCGACAGCCCACAAAGGGTGCCATCCGCTCGTCGGATGCGCAGCGACCAAGCTTTTGTAACACTACTGTCAGATCTGTACCGCTTCCTGCTAGGTGTGTAGGGGTGGTCGTACGATACGTTTTATCAGGAAATGCAACGTTCTGGTCCACAACTAATTTGACAAGTGTGCGCACTGAATATTAAACAAACTGGGTTAGACCCCGCCCGCAATGAATATAAATCCAACACTTAATTTAGATTAATTACACGAGCTATATTCCAGATGAACGAAGGGAACTACTACAAGCGAAATGCGAATTTTGCCGAGATTAAAGGAGGGAATGTAGCGATGCAAGAAATAATGCATCAAACACGGAAACTAAACAATTCTGCCCAAAATTCTGTACAGGCCAGACTCGCTGTAGTTTTGAAATCAGATACAAAGAACATCTTGACTCATTTAGACTCAGTAACTAACAGATCTACAATTGAAGCCCACGTGGCTGTAGAGAACCACTGAGTGAGAAACAGAACAGCATGAAAATATCACACTTGGCCGAAAAAGGAGTCACAATGAATTTTTTTGGAAGAAATTGAAATACACAGAATAATATCTCCCAAATAATATCCTTAATGAGCAGACTGAACTGGCTATTACTCCCTTTAAAAAGAAAAACTTCCATAAATTACTTTGCACACTCCAATTTAAATAACTCACACCTAACTGCAGATCAAGTAAAACGTTGGTAACACTATATGCAACTAAAATAATCAGCAATTTTCATAACACTAAATATAAGTAGCACATATTCACTTGAATACAATTGTATCTTGTATAAAATAGTTTTCAAAGTTGTTTAACATTCATGTGTGTCTGTATTGTATTCAAATGTTTGTAGAGCTTATGGAACTTAACTGCGGGGTCATCAGTCCCTAAACTTACGAACTACTTATGAACTAGCTAATACTAAGGACGGCACAAATATCTATGGCCGAGGGGGGATTCGAAACCCCGACCGTAGTGGCTGTGTAGACCGTGACCGCCGCGCCGCAGACCGCTTGGCTAAATACAGCATATACATGATAGGGTATATACGTGTTTATACTACTGCACCAGCCGTAAAATGTGATCTTACTTCATCTACCCTGGTCAGCCTCCAAATGATACATTTTCTTGGGAAACACTGATGTGCTACTTTTCTTCCGTAAACGTGTCCGATGAAATCACGACCCATCAGTATCCTTGGGTAATACCCCTGATATCAGCTAATTCTAAAATTGTCCTTTAACGGTAGCGAATACGTGTGTACACAGGGAGCGAGAACTGACGTCACAGCGTGTGTGGGTCGTGGCCCGCGGGAAATTCCGCAGGGCGGGGTTGAGTTTCACATTTCACAGTATTCGCAAGCGACAAATGCAGAACAAATCGCGTCACGTTTACGCAGTGTTAATACGAAGAGTGAACCACCGCAATGCAACAACGCTGTCTACGTCTCTAGTTTAAGCGAGCAGACTTCGTAAGAGTGTGTGTGTGTGTGTGTGTGTGTTTTAATTGTGAGGGAGAATACTATAAAAATATGCTGTACATCAACGGAGTCACCAGAAGGGGCAGAAATTCAAAGATTTTAATGAACTATCGGAATAATTGATTTTCTTATGATTAATTTCCTTACTCTATTCACTGAACCGTTATTTAATAGTTTTTTTCATTCTCCTTCTGAGCCTGCCGTTTGCATTATCGTTACCTTCGTTTGCCACTATTCAGCAGCAAGATATGTGTAATATTTCATTCAAAATCACACAGGACTTACAAACGAGATTGATCCATTCCAGCACGTCTGTAAGCTGTTTTGAAGGCCATCGGTTTTCCTACACCAGATTAGGCAGGGGAGTGTGTTGTGTTTATGATGTCTACAATTTTACGAGGCGCGTCCAGAAAGTAAGTTCCGTTTCAATTTATCTCCGCTGCAGCGCTGCGATTGCAGTTCCGCACATGCGCTGTAGACGATGTGTATCAAGGAGAGGAACGTGCGCCATTTGGAGATCGCTGTCAGTTATGTACGCTTTGTTGTGCTTGTTTGAAATTTCGGCGTTGATTGAAAATCCCGCCGCCTGTGAAATCAGGTCGGTGATTCGGTTTCTGAAAGCGAGGAAAGTGAAACCAAGTGAAATTTATCGGCAAATTTGCGATGTTTACGGACCAAATGCGATGAGTGATTCGATGGTGAGAAGATGGGTTGAAATGAAATGTTTGTTAAGCTTAAGGGACTTAACTACGGGGTCATCAGTCCCTAAACTTACAAACTACTTATGAACTACCTACAACTAAGGACGGCACAAATATCCATGCCCGAGGGGGGATTCGAACCCCCGACCGTAGTGACCGTGCAGACCGTGACTGAAGCGCCTCAGTCCCCTCGGCCACCGCGGCCGGCGAGAAGATGTGTCCGACAGTTCAATGGCAGGCGTAGTGATGTGCACGATGCAGAACGAAGTGGGCGTCCACCTTTGGTTACAGAAGAACTGGTTCACGCGATTGACGACAAGATCCAGGAAAACCGTAGGTATACAATTAGTGCTCATCACTTCAGCAATGACGACGAGCTTAAAGTGTTTCCAACTGGTTGAAGACACAGGCGGCAGATTTCTATGAAGAAGGTATACAAGACCTGGTGCCACGCTATGACAAATGCCTGCAAAATTTCGGCAGTTATGTGGAAAAGTAAGAGTTGTAGAATTTTATGCAATAAAAATTTCTTCTGTATCTGTGTGCAATTTCATTTTATTACCAAACGGAACTTTCTGACGCGCCTCGTATTCACGCCCTGTTTAATTACTCGTATTCGCTCAACAGAACAGTAACGTCGTGAATCTAATAACCATGCAGCAGCAGCCGCTGTTGCGCTGAGCTGCCATTGTAGTGCGGAGCTTGGCAGGAACGGCCAGTAAACACATTGTCCAACAGGAACTTCACTCAGCAGACAAGCGCGGACCTGCCGCCGGAAACAACGGCGTGGGGGGGGGGGGGGGGGGGGGGGCGCCGCGAGCATTCAGCTGATCGCAGACGAGCCTCCAACCAGTGAGAACCATGGGTTAACATGGATGACCAACATTTTTATTGCAGTCGAATTGCGACGAGTCAAGCGCTACAATCCATACAAATATTACAATGCGAAAGAAGCTTTCATGACTAAATCGCTTAACCGATTCTGGTGAAAGTGGGTAAATGTTCAAATGTTTGTTAAGCTTAAGGGACTTAACTGCGGGGTCATCAGTCCCTAAACTTACAAACTACTTATGAACTAGCTAATACTAAGGACGACACAAATATCCATGCCCGAGGGGGGATTCGAACCCCCGACCGTAGTGGCCGCGCAGACTGACTGGCGCGCCGCAGACCGCTCGGCGACTGTGGCCGGCAAAACCTGGGTAGAGGGAGAGCTTGAACGCTGAAGAAGAACATAGGCTACTTTAGAAAGTGTGTAATTCAAGATTTTTATTATTTTTAAGTACATAACGCGAAATACGAAACAAATGCACATCAACGTTTCTGTTATAGCTTCTGAGACGCTTGAAAAGAGGGTATTTAGTCTTTGACTTTTGAAATTTATCATATTTATTAAAATACTTTTAACGGTTGATATGTTGTACGTAACACGATTCAACATAATGCATACAATGCTTACACAAGCCGTAAAAGTTTTCAAACACCGAACAGATTTCGACGACATTTGACTCCTGTATAATTTACATTTTGTACAGCGTATAGCTTCTTCAGGCAGCAGTTTAGTCACAAAGCAAAAAACGGAGTTTTTTCGTATTTCCTAATATCTTCATTTTCATCTCGATACGCAGGAGTAATATTTAAACCGGTAAACTGGAAACTTTTATCAAAAATGTTCAAATGTTTGAAAATCTATCGGACCAAACTGCGTGGTCATCAGTCCGTAGCTTACAAACTACTTAAACATAGGTAAACTAACCTAAGGACAACACACACCCATGCCCCAGGGAGGACTCGAGCCTCCGACGGCGAGCAGCCGCGCGCTCCGCAGCGAGGCGCCTTAGACCGTTCGGCTACTCCACCGCGGCTTTCTTTTATCCCTATGATCTTGGTCATAACCTAAGAACAAAGCTGCGAAATTATTGTACATTCGATGGTCTTTGACACGTATACGTGAACATCAATGCAAACGAAGTCGCGGGCAAAGACTAGTATTAAGATAATTTTATGTACTGCAATCACCATAGGGAGTGGGACTAAAGAAAACACTGCGGCCAATTTCTGCAGGTGCTTCCCCGCCCTCTTCCCAGGGTACTTATTCCATTTTTGAAAGTGCATTCATTGTGGAAACACGCTGAACATTACCGCCCAGTTTTCCAAAATTGATACGACACTTACAACCAACAAGGAGACATGGGTATCGGATTTTAGAATTTTTTGATATGTTACGTGTAGCTCACAAATAACAATCAGCCAAAGTCATTCAACGCAACTCTCAAAAATACTCGAGAAAAATCAGTTTTCAAGTTTTGCAAGTACCCCCAAGTACCAACAATTAAAACAGCCGCGTCGGAGCGGCCGAGCGCATTGAGGGGCTATGCTCCGGTGTGCGAGGCCGTTCCCCGTCGAGGGGTTCAAAATCCTCCCCTCCAGCATGGATGTTTGCGCTGTCTTTAGTATAAGCTAGTTCATAAGTAGATTTTAAGTTTAGGGACTGATGATCCCGTAGTTAAGTCCCTGAAGCTTAACAAACATTTGACCATTTTGAATTTGAACAGTTGTATCATCTCTCGGTGTAGCTCAGGTGGTAGCGTTCTAGACTTTCCACCCTAGGGTCGGTATTTCGAATCCCGCCGTGACCGAATACTTACGCAATTTTAATATCTACATATACATAGATACTCTGCAAATCACATTTGACTGGCATTAACCACTTTCATAACCTTTCTCTACTGTTCCATCCTCTAATAGCGCACGGGAAGAAAGAACACCTAAATCGTTCCGTTTTCTATCTGATTTATCTTATTGTATTGGGATGGTCATGTCTCCCTACGTAAGTGGGTGCTAGCAAAATGTTTTCACGTTCAGAAGTAAAAGTCTCTCCAGTCTAAATTGTTCGTAATGGTAACACCTGGGTATTAGTAGAATTTAGGACCTTAAGGTTTGACTGATTTATAGTGTAATTGAAGTTCAGCGGATTTCTTTTAGTGGTCATGTGTATTACTTCACACTTTTCATTATTTAGTGTTAATTGCCAATTTTCGCACCATGTAGAAATTTTGTCTAAACCGATTTTGCAGTTGGTTTTGATCCTCCGTTGACTTCACTAACCGATAAACGACATCATCATCCGCGAACAGTCTAAGACTGCTATTCAGATTGTCTCCTAAATTGTTTATAAACAATAGGAAGATTAGGGGACCTCTAACGCTTCCCTGGGGAACGCCAGGTATCACATCTGTTGTACTCGATAACTTACCGTCAGTTACTACGAACTGTGTCCTTTGTGATAGGAAATCGGAAATCCAATCGCACAATTGGGGCGATATTCCATAAGCACGCAATTTTATCCGAAGCCGCTTGTGAGGTACAGTGTCAAAAGCCTTCCGAAAACCCAGAAATGCCGCAGTGGAGTAGCCGAGCGGTCTAAAGCGCCTCGCCGCGGAGCGGAGCGCGCGGTTTGCTCGCCGTCGGAGGTTCGAGTCCTCCCTGTGTGTGTGTGTGTGTGTGTGTGTGTGTGTGTGTGTGTTTTCCTTATGTTAGTTTACCTTAGTTTAAGTAGTATGTAAGCTACGGACTGATGACAACGCAGTTTTGTCCAATAGATTTACAAGCATTGAATCCAGAAATATGGAATCGATTTGAGATCCTCTGTCGATCGCACGTATCACTTCATGTGAATAAAGGGCAAGCTGTGATTCGCAAGAGCGATACTTCCTGAATCCGTATTGACTATGCAGATATTTGTGTTTTTTTTATATTTTATAAAAGGTTGTTAATAATTAGTTTCAATTTAAAAAATTACATTTTTTACATTATTGACTTCACTATTAGTTGACGACGGTTGTCTTTGCTTGTTCAATTTGTGAAGAGGCTACGACACTGTTTTTGGATATTAATCTCCATAGCTACTAATGGCTTTCCAAGCAGATTACCTAATCAACCATCTTTTAGGTGACAAGGTGTTTATCTCGTCTACAGACACAAACAAAAACTGACACAATACATGGAATTAGAGATCCCAAATGTTTTGTGTAACTGAATTCGAAAACGGAAAAGTCGATTTTCTCGAGAATTTCTGAGAGTTGCGTAGAATGGCTTTGACTGTTATTTGAGCTCTGAACTTCCAAATATCACAAATAAAAATAATTTCTAAAATGCGATCTCCGTGTGGTCTACGGGTAAGTGTGCAGGCCGACATGTTTGGAGGAAACGCGAGAGAGTGTTGATTAGATCCAGAGACGCTGTCAGCCAGGCATGTCGCTAAGTACTTCGTCGTAATTTAACAGTAAGCAAGTCTATGCAGAAAAGGTACACACTGGACGGTCACGCCATTATTTGGGTCTTGAGGCAATAATTACGCAAAATCTGAACATATTTCGACCCTACACATCACTGAAGGCGCATATCAAAGTTCACTTTGTATTTTGAGAAATAAAAGGGTTTAATTTCGATTTATTTACGGTTGAAACGTAGGAAGGACGCAAGAGGTCATCTATCATTTATTTTCATGGTGCCTACGCGAAACATTAAGAATAGTACACGATTAAAATATGAAAAGTTGGCGTCGGAATTTTCTAGGATGTCTGCAGTAATTACGCAAAGGTGAAGAGTCGCACCAGATGAACTAGCTTCATCAGAGCGTCAAATCTATCTCCGGGCTGGGAGTTGTATTTCGGTGAATTTCATATATACTTTCGAGTCAGTATATGCAGTGTTTAACACTCCTGTTAAGGAAATGCCTTGACTTCAAGCAATAAGGCCATGCATTAATGAAGCATGTTAATTTCGCAGGCGAACTAGTGTTATGCGCTACATAACGAAAAAATGGTGTAAATTTGTTTTCATGGTGAAGGATGAAAATGAACATGGCTGTTAGTTTCTGAATTTATTTTCCGTTCTATATCTGACAACGCTACCGATTTCCTGCGAAACAGCTATGGTTATCAGTACATGGATTTCTTGCTTGAAAATGAGTCATTTGTATAACAGGGAATGTTAACCACTGCATTTACTATGTCGAAATGAGCCTCATAACAGTTCCCGTCTGAATACAACTCAAACGGCTGAAACACCATCTTTGTTAGGTCACAGCACCAACAAGTAGTTGCCAGTCGTTGCACTGGCTGACACTATCAGTATTCCGTAATCAACGAAGTGCTTCAATGATTGTATGTTACCAGATAACAGTCTACCTTATCTGTAAGTAGGGAGACCAACATTAGTTCGTGGTTTGAAGGAAGATGGTCGACATTTGTTCATAATTTTAACGGAAATATTACGGAATTTGAGTCGCAATAAATTTCAGCTACACGACTATGTAGCATTTCCTTCGAAACGATGACAATGAAGTCAAATACAGTACAAAAATACGGCAGACTTTTTTGCTTTTACTCTATAATGTTATGTGTTTTCATATCCTGGCGAAACCGAGAAAATGTTTTTAAGTCTAAGAGGATCTAACAAGACACATTTATGGTATAAATTTAAGAATAGCATGCTGAAACCTACTGAAAGAATTGTATACATTACTGCTTCTGCGTGCATTTATTCCTCACTAAACGTTCCAAGGTTTGTAAATCTATGGGACTTAACAACGGTAGTTATCAGTCCCTAAACTTCCAAACTACTTAAACTAACCTAAGAACACACACACACACACACACACACACACACACACACACACGCCCTAGAGAGGGCTCGGACCTCCGATGGCGAGCAACCGTGCGCTCCGCAGCAAGGCGCCTCACAGCGCTCGACCATCCCACCGCGGTATTCTTCACTCAGGTTTCTTCCTTTTTTCGGTAATGTATATCTTTTTCAGGCAATACCTTAGTGCACAATATCAATACTAGGAATAAAGAAATCGGAATGAAGACTAGAAACATTTAGCTGGTCCTCTGTTTTCGATTATCGCCGCGATCTATCAGTACCGACCCTTTCCAAGTGCTGCTAGATGTGTTGTGCGAGTTGATTAACAAATAACGAGTATAACTGACTGTTTAATTAAGAATCTCTTTAGTCCGCTTTCGGCTTTCCTGTTACTCAGAGTTGCCCCCCCCCCCCCCAAACTGCTACCAACCTGAATGATAAAATAAGCAGTAAACATTCACCATCTCATAACCCATCGTAAGCTACTATGACTTTTTCCTCTCCTTACATTCTTTTCTTATAAGCACGAACACAAAAACAATGTCAACAACAATATCGATAATGACACGAAAAATTTCGAGGTCTGTCAATCAGGAAATGTTAACTACTGGTGTTATTACTGCGAAAAATACACGGGAGAAACAAAAATGAAGGAAAATTAAGGTTTCACGTCTCTTCGCTAGTGTGTTCATGAGAGATGGAGTCCACGCTCCGATGTTTGGGTGGTGTGGGGAAGGATATCGGCCGTGCCCTTTGAAAGGAACCATCCCAATATTTGCCTTGAATGATTAAGGGTAAAAAACTTAAGTCTAGATGGTCAGAGGGGATTTGAACCTCCGTTCTCCAGAATACGTGCCCAATGTGTTACCACTGCGCCACCTCGATCGGTGCCAAGGAAAAAGGCAGTCTCTAACACTATGTTTAATTGCAACACATCTTCCGGAAGATGAAAACCTAATTTCGTAAACCGTCTTTAGTTGTCGTGGCCCACTAAATACGACGGCCGAAAAACAGCTGTTTCAATTCCTGATTTAATCGTCACAATCGCTATCTTTATTTACGTACATACAGGAATTCATGCTAACTGCAATAGTTATACTTCTTTCACTGCAGAAAATTTCACTCTCGCCATGCGAGGCGAAACTTCTTAATAAGACGAAGGAGTCTGTCATGCCAAGAACGTTTCAGAAACGTTGCGTTTACATGAGCACGTAAATCGATTATGGATTTCGAAAACCGCTTTACTGAAACGGATTTCCAGAATCGATATTGGAGTGTTTACATGACCAACCAAAAGCGGAATTGGGAAATAGTTTCAAAATATCCATGATGGATGCGAACTGCGGCTATAGCGTAAATTGGCGATTTATTTTGGTTAAAAAATGCTACCAGGTGCTTTTATTTATTTATTTATTTCGTAACTAGTTTTCAAGCCACTGTAGCCACATCATCAGTGGATACGTTATACGAACATTTATATCTTGCACCAAGTGTAGGTTTACGCTTCATGGTGGTTCTGGTAACATAATGAACTTTAATAATCGAGAACAGGTTGTTATAGTAGGGATATTACAAATGTAAGGTCCGGTTAAAACAGAAACATTCAAAATCAAACTTGTTTCACTGACATCCCTCCGTCTTTATTTTTCTACATAATCTGCACACTTATTTAGACATGTGTCATATCGTTCAACAAGCTTTTGAATGCCCAAGTCGCAGAAATCGGCCGCCTGCGAAGATAACCAGTCTGTAACAGATTCTTTCACTTCATCATCTGTGTCTCGTCCCCTGTGACAGTATGGTCAAAAGACTGTTACCTTCCTCATTATATCGCTCCAGAAATGCAAGAGAAGAAGCCATTCTTTTCATTTTATAGGTGTCGGTAAACAGTGTGGTAACCCAACGGCCGCACAATGTTCGAAACTTCAAATGTTCAGACACAGTTCTGTACAACGTTGTTCTACTCACATTCGGGAAATGCACTTCTAAACCTGAAATACTGAACCGTCGATCGTCACGAATTTTGCCGTCAACCACATGAACCAGCTATTCTGAAATCACGGGTGGTCGACCGGAGCTTGTTGCCTCGTGCACATTTCTCCGTCCTTCATTCAAGGCTCGCACCCACTTGCGCGCTTTACTGACACAATGTTAGGACCGTACACTTCTTTAATCTGCTGATGGATTTCTGCCGCTGAAATGTTTCTTGCAGACAAGAAGCGTATCACTGCCCTTACTTCACAAACGGCGGGCTGATTGTTTTAAAACTTTGTGAGCTGACACTATCAGCACACACCAACAGTAACAACGATACTGGCGGCGTTTAACACGCAAGGCGCCGCTTTCAAATATTTACGGCGAATCGGGCGTTACTTTTGGAATAACCCTCGAATTTTGTGTACTTACTGTGTTTTTATTATAGGTATAAGCGTAACCATACTGTGCGTTGGGCACTGACGTTTTTCACACATGAAAGCATTTTTGTTTCACTAGGCGTCACAAATTGACAAAATATAAACATTATGGTGCATAGAGGATGGCTATGGTAGATGCTGCACTTCACTATTTTGTTAATTTGTGACGCCAAGTGTAGGCAAAATGCTGTCATGTGTGAAAAACGTCACTGCCCCATGCACAGCATGGTTACATTTACACGTATAATAAAAACACAGTAAGTACATGAAATATGACAAGGTTTTGTATTGGTGTGGTGTCTGTTCTTTCGGACTTCCGAAAGAACAGACACCACACCAATACAATAAGTAAACGCGACAACGGCGTTAGCTTCAGTTATTTCACCGCAGATGCGGTCATACGTCCGACCTCGCACGGGAATCCACAATGGCGAGTGTAAGAGGGCATGGACGATAGGGGAGCTACAAACATAGCGTGCGAGCTTTGGAAGTTTGAGACAGACGGGAGGCCAAGAGGTTAAGGCGACCGCTGGCCCGAAGCGGGAGACCCGGGTTCGATTCCCGGTCCGGCTCAAATTTTCCACTTGTCGCCATTGCTTAATATCAATGCCCAAATGCGGCCACTGTCAATCCTTTCTTTCCTATCCTTCTTTCTTCCCTTCCTTGAACAATCATTTGCAAACCCAACGTTTAATTACGTTTATTCTGTTCCCGATTATTGGAATTCAGTTACGTTACCAGAACCGTCACGACAGCGTAAATCTACATTTTCTAGAAGTATTCCTGTAATGTATCAACTGAAGATTAACCTGCAATGGCTCGAAAACTGGTTATGGAATAAAAAATCCATAAAAGCACCGGGTTGCATTTTTAAACCGCCAATTCGGAAATAGGTTTACGAAATCCTGTTTTGGGAGCCCACGTAAACGGGGTGTACGGGAGCCGGAAAGATTAAGGAAAAAGTTATTACAACAGGGATAACCGGGAAATAGGGGAGCCGTATCTAGGAGAAATGTGGCAGTACAGCTAACAGTTTCTAGCTCACGAGTTTAGGCGTGCGTTCACCGCACTGGGAGACCTGCAGCTGCCGCTTAATGAAATTAGGCGGCGCGGAAACGAGGAAGCGCAGGAGGGGGCGCGCAGTTGTATCGGATATGCAGCGCCTGGGATCGGCGAGAGAAAGCGCGTGCGCGGGCAGCGGCTGGCGGCTGCGGCCGCTGTTGCCAGATGCACGACACCTGCCCGTCCAGCGCAGCCTCTGCCGGACCACACACCCCCTACCAGCAGCGTCCCGTACACCACGTCGTCACTTCCGACGGGGCACAAGCTCTCATTGCTTTGATAAGGATGCGGAAGAAAATCGGCCGTGCCCTTTCAAAAGGAACCACACAGGCATTTGCCTGGAGTAGGGATGATCGATATTGGTTTCAAATGTTTGTATAGCTTATGGGACTTAACTACGGGGTCAACAGTCCCTAAACTTACAAACTACTTATGAACTAACTAATACTAAGGACGGCACAAATTTCCATGCCCGAGGGGGATTCGGACCCCCGACCGTAGTGGCCGTGCAAACCGTGACTGAGGCGCCTCAGTCCCCTCGGCCACCGCGGCCGGCGATCGATATTGGAAAAACATCGATGTTAACATCGGTTCACCAAAATCGATGTACGAAAAACGTCGAAAGGAAACCAACGATGTCAGGAAACATGCTAAAGTATGATAAACGTTTTCCGCACGTAGAGTCGTTTATTACGATACCGAAAACATCGATGCTTTCGGAAACATCGATGTTTTAGGTTCAAATTCAGATTTCCCGTACTGACTCTTTGGTGGCAACTTTAAAAGTCTGAAAATAAAAAGTAAATAATTATAGACCATCTCATAAAAGAAAGATATTTAAAAGGGCATTACAAATATTTCATAACAGTGCAAAACATTCGATTCATGTGTATCCAAGGTCGCCGGAAGAAAAAGTCTTTACTTTAAGGCGAATAAAGCTAATGGTTACTTTACAGTAATTTTAGCACTTTATTTTTAACACAACCTAGAAAAAGAGAAGAAAGCCGCGGTTGAGTAGCCGAGCGGTCTAAAGCGTCTTGCTGCGGAGCGCGCGGTTGCTCGCCGTGGAGGTTCGAGTCCTCCCTGGGGCATGGGTGTGTGTGTTGTCCTTAGGTTAGTTTACCTAGGTTTAAGTAGTTTGTAAGCTACTGACTGATGACCACGCAGTTTGGTCCGAAAGAGTTACAAACATTTGAATTTGAAAGAAGAAATAATATGGTAAACAAATCCTTGGTGAAATATTTGATTAGTGCAAAAGAATGAATTTACTTTGTTAAATTTGACTTACGTTGCCAACACCACTTTTTCACCGCGATAATGAGTCGTGAACTAATGTTAAGCCCAACAGTTCGTAGTAAGAAGCATTTATTACAGTAAAACACATTGCTGTGAATAACAAAAGTCTGGCATCGCAGTCAAAGAGGTTCTCCTCACGGGCAGATATCGATCGCAGAGTGGGCAAGAGTACATACAACGAACAGAATTAACGATCCAGCCAGACAGAAAAATCAGTTTAGAAGTAAGTTTGAGGTACGATGCCAGAATGGAAGTATCGATGGTTCGATATCGCTTTCTCAGCATCGATTTTTCGATGTTTTAGAAAACTTAATATCGATGTTAAACATGTATGTTTACCTGACATCGATGTATATCGATCATCCCTAGCCTGTAGTGAGTTAGATAATGTATGACTGGAGGCGCACATCCGTAATACGAAAAAGGTATGAAAGGACGATTCATTGGTACAGCTTTCATTTCTACTCAGGTGGTTCATTTGACAAGGTGGTGTCCCCGCCCCCCTACCCAATGCACCAAACTGGTGAGGTCATCTGTCCGTAGATTTACAATGTATCAAACCAACGTATGCTAAGGACATCACACACACACACACACACACACACACGCACGCACGCACGCGCGCGCTCACTCGAGCCGGTCTTAATTTAAAGCAGGGGCTCAGGAACACAAATATTTTGAAACATACTAAAACTAAAGCATAAGTGCTTTTTTTAACACCAACTTCTGTGATTTTAAATGGACACCCTATATTATTTCTTCAGCAATCTCTAGCATGAAAAATCTCTCAAACAACTGCGTTGATTGCCTCGCAATACGCCAATTACATCCCGAGATATTGCGAACTGAAGTTGACACTTGAAATACGCGAAACGCGCGGCTAGCACACGTCCTGAAAGTGTTAAATTCGCCTCGTCGTAAATACAGCCCTATTTGAAGTGAGGAAGACAATGAAATTTATATAGAGTGGAACCGCTATTGCTGCCTATCATCGCTGCTACTCGCCTCGGAATACAATATTGCGTTCTGTCAGTTCGCTGCTGCTTCCACGTATTACCAAGTTTGATCTGTTGTAGCAGCGGGTGACGTATTCCGACCAGGCGTTCCGCTCGACCAGACGTTTTCGATATGCGAGATATCGGGAGAACGAGGACGCGGACGCTGCAGTTCAGACCTGCCTGTTGCATTGTGTCCTTGGGCAAGTTCCGACAGCGTGGAGGACTATGGGATCCAACATATATAACGCTGGCTGATCAGTGTAGCACCAAAGCGTGTTTAGAGGGTTGGGGGAGTGGAATTCAATACTACCCAAACAAGAATATCGGGTGCACGACTAGGATGGCGATACATGAGAGGACAGTTCAACAGCCTCTCGCCACGGTGTCTGCACACACTATTTCGAATATCGTCGTGGTGCAGGCAAGATCGGGATTGGAACGACGCTCAAAGAGGACGACGCTGCGGTCGGTAACACCTGCTGCTGCAGTGGCAGGTTATCACTGAGTTTGAATGGGGTGTTACAGCAATACCACCCAGAGATAAGGCCTCATTACAGCCCGTGCCACGGCACACTGACCAGTCCGCGGCCGCTAGCTGAATGGCTGGCCGTCGGGTCACAGCCCACTGCCTCGTAGCGGCCAGCCAGTAAGCTGGCGGTAGCAGCCTGGTCGGTGTGACGTGGCACAGGCTGTAGTGAGGCTTTATCACGAGTACAGCGTGAAACATCGAATCTACGACATTTCTGCGGCCGTAAAAAGATTTTGCAAGAAAGGGACCAACGACGACTGAAGAGAATCGATCAACTTGACAGAAGTGCAACCCCTCCGCAATTTGCTGCGGATTTCAAAGCTGAGTCATCAGCAAGTGTCAGCGGGCGAACCATTCAACGAAACATAATCGATACCGGCTTTCGTAGCCGAAGAACCACTCGTGTACCTATGCTGACTGCACGACACAAAGCTTAACGCCTCGCCTTGGCCCGTCAACACTGACATTGGACTGTTGATGACAGTTAACATGTAGCTTCTCATGACGAGTCTCGTTTCCAATTGTATCGAGCTGGTGGACGTGTACGAGTATGGAGACCACCTCATGAATTCATGGACCCTGCTTGTAAACAGGACACAGTTCCAAGCTCGTGGAGGCTCCGTAATGGTGTGAAGCGCGTGCAGTTGGAGTGATACGGGAGCCCTGATATGTCTAGGTAAGATTCACAGGTGACACGTACGTGCGCATCCTGGCTCATCACCTGCACCCATCCATGTTCGATGTGCATTCCGACGGGCTTGGACAATCCCAGCAGGACAATGCAACACCCCACACGTCTGGAATTGCTAGAGACTGGCCACAGGAACACTTTTAGTTTAAACACCTCCGCTGGCCACCGAACTCCCTAGACATGAACATTACTGAACAGACATTAACGGTATTGAGCCTTGCAACGTGCTGTTAAAAAGAGATCTTGGCCCCCTCGTACTCTTAAGGATGTATGGACAGTCCTGCAGGATGGATGGTGTCAGTTCCCTTCAGCACTACTTCAGACATTAGTCGAGTTCATGTCGCCTCGTGTTGCCGCACTTTTGCGTGCTCGCTGGAGCCCTATACCATCAGTCGGTAACTGGCGAACCGCGGAAGGCCAAAAACTAGACCGCCAAAAATATTTTGAAAGTATAAGTTACATACTCAAATTAAGAAAAATTCAATAAAAAACTATGTGAAATTCCATAAATCAAGTTCATACTCTGACAATCTCCAAAACCTCTACTACAGCGGTCAGGGCATCTCCATATAAACACCATTTTTGTGCTCCTAACGAACGAAAGCCTGAAGATCCTTTGCAAAATAGTATAAGTTTTTTTGGATTTTTATACATTTCTATTTTATATGTATTGTATTTCATATTAGTATGAGAGTGAAGCTTAAAAAAATGAATATTACTTTTTCTGGATTTTAATACAAAAATGCCTGTTTGTTGAATTTAATATTATTTTGTGAATAAAAAAAAAGGAATATGAGATTTTACTTGCGGGCCTCAATAAAATTTTTCGAAAGTATCCGGACCCCAACTAAGATGACTTGCCGACCTCTGCCCTATACGATATTATGTAGGTGTACCAGTTTTTTGACTCTTTAGTGTAATTCATCCTCGAAAGAAATGAGTTAAAAGAAATTTGTTGCGCCGATTCCTGGGTGTTACCAGTCTGGAGTCCTCTCCTGTTTCTCGTGTACTAGGAAAGTCAAATCGTAGTGGTTCCTTTGATTATTTTGAAAAACTGGCATTAACCGAGTATTGTGTGGAATTCAGTTATACACGAGCACAACACCGAAGTCCGTTAAACTTCATGGAACTGCAGCACTCCGTACGTTCAGTTTACATAACAGGTCTTCTGCACTTATTACTTCCCTAAAATTTCACGTAGCTCACTATACCTAATGATAAAACGTTATATAAGTGAATCAATGAAATAAAAAAACAAACTTACACTACCAGTTTTTATCAATGTAGAACAAGCCTTATTAAAAGCTTTACTTACTGGATTCGATCGCGAATGAAGAAATATTGCGAACTAGTCTGAGAAAAAAGCCAATGATCGTTTATATTAAACGCTTTAAGTAGGAGGCCTTCAGATGAGCCTGCTAAGCAAAAACTCTTTGACAGTTACACATTGCGGTGCTTTATCATTTCAGTGCTTACAGTTCCCGCTCCCCCTAACACAGTTATTAGAAATAACGAATTTCTGCGCTTTGGAGCGATAAAGAGCCAATTAGTGAAAAATTTGCGTAAGCTGCGTTATGTTACTGCGGGGGGGGGGGGGGGCGACAAAAAGGCCCCCTGTCTTTAGCGGCCTGGCGTTTCAGTCGCAGGGAGATAAGTTCTTTTGAAGGGGCTGGTGAAAGATAAGCTATCTCCGGCGGCCAATTATCTGAATCGCGGCATGTTAAAGAAGCTGACTAATAAGTGAACATCTGGGCCCCCTCCGGTACTTCATTATGAGTAAATAGATGTAATCACTCACATTCATTTGGTGATAATAGCTCACTTTTCAGAATTCGTGCGTAAGGAGCGCTAGCTGGCTCGACTGCGATTTCGCATTAGTATAATATTTTGAACAAATGACTACCATAGCGACACGAATTATTGTAGTAGCCGAGTGCACTGATAAGCGGGATGATGCGCATGTCTAAAGCATGCACTCGCTAATCGTCGATTTTTCGCTCATGTTTTCCATTGCGGCTATGCGAATATTTATTTTTACACTAACAGTGTCTGATACTCGGACTGCAAATGACTAAATTAATAATGCAATGATACACCGCAAATAATCACCAGAAATTGGTTTATTTATTGCATTACGTTACCTTTTTGAAGTTGGAGCTCATCTGTTTGTCATTTAATTTTACCGGTATAATACGCTAATTTAAAATAAATTAGGTAATAATCCTGCTATTTTAATTATTTAATCCATGTTTTAATTATCTGCAAGATGTTTCAGATATAAATTTAATTAAAATATTCATTACTAGATTAAAACGCTTCGCCTATGCATGTAATGAAATGCAGAATCGTGTGATTTAAAAAAAAAATGTTGATGCAATCCCAAACGTTTTACCTCAGAGTGCAATTATACGCCCAGTATATTTTTGAACGATTGCAAAGACGGAGCCCCAAGCTCATGAAAAAGATAATTCATATTATGTAAACTAGCTGAAAACCCGGCGTTGCCGGGGTATTTATTTCTTTATTCCAGCCATTTTCAGGTATATATTCATTTGTATAAGAGCTATTTGTCTGTAATATCTCTTGGGAATAATATTAGTAGCAAAAAAGTAATAGATTAAAACTTGGTGCGTGATGGGGCGGTTTTCCATGAACTTTACTGTGTATGCGATCATATCTCATGAACTACGTGTCGTACTGTGATACAATTTAGAAGGTACATTCAAACATATGTTTGTATACTGTTTTTAAAATTTCCTAATGTTACAATTTGTAGTGTACAAATTATAAATTGTAACGTCATACCGAATGCCGTAGTATTACTCCATAAACAGCGGAAAAGTAGTAAGCGAGAAACTTTTTTCCTTTCATCATTTCGCTATGATTGTCAGCGAGAAAAAGTTTAATGAAGGTTTGAAATTAGGTTTAAAGTTTGTTGCAAGTGACTAAGTATTCTCATTCTCATGCAGTGTATTTTTAAAGTCTCGCCGCATTATGTGGCATTTTTTGCGATTACTATTGTTTATGACGCTGTATCTCCTGCACCATCCGTCGAATGTGATTCTTAACCCTGCGACAATTGTTAACTCACGGCAAGGAATGTGTGTACCAAATTTGGTTGAAATCGGTCCAGTAATTTATGAGAAAATGAGCAGCATTGTCGCTAAATGCAGCGGTTTTTCGCTCATCTCATTGTTTATGACGTCATATCTCGTGAACTATCTATCGTACGTGATTCTTACACTTGCGGCGATCGTCCTCATGCACTGAAGCTTACGTGTACTAAATTTGAAAAAGATTGGATTAAAACTGTAGATTTGTATGAAACACGTACATACATACGGACAGTCTGATTTATATATTAGATTTGCAGTACACAACACTATCCCAAAACACTGTAGCGAAAATAAGCTTTCAAGAAGACATTTAGTGCGTAACAGGTGGCTGACAATCAGAAAAACTTCTTAAGAAAAAGGGAATTATATTTTGTGTGTGTGTGTGTGTGTGTATGATAAAACCGATGATGATGATGACGTCCTCCTCAACAGTTGAGGGCGTGTGTCTTAACTGCGAAATTCCAGTTGAACATACGAGGGGGGGAGGGGGAAGGACAAAAAAATTATAAATAAATAAAAAGGAAAATAAAAGGAAAGAAACGGAAATTCGTCGCGACTTCTGTATTTCTGAATATCTTACACCAAATTCTGGTCACCTTCGAAGTGTTCTCCATTGACCACAACGCACTTCTTCAAACGATCCTTCCATTGTTCAACACAGTGTTCAGATTCACTAACCGGGATGTTCTTTATGCCTTTCCGCTATTTTTGTTTTACCTCCTCCACAGTGGCAAAATCTTTCCTTCCGTGTACCTTTTGAGTCTGCGCAACAAAATGTAAATAAATAAAAATAAAAGCACAGGCGCATAGATCTGGTGAGTAGGAGTGGTGGAAAATCTGTGTCTTGCCGTTTCTGGACAAAAATGGCTTTACGGAGAGGGCGACGTGGACCGAGGTGCTACCACGCTGGAAGAACCAGTCGCCTGTGCCCTACAGTTGTACAAGGACGTGCTGAACAGTAATACCTCCGAATGCAGAATGAAACTTTTACTGTGCAGCGGAGTGTGCGCTGATATGAAACTTCGTGGCAGATTAAAATTGTGTGCCGGAACCGGGACTCGAACCTGGCACCTCTGCCTTTCGCGGGCAAGCGCACTACCGACTGTGCTATCCCGACACGACTCACAACTTTGGAGGTTGGAAAGTAGGAGGCGAGGTACTGGCGGAAGCGAAGTTATGAGGCGGCATCGTGAGTCGTGTCGGGATAGCACAGTCGGTACTGCGCTTGCCCGCGAAAGGCAAAGGTCCCAGGTTCGAGTCCCGGTTCCGGCACACAATTTTAATCTGCCAAGAAGTTTAATACCTCCGAATGTTTAGGGCTTACATGCCACGCATATTAGCCAGACAACTTTCCCGCTTCCTTTGACCCTAGTTGCAACCCTCTACAGCAGGCCTGTTCAAACCAGGGAACGTTACGGTAAGGATTGCACGCTGCACAACCCCCACCCCCGCCCCCTCCACGGCAAATCGATCACCGCGTTTGAAACACCTTTAAGTCACTTGGATTTTCTGCGTATGATAACTTGCGTTCTATTACAGTGTTCGTTTGTAGGCAACGGCACAACGCAGATTTATCTGTAGTTGCTATTTGGTATAAGTAATGCTTAATGTAAGTGTCGTTACATCAGAAGTTTATCGTGTGGTTGTCGTGATCCCGTGGTCAGAAGCTCGTGTTTGAAGAGTAGAAGGTTACGAGTTCGCGCCCAGTTATAATTATTATTTTGTAACTTCCCTCTTTTAACAGATTCCAGGACTCACTTTTATTTATGCTATCTCTCAGTAATGAGTTCCTTAAATTTAGTGACTTCAGTCTGATTACAAAAAACCAAATATGAAATTGATGAAAGCGTAATTACGAACAATGACATTTACATTCCCTTTTGTCACAAATGTTTGACCCTTTTTTTTTCTGAATACGTCAGTACATCCAAGCAAGTCAGTAACCAGCATTGAAGAGCACAGCTTCAATTGGTGTGAATGAAACGAGCAGCAATGACAGTTTAATTCTTACTTGTCACAAATTCTTGGCTGATTATTTCTGAACGTGTCCTGAGATCCAACGGTGTGGTTAGACAGGAACCTAAGTGACAGCTTAAACTACAGCCAATGAAATGATCAGCAATCAACTTTATATTCTTGCTGGTCAAAAATATATAGCCGCGATCGAATCCTTAATAAGACCTCGTGCATTTGACTGTCAAGACCAAGACCCTAGCGCGCTGGTGAGGAGGCGGGGCTTACACGGAGGATAGGCATGCAGGGTGGGGGTGAATGGGCGGGGCATGTGGTGAGAAAAATCCTAGCGCTAAGAGCACGTGCTCAAACAGGGATTTTACCAGCAGGCAGATTAGTCGCGTATCTCCATTCTTGGTTGCGTAAGCTAGCATTTCCTTCGCTAGTGACGGCTGATGGAAGGATACAAATAATTGTGTGTTTTGGAAAAGAAAATTAGACAAATCAATTCCAGGACCAGGCGTATTTCGAGCGTTACGAAGTTCGAAACTGAAATGAGTAATGGCATTCCTGAATAATTCGTCCAGTTTATCGCTAATTCGTAAGTAACAATTGCGAAAAAATTACAGAATTCAAGGTCATCTGAGCTGGATTTCGATATATACAAGTCGAAAAAAAGTTCAAATGTTTGTAAATCTATGGGATTTAACCTCTTGGTTATTAATCCCTAGGTTTAAAAACTACTTAAACCAAGCTAAGGACAACTCGCACACCCATGCTCCAGGGAAGATTCGAACCTCCGACGGCGAGCAACTGAGCGCTCCGCAGCGAGGCGCCTTAGACAGCTCGTCATATTCAAGTCCGTATTTCCGTTCGAAGCCAGAACCGTGTCCGGAGAAGTGAATTACAATTAATATGTTAGCAAAGTGTGCGCTGCATTGAAAAAAAAATTAGAATGGGGGATAGCAATCTTATTTTCCGAGGTATCGCAGAAACAATGATGTGCATGTTTAATTATACACATTAAAAAGAAGAGCTTTTCTCACCCTTAAAGCACTGCAAAACGAAAAATTGATCGCAAATTACTGGTAGTCGTGTAAAGACCGCCCTCTGCAAGCGAGGGAATGTCTGGATAATTTCAATTAGTGGTGTGCAATCAAACTCGTCTGGTTAGCAGCGCTTCCCTGGGCGGGTAGGTACGTCTGCCCCAGTTCAAATCCCCGCGGCGGATTAACGAGATGGGCGATATGCCTGCCAGCCTGGGTGTGGTTTTTAGGCGGTTATCCACATCCCACTAGGCAAATACCCGGCTGGTAACCAAGTTCCGCCTCAGTTACGTGGTGCACAAATATTTAGGAAAACATTCGCACACATGTAATACTACATGCAGACATTTGGGGATACATACATACCGTACGCGGGGATATCGGGGTGGCGACAGGGAAGTCTTCCCGTCACTCCTTCAAATTAACCATGCCATATCCATTGCGCAAATGGGATACAGGAGCAATAAAACGAACATTCCCTCGCTTGCAGCAATGGCTGGGTAATACTCTCCGTAACACACACACACACACACACACACACACACACACACACACACGCCTAATAAATGGCCTTGCATTATTGTATGAACTAAAAGTACACTAGAAATTAAGATCTAACCTGAATCTTCCTGGCAGATTAAAACTTTGTGCCAGACCGGGATTCGAACATAGGTTCTGTGCTTTTCGCGGGTAAGCGCTCAACCGACTCTCTCCCCCCTCCCCCTCCCCCCCCCCCCATTCCTCCTCCCGGATAGATAGGTTCATTACGGAAGTGGTGTGGTTCTTGTTTTACGATGACCGATACATTTGTGGCTCAGTTTTTTATTACAAAAGCCCTTTGACCAAACGCGCTACGCTAGCGCACCGGCACACAATGAACTACCGATGTTTTCAAGTGGCAATCTACAGCCGCAATGTATTTAGATAAAACCGTTATTGTGCCAAAAGCTGTAAAATATATTTGTTGTTTGATCTACGACAGAGCAGTAAGCTCAGTAAAAACAGTGAATGATCAAATTGAACAGTATTTTTAAACAGATGTACAATGAAGGACAATTTTCACGCACAGTCGTAATTCTTATTGTAATTTTGATGTTGCCATACTTAGCAAAAATAACATCTTGTTGAAATGGATGATCAATGTGTAAGTACTATTATGTTTTTATTTTTTTTTTATCTCACTCCATGTGTGATTGTATTAGTCTTGTGTAGTTCGCGAACGAACTAGTTCGGAAGAGCGCTCCCACAGGCTAACTAGTTCGCAGATCCCCCGCCTCTTAGTTCGTCCGCTCCTTTTCCGAAGACTGAAGGGGAACAGCGAGAGGACGCGAGATCGCGCAGAATCGCTTGATTCCCTTCTGCCAGTTACCGTCATTTCGAGCTGAGATGCAGCTCAGCTGTAGTTTCATAGTTTACTGCCACAAGAAATCTATTTTAAAAATAACGTACTACGAGTACTCTGTATGCAAAGTAGTTGGACATCATTGTATCACCCAATCGTGTAAATAACTGGTTTATTTGTCTAAGTATTCGCTGTCAAATTGCCCAAAAATACGGGTAAAGCACACGCTTTGGCAACACTGATTCATTATACAAAAGCTGTCACAAAAAAGAGCTCTTTTAGTAGCGGTAGCAAACGCCAAAATAGCGGACGAACTAGGAGCAGCGGACGAATATGCCAAACTTATCTCGCTTCATAGTTCGTTGGATTCTTTTCCGAAGACCGAGAGGGCGCGAAGCAGACTTAAAAATCACGTGTTTGCCTTCTGTTGATGAGTCATTTCGAGGTGAGCGTCTGCCTGTTAGATTACATAGTTCAGTGCTACAAAATTTGTTTTGATGTGTTCTGCACTCTGCAATATCTGACTAATAAATTCCATAATGCCAAGATATAGAGATAACTAAACTTAAACGAGAGAAATTATCCACAAACTTTTTTCTTTTGGTTTACGTGATATCGTTAGCGGCTCAAGCAGCAAGCGCATGACGCAGCTAGGTGGGGGAACTTCCCCTCCACCTGCACGGGCAGACCACGCCGCTCAGCCGTCACTGGGAGCGGACGAACGAAAAGAGCGAGCCGCGAACTAAAATGAACGCTCCCGATCGCGAACTATTATGCGCAAATCTAGATTGTATATAATTGTTATTTTAGTTTTTTCGATTTAGCTTGTCAATCTCATGTTGATGGCAGTCAGTACCGAAACCGGTCGAGTGTAACAAATAAAAATTTTGTTCAGTATTGGCACAGGAATGATTTTTCCACCGACGGAGCTACCTGTGCACGCATCACAGCTCTACGTCTCCTACCTCCCAGATGAAGCCTGGCGGCACGGAACCCCAGCGCATCGGCGCGTGACCGCTCTTGATGCCTGGGCACGCCCGGTCAGTACACGCTGACGCACGCTGTGTTGGTGATCTGCCCGCAGCGGCGTCACGCCTGCCCGCCTGCTCCGGGTTGTGGGAAACGGCCGCCAGGAACGCAGATGAGGGATTAACGTCCCGTACACATCGCGGTCATTACAGACGGAGCACACGCTGTGATAGTTCTCAGGGATGGGGAAGGAATTCGGCCTTGCCTTCTGAAAGAAACCATCCCAACATTTGCGTGTAGCGATTTAACCCAGATGATCCTAACGTCCTTCCAGAAGGATGGTCTTTAATTTTTTTAAACATTTAAAGTAAATTGTTTCCTTTTGGCATAAAACTCTTTTTCCAACATCGGACTATCATTTGAATATCAACGAATGACATGCAAATACTAACGATCATTCTTTTAGCATGTTATTCTAAGTTACTCCGTTTTAAAGATAGGATCTCAGAAGCAAGGATGAGTAAACTCACGATCTTGGGTGTAGAAGTACTTACACATCAATTTTATTTTTATTATTCCGATACATGTGGATAGCTTTTCAATTAAAATGTCAAATCTAACATATAATGTGACATATAGTCTTCACGGGTTTGCCCCGGATCAGGTTGTGTAAATCCCACAATATTTCTTCGGAGCAACTGTCTGAAAATTTCAGGTGGTTGCACCTTGCTGATGGTCAAGTACGACTGGCCATCAGAGAGGTGCAACCACCTGAAGATATCGCACAGTTGTTCCAAAGAAATATTGTGGGATTTACACAACGTTATCCGGCGCCAAACCTGTGAAGACAATACGCAACATATCCGCCGAGAAAGCTTGAAGAATCACATGTAATGTAAGTATTTCTATTGTTACTTCGTTCCAGAAGGACGGCTTATTATGCCGACAGTAAGGGTGCAATTCGCGTAAAATGTATGTTACAACATTTGTTCGATATATCTTATACCAGAAGTAACCAAAAAATAAAATGAAATAATATTAAAAAGAAAATAATAAATTCAGGATCGTCCGGGTTAATTACACCACGGAAAAGCTAAATCAATATGGTCGGAAGTGAGTTTGAACCGATATCATTTCGAATGCGAGTCCATTGTGTTACTACTGCGCCACTTCTCCCGGTAAAGGATTCGGAGGCATTTTTATGCGCGCCGTTGCACATTAGACGCCTGTCAGACCCACCAAGCGATGCACCTGTTAGAAACTAAACACCGGGGTAACAAACGGACGCCAATGCAGAAAAATGCAACACCTCTTAAGGAACGACCTCAAGAAAGCACCCTAATAATTTAGTACGTTACGTATTAACTATACAGTCAGGGATCATATGTTGGAAAAGGTAGACTGGCAGGGCGGGATTAAAATAGGTGAAAACAAAATAAGCAGTCTCGCATATGCAGATGACTAAGTTGTAATGGCCGATTCGATTGAATCTAATATTTCAGAGTTCGATCAGCGGTGCAAGGCTTATGATATGAAGATCAGCATCTCCAAAACGAAAGTAATGTCTGTGGGAAAGAGATTCAAACAGATTGAGTGCCAAATAGGAGGAACGAAGTTAGAACAGGTAGACAGTTTCAAGTACCTGGAATGTATTGTCTCACAGGATGGCAACAAAGTGAAAGAACTGGAATCGAGGTGCAGTAAAGCTAATGCAGTGAGTGCTCAGCTAAGATCTACTCTCTTCTGCAAGAAGTAAGTAAGTAAGTAAGTACCAAGACTAAGTTAGCAGTGCACCGCTCTATATTTCGACCAACTTTGTTGTATGGGAGTGAAAGTTGGGTGAATGCAGGTTACATTATTCATAAGGTAGAGGTTACAGATATGAAAGTAGCAAGAATGATAGCAGGCACTAACAGATGGGAACAATGGCAGGAGGGTGTCCATAATGAGAAAATCAAGGAAACACCATAGATGAAGCAGTTAGAGCGAAGAGACTGAGATGGTGGGGTCATGTTACACGCATGGGGGAAGCAAGGTTACCTAAGAGACTCATGAGCTCGGCAGCGGAGGGTAAGAGGAGTCGAGGTAGACCAAGAAGAAAGTACTTAGATTCGGTGCAGAATGATTTTGAAGTAAAAGGCATAACATCAGACGAGGCATCAATGTTAGCATTGAATAGGGGATCATGAAGGAATTTTGTTAGAGGTACTATGCTCCAGACTGAACACTGGAAGGCATAATCAGTCTCTAATGATGATTATGAATCAGGTATCTAATAACGAGACGTTCCCGGATAGTGATGTGTGTCCGAATAACTGGTACCGTCTATGGGAACCAACGTCATGGATAGTTTGGAGTCTCCATACTATATATAAAAACACAGCTGTCGCATTTTTTATTTTTATTTTATTTATTTATTTTTTGCTTAAAAATGTACTCTGAGAAAATATGAAAATTTTAAAAATTTACTAACAAACTTTTATGAAGATCTGGAATATACAGTAGATCAAAGGGAGTAAACATAAAATGTCGCAGGTATCTTAAAATTGCAATAAATGTATTACTTTTTATTGGCGCAATACCGCTAATAAATTTATTTTGATACTAAAATAAACAGCAAAAATACTCAACGATATGAAATGCTCGCGTACGTTATTATTGTCCGACTGTAATGAGAAAGAGATTCTGTTCATCAGCCAGGTAATCTATTGTTCGTTATGAAAGCGCTACTGGGCTTATGGAAGAGCTACTGGGCTTCCTACAGGAATGCGGAAGGCTTTTGTCCGTAAATATCTCCCCCAAAGGCGACGGGCCTGCTCTCAAAACACTCCGACAGGTACCAATAAATAGCCAAGGCCGGCCGTAATATGTATGTAAATTAAAAATGAGGGGCGTTTCGGCTGCCTTAGTAGGCACGCGGTGTATTCGTACGACCAAGGCAATAAATTTGATGTAAAGTGTGACTCGGGGACGACCGATATAGTGCCGAAGGAAACGTAAACATGGAGGGGCGGAGAGAGAGAGAGAGAGAGAGAGAGAGAGAGAGAGAGAGAGAGAGAGAGAGAGAGAGAGAGCTTCGGCGTAGGTGACAAAGAGGTCCCGGCGTAGCACGCCCGCTAGAAAAAGTTTCCAAAGACGCTTTACGACAATTCAAACACATCCTTAAAATATGCTTCTCGCTAAGTCACCCCCAAAATACGAATTAAATCGACTTTCAATTGACGCCCTCAATTTACTCGAAAGGTAACGAAAAATGTAATTGAGTTCGGCTGAACAAAAAGGAAAGGAAAAAAAAAACAAGTTTTGCATTACCCACGAAATGTAAGTTCTACGTAGTCTATACAGTGGCAAATTGGTATTTATAAACTAATACATCTTCCAATTTACTGAGAAACGAAAACCATCCAATCGACTCATTCGTATGCAAACAGATCCTACACTCACTTTCCTTGAGGTAAGCCTATTGTGTAACCACATGACTGAATGAAGAGTTGTATGATGATCCCTTGCCTGGATGCAAGCCTTCACCTTACGTGAGATACCGCCCGAAAGTTGATTTAACGAGTGCTGAACTTCCGTAGATTTCGTGGTTGGTCAGGACGTGCCGCAAAGTTTTATTCAGTTTACCTCTCACATGTTCGAATCTATTCATATCTGAGTAACATGCAGGCAAATCCAGTACAGTAATACCAGCACGGCGGATGAAACCATTGACGATGCCTGCGCGGTGGACTCGGGAGTTTTAATTCTTCCCAGAAATGCCGATGAAATGGTGTAAAGATGGGTTGCAGGGAATGAACCACAATGACATGAGAGATACTCTTGTTCCTTGTGTAATTCTAGTGATTCAGGAGAAAATTAAATACATAATAGCAGTGTTCATGTTTAACTGTGTACCCAATGCACCTATGTTCAAATGTTTGTAAATCTATCGGACCAAACTCCGTGGTCATCAGTCCGTAGCTTACAAACTACTTAAGATAAAGTAACCTAGGTACAACACACACAGCCATGCCCCAGGGAGGACTCGAACCTCCACGGCGAGCAACCGCGCGCTCCGCAGCGAGACGCTTTAGACCGCTCGGTTACTACACCGCGGCATGCACCTATGTCTTGAAATAACGAAGAGTGTGACCAAACGTTCCAGAAAACTGGGTATGCCGCGCGGTTCTAGACACCATATCAGTGATTGCGCGGCCGCTCCCGTCGGAGGTACGAGTGCTCCCTATGTTAGCATATTTTTAACGGTATGTAAATCTAAGGGACCAAATTGCTATGGCCATCAGTCCATAGACTTATCAACTAATTTTACTTACACTAAACACACACACACACACACACACACACACACACACACACACACACACGTAGATGACCATAGCAATTTGCTCCCCTAGATTTACAAACATTTCAACATTTCAAAACATGCTAACATACGGCGTCCAGTAAAATCGTTTCGGTAGGCTCAAAAGTACCGGCATCCTGTTTTTAAAATATATTTTATGAAATTATAAGTTTTTTGGGATTTCATTGGAGTAAACGGAATACGACACAATAAATTAATACATTTCTCACAGTCCAACACTAATCACAGTATCATCATCGATACAATGAAACAATTTATTTTTAGCAGTATTGTGGCCGGAGAATAGTTTTAATTCTGCCAAATTTCCAGGGGTTCCGTGATAATTGTGACTGTCGACCGCTTACCACTGTCTTTGTCGGAATAGTGTAGTAGTAGTAGTAGTAGTAGTAGTAGTAGTAGTTTTATTATTAGAAGAACTGTAGCGCTTGCTTCTCGTAATAGTAAACACTGGGTTAACAAATTTTATTAACAAAACTCACTTAGAATCTGGGTAAAATGCGGCGAGGGAGAAGGCGAGAGAGAGAGATGCAGTTCATTATGCAATACAGGATGTTCCACTTAAGCCGTGAGAAATGGCCGTGTGGTACAAGGCGTCATGCTATGGACTGGGCGGCCGATCCCTCAAGAGGTTTGAGTCCTCCCTCGAGTACGAGTCGTGTGTCGTCCTTAGTATAAATTACTTTAAATAGTTTATAAGTCTAGGGACTGATGACCTCAGCAGATTGGTCTAATAGGTTTACAAACATTTGAACATTTTGTACCACTTATACTTTTAATCAAAATATCTGTGGAACAACAATACATATTGAAATACAACTTTCACGTGCATGAATGTACGGCAGGGGCTTATGAAAGTAAATACTATTTGACAGTCTACAACGTTATCAAATTGCCTTCAACACCAATGTGTATTTATACGGATAACCCAATCAATAGCATGAAAAATCATAAAAATAATGGCCTTGGTTGCATCGCAATAAGTCACTTACAGCCGGAGAAAATGCGGAATAAATGAAGGGCGCAGCTAGTGCGTTCCGAGACCCAAACAATAGTCTCGCTCGATTCTCGAGATGCGCTAGCTGCACGCTTCGTGAATTTCACACGCCTCGTTCGCTTCGTATTTTATCCGGATGTAACTGACTAATTGCGATGTAACTAATGCCGTTCTTTTCAGAACTTCTCATGGTACTGATTGCATAAGAAATAATATGGGGTATCCATTAAAAATTTGTGTTGAAAATATTATTTATTTACGTCGGAGACTGTCAAATGGTATTTACTTTCATAAGCCCCTGCAGGACGTTCGTAACTGTCAACGTCGGTTTTCAATATATGTTGTTGTTCAAGAGATATTGGGGCAAACGTTTAAGTGGGACACACTGTCTAAATACCAACATGTAAGCAAGGAATACCAGTGGCATTCGTGTCTTTAAAGTTTATCAAAGCTGAAGCTGCGAAATACATTCAATTAAAAAAAATTTGTGGCTTCTGCTGATTTAAGCTTTCCTTATTACGAAAAAGAAAGAAAAAGAAATGAAAACACGAGGTAGAGCCGAGGATAAATAATTTAAGTAGTTATAGTTGTATCGGAACAGTAAAACACGCTAACTGAAAAGTAGGGCTGCTTCGATAGCAGTATTACACAAACGCCAAAATAGAGTTTAAGTTGCCGGAGTAGTTTGAAAATCCCGAGAAATTGTTGTAACGAAGTTTGGAAACGGGGCGACGGCATTAATCCCGTTAGGACCTCATCTCGGCAGGCAGAGGAAAGAGTTGCGGGGAGCGGCGCGGCATCTTATCACGCGCTGCCTTTCCTTTCCCTCTCGGCAGATAAAAGCCCCGACCGCCGCGGCAGCCTAACACCCCCTCCACTACCCCCCCCCCCCCCCCCCCGCCGCTGCCACAGTTTCCCCGCCGGACGCAGAGACGCCTGTCGCACGCCGGCCGTCGTGTTATCAGCTGAGCGGCGTCTTGTAATGCCGCGCATTATCTGCCCTCACACTCCGGACAAATCGCCAACTGACTCACGGCATGAGCTGTCATTCTAACGATAGCGCCATATTTCTCAGATTTACTAACATCTTGTTACCAGTGTTTCGGAACTAATCATAGAGTGCAGTGCACGGTGGGCGTCAACTCGCTATACCAGTGGTTCCGAACCTTCTCGAAACCATTAGCCGTGATCTAGAATTGTACCCCGCCCACCATTTTTAACAATGCGCATCTGAACTTGAGAAACGGACAAATGTTCAAATGTTTTTAAATCTAAGTGAATAACGACGTTGGTCATCAGTCCCTAGTCTTACAAACTACTTGCACTAACTTATGCTGCATACACTACGCTTGTCCGTCCGTTTTTGGAGTGTTGTTACCCAGTGTGGGATCCTTATCGGGTGGGTTTGATGAAAGATATCGAAAGAGTCCAGAGAAGGGCAGCTCGTTTTGTATTGTCACGATACAGGGGAGACAGCGTTACGGAAATGATATAGGATCTGGAATGGGAATTATTACAACAACGGCGCTTATCGCTGCGGCGTGGGCTACTTAAAGAAACTCCAATCGCCAACATTCTCCTCCGAATGCGAAAATATATTGTTCACTCCCGCTTACATAAGTAGAAATGACCATCAGAATAAAAATACGAGAATTCAGAGCTCGAACGGAAAGATTCAGGTGTTCTTTCATCCCGCGCGCTATTCCAGAATGGAATGGGAGATAAATAGTATAACGGTGGTTCGATGATCCCTCTGCCAGGCACTTAAATGTGATTTGCAGAGTATCCCATGTAGATGTAGATGCTAAGGACAACACAAACACCCATGCCCGAGGAAGGACTCGAACCCCCGACGGCGAACGGCTGAGCGCACCGCAGAAGGGCGCCTTATTGGGCACCGCTATTCTGCCGCCGCTGAGAAACGGACGAGGGACGATTAGGACAGGGTGATCATAACAGACTTAGTAAAAGTTTGAATTTTGGGCCACTTTAGGTTACGGTAGTAACACTAAAAATGGGCCTTTGCGATCGCCTTCACCTGAGACGAGAACTGAATACACGAATTCGTGCAGAAGGAAATTCTCTACAACTTTGCCTTTTTTTTTATCTGGCTTCGTTTCAGAGATATTTTCAAAAATAACAGCGATTTGACACTGTCGCTTCATTTTAAGTAAACCAGTACAGGTAAAGATAATAAACTTGAAGAGGTCACACTACAACGGCAAGACAGGTGATAATATTTTAACGGAAACAGATAATTAAAATGTGGAAAACATATTAAAATAATACTTCAAAGATGTAAAAATTAAAAAAAGATTATCTTTATCGAAGTTAAACTCCGAAAGACGAAAAATTTTTTGTGTGTGTTAAAATACGGAGAAACAGAATATTACATGTTAACTGCAAAACTTTATTTTCGTGAATATATAACTACAGGAAAAATCAATTGGGTCGTAAAACAAGCCAGTGCGATTGTTTAGGTAAGGATTGGGCAGTAAATTGGTCGGGCCTTTTCGAAGGAACCATCCCGGCATTCGCCTGGAATGATTTAGCGGTATCACGGAAAACCTAAGTATGGATAACCGGAGTTGGATTTCAACCAGCGTCTTACCGAATGCCATAAATTTCAGAATACAGAATAATTTACTTTGCTCAATTATTTTAATACAATAAAGGTACTCGAAATCACGAGTATGAATCAGCAGCAGCTGTACAATTTATTGGTGACATCCGAATATTTGTGCCGTGCAGGGAATCGTATCCAGTTTTCTTGCTTTTTGCGAACCCCCCCCCCTCTCGCTAAACCGTTACGCTAGCCCGTGTACACTTCCGCAAATTTCCATTTGTCGCCTAATGTCTACTACCCACTGGATAATCTAATTCAAATGGGACTTAACTACTGAGGCTAGCAAACTACTTTAACCAACTTAACCTAAGCCAAGTGCAATACGCTCAGCCATGTTCGAGGGAGAACTCGAACCTCCAATGGGGAGCAACCACGCACCCCCACAGCAAGGAGCCTTAGAGCGCTCGGGCATTCCACCGCGGCGATTATCTAATTCCCGCCTTGCTTTGTTTTAAATTTGATGTGCAGTGCCACTGCTTCACGATGTAGCCAACGCATGTACGTTTGAAGAACATCAGCATAGCTTACAATATTAATTTATGATATATATATATATATATATATATATATATATATATATATATGATATTTGTTCATTTCAAACACCAACAACAAATATAAACAATTTAGCCAAATGTTTATACAACCAACTTGTGACAACACTTTTCAGAAATTAAAGAGCAAAAAAGCCTACTTCAGTTTGCACGTAAGTGCATAAACGTGTTTGGGTGACAAAAAGGTGTCTTGTGTAGGGCGAAATTACTCTCCGGTTTAATTGGTTACGACGTTAATTACAATTCCACTTGTATTTATGTCAAAGCAATGCACGCGACATTTGTAATAAACGTCTCTTCCCGTGCAGGAGTTGTATAAGGGAAGGTACGAGAACCCCTGTGTGGTAGACGAAGTGCGGCGTAAGCAGGTCTGGGTCGATCCCGGAGACGTGCACAAATAGCGGAAAGGTTAACGCGACCGCTCGCCAAATACGGTTTCTAATCGCGGCCCGGCACACATTTTCCTATATGGTAAGTGAATTGTGCAGTTGATGTCAATTCATAGTCGACATTTCGAATACGTTTTTTGCTTTTCTGACAGCTCAAGTCATCGCACTGTCCGTTTGCCTTAGTTACGTCGTTACACACGTCTCGTTTTTAAAATGACGAAAGATCAATCATATCTACGTCTTTTACACGCTTTATTAAACCAGGAACTAACAGGTCAACAACTTAGTTTCTATAGCTTACTTTGAACAATATTTTTCTAAAGGACGACGAAGCGATTCCTAATTCATCGTGAAGCTACACCTACTCCTCAGGAAAGAAAGCTAATTGTCTAAACTTCTTGTAAAACATGCATCTTTTGCGCGACTCCTGTCGCTAGTGACACACGCTTCGCTTGTGCCCTGCGCTCCCATCAGTTATCAAGCAAGTTAAAATGCGTGCACTACATTCTTGTGTTCTTAATTCACTTTCTTACTGTAGGCCTAATTTCTAAAGTGGTAGAAACTGGAAGACTTCACGCTACCAGTGATTTGTGTGTCACCACTAACAATAATGTGTAAGCCCTACAGCAGTGCTATAGCCATTATATAGCTTCCACTGTGTTGTGCTGTCAATGAATTCACTAATTGTTAAGTGATTAGCGAAGCAATTTTTGGTCTATTGTTGAAACGAAGTAGGAGACGAGGTACTGGCGGAAGTAAAGTTGTGAGGCGGCATCGTGAGTCGTGTCGGAATAGCGCTTGCCCGCGAAAGGCAAAGGTCCCAGGTTCGAGTCCCGGTTCCGGCACACAATTTTAATTTGTCTAAACCTGTTCTCCTCCCATGTTATCTCCTACGGACACCCGATTACGCTTACACACACACACACACACACACACACACACACACACACACACACACACACACACTCAAGGCGGCTTAGCCAGAGAGGAGATCTTGAAAAATTTGTAATAACTAGTGATTTGTGGTGTAAAGTAAATATACAGAAATTTTACCTCAATTACACAAGTTTCGGGGTACCGTTTCGGCATAAACTAGGAGAGGAGCCGAATATTCGGTTACGGTTTCGGCCATAAATTATGTTTCTGTCGGACTTTAATTTTATTTATATGTTCACAAGCCCACAGTAGTGTTGGCGAATTAGTGTGTTTTTAAAAGTTTTTATTTGTGATGTATGGGAGGAAACGAAAGATGGGAAGATGGCAGTTAAACTGCCGAAACCGGTGATCTAAATGAAAATTAAAACGATTTTGGCTGTTGTCCTTAAATAATTTTATCGATAGTGTCGAGTGTGTTAGTGTGGCGGTAATGAGGTGAAGAGGGACTCACCGTTAAGACGCACTGGTGGCTGGGGGAGATGAAGTCGAGCCCGCGACTGCCGTTGCCGCTGAAGCACTTCTTGATGTTCTGCATGAACTTGCGCCGGATCGCCTTGAGCGAGTAGACGCAGAGCGCGCTGGAGTCTGCGGGCTTGCTGGACACCTCGCCCTCGCTGTGGTCGCTCTCGGAGAAGACGGCGAACAGCACGTCGTCCTGCGCGTTGATGCCCAGGTCGGACGCCAGGTCGGAGCCCGGCTTGCCCACGTACGCCGCCTGCACCAGGTTGTAGGGCCGGCCGCCCTCGCTGATGCAGTCGATGGGGATCTCGGTGTAGGAGTAGTAGTTCTCGTCGTCGTGGCAGACGCGCACCAGCTTGGAGATGAAGGGCGACGGCGACGTGTGCTTCATCTGCGTCGTGAGGAAGTAGCTGAAGCCCTCCGAGCTGAAGCCGTACACGTAGTGGATGGGGTAGCGCTCGCGCGCCAGCGAGTTGACGAACATGCGCGTGCCCGTGGTGACGGCCGTCTCGGCGATCATGAACATCTTGTCGCGGTCCAGGCTGCGCGACGACACGGCGGGCACCTCGGACCGGTACGGCGAGTTGCCGGTGAAGGTGACGCCCACGTACATCACCTGCGTCACCGGCGGGTTGGGCGGGCCGGGCGCGATGAACGCCACCGTCGACGCCGTCGAGTTGTTGGCCACCACGGCCTCGCGCACCACCTGCGACACGTCCGAGATGTTGTGCAGGTTGCGCACCGAGCAGATGCCCTGGAAGATGCTGCCGCACACGACGAGGCGCGTCGTCGTGTAGTCGATGACGAGCGCCTTGTTCACGTTGTCGGTGAGCTTCTTGGAGACGGCCGGCGGGCAGTCGAGCACGGAGCACTCGGGCGAGTCCTCCTGCGGGCCCGTCACGTCCTTCATGACGAGCTGCAGGTCGGGCGACAGCTGGTATAGTCGGTTGACGGCGCCGATGAACACGCGGCCCGTGTTCTTGTCCACCACCAGGTGGTTGAAGCGCTCGGTCGCGTCGTCGCTGAAGGTGCTCACGATGTTGGCCGCGGCGCCGCCCAGCCCCAGAAACAGCCCCACGCCCAGGACCGCTAGCAGCGCTCTCATCTTCACAGCGTGCGTCACGTCATAGGACCTGCAACAGCGAGCCGCACGTCAACACACGACACTTCCAACAAATACAGTACATAAATTTCTACTGAGGGAAATCGCAAGTGATGGTAAATAAGGGAGTAAAAATTATTCAATTACATGTAACGCGTACATTTCATGTAATTTTCCTTGTAATCAATACATGTTAGAAAATATACTGATTTACTCGGCTATAGTACCAGGTGTTGGGGGGATCAATGGACGAAGGTGTTCTAAGATGTTCCCCCACCCATCGAGGGGGCAGTAGAAGGTTGTTGGGCCGTAGGGCCCACGGATGGGGAGAACACTGGTACCGTTGATCTCAGTGAAACTGGTTCCACTGTGACTGCGGCAAAAGATGTCATATTTACACGATGGAGCCGGTCATACTTTTTGCGTGCCTCAGAGAAAGTGAGCCGGTCCAGGGCCTTCATTTCCATTATTTTCCTTCCCCGATGTAGAACAGTGCAATTCGGCGACTACGGCGGGTGATGTTGCCCACAATTTACACAAACGGGAGGTGGGGTACATGGGGGTGTCCAGGTGTGATGGCCGCCCACAATCCCTGCAGTTTGGGCTGGAAGTACATCGGGATGACATGTGCCCGAACTTCCAGCACCGGAAACACCGCATAGAGGGAGGGACATATGGCTTTACATCACACCGGTATAGCATGATCTTTACCTTCTCAGCCAGTGTATCGCCTGCGAAGGCCAAGATAAAAGCACTGGTGGCAACCCTGTTATCTTTAGGTCGCCTGCACACCCGTCGAACGAAGTGAACCCCTCCTCGCTACAGGTTCGCTCGCAACTCTTCATCGGTCTGCGATAACAGATCTCTATGATAGATTAGACCCTGGACCATGTTTAAAGACTTGTGGGGCGTGATACTCACCGGGATGTCATCCAGCTTATCGCAGGGAAGTAATGCCCGCGATTGGGCTGTCTGTATCTGTACAGCCCCACTTTTCATCTTAGAGAACGACGCCACTTCGCCAAACTTGTTTTCTAGATGTTCTTTTTTCATTCAGAACGACAGTGCAGTAAATACAAAATTATTTTTGTAGTTACTAATAAATACATATATTTATATAGAATCGGAAATATGTCATGTTAGGCCATTTCGACGGACGGAGGAGCAAATCCTATTGTACGTCTAGGTGCACTTAGAAGTATGAGAGTTATGGTTGTGGCTTTCTATTTCTTTTTGCTGCCAAGTGGAATCAAGCGGAACAGACTGTAGTTTCCTTTATGGAGCAAATTTTGACGGCCAATGGTATCGATACGACGTCTGCGAAATGGTAGGTCTGTGTGTGACGAATGCTACGACCCCCCACCCGTTGAAGTTTTATAGCACCATTCTTGCGGTGAATATAACGGCTCATTGACACACAGATTTTACACCTTCGCGCACCATAACCTTCCAAGCAAATGTGTAGGTGGTCACTGGCGGTGGAACATGGTTGAGTCCTACAGAAACGATCTTTTACAGTATACTGTTTTCTCTTTCCTCGTATCTCTTCTTCGTGGCCTTATTCCTATTACAACCAGGTCAAAGACACACCATGAAAAAGTAAGGGCTACTAGCGCAGCCGATCAAGCAGATATATAATGTTCATAAAACAGAGCGAGCCGGCCGCGGTGGCCGAGGTGACTGAGGCGCTCCAGTCACGGTCAGCACGGCCACTACGGTCGGGGGTTCGAATCCCCCCCTCGGGCATGGATATTTGTGCTGTCCTAGTTCGTAAGTAGTTCATAAGTAGTTTGTAAGTTTAGGGACTGATGACCCCGTAGTTAAGTCCCATAAGCTTAACAAACATTTGAATTTGAAAACAGAGCGAAAAACGAGATTGATATACCTCAGACACCAAACAATGTTTCCGATGAAAATAGCATGTGATTACAATCACCTAGTAAGACTACAGAATAAAACACGTAACTTTTGTCACAGTCCGTCTTTAATGACCACCGTGTCGACGAGACATTGGACCGTAATTTTCTTTCCTTTCTTTTTTGTGTCACAAATGCACTTTAAACTATGGAGGAGTTGGGGCAATGATATTTCAGTTCTTCTCTGCCATATTTAGTACCACGTATTACACGCCTGATGTTGCGTTAACAGATACACACATGAACCTAGTCCTTCGCGCACGAACAAGAGGTAATTCGACACCAGGCGTCTTCTTCAAGGTCCCTTCAATAATTCAGGCGTTTTCTGTCTTTTGCGTATCCGAGATTAGACCCAAAGGGTTTATTTTTAGAGATGATGCAGCCCGATGATCGGAGAACGTCACGAGCAAATAACAGATAGCAGATTCCGAGTAACATCTACACTGATTCGAGCACGATATGAGCAGAAACAGATATCCTTAGTAGGACGGGTAAATATCGGGGTTCAAAGAGCCAAGAACAAGTTATTAAACTACAATGTTGCACTTTAAAAATAATGTGACTTGATGACATTTATAGGCAGTTTCATTTCCGACTCAACAAAGTTCATATACACTCATTTTGCAGTCCTAACTTCACCGTTCGTAGACTGAAATATTTTGCAATGAACATATAAATCGCCTATACGAGCCCAAGTTTAGGATGTGGCGTGAGATTTACTTAAACCTTTCTGTTCCAGTATGCGCCTATATTTTGTTAACTGCTACTAGTATTCTTCACAGGAAATGATTTTGTTGTCACTATTACCATTAAAACCGTCGCGCCGTGCATCTGAACGTGAACATCTAGCGTGCCTATTCCACTGCGCTACGAACGCTCAGAAATGGTGCGACTTTGACGTACAACAGCTTGAAACGAGATCGCAGCCTGCTCCAGCGACATTTTTAGGCCAATGTTCAAATTGGACCAAACTAGTATGTTCAAAACATTCCAATCTTTGTAAATGTAAGGGACTTAACTACTACTGTCATCACTCCCTAGACTTACAAACTACTTAGGAACTAACTTGTACTAAAGACAACACAAACTTCCATGCCCGACGGAGGATTCGAACCTCCGACGCGGGAGGCCGCGCGAACCACAACGTAGCGCTCCAGATCGCTCTGATAATCCCGCGCGGCCACTGTTTACGGAATGTATTTAGTGTAACTCATTCTTTGACTATTAAAACACTCGTTTCCACATTTTATCACACGCCAGTCATGTTGTTCTATTTGTTATATACATGGTGTATCAAAAAGGATGGCGCAAACATACGCGGTTGAAAGTACACGATAATAGAAGAAGTAGACATGGGTCCGCAACGAGACGTTTGCGAGATAATTACGAATTTATGGTTTCAAGCCGCCACTGACTTCATTGTAAACATCGTCCTCGTTAATACACATTAATTTGAAATTTATGTTTCACTATTAGGTTTTACATCGCATTTAGTTCACATTTCACGTATTGGTTACCTGTTAAAGGTGTTCGAATTGTCATCGTTGCATCTGGATGCAATACTATGCTCGTCTCTGCAATGAATTTAGATTTTTTTCTAAAACCCCTAGATCATTTCGGAATTCTTGACAAGCGTGTAAAACTCTTCGTTCCAGTACTTCAACCGTGTTAACCTGTGTGCTGTATACTTCGCTTGTGAGGTGACCCCAGGCACAAAAATCCAAAGAATTTAGATCAAGTGATCTTCGAGGTCAAGGTACAGGTCCGCCTCGACCTATCCATCTTTGGCCGTATCTGCGTGTTACATGCTGTCTTACAGCAGCATCCTAACAAGGATGATGATTACAATGACGGCATTGGCGGCTTGGAATCATACATTCATAATTATCTCGCAAACGGCTTATATAAGTAACAAACTTCAGTGCATATGAACATAAGGCTAAAAGTAAAGTGTGCAACCAAAACGGACTCCGACTTACACAAGTATTATGACTGACGGTGCGATAGAAATTTAGACTAATCCTTCATGTAAAACAAACATCACGATATCAGTCTTACTTATTAGTAGAACCCAAAGGTCATTCTTCGTAGATCACTGTTCCAATTTAATAGTGTAATCGTTACAACACGTAAAATACAAGACTTGAAACAATATATAGTGTGCTAAGTAATGTAGTGCAAGATGTCTTGTACATAAAGCCAATCGAACTAACCCTCCGCATAGGACGCACACTCGTATTTACATAAAATCAAACATTATACAGTATAAGTACATCAAATTAAGTACTCTGTGATAAGAAGGTTGGGTGCAGAATGAAAGTAAATCTCTAAGCCTGTGGTGAGACATGTGATGCTCTGTAGTGCCCAAACTTGGCCAATCACAAAAGCCTAGGAGAGAAAGATGGAAGTGGCCGGAATGACAACATTAAGTAACTACAATGGATAGAATAGTGAATGAGTACATCAGAGGAGCAGCGGAAGTGGGGCCCAAAGGAAAGAAGAATCAAGAAAGTAGGCTAGACGGTATGGGCATGTGCAGAGTAGAGTTGAGTGTTCCTTGGGAAAGAGCCAAAACCTTAAACTGGAATGCTGAAGAAGAAGAAGACCAGAACTATGAAGACCGATATTAGGAAGCAGGAAATCTAAGAGGGAATGGCTGAAAGCGAGAAGAAGCATTCAATAGACATTTATGGAAGAGAAGACTCAATGAAACCAACGCCGGCTTCACATGACGTGGGAAGGAAATCGCCCGTGGCCTTCGAAAGGAATCATCTCGGCATTTGGCTGGAGCGATTTGGTAAACTCAAGTAAAACCTAATTCTGAATAGCCAGAGGTTGATTCAAACGGTTGTCCTCCAAAATGCGAGTCCAGTGTGCTAACCTTACTCAGTTCCATTCATTAGTATCAACAACAACTTCCACAATGATCCCTGCTGGATATCATCTACATTTACACAAAAATCTTTAAAAAATCCTAGTCCGCAATATACGTTAAAACGTGGTGACTAATTTCGACTGTATATACCAGTCATATACAAACTGTTGAAACAGAAGTCGAAAAGTTTTACATATAATACGCATTTGTATTAGACAGTAACGAACTATGCCAATATGTTTTAAAGCAGGTTGTAACCATTATCTTTGAATAGGCAAGTGAAAAATGAAGTGCCAGTTTCATCCATTACAAATTTTGTCTGTTATTGTCCAATACGAATGCGTGTGTATGCAAATGTTTTCGACTGATAATTTTGTTTGAATGGTTTGAAGATGACAGGTATATACAGTCGAAATTAGTCACAAAATTTTCAGATTAATTATTTTTGTGTAAATAATTTATTTAAGTATTAACATATTACAGTAAGAACGCCTTTCTCCTTTCCTGACAATGTGAGGTTTCAACGTAATTTGCTGCTCAAATATTTGTACGGCTATGGGACCAAACTGCAGTGGTCATCAGTCCCTAGACTTAAAAACTACTTTAACGTATGCTGAGGGAGGACTCTAACCTCCAACGGGGAGCAGCCGCGCAATCCGCAGCAGAGCGCACGGCCACTCCCACGCTGCGTAATTTGGGTTTTATTGTGAATGTGTGTTGTGTTTTCGAAGCGTATTTAGCGAATTTAATATTTAGGCTGAAGCAAGATACCGCCGTTTTGTTGGAGTCCCCATTTCCAAAATTCCTTTGCCACTACACTTAGGTCCTCCGTATGGATTTCTTCAGACTTCAGTTGAGGTACACCTTGTCTGAATTAACCAGTACGAACTTCCTTGATTCTCTCTTTGGCAAGCCTGCAATGAACAAGTTGAAGAGAAATGGCTGAAGGAGTGAACCCTGTGGTTCACAGTTCTCTTATTATTTTTTCTCCTTTTCTTGGGGAAGTAATGGATCCCAAGACTACTTTTAACAGAGGATCGTTGAGCACATTACTGATCAGAGGAGCGATTGGCTTGCATGACATTACGTTCAGACGCTTGTATATCTTGCCTTCTGTCTACACCGTACCACAGACCGATTCCAACTAGTCGACGTTCATAGCAGAGGGCTATAACTTATTTGTGGCCTGGGTAACGTCAAATAAAATAGCAAATAATAGCTGTCCGACGACTTTCTGATGTCCCCGCCAAAGACACACTCTACGTGTCGTGCGTTGCCGATTTTGACCCAGATACGGTATTTGGTAGAAACTGTCACCTAGTGTCGTGAAACACCATTTTCACCGTTGAACACCATTTTCACCGTTGTACTACAGTGGTTGCTGTAAATCCACGGCCGGTCCAACTAACACACAATACGCTTTCTCACGTATTTACACAGTCACAGAACCGGACGGGAATAGGGAGGAAAAAACTAATTCCGCCTTTCTGTATCGAGAAACGCGCACTGGACTTGTGCAATAGCCACCCGCCTACTCTCGGCTCGTTCTTCGAAAGTAGTTCACTTTTTGTTACGCTCGTTCTGCCTCCGTGGACCCCGTAGCGAATTATCTGAACCTAGGTGGGCTGAAAAGAAATCGCAGCCGCCAGTGGCTCGGCAAATACATCCCCTGGATTTGAAAAGCGTGAGAAATCTTAAAGCAGTCTCCAACGCCCCTCCCCCATTTTGTCATTTCATTCCTTTTTTCGAACTCACCATTATTTATGAAACAGCGTTTACCTCACTTTTTGCTGAAAAATATGAAGCGACCTCGCTTCTTAACACCATTTACTGCCTTCCTTTTCACCTTAACGATAATTAGACGAGGTTAATACAGAGTTACAGCGCTGTAACTATTAACAAGCCTTTCTTCTTGCAAATTAAGAGCAGCTCGGAATTGCATTATATTTTTAAACCTTCTCGGCGCACCATTTACTCAGATGAAAGAGCCGATTAAATAATCTATAAACAGGCCGTACCACGTATTTGCAAGCTGTATTCTTAACAAACCTGAGGGTAAATCTGATTCTTGGAAGTGGAGTTACAATCCAGATCTGTGAACATCTGCTCCTGATGTTTAGAAGTTAGTTTCTTGCAAAATGTATAACTTTCTGTGGGAAAGTATGCGCATAAATTTCTTGAGTACTTCGACATGACTAGCTACACATCATTATTTTCTGCATTTATCAATAAAGGTAATACAGTCTTCAGAGGCACACCCAGAAATTAAGTTTCCCTATATTTTTTAACAAAGAAAACATAATTAGATGGAAAACATTATTGGCAACAGGTACAGAAATGCGTGAGCCATTTTTCGATAGTCACCAAATGAATAGAGCCTCTTGTCATATCGTGGGATCACCTTTTGTATTCCTGTGTTGAAGTCTGCCGCCTGTGAATGATATCAGCGTGCGTCTTACTCTGAATCAAAGCGGAAACTTGGACGAGGCAGTTGGAACAAGAGGCGTGGAATGCTTTCTGCGCGTTTCAATGCTCGCCCCCTACGGTGCAAGTGCTTTGTAGAAGTTGGGCAGGGAGCTGTATCCATTACGTATGTGCTCATAACAACGTCCCGGTGCGCTCGCCTTTGGAATTTGTAAAACCGGGTATCATATTGTCCCTTCTGACATTGCTTCTCTGTGATTAGTGAATGTACAAAAATATCTTAACGCCTCTCCCCCCTCATGCAGTTCCTATTCATTAAGGTTTATAAACACCAAAGTCAATTAAAGGCAACTACGACAGAACTGCATACAACGATAGCTCAAATGTTCACTCTTAACAGGTTGCACATCAGGGCAAAACCGTCGGACGTTTTATTCCTATTTTAAGTGACATAAAAAATGTTTAAATGTTTGTAAATCTATCGGACCAAACTCCGTGGTCATCAGTCCGTAGCTTACAAACTACTTAAACCTAGGTAAACTAACATACGGACAAACACACACACACACACACACACACACACACTCCTCGCTATAACATTTTGCTCCAGTGTAACTGAATACTACATATTTGAGAAAATTCGATGTCCTTTTAAAACCAACTACGGGGACAGAAACAGGTCGCATCGGATCTGCTATTCTTCTAGCCTCCACCTACACCTCCTAGCCGCATTGCACCACCATATCTTCGAAGAAACAGCGCTCTTCCTCTAGGAATATGAAAATATGATTAAATTTTTCCAACTCTCAAGCTGTTCTCAAATGCTATCATTCAGAACAAGCGGATTACAACCCACGCGATGACGTATCATACTGACAACAAGATGCATGTTATGGAATTCAATATGAGCAGAAAGTGGTCATAAAAGTGAAATAAAGTTCTCCATCACGAATATCAGACCCTCATTAACCTGATGCAAGGCCAGCCGGCTTTTAATTACTGTAACTTGCTTGGAAGGTAATCGACAGCTTGTGTACTAGCCATGACGTCTGTGCATAAAGCCTCCACAGGTGAAAAGGGCGCCACCTTCGGAAGGCGCGAGTTGCATGGTTTCTAACACTTCTTGACAAATGTGCGGATGAATGCTTCATTAAAAAATATTTTGAAATAAAAGCCGTCTTGGTTGCGAAGTTACACACACGTTTCGCCGAAACAGCAGAGCATCATAAAATTACAGGACACTCTTCATGTTGTGACGCCGTTCGTTGGCTTTAGGGCATCGACACAATAACATGTTTGCATTAATTCAGTTTTCATAAAACCCTTAAAAAGGACTGTGGTGCCTGTAGACACATATTAAGCCCACGTTTGCAATGTGCAGTCAGTCAACAAGCGGCCGTAATGTGCTGCTCCGCCGTCGTGTGCGGGCTACAGGTACCACCGCAATAATGGACAAAATTAATTTTTTAAAGGTTTTATGAAAACTACAGACATGTAAACGTTTTATTAACGTTTCGATGCCTTGAAGGCAACGAGAGTTGTCTCACCACGAAGAGCGCATTACAATCTGATGTTAGAGCGAAACGCGTCAATAAGAATTAATAATCCCTGCAAACAAGACGGCTTTTGTTTCAAAACAAAATTTCAATGGTTGCTGTACGAGCCACACCATGGGTAGGAAAACTTTTTTTTTTTAATTGAAAGAAATCGGCCTGAATTACTGTAGTATGAGGCACAAATTGTGATTGTAAATACAATCTCTAAATGTTCAAATGTTTGTAAATCTATGGGACTTAATTACTGTCGTTATTAATCACTAGCCTTGAAAACCACTAGAACTAACCTCAGGACAAAACACACACACACACACACACACACACACACACACACACACACACACACACACACACCGAGAGAGGACCCGACCTCCGACGGGGAGCAACCGCGTGCTCTGCAGCAAGGCGCCTTAGAGCGCTCGGCCAGTACACCGCGGCAGATATAATCACTGGGGCTGTTACCAATGTGCCGACTAGCAGTGGATTCAGGAGCCGGGTTCTTCGTGTTTAACAGACAAACGATCCTTCTCAAAAAATGTTCAAATGTTTGTACAGTCTATGGGACTTAACTACGGGGTCATCAGTCCATAAACTTACAAACTACTTATGAACTACTTACGAACTAGGACGGCACAAATATCCATGCCCGAGGGGGGATTCGAACCCCCGACCGTAGTGGCCGTGCAGACCGTGACTGGAGCGCCTCAGTCTCCTCGGCCACCGCGGCCGGCACAATCCTTCTGTGATTGTTGTGGCGCCTATGGCAACATCATCTTTCACCAAATTCAATCTTTGTAATTAAAAGCTCAACGATAAGACGGAGCTCTGGCCGTCAATCTGGAGCCAAATAAACAGCCTGTGAGGAATAGCGTGGCGCCGCCTCATGTTTTGCGTAAATATTTACTTGGGCGCGCAAAGCTGGCGCCGGGCTGCCTGTGTTATGTCAGGACAATGGGAAGCTGTGCTGAGACGTGGCCGCGGCAATCACATAGCTGCGCCATTAGCGCGCAACGACCACTCAATTATTCATTAGCTTCCGCTTTTGAAGTCGCCAGTCAACGTTACGCCGACAGGAATGCCATCATTGCAGGATCACGACGCGTGGGCTCTGAATGATTTACGAAGAATGAATTGGATGCAGTTTTTGGGCAACGCTACATTCCGGTACTGGATGCGAGCGTTGCAGCAGGAAAACTAGGAGCATGTTCACTGAACTGCCTGAATATACAGCGACGGGTACTGTCTGCATGTTAAGTAAGTGTTCTGAAAAATTCACTACTATGAATTAATGATCGGTGTCCACGCACGTCCATTTGAGTGACACCACGTACCGTAATTCGCTCTATAAAACGTTATTCCGCAGGTCTAATATGTTTTACGCGATTGTTTGCATGTCTTACCTTTTTGCAAACGCGACCCCCTTTCAAAAACAAGTAATCTGGCGACCCAAATCAAATGTTTGAAAATTGTGGGACCAAACTGCAGTGGTAATGAGTCTCTAGACTTACAAACTACTTTAATTTATGCTAAGGATAACTCATACCCATGCCCGAGGGAGGATTCGAACCTCCGACATGGAACGGCCCTGCGCATCGGAGCATAGCGCCTCAATGCGCGTGACCACTAAGCCGTAGCCCTTCCTCTCCCCCAAACCAGAAGATACACATCTGAAAAGTAACCAATTCAACTTTCTTTCTGTTCATAGAATACTCTATACAAAATAATGTACAGTATTATACTTTATGCCCTGAATTTTTGGTGTATTTTCAGAATGGACATGTCAGTTAATTCAAAAAAATGTTCAAATGTTTGTTAAGCTTATGGGACTTAACTACGGGGTTATCAGTCCCTAAGCTTAGAAACTACTTATCAACTAGCTTATCCTAAGGACGGCACAGTTAATTGTTACATGAATTACTACATAAACATTTTGCATAACGGAAGTTTCGAATTTCAGGTTAGACTTAGAAGTAAATTACATTCGTAATGGAAGGCGCCACTGTGAAGTCAATTTGCAAGAAATCGATTTTTTTAATTTTTCGAAATTACATAGGCATCTTGTTCACTTACTATCGACCGGTTCTTGAAAACAGTTTTCGAGCTTTCCGTTTATTCATCGTTAACACAGTGTATTCCCTGTAAATCAATCTATATCCTATTCAGATCAGAATTAATATAAAGAAATTTTCAATTTTATTAGACCTGTGTTATGGTACATTGCAACCCCTAGTATTCAGACGCACACTGGGCTGGTTGTGTTTTGGTTCAACTACTTCCTCCTGTGCCCACGACACCCTGAGCAGAACTGTGCAACCCTCCTGGGGGTCTAGACCCACAGGTTAAAAAAAAAAAATCTGCTCAAATATCGCTCAAATGTTCAAATGTTTGTAAATATAAGGGACGTAACTGATGCAGTTATGAGTCCCTAGGCCTACAAACTACTTATACACTGATACACCCAACCATGCCCGAAGGACGACTCGAGCTTCAGACAGCGAGCAACCAAGCGCTACGCAGCAAGGTGCCTTAGAGCGCTCGGTCACTCCGCCGCGGCTCTCTTAATATCACATAAAAATTTGGAAAAAAATAGTAGTAGTATCCTATGTTGTTATTTACGCACAGACACCGAGCGACAAGCTGAGCAACACATAAGCACCTTTTCTTCTTGTGTCAATTTTGTCTGAAATATAGCTATTTGCTGTGTGTGATTGCGATCCGAGCACGAAGAGTACAGCGTAAGATTGGTGTATTGGCTGACGAGGGAAAAGAGAAAGAAAAGGAAAAGGTAAAGGATGAAATATGGTGCCAGCAGAAAGCCTGTTCTTTTTCTGTAACACCAAGAAACAGTCTCTTGTACGGGAACATTACCATGGATCGGGACCTAGCCGAGGGATTTGGTATTTAATTACGGACTTCATCGTAACGTCTAATGACCTCTTGTTTTACTTCCCTACCACCGCCAAATATCGTTCATTGCAATTTTCCAACCACCAGCTTTCGAAACGACTTCCTGTGGACTGAACACCACTCAAGTAATCTACGTTAAAGCGTTCGGTTGTCGTGAGTGGTCTTCATTGTTGTGATCAGGAATGGCTTTTCAAAGAATTAACCCCTATCTGAACTACAAGGGATGTTCCCTCTGCAATATTCATTAACAATCTGCGACATGTGATTTAAAAAAAAAGTTCAAATATTTGTAAATCGGACCAAACTGCGTGGTCATCAGTCCGTAGCTTACAAACTACTTTAAACCTAGGTAAACTAACCTAGGACAAACACACACACATCCATGCCCCAGGGAGGATTCGAACCTCCACGGCGAGCAACCACGCGCTCCGCAGCGAAACGCTTTAGACCTCCATGTGGTTTCTAAAGCTTATTTCACATTTCGGAGGTTCGTTGGGCCAACTAGTGCTTTAACTGGGTGCAGCGTTTTCTTAGCGTTTCCATTTCACAAGAATAGCGCTAACAGACTACCTATGCACATTTATCTTGTGTAAAGGCAAGCTGGTGTAATGGCCAACCAAGAGTCGGCAATTCGTGCTTCCTTCAAAGCCTCCTTTGTGTTATTAAAAATTTATATAATTTTACCCTTAGTTCTACAGTCTGAAGGGACACATTGCGTTTAGTTGGGTCTCTGGAGTGTTTATATATGATAATCCCCATCGTTGACTACCCTACATAAACCTCTTAAGTCGTCGACAAATGGGAATACTCGTGTCGTGACGACTTATGTTAATATGTGGAATGAAAACAGGACGGGTAAGAATCTATTCATCAATTTGACTGAATGGGTGCAGAAAACTATCCACAAAATTTATTTACTGTGGTCTAACTTGAGTTGTCTCCAAGTAACGAATCCCAGGAGAGATTGTGGTTTCAGAGGAGAGGGCCGCGGAAGTCAAGAGCACACGGCAATTACTGTCGTTCGGAAGACGAAATTACATTTCGTACGACGCTATAAGGAAAACACGTCGAGGGTTCCTGTGAACGGAAAGACACGGAAGAAATTCGAGAGCGCTGTGAATGGAATGAATGCGGTGTGGTGGAGGAGGACGGAAGAGGAGAAGAGCAGTGTAATAAGCGAGAGGTGGAGACTCAGAAAGCGGCAAGATGAGCCGCAGAGCCGGAGATATGAGGCAAAGCCGAGCCTTACGCGGGGATTCAATCTCTGCGGCTTAGCGCAGAAGGGACAGAGGAACCAGATTACTGGCAAGCTCTCTGTAATATGAGCAATCCCGAGATTCCGGTGCCTTTAAAACACACCTCAGGTGCACCCCCATTTCATTGTTACGTACGCCGAACTTGAGCCAACATTTTTTGCTGGCAGTATCTCAGCGCAGTATTCCTAAGTCTCTCGAGAACGCCGCTCCCAGCAGTACCTGGACTCTCGTGCGGTTACTGTTCATCTCACCGGCCATCGCTGCTCTTCCGCAACCTTTCCTCCTCCGCAGTCACGTACGTGTCCGTACGGGTCAGGACCGACTGGATGGGGCCGTTCTTATAAACGAAATCCTCCCCGCCTCGCACAGAGATTATCTGTAGACCTCTTTGTCAGCAGAGATGTTACATTGACCTTTATGTTCCTATCAAGAATTGCGATGTCTGTTATTCTTAATTGTAATCTAACTAGTTGAGATGTGAGGCTTCTTTCACTGCGCATGCACACGAAGACAAGACACATTGCGGGAATATAGGCCATACTGCGAGCCATGGAGTACAATGGTTGATGTAGAAGGAAATGTGAGATTTGGGTCTGGGAAGGAATACGTGCTCGGGCAGTCCTTGCAAGTGTATTAAGCAAGCCGCGGTGGAGTAGCCGAGCGCTCTAAGGCACCTCGCTGCGGAGCGCGCGGTTACTCGCCGTCGGAGGTTAGAGCCCTCCCTCGGGAGCGCGCGCGCGCGCGCGCGCGCGCGCGCGCGTGTGCTGTGTGTCCCCTTAGGTTAATGTAAGTAGTTTGTAGGCTTAGGGACTGACAAACACAGTAGGTAAGTCCCATAGATTTAAAAACATTTGAATTTTGGCCAGAAGAGAGAGAGAAAAAAAAAAAAAAAAGATTGGAGGGATGTACTAACTTAAGACTGGAATAAATATAAAACCGGGCGACGTCCGGTTTCCACGTATTAGATGTAACGTTGTAGCACTAACGAACGTGTTGGAAACCGAAAACCATAGGTTGGTCAGCAGTGAGACTCAAATACCACCTACTTCTCTCCACCTACTTCTCTCCACCTACTTCTCTCCACCTACTTCTCTCCACCTACTTCTCTCTGGCCCTGTTTATTACGTCCAACATTATTCACCCTAGTTTGCGCTCCTTCATTTATCCTTTGTGCTTAAGTAGCGCTTCAACTCAGGGCGACGTTCAAATCGACTGAAGAGGTGAAAGACGGCGTTACGCAGACCCAGGCCTTTTCGGCACCGCTCCCTATGTTACTTTGGATCCGTCAGTTGACTTAAGTTATTTGCTATTGACGGGAATGGCGAAATGGCTGCGCGCGACTCTCAGCAGACGCGGGGGCAGCGTGCAGCGTGCTTCCGGCAGGCCAGATACCGGCCCACTGGCGCTTCTTTGGGCAGGCGATAGCGATACGGACGCCGTAATCCGGGCTCCAGATAACGCTGCCCCCGCTCTCAACGCTCACACACCACATTGGCAGAGCTCTTCTTGTTGCTGCAGGACCTCTCAACTTCACAAGCATTTTATTTGTGTACTATTAGTCTATTGTTTGTAATACATACAGGGTGTTACAAAAAGGTACGGCCAAACTTTCAGGAAACATTCCTCACACACAAGGAAAGAAAATATGTTATGTGGACATGTGTCCGGAAACAATTTCCTTGTTAGAGATCATTTTAGTATTTACGGATGAGGCTTCATTCCAATGAGATCAAATTGTAAATTTTCACAATCAACATGTGTGGGCTGACGAGAATTTTACAATCACGTCATCAACACACATTTTCTGTGAACGTTTTGGCAGGAATTGTTGGTGATGTCTTGATTGGGCCTCATGTTCTTCCACCTACGCTCACTGGAACACGTTATCATGATGTCATACGGGATACTCTACCTGTGCTGCTAGAACATGTGCCTTTACAAGTACGACACAACATGTGGTTAATGCACGATGGAGCTCCTGCACATTTCAGTCGACGTGTTCGTACGCTTCTCAACAACAGATTCGGTGACCGATGGATTAGTAGAGGCGGACCAATTCCATGACCTCCACGCTCTCCTGACCTCAACCCTCTTGACTTTCATTTATGGGGGTATTTGAAAGCTCTTGTCTACGCCACCCCGGTACGAAATGTAGAGACTCTTCGTGCTCGTATTGTGAACGGATGTGATACAATACGCCATTCTCCAGGGCTGCATCAGCGCATCAGGGATACCATGCGACAGAGGGTGGATGCATGTATCCTCGCTAACGGAGGACATTTTGAACATTTCCTGTAACAAAGTGTTTGAACTCACGCTGGTACGTTCTGTTGCTGTATGTTTCCATTCCATGATTAATGTGATTTGAAGTAATAAAATAAGCTCTTACATGGAAATTAAGCGTTTCCGGACACATGTCTTTTTCTTCCCTGCTACGACACGTACGGTTTTGCATTGCCTGCAGTTTCTAAGTCGCTTGAGAACTCGCGCAAAAAAAGGGGAATACGAAAAAAATTCGTTTAGTAAGGTGAACCACGCCGAAGAAGTACATTAGAGATTGATGTCCTATAGACATTACGAATGTAAAACTATGTTTTTGTTGGACGAATCTCCCCCGCATTCGCTTGCAGTTCTTTTAAGAAGCTGTAACCGAGGACTGTGTTGGAGAGGAGAATGATGAGTTGTGCCAACTCTGGAAGTGGAATAACAAAGACGTACATCTTATATTAAGGATGCGCGAAGTTTTAACATCAGTAGTAACAAATGAAGTAGCACTGTTTCAAAGTCAGACTGGCTTATTCCACGAGGTTTTAACACAAATCCGTTAGTTAGTATTCTAGAGAATGAAGCTTTAAATAAAAGAAGCCACAATGAAAAAGCAGGCATGCCGGAATTCGAAAGACTCCTCCCACAAGGAACGCACGATGATTTCATGTTTCTTTGCTACCTCGATCAAGTAACTGAATGTAATGAACTTTTGCTTTCAGCCCTTCGTATACAGAATATCCTAGGTTCCTCAAGGAATCCAATAGGTTATGCTACAGAACTACATCGTCAAGGCTGCTTACGACCTCAGTGATCTATGAAGAAACTACGTAGACCCAATGTTTAACACACGAACGTCGATTACTGTGTTGTTTTCATCAGTTTTTAAATTAAATCCTATTGCTCCAATTACATGTTCCTTTGTTTTGTTGTTTCCCTAACTATTCTTCTTCTTCAGACAGAAAATCCTCCGTCTAACTCGGTACACCGGTACAACAAATTAAAGACATTTACACACGTACTGAGAGAGAGAGAGAGAGAGAGAGAGAGAGAGAGAGAGAGAGAGAGAGAGAGAGAGAGAGGGGGGGGGGTAGTAGTCGGATTGAGGAGTAATTACATTCTGCTAAAATGGTTTGTATCGACGTAACAGCATTCCAGAAGAACAAGATCCGCGATTGGAAATGGCTACACCCTGAGTGGGAGGACTGGGTGAGTATTTTCTTCTTTTGGTCGTAAACTGAATTACAACCGGTGATTCTTATCAGTGACTCTTTCGTAAGAAAAGCAGCTGGAGATTCGCTCTATTTTCCTCGCAGGAGGTAAAACACTATGATGACGACACAAGTAGAAGTTTTTAAATTATCTGAATGTTGTTTCATTCTGTTGTGGAGCGCCTTCCTCGCAATTGAGAACTACGTGCTGCACTGGGACTTGAACCAAAATATTTTGCTCTTACACGTAATGCTGCAAAGCAGATAGCTAAACAGACAAGCGTCATAAGCTGACCCACAGCTTTAATCTGCCAATTAGAAATTGTTAGCAGCTGACCGTTGTTCACAAAGCTCTAATACAAAAGCGGTTAAATGTGTTGAGAGCTGGATTTTGTGTAGTTCTTTTAGTATTGTTTGGAACGACATTCACGTTTCAGTGTTCGAATTCTCAAATGTTTGTAAACCTATTGGACCAAACTGCTACAGTCAACATTCCCTAGACATACAAACTACTGCAACCCTTTCATGCATGACTTTTTATTTGAAGCTATAAAAACTACCACGATTAATATATAGTGCGTATTTGCTGAGAAAAATATTGGAAAAAAAATTGCTTAAAATTATTATGCACTACTAGCAACAAAAGGTTCATAGCTAGTCAGATATATAGTGCTTCCATGATGTACCAGATGCAGTAAATGTCACTACTATGCCTCGTCTTTCCAGAATGTAACTCACAATGCAACAGTAGTATGTGATCGACTACTTTTACATGTCAAAGGAGAAATACTGAAGTAAAGAAACGCATATGTTACGAGTAACTCAATGCAGCTAACTGTCGAACTGATTCAGTAGCACCCTGTAATTTATAATTTCTAGGACGAGCTTCCTGGATGTCTAACACTATGAATAGATACAGCTACAAGTGGATTTGTGGTAAAATGTTGACCAATTTAAGAGATAATGGAAAAAATAAGGTATGTAACTGATCAGTCACTCTAAGCATTAGACGGTAAACTTACTTACATTAAGGATAACACAGACCAAATCCGGAGGGAGGACTCCAACCTCCGACGGGAACGGCCGCCCAATCCGTAGCATGACGCCTTAGACCACGCGCCCATTCCGTGCGACCCAGCCTCATTAGCCATTTTAAAGCACACACACAAAAAAAAATATTTATATAAATTGCCTAACATGTGCCACATTCATCGTCAAAAAATCTGACAAGGGTTGGATAAAAAGTAATGGGAACAATTTCTTTTCTCTGAAATGACTGACAGAGGTACTTTTAATTACACACGTGCAATATGATCACCCCGTTATTAATGACGTTTTGCCAAATGTCCTGGAATTGTCGTATACAATCTGCGCGTCGGTTTCTGTTGATGTTCCGCATTGACAGTCCAAGTCAAGGATAATATCAGCTCTGGCGTTGTATAGGATTCCTCGCAGTTGGCAAAGAGATGGTAATCACAGGGTGTCGTGTCTGGTGAATTAGGTGGATGTTCTAGAAGCTCCCATTACAAGGCGCGCGAAACGTCTTGCGCAACAGTTGCGGGTTGACATCGTGCATTGTCATGCTGAGTGATGGTCTGCTGTTCCACGAAATGTCGAGGCACTGGTCCAGCGCTCAGGCCGAAGTGACGACAGGAAAGTGAAACGTATTTATAGCCAACACAATGGTAATTGTATTGTACCAATATAATGATCATAAAATTACGTTCTGCTTTGACGGTGATGTGTTTATGGGATGTCTGAATTTTTTTTAAAATATTTATATTGCACTTGAAATGGCTAATACGACCGAAATCATCACTATGGTTTCAGAAATAATTGATGAAAGCAAAATGGACATTTTCTTTAAAAATTCCCATATGTCTTTATTCACCCCACAAAGGAAACAACATTAATTACGTGCGTAACGAGAACAAAATCATTTTCCACGTTTATAAATACACAGGGTATTGAATTTTTTTGATTTCATGCGCTCTCAGCCTGTCGCTGCATCATTATCTAACTTTTCTGTGCACGACTTTTGTACTCGAATATGAAGCAGATATGGGAGGTGTTCCAATGAAAAGGTATGAAACGACACTATGGGCGTAATGGAAGTCTTTATTCAAAAGTAATCACCAGAGGTCCGAGCACAACAATCCGACTGTTTAACGAGCCGGGGTAATCCCTGTTCCCAAAATTCCTGTCGCTGTGACAAGAGTTGTCCGTCAGTTCGTCGTCCGAGTTGAAGCGCTTCCCTTTCAGATTTTTTCTTTTTGTTTTGCGGTCCAAACATGAAAGTCACAGGGTGACAATGCCCGGACTATAGGGCAGATGCTTAAGCTGTTCAAATGTTTGTAAAGCTTATGGGACTTAACTACGGGGTCATCAGTCCCTAAACTTAGAAACTACTTATGAACTAGCTAAGACGGCACAAATATCCATGCCCGAGGGGGGATTCGAACCCCCGACCGTAGTGGCCGTGCAGACCGTGACTGAAGCGCCTCAGTCCCCTCGGCCACCGCGGTTAATGATTTTTCCGTGCTCGAGGAATTCGATGAATATCGGACCTCGGACGTCGGAAAAAAAAAACTGTGAGGACGACCTTGCCTGTCGAGGGCACAGCCTTTAATTTGTAGGGGGAGGTGACGAGGCATGCTTCGTATCCCTAGATGTCGCTATACGTTATCCCAAAGCGGCATATTCAAATTGCAACCGGTTTAGTTGTTAAGACGATTCGTACCTTTTCATGCCCTAATAAGTCGAAAGACATGGGCCAAGAACGAAGAAGCAGTTTCACAAGATTTACGAATAACAACGGCTTTCGAGGGCACATACCCGGTTTATTTTACATTTACCGCAGCTTACCGGCAGTTGCATTTACCGCGAACCATACGCGACTGGAGCAAGAAAGGAAGTGAATGATCAGAGAATTTACGGTCGATTTATTTCTCCACTCTTATCAAACAATGTGCTCCATCTCAGATGACACCTATCAGTGGGCTATAGAAGTCGACGTCAGGAAATGGATCACTTCGATGTCTACGTTTATCGTGCATTCTACAAAATGATGTAGCATGTACTAGAGATACTGGGACTGAAGGAAAGTTATATTCGACATTATGTAATGCTATCTTCAATCTTAAGAATGATTTGATGCAACTCTCCTCGCTTACTTATCATCGACACAACTACTACAACTTACACTCACTAGAGCCTGACTCTTGTTCTCATTACTTTATCTCCCTCTACAGTCCCGCCCTCCCCGCACAAATTTTCTTCCAATTGTCTACTGACTATTCCATGAGGCATCAGCTCTTCCTTTTAGTCAAGTTTTGACACAACTTCTTTTTACCTAGTTCGATTTAGTTCCAATCATTAGCATTCTACTGTAATACTAAATATCAAAAACTTTTCTGTCTTATTAACTGAGGTTATCTTCGATGTGCAGTAATATACTGAAGACCACTTCAGAAACAACAACTTATTAACAAAATGTTAATACGCTATTCATCACTTACTTTAGAAACTCTGTTTCATTATACTCCCAAGCCTTTTTTATGCTCTTTACTTTGCCCATCATTTCTACTACTTCAATAGATAAACAAGTCTACTACTTTCATTGTCTCATTCCTTAATCTGATCATCTCACCGCCGCTGATTTAAATCGACTTAATTATATTACCCATAAATTAATTTTTTAAGATACAGTGCACTCCGTTCAAGTTCTCTTCAAAGACCTTTGGCATTTCTGGCAGTATTATAATGCGATCAGCCTCCAACCTTTAAGTTTTCTCTCTTATTTACTTCAGTTCCTTCTACATATTTTACTTGATTTACTCCGTGTACAAATAGAGTAGTATCGGGAAAATACTACAACCCTAGCTCACTCCTTTCTCAACTAGTGCTTTCCTTTCATGATTTTGACTTTTCAGTATTGTGAATAACTTTTCGTTCCCTTTATTTTATCCCTCGCTATGTACAGAATTTCAAAAAAGGTATTTCTGTCAATATATTTTGCCCTTTCTATAGTGCGTTATAACTGAAGGTGAATCGAAAATGCGAAACTGAAGAGGCAGGCTGCCGTTACTAACCAGAAAGGTGGCTGCCTTTTCCTGACCTACGAGAAAGCACTGTTGAGCTCTTAACAGTGTGTGACATCATTCCGATATCTCAGAGCAACAGGCTTATAAGCTGCAACTGAAAGTTTCGTGTTTGGTTAGGCGACCATCAAATTAGTATTTCAGGTTCCTGGGGACGCTAGTAGCAAACGGAAAAATCGTAAGCAAGCACCGAAGCACCCCATGCCGGGAGGAGGCCATTCATGCAGGGATTCTGAGCATAATTGGGCTGCCTGCAACCTTCGTCCCCCTTTAAATACGTTTCGTGAAAGCATAACAACAATAATTGGAGAAAAATAATGACACCCCGTGAGACGGACTGAAGGAGGAGGAAGGCGCAAATTACACCCTAATCACGCACCTCCACAGTACGATGTACAAAAGCGAGAGGAGAACAAGCTCGGATGCCGACGATGTGTTTTTCGTGTGTTACTTCCTGTGTTAGGAGTACAAGGCTTCGAAGCGATGGAGTCTTCACGTAATTTGAAGCAGCGGCTTAGAACAAACACTTTTAATACCTTCAAACAAGATAGTTGCTGGAAAACGTCTTCACTTCCGAGTTCTCCATTGGGATCCTTGTATTTGTAACTTGTACATTCAGATGCGGTATTTGCCGATGGAAATTTAAAATTATGTGCATTTTCACGTGGCCCACTTTAGGTTACGGTAGTAACACTAAAAGTGGGCCTTTGCGATCGTCTTTTGACAGCTCGAAATTTAAATGAAAATAACGGCTTAACCATTCATCTGACACGAAAATTGAATAACCTAATTGGTAGAGGAGGAAATTCTCTACAACTTCCCTCTATTATTATTATTATTATTATTATTATTATTATTATTATTATTATTATTATTATTATTATTATTATTATTTCTTTTATATATCTTCATCGTTGCAGATATATTTGCAAAAATAACGGCAATTCGACGATGTCTTTCTGGCTCTAACGTGTTCCCACTTTTTGGGTCGAACCGTTCAACCGATCGGCACCAAATTTTACAGACGTAATTGTTGGCTACCAGAGACCAGAACCTTGCTTTTTCAAATGTTTCGGACAAGAAATATGTTAGTAATTACAAAAAAAGCCGTTATGTAATTTTAATAGCAAATAAACCGTTCATCTGACGCAAAAATAGAATAACCGAATTTGTAGAGGAGAAAATTCTCTACAATTTTGTTCCCTTATGTTTTTTTTTTCATATCTCGTATCGCTTGAGAGATATTTGCAAAAATAACGGAGTTTTGACACCCTCTGTTGAATTAATGAAAACCAGCCGTTCGCAGGTGTTACGTGACATTCCTCGCCCAGAACTCTCTCTGGCATACGCCATCTTGCGTTGCGTATTTGATGATATTCTTATTGTAACTTACACGTTATTTCAAAGCAATGGCGCATTGAAGAATTAACAGAAAGACGACGTTCTTCGTACGATAAATGATAATCTAGTGTCTACAAATGCCATATTAGCATCAGTTAACAACGGCCACCAATAGTATAAGATTAAAGAGCGCAACTTTTAATTGTTAGCCGTAGCGTAGTGGGCAATGCATTGGACTGTGGCACTGAAGGTCAGTAGTTCGGAACCCAACAATACGTATTTTTTCCCCTAAAATTTACTAGAAAATAAACACGTCAACATTGTACCGCATGCACTGCCTCGTTCCCCTCTGTCCCCTCCCCGCGCAGAGTGAAAGGCTTCGTCCACTTTTCTGTGACACCTAATGGAAGCGGTGGCGTTACACGCCACGACCAGTGTTTCCTATGAAAGGGGCCTTTCGGTTACCTGTGGGCTGGCAAGCAAAGCTCGGCCGCACAGACTGCCCGCACGGCAGTGCTCGCTTTGACCATTCATTCGGCGGCCACCTGCACCCGCGTTTGCACTTCATGTGCTCGCACAGTTTCCCGTTCCGACTGGATAAGTGCGAAAAGTTCGTTTGATCATCGAATGGGATGCAGCCGCCACTGTGTATACAAAAGCGCGGGCACGCGTGGGTAGCCGCCGACTGCACTTCCGGCCGCGCTGCGAGCTACATTACATAAAAAAACCACACACAAAAAGAACAAAAAATGAGAGAGGGAATACCTTTCCCCACCGGTGCACACAACGCGATAAAAATTGTACCTTCATTAGCAACAGCAACAACGTGTTCATCTGTCATGAAACAATGCTCCAAAAAGCCTGCCGTGCTTTGCCTATCCTACGCAAAGCACTTCACCTCTGTCTAAAGAATGCAACCTACGTCCACTTTAACCTCGTATTGTAAACAAATAGCTGAGACTGCATGAATACAAACAATAGATCATTCGCTATTCTATTTTAAACACAGCAGGAAGCGCTGTCTGCTAAAAGCGTCTGCCGGAATCAAAAGCAAGCATGCACAAATACTGCAACTGATGTTGGGATAATGACATGACCATCGTAGCGTTTAAAATGTTGTGTCTGAAGCTGTATACCGTACCAATAATTGTAGACAAGCCTTTGATTTCCGCCAGCCACGGCGGAATAGCCGTGCTGCGGTGCGTGCGGCCGTAGGTTCGTGTCCTCTCTCGGGCATGGGTGTATGTTTTGCCCTTAGGTTAGTTTAACTTACGTTAAGTAAGCCTGGGACTAATAACCAAGCAGTTAAGTCCCATAGATTTATAAACATTTGAACATTTTTGGTTTTCGCCAATCGACTACAGACTACTGACGGGCGCAGGACGGAATCCTGCCAACGGCAGGTAGGCTAACAGGGGGCAGGACTGAATGCTCCCCAACTAGCAGAATGGCACTTCCTGCAGGTATCAGCCCCCAGCCCCAACCCCCATTAACCAGTGTTCAGCGTGTCATCCGGTATGGTCAGTGTTGATCACATAACAAGTGTTTAAGTTTGGCATTATATATCTCGTCTCCATGCGTAAGGTCTCTACTGCTCCTACCGTTTCTTCCAGAGTTGCAACATCATTCGTGCATACGAATTTGGTCAGTTTTGTTGTTGTTGATGTTGTTGTTGTTGTCTTATGGAATGTTTACGTTGGAAGCTTTTTACCCAGATACCACTAGTAATAAACAAATTTTTGTGAAAAATACGCGAATACAACTGTCATTCTCCATTGTTCTTATGTTTTCGTTGTACTTGTTTATAACGGCCTCATGCTTTCCTTATCTCTTTCACGTTTCGGCGTTGATTAATGGATTTTTTTTTCCTCGTGTTCCCTTTTTTTACTTTTTACCTCCAAATTTGAATATAGTCTTTTAATAATTTTATAATTAAAAGTTCAATTTTGCAAGAAATTTAATAAATGAAATTAAGCTTCTAATGGGAATCTAACCAGAGTCGCAAAAAAAAAGCAGTCTGTTCGCTTACCTACTATGCCCCAGCACCACATTTAAGAGTATTGCTCATAATACATACAATATCCGCGAACGTCTTTCAAGAGTATTTCCCATTTTCCGATTTCCTATTAAGGTAAGTTTTATTAGAAACTACAGATGTTCATAACTTGCTTCTATTCACGTTAAGTCAAGCCAGTTCAATGAGACTCATGTCCCGCCTACCGTTGAAAGCAGAATTTCGTCTTCCTTAGGAAAAAAATAAGCCTGCCTTGTCCTCTGTTTTTAATTCGACGCTGTATCAAATAAACTTGTATACCAACTGCTGAAAATGTTGCACAGATCTTTAGATTGTAAGATCCAAAGTGATATTACTGTACGTTTACTCTGACTAAAATTAACTGTGGCTTAATTCTCACTTTTTTTTTACTGTACAATGTAGGAACATACACTGGAACATAGCTTTGCTTGCCTGAAATATTCATAAAGGTCTGGCCACACACTCTGGTCTCGAGCCGCTACCAACTATCTGCTTAAACAGGTTACGGGAGGATTCAGTCCCGTCCTTTTCCACACCCTTGCAGGCTTGGGAGGATTCAGTCCTATTTTTCTGACCGCGGGAGGAATGGATCCTGCGCCCCTACTGACTCGCAGACATACCAGGGACACACATTCCGACCTGTGCTTAACGGCAGGAATGACGTCTGGCCATTATCACCAAACGTCAAAAGTATTCTGCAGCTTTTCTCATGGATTAAACCTCTTCCATTTTTGTCTATACATAGCCATGATTTGGATGTCCCAATATTTCTTTCCTTTGATGATTAATTATTATTATTATTATTATTATTATTATTATTATTATTATTATTATTATTATTATTATTATTATTATTATTATTTTCGTGTGGCAATTTTCGATGATGATGAGATGGTAACAGAACACTCAGTCCCGAGTGGAGAAAATCTCCGACTGGACCGGGAATCGAACCCGGCCCCCCTACGTGGCAATGTACCACGCTGTCTACTAGACTACGGAGGCGTACTTTCCTTTGATGTTGTCAAACATTTGATATCCGCACCTTCCTCTCCCTTGCCTTTCACCATTCCTTCGATTCTCCCCCCCCCCCCCCCCCATGTTGTGTCCTATCCAGTTCATTTTTCTCCTCCTACTGATTTTCAAATTCTTGGGCCGGTCTTGACATTTCACTTTTTCTGTTCTCCTCCATACCCACGTCTCTAGTAATGTCAATGCCTCTGCACCATACACTGCATCGATGAAGACGTAACAGTTAGCAAGTCTTGCCCTCTAATATTTGTTTCGTGGACCTCAAACAAATTTCAATTTTGTTTTGAAGCATTTTGTCGTTGAAATTCTCCTTCTAATGGGATAATGTTGGTCCCGAAACATGTTCTGACAAATATATATAAGTGACAACTGGCTAGATAGATAGTACAGTGGTGTGATGGCGTCAAAAGATAATTTGTGCACTTACTTAGTTTACTCCAGTCTCTCCACGGGAGTGGCAGCTGAGGTCTCCGGAAAGTTCCAGTTCACGATTCTGAAACAAACAGAACACTCCGTTGAATAAACTTATCAAATCTCTAAGAATTTCGAAAGGTCCTGCAACTAACTTTCTATGGGTGCGATTACTATCTTGCTTTCTCGTGCATAAGAGAGAACGTTGTTAAGTAGTCTGAAAAGCGAAATCGCTATCTACAGTTTCACGTGTACTTACATTTCACATCCTCCCCCGCAACTATAATTTTACGCACTTGGTGTTTGGAACTAGATACAATAAATCTTGCCAGTGTTATCTGGGGGCGATACCGGGACCGTAAAGTCCACAACCGGGCACACCACATTCTCAGAACAGCCGGCTACCTGCAAAACAGAGAATCTGGGTAACCTTAGAGCTTGAACCAAAAGGTCACAGGCTTCTAACGTTACTGCTTTTATCCGCACTACTAGCGAAACTAAAACTGACTAAACGTAGCTTTATGGAACTGTAACAGTCTACAGTGCATAAAAAATGGACTCTTGACAGCAGGCTACAATAACAGGCATCAAACGTTAATGCAAACCCGTAGTGTTTGGAGGAAGAATAAAAGAAGTGAGGAAGCATTATATGCACAAGTACAGAATGAAAGGCGTTTAATAAGTTATCAGTGGCGGCTGCTGCCTAAAAGTGTACTTTTACTGCATTATGCACTTTAGATTTCCAAGTAATTGAATGAGTGAACTGTAAAACAGCCGTCTCAATTTTTTAACATATCTGGTGGTGCTAAACGTAACGTTGCAGCTGAACTTATGTGGTGCGGAAGACGTACCAAAAATGTTATGTGAAATTTGATGAAGTAAAGAAACTACACTCGTAAAGAACTACTAATATAAGCTAATTATTACAAAATGTGCCTTTCCCGGACATCCTTATTCAGGAAATACAGTACAACGCCGTTTAACATAACTAAAGGGGGGAAATCCGATTCAGATTCCGATTTTTCCGGTTAAGCCATGAACATCCAATATGCACAACAGTATTTTGCATTGTAAATGTAAGACGCATTTTCGAAAGGTTTTGATCGTGATACGAAATCTAACATAGTAGTCCCTAAACTTACAAACTACTTATGAACTAACTTATAATAAAGACAACACAAACATCCATGCCCGAGGGAGGATTTGAATCCCCGACGGGCAACAGCCTCGCGCATATACGTAACGCAATGGAATCATTAAATGCATACATCCTCAAAGACCTGATACCGACTCAGTTACTAGGATCTTTTCAACCCTCCGCGATCATTTATTTGTTTAACCTACAGCGGGATCATCGCAGCTTATCACTACTTCAGGTAAGACTTGCCGCACCTTGCTCTCGTCTTAAAGTAGGCGCTCGATTTTAGGAAATTAACCAAAGTATACGGTAACAAGTAAATCAAAACTTTCTTTCATCCGTATCATACTTTCTTTCCTTGTAGCCTTGTATTCTCTCATGCATGTTGTCTTCCTGCGTTGCACAAAAATTCAAACAGTATACCAGGGATCTCCGGATTATTTCCTCGTCCATTGCAACGCTTCAGCATGTTCTACCGCGCAAACCTTCCGAACACTCCAACCAGTTTAGTGAAGAAGTCTTAAATAGTACTGATAACACTTAGAATTTAACTACATACAAACTAGTTACCTTATAGAAATCGTGAACTACCTACAAGAAGTCAGTCTTTGTAACCTGCATTTTGCTCTATGAGATCAGTTCAAATTATCGCAACGTTGCTAGCCGTTTTATTTCCTACAGGTAGTAGTCGTCGCTTTTATTTGGTGTACTCCAGCAGTCGTAGGAATAAAAGCATTTATCGATAATGTGACAAATTATATGTGCAATTTCCTGCTGGCTTCTCTTACTAGTTTTTATGGAGCAATTAGTATTATTTAATGAGAGTTGAAAAGGAGCTCCGGCGTGTTTTCTAAAGCTGAGTGCATGTCTAAGAGGGAACTCTATCGCTTTAAATGTTAATTTATACTAGCCAGTCCGAAATCACATTAAGTCCAAATTGCTACGAAGCAACCCACTCCCTATCCGTAAGTGTGTAAGATGCAGGCTTTCAATCTACCTCTGTCCACGGCTATATAATTAAGAACAGCACCTTAACTTTCTCCCGCCTTCACATTTACTCCGGTGTGCTATTTAGAGTATACTGTAATGACTAATGCCTAAAGCAACGTCGTACTTCAGTTTATTCTGAAAACATTCTTTATAACGAGCCTCTCTGACCGTCTTCCGTCAAATGAATTAGTACACCAGATTTCAACATTTAACTATTCAAAGTGCCATTGGAGACAGAGCATAAGCTCCGATTATGGAAGTAAATCCGCCGAGTCCTTTCAATGAAACCAGTCCCCGCATTCGATTTCATCCAATACTTTATATAACATGTTAATATACCGTATGGCACCAGTTGTTACAGCAGATTGAGGTCACTTGAAATGGAGCATCCGCAAGATTTTTTAAAAGGTTAAAATAGACTATGACGTCAACAGTTTGACCATACGTAAAATAATGAGCGCATTTTTATGTATGGACAAACTGTTGACGTTCCAGTCTACTGCAACCATTAAAAAATGTTTGCGTATGTTTCACTGAAAGTTCACCTGCATCTGTAGTAACCACACCTGCTGACATACGGCACTTTTATATATGATACAAAACGTTGGATGTCATACCTTATCTGGCCAAAGCTTTGTATTTTAACTGCAACACTGATGATTACTAGAAAGACGAAATTTATCTGTAATGAACAATTTATTTCGCGGCGATTATCGGTCCCTCGGCTAACAAACTAACTTATGCTAAAGGCAAAACACACACACACACACACACACACACACACACACAGGGGGGATTTCGCCTGACTAAAAGGACGGAAGGAAGGAAGTCGCTCGGGAATGGCCGCATAGTCTAAGCCGTAGGTCTGTCGATTGTAAACAGTTTATCAGTCTAAGGACCGACTACCTCAACAGTTGGGTCCCTTAGATACGGAAAAAAATTTTAAATTATTATTTTAAGGAAGGAAGCTTAGGGTTTAACGTCTTATTAGAGACGAAGAACACGCTCTGACAGTTTTCGTCAGTGATTGAGAAGGAAATCTGCAGTGCCTTTTCAAAGGAACGATCCCCGCGTATTCCTGGAATGATTTAGGGAATCTTTCTAGTGAAAATTCTACAACTTAACTAAGTAGCTGTAGTTGGATAATATGACACTGCATTTGATTGTAGCATATCCTGAACTGCCAAATGCAGTGATAGTTTGCCTACAGGTCGTCTGTTATAAAACAGAATTACTTTTTGTCACAAATGCAGCCATAAATAACATTTTTGAATGTAAATCTTTGTCAAATGAACACTCGCAATAGCCTACGCGGCCTAGTAATTGGAAACTGCGCGTGGTACAGTATGTGTTGTTATTCGGCCGGCGGCCTGAGCTGGGGCGCAGGGCTGCGTGAGCACACTGTCGACGGAGCCTTTGTGTCGGCCAACCCTTCCCTCCCGCTAGGTGATTCAGCATCCCGTCCCCCACGCAATCAGTAACAGAACATCCCTCCCGATTTATGTCCCCCCGACCTCCATCTCGGCTAATCAGCAGCCCAGTCCGACGCTTATTTCTTCGCTTTGCCACTTTGATTATCTTACAATGAACTGCAACGCAGTCGATTCTCAACTCCGCTATTCCCCCACCGTTCGGCAAATTCGAAATGTTCAGTCTCTGCCGTGTGTAAGTGGTCATCTCGACTGTTTTATTCTGTAAAAATTGGTTGTAGTATACATTCCGAGCCGCGGTGGAGTAGCCGAGCGGTCTAAAGCGTCTCGCTGCGGAGCGCGCGGTTTCTCGCCGTGGAAGTTCGAGTCCTCCCTGGGGCATGGGTATGTGTGTGTGTGTGTGTGTGTGTGTGTGTGTGTGTGTGTTTGTCCTTAGGTTAGTTTACCTAGGTTTAAGTAGTTTGTAAGCTACGGACTGATGACCACGCAGTTTGGTCCGATAGATTTACAGCCAGACAGACAGACATACATTCCGAAAGATCGCAACCGTGGAAAACACGGCTTGATATGAAATACGCGGGCGAACAGGTCACTTCGCAAGCAGACGCTGAAACGGCCCTACAGCAGGTCTGGGTAGTTCGCGGAATATCCTGCGCATTCTCAGAGACAGCGTTCTACGTCAGTCCCGCCTCACACTGACTCGTCTCGTCCGTTTTGGTGCTCTTCAGCTGACTCGGCTTCCTGTTTACCGTGGAGCTATTTGTATCGTCAGTGTTGAACAGCGGACAGCTCCATTGCCTTTGAATTAGCATAGGAAGTCTGTTTAAATACCCGGAACAGCTTACAAGCCGCCTTGTTTTTTAACTTACGTATTTTTATATAGTGACTAAGTGTAATGTTGCACATGTTATTTTATGCCCAATTTTTAACAAGATGACCAGCTTGTAATATGTATGTGACCAGATGGTGGTGACACAGTTCACCGAAACCGGTCGTCAGTGAATAAATAATGTGCGATCTTGGCATTTCATTTTAAAACTATACAACGATCAGATCGCCTCCAAACCCGACTATGTCAGTTAACTTTTACTAGTTGTACTGATTCTCCTTCGAAATAGCCTCCTCCACAATTGACATACCGCCTCCGACGTCGTTTCCACTTCCGAAAGCAATGTTGCTACGCCACTTGCTGCAGCACCTGAAACGGCGTTTGCCGATTTTCTTTCATTTATTCTATCGTTACAAATCTTCGCCATTTCAACGCGATTTCAACTTTTTTATTTCTAAAGTTCCCAGAGGACAGGAGTGGAGAGTACGGAGGACAAGAGGGCACAGTGATTTCTTTTTTAAGGCAGCAGTCATGCATTAAGAGGCAAATGTTCATGGCCGCGGCGGATTAGCCGCGCGTACTGGAGCGCCGTGTTGCGGTGCGCGCGGCCCGTCGGGGGTTCTAATCCCCCCTCGGGCATGGATGTTTGCGTCGTCTTTAGTATAATTTATTTCATAAGTAGTTTGTAAGTTTAGGGACTGATGACCTCGCAGTTGCTCGGATTGTTTTTAGTTAGGGATGGGGGAAGGAAATCGGCCGTGCCCTTTCTCAGGAACCATCCAGACAGTTTCCTCTAATGATTTAGAGAAACCACAGAAAACCTAAATCCGGATGGCCGGAGGTGGAGTTGAACCACCATCTTCCCGAATGAGGGTCCAGTCTGTTACCACTGTGCTACCTCGCTCGGTGTATTTTGAGTGGGGGATCTTTGAAACGCAGTCTGTTTATTACTTCTTCACGAATTGTCACCCGCTGGCTGTTGATTTTATTATACTCCCTCAAAAAATATTCCTTTATCTCATGTTAGGTGAGTTTGCGCAATTGTACCAGCAACAATCCAAGATTTGACTAGTTGTATATCTACCACATTCGTATGGCTGTTTGCTCACACCGGGCCCCAAAATTACAATGCAGAGCATAGAAGGCTAAGAGAAGATAATAGCAACGTCGAAACTGCAAAGCCCCGTATTATACCACGTATTTTTAGCAAATTATCATTTCTTGACGTCAGGTGTTATTGGCTGTTTAAATGACAGCATTGTATCAAATATAGCTCCAAAATACCCGGTTTGTAACAGATTTAGTGAGAGTAATGTAAATGGGAGGTATTTTTAATTTGGACGAATTGCAGCCAGGTTATTAAGGCCAAGATGGAAGGTTGCGCGGCGGAGTGCGTTAACGTGCAAATTATCATAGAGAGAACATCGGGATGACGGAAGGAGGAAAGCTCGCCCCAAACAGAGCGTACGCTGGCCTGGCTAGCCAGTGCGTGGAACACACGGCGCGGTCTCCCGAGAACCGCCGCCTCACGCTTTGCTGGATGCGTCGCGCACGGACTAGAGAACACCGTTCTCTCAGCTTACAACTCGCCTACACAAAAAAAACTGGGTTACATTTTAATGCTATTTAAAGAAACGTCACACCTCGTAGCCCATGGCGTAGTAAAACAAGTAGGACGTTTGCTTCTACAGCATTGCGGTGTTCTAACACTGTGGTTTGAACAATTCCGCCATTCGATTACATAAAAACTGTTTATTGCACGATCATGATTGAGGCCTTACACCAGTGTCAAGTTTCACAATGTTAAAAAAGCGACAGCTGTCAAATACGCCATCGTTGAAATATGTTTTATAAAAGTAAAGTAGCAAATTGAAAATATTAAAGGTAGCCTTTATTTTGCTATAAAACGGTCGAAACGGGTGATAATGAAGTAGGAACAATGTAAAGAATACAGAACGCAAACAACTCCAACATTCATAACTGTAGACATCAACGTTTTGTTTTTACAACTTAACGAAGTTGCACACATTTAAATTTGGAATGTTTTTTAAACCTAAGGGAACAAACTGCAGAGGTCATGGGTCCTTAGACTTACCAACAACTTAAGCAATACACAAACTCATGCCAGAGGGAGGACTCGAACCTTCGACAGTAGCGGGTGCGCTATCCATGACAAGGCGCCGCGGCCCGCGCGGATTTGCACACATTCCGTCAGCTGTTTAATATGCTCAGCATGGGGTGTGACCCGCTCTGGCAGCAATACACGCCTGACGACGGAGCATGCTATCAATGATATCATCAATCTCATGCTGAGGCAACAACGCTCGTTCTTCCTGCAGAACTGCTCGGAAGTATTGTAGAATGGTTGGTGGATGCAATCCGTCTCCGTATTGCACTCCAGACTTGTTCTGCGGCATTCAAATCAGGCGAGAGAGTAGGTCACACCCTACTGCGTTTCGAAGAAAACAACAACCGCCCGTACTCCATGAGGCTGAGCATTATCGTCGATCAACAACCACACGAGGCCCGATGATCCCGTTACAATTCTTGATTGCGGTTAAACCTTGTCGATTCGCAAGAACAATTTCATGAAGAGGTGATGGAGTGTGTAATATACCTCCCTACACGCATCCCATTAGGCACCATCCTCCATATCGGTCTCTTTACTCAATGTTTGACCATGTTAGTGACTGTCGATGTCCCCAATGGAGACGTTCCTCACTCTGAAGACGCGTAAGAGGTAAACACACAGCAGGCCTCCAACTACAGGGGACACACTGCTGCAGTCGTCTACATACTGTTTGCCTCGATGCAACTCTTCCAGTGGATACTGTGAGGTCTGATTCCAGTTGCCGTGCGGTACCTCGGCGGTATCGACGTGTCCTTACAGGCAAATAACAGCCCTCTTTTTCTGATTTCACACGTGGTCGGCCCGGCCCTGGCTTTCGGGACACAGTTTCGGACCCTATAGACTGTCGCCACATCCGAGAAACAACCCATTAAGCCAGCGGGCTACATCGGTTTGAGACTGTACTGCTTCCATCCTTCCCATGGCCTTCCACCGCAGAGTGTCTGGTCGGCTTCTTCTCTGTATCACTGCAGCGTCGTCAATATGTGCACAGCGATTGTGGCTTTGGGACTACCCAGCAAACATCACCCCGTCTCAGAGGTATCGGAGGTTATCGTCGGCGTGGTTGTACGCTGACCACAATGTCGTCTTCCGTGAGGAACACGATTGTAGAGGCAATTGATGACAGTTTGTATGGTTATATGGTGAATACGACACGGGATAGGGAAATAGCGGTATGATGCTTTAAGAATGGACGCCAATGTCTACTTACTTTCCATACAAAATGGAAGTGTCATTGTGACAAGTTTGAGTCTGACGGACAGAGTGAGCTGCAATCTGCGCCTGTTTGCTGATGATGCTGTGGTGTACAAGAGGGTATCATTGATTGACTGTATAGGATGCAGGATGACTTTGGCTAAATTTCAAGGTGATGAGAGGAATGGCAACTAGCGCTAAATGTAGAAAATGTAAGGTGATGCAGATGAGTAGGAGACAGAATCCTGCAATGTTAAAATACAGCATTAGTAGTGTGCTACTTGACAGAGTCGCGTCAAATGCCCAGGCGTAACGCTGCACTGCGATATGAAATGGAACGAGCATGTAAGGTCATGGGAAAGGCAAATGGTCGACTTCGATATATTGGGAGAATTTTGGGAAAAGTGTGATTCGTCTGTAAAGGAGATCGCATAGAAGACGCTTGTACGACCCCCATTTTGAGTATTGCTTAAGTGTTTGGGATCTTCACCAGATCAGTTTCAAGGAGGACATACAGTTCAGAAGCGAGCGACGAGGTTTGCATCTGGTAGATTCGATCAATGCGCGAGTGTTACCGAAATACTTCTGTAACTCAACTGGGAGTCGCTGGAGGGGAGAAACGTCCTTTTCGAGAAACACTGTTGACATTCGGAGGGCCGGAATTATGACGCAGACTGCAGAAAGATTCTACTGCCAACAACCTACATTTCACGTAAAGACCACAAGGATAAGATTAGAGAGATTGGGGCTTGTACGGATGCATAGAAGTATTCACTTTTCCCTCTTTCTTTATCGGAGTGGAACAGAAAAGCAAGTAACTAGTAGTGGTACTGAGTACCCTCCGCGTAGTTTACGGAGTATGTATGTAGAGGTAGATGATAGAGATTACGAAATATCTCAAGGTGGAAATCATGCTCGTTTAATAAAAATATTTAGTCAAATGGTAGAATTTCCGTTGAAACATTACTGCATAACTGTAGTGCACACTAATGAAAAGATGGTTGAACATTTTGCTTGAGGACCAATCTGGTTACTTTATACACAGAAGACCACACCATGCAGCCGACTGACAGCTGCTTCGTCCTCCGCCGGAGGCTCAGCTGTGCGGCAGTTTTGGCGGACTATTTTACTAGCGTACTGTTTTCTCAGCCGCCAAGGTCGGCTTTTGAAAACAGAGACGCTACATCATTCCCAAGCAGCACTTTAACTGTCCTCGTTGAGCTGAGTTGGCACCATTCCCATTATCCCAAGAAGGAAAAATCTTGAGTAATAATGGTGCAAACTACACCGAAAAACTTTCAGAGACTGTTCAGGGCTATATTCTGAATATGGTGGTGTAAGGTACCCAGCGGCTTGTTATAGAAGCCGCGGCGGATTAGCCGCGTGTACTGGAGCGCCGTGTTGCGGTGCGCGCGGCGGTTCGTCGTCGGGGGTTCGAATGCCCCCTCGGGCACGGATGTTCGTGCCGTCTTTAATATAAGTTAATTCATAAGTAGTTTGTAAGTTTAGGGACTAATGACCCAGTAGTTAAGTTCCATAAGCTCTACAAACATTTGAATATTTGTTATAGAAATTTATTCTGTTTCTTACCGCCGTCACCCATGATTCTGTGAAAACACCTTACAGCGAAAAAGTCAGTAATATGTAATAACCTAAATAAACAGAACTCTTAGTAAGGTAACAAACCTCAGACGAAACACTATACTGTGATGGGACAGTCGTCGATATGGAAACAGCTCAGCATCAGTCGTCGTCCTCACGAGTTCACTGAGCTGATACACGAGATTCATATTTCGGCAAAACGATTTCCCCTTTTTTTCCGTCGCTGAGTGACCAAGGTAACCTTTATTCACCATTTTCTTTATTTTCAGTTACAAACGAGACTCCCTCTCAAGATTAATAACGCTTAATCTTTATTCATCATGGATTCATGGGATAGCTGCACACATCCATGCCACCTCCGACGGCAAACAATCGGGTGCTTCACAGCAAGGCGCATTAGAACGCTCGGCCACTCTACTGCGGCTGTTGTACTATCATATCTACAGGCTGTTGTGGGGTACAATACATTTACTTAAAAACATAAATCATAAACAGAGACTCAGTTCGTCTGACCGAGGTAAGCGGTGTAATAAAGGCCCAGTGAGATAATGCAGTGGTATTTTAAAATTCGTTCTTAAGGTTTCCTTGAACTGATTAAAAATATAACGTTGCCATGAACTATCCTCGGGAAACGTATCGTGTTGATGCTGTTCCGATCCTTCGATCAATTAACTTCAGTCCGTGTGGGAACCTCCGCACGGTCTGAGGCACAATGTGACGGATTGCTCGGCCACTCCCGTCGGAGTTTCGAATCCCCACTCGGAGATGGGTGTATGTGTTGTCCTTACCATAAGTTAGTTTAGGTAATTTGGAAGTCTAGGGACCCATGACTTCCGCAGTTTAGTCCCTTAGATTTACAACTACACTCCTGGAAAATGAATAAAGAACACCGTGAATTCGTCAATCCAGCAGATCGAAATTTTATTGAAACATTCTTGAGGATGTATACATCACACGATCACGCAGTCAGAACCAAACGGACGTCAGTACAGTCACCAGAGCCTGCACAATGTCGACGCTAGTATCGTGTATACCTTCCTTTTGCAGCAACGCAGGTTGCAACTTTCTCGTGAAGACGATCGTAGAGGTGTCGAATAAAGTCTTACGGTGTGGCCTGACATGAAATTTCCATCTCATTTCTCAGTTGAACCAGATCTCGTGGTGGTCTTTTAGACCGCGCCAAGATGACGTTTCATCTGGTCCCCGACATGTTCAGCCGCGGCGGATTAGCCGTGCGCACTGGGGCGCCGTGCTGAGGTGCACGCGGCCGTCCGCCATGGGGGGTTAGAGACCCCCCTCGGGCATGGATGTATGTGTTGTCCTTAGGTTAGTTCAACTTGGTTTAAGTAGTTTGTAAGCAAGGTACAAATAACCAAGCAGTTAAGTTCCATAGATTTACGAACATTTTAACATTTCGACATGCTCAATGGGGGACAGATCTGGGGATGACGATGGGCAGGATAGTTGACGTACGCCTAGAAGAGCACGTTGGGTTTTACGGGATGTGTGTGGACGTGCATTGTCCTGTTGGAAAAGTACATCGCCTTGTTGGTGCATGAACGGTGGCAAGATTTCAATGTACCATGAACTGTTCAACGTTTCCACAACTAACACCAGAGGACTATATTGTCCCAGTGAATTACGTATGGTACGATAGTTTCGTCAGTTGCCATATTGTGGGAGTAGGCGTTGTCTTCACAGGTACTTGACTATAAAACGTGGAAACTGTGAGACTGTTCTTGGCCTTCTTACAAGAACGACTTCTTTTCATGCGTTTCACACGAAATAGTGCAAAATATAACCTTTCTACAGCCACAAGAACAACGCTGTTTTTGTGCCATCGACGTGACGTTTTTGGGAAACGTTAATTACTGGCAAGTATATTTTGAAAAAGAAAATATCTTGTAGAATGATCGCAAGTGTTTCCCACTACGGCTTCAAATAATGTATAATCTTGATACTGTACTGAGAAAATTAGAGATAGTGTGTGTTTGTGCTGAAATATCTATGTCCATGTAAGCAACAAACTTGACGTATGGTTGTAATTGCAGGACTTATTGACACCTGAAGTAGTCGATAGGGAGTTGGCAGTAGCGGGGTGGCTGCTATTCAGTAACGATCGCATTCGTTCTCATACGCAGTTCCGCCGCCCGAAATTGTCCCGACCTGCTCATTCCCCCAGACGTTGCGTGTACGTATATCGTTATTCCACGACTCCCCCGCTCTCCCACACGGCCCGGTACCTGTGGGAGCAATTTCCGCCTGGAGATCCGAAGCCGGGCTATTGCGGCGGCAGGATATTTCACCCCTGAGTAGAGCCTGTCCGCTTTCTGGCCGCACCTCTGCTAGACACGGAAACAGCGTTTCACGCCACCTTGCCGTCTGCTCTATAATTACATTAAAAGCCTAAAAAACGGATACCCTTGAATACAGCTCCTAAGCTAATTAACGACTGGGTTTTCGTTATTAGACCATGCGGCGAAACAAATTTTTCTCCTTTCCTGTGTAAGTGAAGGTATCAATATAACGTAACGTAAAACCAATCGTGGCTGGTTGCCGTTCATCATCAACAAGGTATTTCATATAATAGCCACTGACTCCAACAATATATTTACTTTTAATGTACATATAAGAGCATACTAACAAATTTCTATGGAATTACGAGACATTTTAACTACGAAGTCTTCCCAGACGGCATTATTCAGAATGTCGACTTTTTACGTAATACATCAATATGGCCTATGGAAAATTCGAGTATCATGCAAGCACTTTCGATAGTGTTTCAGAATTGAAATATTTTTGTGTCACCGTAAGGTGTTTGTTGTCCCAGACTGTTGTGTTGAGCTTCCTGGAAGTATTCGCGCTTTGCCTGTTCTTTCGAAGGAGACGCCACATGTATAATATACACAATATGCCGGTGACGGACAATGATCCTTTCGTTAGTGGGGAGAAGTGGGCATGTTTGTGGCCCTTACTCTTACGGGAATTCGTTTCATAACTACGAGTTTGAGTACTATGGGCAGGGTGAAGCTGGGAATTTGTATCTGACGGGAGTACTTAGGCAGTCCTTACAAGTGCGATTATCACTGTATCCCCAGTGGTGTAGGGGTCAGTGCAACTGCCTAGCAAGCAGGAACCCGGGTTCGAATTCCGGCTGGGTACACATTTTCAGCTTTGCCCATTCGCAGTTGATGTCATCTATTCTGTGAATATGAAACAATAACAACTGCAGTATCAGAAGTGACGTCTGTTCTTTCGAAACAGACGCCACATGTATATACTTTACATTTGTTTTATCTTGAGTGTCAATTGTAATTTCCTTCACAACGCGTCGATACGCTGCAGATCCTCTTCAATTTCCAGTGCTGCGACGTATTGAACAAAACTGCTATGGTCATCAGTCCCTGGACTTACAAACTACTTAAACCAATTTACATTAAGCACAGTACACATAGCCATTCCCGAAGGAGTACTCTAATCTCCGGTGGGAGCTACAGCCCAGTCCGTAACATGATGCCTTAGACCACGCGGCCACTCCCGAGGTGCGAGGGGGTATCCGAGCGGTCTGGAGCGCCACGTTGCGCATCGCGAGGTCTCCCGCGTCGGAGGTTCGAATCCTCCCTCGGGCATGGATGTTTGTGTTGTCTTTAGTATAAGTTAGTTGATAAGCAGTTTGTAAGTTTAGGGACTGATGACCCGGCAGTTAATCCCATTGGAAGATTTTTGATTTTGAGCCACTCCCGAGCGGTGCCTCATTGAACTTCCGATGTTATCTACGAGGTCAGGTGAAAAGCAACGGTCCTGTAACACTCCTCTTTGGTACTCCAGAAATCGCTTTCAGGTCTGAAGACTTCTCTACACTGAGAATGACATGCTACGTTATGTTAGCCAGTACCTCCTCAATCCTGTCTCACATCTGGTGTGATATTCCACATGCTCGCACTTCGTTCATCAGGCGACTGTGTGGAACAATCTCAAACGCTTTCCCTAAGTAGAGAAACAGAGCATCTACCTGGGAGCCTGTATTTGCTGCCCTCTGTATCTCGTGGATAAATACCTCGAGCTGGGTATCACGTGATCGTCGATTTCGGAAACCTTGTTCAGTCGAAAAAGCAGAATTTGTGGACTAAATTCAACAACACGCTGTAATATGCATTGATCGCAAAATTAAGCCCCTCCACCATCAATGTTTTATATTTCCCTGTAAAAAACAGCAATGAGCTCCCAACAAAGCGAGGCGCAGTTATTTTTCCTGGAAGCGGAGTATCGTGGCGGCCGCGAGGCTAGAAGGCGAGAAACAGATTAAATTGGTGGCAGGTGCGCTGGGAAATTAAAAAGCGTCGCTCTTACACGCGGCGCAGTGGCGCGTGCTGCTGAAAAATCAGTCGCTCGCCAGGCTTTAGTATCCCGCCGCTGCAGCGGAGTCGCCCTCGGTTTTACGGGCAATGAAATGTGGCGCATTTACGATCCACCGTGGTGCGCGCTAATACGATTAACGCTGCCGACACTGCCGGCCGCGAATACAGAGCACAGTTTGCTGACGCGGACGCAAACTCGCCCGCGCCACAATCTGACGCTCCGAGTGGAAAACGCCCGCCGCGCACCTAGCCCTCCCCAAAACCGTCCAACTCCCTTGTTTCTGCGTTTCACTTTAGTTGGCTGTTTTATAATACACTGCTATCCTGGTAATTTAATCCCCCTCCCGGCTCTCTCTCTCTCTCTCTCTCTCTCTCTCTCTCTTACACACACACACACACACACACACACACACACACACACACACACACACACAACTGTACTTCCAACTCTTACCACCCAAAATATGCAAAAGTTGGTTCGAGTACAACTGCGTTTTAGCCAAGCCTTCACCTCTCACCGATTTGAGGAGTCGCCAGAAACGACACGTGGTTCGGATACCACGTTAAACTGTAGGTCCCCTTTCCCCGGTTGGATAACTGGGCTAGGCTAGGGACACGCAAGTCGCCGAAGTGGCGTCCAATTGAAAGACTTGCACCAGGCAGCTGAGTTACACGATTATTATTAATCTGAGAAGCTTCACATGGGTATCAGTTTAGTATAGATAGGGGACGGGTAACAACATCGAAACATTGCCAGAAACACACGCTTGAATCTAAACCTGAAGATAGCGATGTTGCATTCGACCACGAACGGCATCTAAGATCCGTGTTCCGAGATGGCAGACCCGAGAGTGAATTCTCTTATCTCCAAAAATGTTCAAATGTTTGTAAATCTATCGGACAAAACTGCGTGGTCATCAGTCCGTAGCTTACAAACTACTTAAACTACGGTAAACTAACCTAAGGACAACACACACACACACACACACACACACACACACACACACACACACACACACGCCCCAGGGAGGACTCTAACCTCCACGGCGAGCAACCACACGCTCCGCAGCGAGACGCTTTAGGACCGCTCGGCTACTCCACCGTGGATCTCTCATCTCCCCGGCCAGAAGTCAATATGGACGCCCTGTGTTCTTCTGAGTGAATGAGGCGTGCCCTCTATCCATGTACCGAGAGAGGTCGCACAGTGGTAACACACTGACCTTTCATTCGAGAGGACGGTGGTTCAAACCCGCTTCCGGCCATCCAGATTTAGCTTCAGTATGATTTCCCTGAAGCATTCCACGCAAATACCGGGATGGTTCCATTGAAAGAGTGCAGCCGATTTCCTTACCCAAAGCAATCCAAGCTTGAGCTCGGCCTCTTATGACCACACTGTCGACGGATCGTTAAACATTAATCTCTCTTTCTTTCCCTTGTTCTCTATTCACTTCCATAATCGTTACCTGCACTTGCCACTATTTTGCAGGATGAATCCCTCTGTAAACTTTGTAAGACCTATATTAATACACTTCAAGACGACTGGACGCTGTTTCGAATCCCAATGGCTTTTTTTGACCTATTAGGCATGGTAATAGGGTGTGTTCGTGTCGTTTCCATATGTTTGTCAAACCCCTGTATTTCCTGTATTTGACACCTGGTTGCATTCGATATGACAATCAGGATACAGATTTGCATAATGACTCTTCCTGACTTGAGAAATCAGAGACCAAAGCGAGGTATTAGTCATTTTGGAGACTATCTCCTTTTACCTGACCAATGGCAACATACCGCTCGTAAATATTCGGAAGGATTTGGGGTCAAAAACCTCGTTCAGCAAGCCTTAGGTTCTCATTCGCCTCACGGGAATGGTCGTTTGGTCTTGAGCGCCACGTGACGTATCGCGCGGCCATTCACATCGGAGGTTCTGGTCGTCCCTCGGGCAGGGGTGTGTATGTTATCTTCAGCGTTAGTTAGTTAAGTAGTTTGTAAGTCTTTGGATTGATGACCACAGAAGTTTGGTGACTTAGAATTACAAACACCTGAATATTTAGGTTCTTCGTTTTCCTAAATCACTTTAGGTGGTTGCGATTGAGTCTTTCTCCTCACCGTTCTTCAGTGTAAGGCAGAGCACTGCGTCTAATCACCCAGGAACCTAAAACTACAAAATGTTCAAATGTTTGTAGAGCTTATGGGACTTAACTATGGGGTCATCAGTCCCTAAACTTACAAACTACTTATGAACTATTTAATCCTAAGGACGGCACAAATATCCATGCCCGAGGGGAGATTCGAACCCCCGACCGTAGTGGCCGTGCAGACCGTGACTGGCGCGCCGCAGTCCCCTCGGCCACCGCGGCCGGCCCGTAATTTATGAATGGCTCCTTAGTTCTGATTACTACATACCTTATAAAACATTTATAAGAACAGAGGTACCTGCGAGTACAACGGAAATGCTCCGGCAGATACTCACATGTTACACCTTGGAAGAAAATCACCGAAATATGTAGTTCCCAAAAACTTTGCATATTAAATCAAATATGTGATTTACCGAGTTACATGTCGCCGTTATGTCTAAACTGACCGTAGAGCTAAGGACAGTTGTTACAACCCCGGGCACTCAGATAACCTTCGTCAGTCACTTAGCATTTCCTTCGCCACTGAAAATGTTCTTTAATGTGCAAAATGCCAGGTCGCACCCAGGTTCGGAGTCCATGTTGAAGTCATCCTGTAATTGGCCGTTTATAGGTCTATATGACCATGTGGTGTTTAAACCTACTCTATAATTGCGTAAACTTCCGCGGCCAGCGTCAGTGGACGTAAACGTTCTCTGGGCGTCGAACTGCGTCATATTGTAAAGATGGCTAATACTGAGACAACCATCACCGAGCAAGGTGACGCAGAGGACGGCGGTTCAAATCCACTTCCGGCTATCCACATTTAGGTTTCTCGTGATTTCCCTAAATCACTCCAGAGAAGTGCCGGGATGGTTTCCTTCATAGAACACGGCCGATTTCCTTCCCCATCCCCGACAAAAACTGTTTAAGTGTGTGCTCCGTCTCTAACGATGATCACGCTATCGACGGGACGTTAAATCTTTCCAAAGTTGAATTCATAATGTGGGAATGAAATATTAAAATTCAGTGTTTTCTGTATTATACAGTGCACTAGGAATTAGATTAGGTAACGAAACAACGAAGGTTTTGTTACTTGGGTAGTAAAATAACATGCGATGGTCGCAGTACAGAGGATATAAAATGCAGAATGGCAATGGGAAGAAGAGCATTTTTGAAAAAGAGAAATTTGCTAACATCGAATATTAATTTAAGTGTAAGGAAGTCATTTCTGAAGGCATTTGTGTGGAGTGTTGCCTTGTACGGGAGTGAAACATGGACGATAAGCAGTTCGGACAGGAAGAGCGTAGAGGCTTTTGAAATGTGGTGCTACAGAAGAATGCTGAAGATTAGGTGGGTAGATCGCATAACTAATGAAGAGGTACTGAACAGAATTGGCGAGAAAAGGAATTTTTGGCATACCCTGACCAAAAGAAGGGTTCGCTTGGTAGGACACATTCTTAGACATCGAGGAATCGTAAATTTAGCATTGGAGGGAAGTGTGTGGGGAAAAAATCGCAGAGGGAGACCAAGAGACGCGTATAGTAAGCAGATTCAAGTGGATGTGGGTTGCCGTTCTTATGAGGAGATGAAAGGCTTGCTCAGGATAGAGTAGGGTGGAGAGCTGCGTCAAACCAGTCTCTGGACTGAAGACCATAACAACAACAACAACAACAACAAAGTGCACTGAACATCAAATCGTATTTTAAAATTTTTGATCGAATTATTGTTTTCTTATGTCACGTATTTTACGCAAACAACATACGTTTGTATCAGGGTGTTTTATTACTTGGGACTTTATTTTGTTTATAGTTAACACTGTCAGATCAATAATGCTAACCTTATGTTCCCCACAGCGCCAAGGACAAGACAATTCACTGCTGAAATAAAATAACATGAACCACACTCACGCTCACACTCACAGCTACGTACCGACGGGCAACGTAGCAGAACCTCCAAAACGGATAAATTAATGCCTCAAAAGTGGCTACACGCCGTACCAAGCAGATAAATGTACTAGAAGCATGTTGTTCGTCAACAACAAAGCAATTTTAAGGACTGATACAAATCATACGATATAAATCCGCGTTTAATACGTTGTTGTCGAGGAACAACACTGGGAATGAAATGGTTAAACCATAATCTTCCTTTCTTAAAACAGCCGTCGGGTACACCTGGAAGGAGGCCACTAACGTACCTGAACATTGAGTAATAGCCATCTTTACAATACGGCGTGCTAAAACACCCACAAAAGTTTGTCATTTAACTTCGAATTGTGACAGCATCTTTTTCCCTGCATCGATTATGAATGTAGGCCGAGCGATTATCTTTTCACAGCGCCAATGGACTATTCCACCCAGATAAAGTTTATAGTATTTAAATTTCATTAGGAAAAGACCCAGGAAATAAATTCGCTCAGGCGACGCTGAAGATTCATTTCTTAATTTGACCGGTATCTGCTGCAGTCGCTGTGCTCGGCGTATTTCACGTTGTCAGCTCCGGATCACTTGAAACGCACAAAAAGAAGGGCGGTCGCCGGCTGTTTGGTCTCCCGTAACGACTCCACAAGTCGCAAAAACGCCAGCGATAACGGGAACGACCGCGGACTGGCCGTAGCGAAAGACGCTCTTTTAAGTCACATACATACTCCGTTTGCACACAACTCACACGATAATTTACAGCAAAGCTAATTACACATCTGGGAGTAATTTCTTGTCTTTCCAAACAATCACCACTGCTTAGCAGCTGCTGCTTGAAGAATAACAGTAATAACAAGACTAATATTATTTGCATGTCAGTGCCAGATTACATCTGCCTTGTTATATAATATCTGCTAAAGCGGAGCGAACAAGGCACTTGTATAAACAATTTTCTGCTCTCTACTCCACTGTGCACGATTTTTTTCCTCTTATTCCAAGATTAACGTCCCACTGATAGCGAGGTCATTAAGGGAGGGACGCAAGGTTAAAGATATTTTTGGTCGTAGCTGAGACGAGAGACCTCGAACTTACGGCTGTAATGCGGCGTGAAAAAATAATTGGTACTGTTTAGATCAGCGGTTTCCCCAACTTTTACGGCCATTAGCCGCTTAAAAAATAACTCTTGCCTCGTGGAACGCTAACCAAACACACTTTTAATGAGGCCACAACGAAGCATATTTTAATGCTAGTGCGCAGCACTTTAAAAGTATGGGCAAAACTGGCTCCCCAATATCAAATAAGTTGATTCTAATCACTTAAATTTCTTGAGCCCAAGTTTTATATACAAGCTACATTTTTTACTTTTCCGTAACTCCTCAGCATTGTTTTACAGAAAACTTCCGTTTCGCCGAACGTACTTAAGATCTGTGCGTCCTACAATTCTGAGTTGATTACTACAGGACGTGGTAAATGAAACCAGCCTGGAGGACAGAGTTCCAGGGCACAAAGAAACTCAGTAGAGGAAAGGAAATACAGCATCAACCTGACTATAGCAGATGCTGAAAGTGACCACCTGTCACTTGTGGGCCCTGGTCAGCAAATTTCTCGAGGCAGATCGAAGCTGGACAGAATTACTGCCACTTCACCCTATATATTCTGCTGCAGTTCTGGAAGATTATGAGGGTTGTGGCGATACACCTTAGACTTCACGGCATCCCAATGACGGATCAGGTGAGCTGGGTGGTCAGCTAGCGCCGCGACCTCTGTTAACGAATCTGTTAGGCAGGAAGATTCTGTAAATTTGCTCCAAGGTTTGGCCGACTGTATGGGCAGTTTCTACAACTGCAGATTTTCTCCTTGTCCTTAAATGCTTCTACAAATGTTTTCAAAATCGTATCCATTCGTCGAGGCTGCTATAATTTGCTACATCCTCTAAAACGAATTTTGGAAGGTTTATACAACGTTTCTAACAGCGGGCATCATGTAATTTGATGCCGTCATAAAACCGAGCGAGGTGAAGTACTGAATAGGACATGGTACTCTTACTTGGAACGAGTGGGATTTATATCCCTCTCCTATCTCTGGGATCCCCCAGTTTTACAAACTCACAGATTATTAATAGTGAAATGATCTCTATGAAAGTAACATAATTCCTTTTCCACCGTTTCCAAAATAAGTAGCACGTCAACGTCGACAGTAGGTGATTCCTTACTTTAATTTAGAGATTGGCAACTTCGGAACCTTCTCTAGCAGAAATATGCCGCAAAAATCACCTTTTGCCACTGGGTATTACGTCGACGTCCATTACAAATACGTCGTATTTTATGTCTACAATGGTTGTAAATAAGCCCAGTTTTTCATTCGAATGTCGTCTTTATAACTTTCTCACAGTTCATTCCTTCGTGTAATCTACTGCCCAGAGCTATTAACAACACATGAAGGGTTCACTAGAAACTGGTGGGGAAAATTTAACAAAATACGTTACTAGTACTTTCCCTATACAAACAGCCTGTTCGAAAAGACTGGAAGATAGGAAAACCTCCGGAAAAAACTTTCTTTCGACGGCCTACTTTAAGTGTTTAAACATGTCGCAGCAAAAATGTAATTTGTGTGTGACATCACTGTATCCAGCTTGGAGACAAGGAAAAATCGAAAAGGACTACGCTATACTCGTCCTTGTAAGACGAGATCGGCGATGTTCTGTTGCCTGCTAAGCGTTCAAGGACAAACAACTTTCGTGCTCAGAATTCCAAGCCCTTTGAAAATTATTCTGTAGTCTTTTTTCGATTTATGTTCAAGGTGGGACAGTCACAGTAGAGACATATTCCTACGTTATCTTTTGAGGCACAAGCTGTCAAGTATTACACGATAACCCACGCACGTCGTTTCGTACATATGGTTATACACAAGTTCCACATTTTTCCCCTCTTTTTATTTCTTTACTTTTCTTTCTTTATACAGCTTGTCAGATCAAGCATTTTCCTTCCACAGAGCTGTTTTGCAGGAATTTTCTGACGACTACCAACAATTTAAAAAGAAAAGGGAAAATAATTCTGGAGCAACTTTTCTTTCGCGATTCGCGCAGATTGTGAAGTAAAACTATTTTGGAAGTAATATTAAATATATTGTGGAAATCCGTTGAAGAAAATGAAGATATTAGATGTAGTAGGTCTATACAAAACCCGCCATTAGAAACTGCAACTTAAGTGCATCACAAGCAAAGGAATTGAAGATGGCACGCCTTCACGACAGCAGAAGCAGGATAAAAGGGGGGGGGGGGGGGGGATCACACATGAAGAGAGGGATATAATATAAAGCAGAGACCACTTATGAACTTCGGCAAATTGACACAAAGGTGAAATTATACGCGTAAGTTGGAAAATAAGACTGTAAGGCATTTTAGGCAATACATTCTGCACTGAAATAAAACCGAGTGCCAAACGTTAGCACTTACCCCATACCTAGATACGTTCCACAGCATGTGCAGCACTTTTATTGCTGTGTGTGTGGTAACACACACACGACTCGCATTCGGGTGGACGGTGGTTCAAACCCGCCTACAGCCATCCTGATTATGTTTCCCGTGATTACCCTTTATCACTCCAGGCAAATGCGCGAGTTTCTTTCCGGCCGATTTCCTACTCTGACCTTAGCAAAAACTAATCCGAGTGTGTGCTTTGTCTGTAATGATCACGATGTCGACGAGATGGTGAACTCTCGTCGTCTTTAGTGGGAGGAGAGAGAGAGAGAGAGAGAGAGAGAGAGAGAGAGAGAGAGAGAGAGATGGTAGACCTCTTCCGCTGTTACACTGCTCTTCCTATTTTCGGCGAAGCCCACGTGCGTACACACACACACACACACACACACACACACACACACACACACACAGTCAGACAGACGAGAGAGAGAGAGAGAGAAGTCGGGACGTTATTTCCACTCCTGTACCGTGGGAATGTACAAGCGTAGGCCACGCGAAGGGCGCGTCTCCAGGTATACAGGGTGTTCCTCAATTTCCCACAACTTCCCAGGGCGCGTAGAGAGCGCTGGGTACACAGCTGCGGAGGCGCCCATGTTTGGAAACGTAACGTCTGCATTCCAAACAAACACGCTACCGACTCCGTTCCACCATCTCGCTTCAGCTGGGTGAAAGGCTGATAGCAATTTACAGTTCCTCTGATAATATTTACACATTTCGTGGTACCTACTCCCACCAGACACCGCTGTTGTAGCGGCTGAACGAAATGTCAGACACAATAGCTAGGCTGCGCCTTTACGCAAGTATACAGTATTTGTTTTAACATGTAATCATCATTCGCCATTGTTTTAGCATCCTCAGTGTTTCTTTTTTTATTTATCGTCCAGAATCGACAAGGGATCTCAAATCGATTCCATATTTCTGGATTTCCGGAAGGCTTTTGATACTGTACCCCACAAGCGGCTTCTAATGAAATTGCGTGCTTATGGAATATCTCCCCAATTGTGCGATTGGATTCACGATTTCCTATCAGAAAGGACACAGTTCGTTGTAATTGACGGTAAGTCATCGAGTAAAACAGAAGTGATATCTGGCGTTCCACAGGGAAGCGTTATTGGTCCCCTACTCTTCCTCGTGTTTATAAACGATTTAGGAGATAATCTGAATAGCTCCCTTAGACTGTTCGCGGATGATGCTGTCGTTTATCGGTTAGTGAAGTCAACAGAGGATCAAAAGCAACTGCAAAGCGATTTAGACAAAATTTCTACTTGGTGCGAAAATTGGCAATTGACACTAAATAAAGAAAAGTGTGAAGTAATACACATGACCACTAAAAGAAATCCGCTGAACTTCAATTACGCGATAAATCAGTCAAACCTTAAGGTCGTAAATTCTACCAAATACCTAGGAGTTAAAGTTACGAACAACTTTGACTGGAGAGAACACACAGAAAATATTGTGGGGAAGGCGAACCAAAGGTTACGTTTCATTGGCAGAACGCTTAGACGATGCACCAGCTCCACCAAAGAGACTGCCTACATCACACTTGTGCGTCCTCTCTTGGAGTACTGTTGCCCCTTGTGGGACCCTCACGGGGTGGGACTGACGGAAGATATTGAGAAGGTTCAGAGAAGGGCAGCTCGTTTTGTTTTATCACGTTACGGGGGGGAAAGCGTCACGGAAATGTTGCACGAATTGGGGCGGAAATCATTAAAAGAAAGACGTTAGTCATTGCGGCGTGATCTGTTTACGAAGTTTCAATCACCGACTTTTAGTTCTGAATGTGAAAATATTTTGCTAGCACCCACCTACTTAGGGAGACATGACCATCCCAATAAAATAAGAGAAATCAGATCGAAAACGGAACGATTTAGGTGTTCTTTCTTCCCGCGCGCTATTAGAGAATGGAACGGTAGAGAAAAGTTATGAAGGTGGTTAATGAACCCTCTGCCAGGCACTTAAATGTGATTTGCAGAGTATCGATGTAGATGTAGATGAATACATGTATGCGGAATATATACAGCACAAAAATTTGTTACATAGAATTCTGTTGCGCTTTAAGTAACTTGCGTTTGCACTGTGTTTTGGATTTCAAGCAAAATCAGCCACATTACTAAATCAGGACTCCATATCATCTGCAAAACACACAGTATGTTAGGCTTATCTGTATCCGAATTTAGTTTGGAGTATAAACTTTAAACGTATGTATTGCTGGTAAAATTGTGGCGTATGCTCCCTTTTCGTCTTCTTGTTTCTGTAAATAGCGTCTCCAAGTTATAGCTTGTTATTTTTCCTCTTGCAAGTAGTTTTTTTCTTTTTCTCTTCCCAATAGAAGACCACGAAATTTTGAATTTCGTTCCATCGGTTTTCATTCTAATAATAAGAATTATATAATTTCAACACTGTATATTCATAATTCGTATTAGTTACACTATAAGCTTATTTCGACTTAAAAGTCATCTTCAGGTGTTACGCCTGCAATACGTAAGTTTTCAAAACATTTACTACTATGCTCAATACTTGTTTTATACAAAGGAAAAAGATATAATACATACCACATTCTGTTATGCTGTACATTTCCATATTATTGTGACGTGATTTCTTTTTTTCTTTCTTCTATCACGTAACTTATAATATTGAGTTGTCATGCGAGATGTTTATGAAGTTACGGATTTTGACATTTATTTGACAGCTCTCCAGAGATGTAGTATATTTACATTATTTGCACAGAGAATATATATGTATGAGTGTTGAGAGATATATTATATGATCGTTTTGTGAGTGTGCAAGGTGCAGTGGGTACTTAGAAACTATTTCGTACCTCGGTGGAATGGCCGAGCATTCTAAGGCGCCTAGCTGTGGAGGTTCGAGTCCTCCCTCGGGCGTGGGTGTATTTGTTGTCCTTAGCATCACGTCGATTAAGTAGTTTGTAAGCCTAGGAACTGATGACCAGAGTAGTTACGTCCCATAGATTTACTAACATTTCAACATTTTTGAAACTATTTCGTCAAATATGTCGCAACATTTGGGTGACTATCGTCAATATGAAACCAAGAGAAACTGGAGGCTTGCGAAAATGCAGCAATCTGTTACACAAAACAAGACGAATAAAATGCCATTTAACAATAGACGGCATGTATGCCCTTATTCGGCATGTATCCCCTTATACACGGAAACAAATCTGACGTAGGCACGGTAATTTCGAGACTGAACTATGAAGCACTGGAAATGAGTTGTGTGACGCAATGAAATGCGTGTCTTCTCACACACTGCGGAGGATATTGACACAATATGCCCCTACCCGAGTTCACACCTGAACACGTGTGGCGCGAGACATACAAACAGGTGAATATTCTGCGGTACGGGAGTAATTTCAAAGCGCATTCCTGGATGTGTGTAACTACGAATGCATACACCTTCGACAGTATAACGGCGAATCTCCCCTAACAAGGGAAATTCCCTATTACACCCGTCCCCCATGAAGATGTGCTCAAATGTTCAAATGGTTGTAAATCTATCGGACCAAACTGCGTGGTCATCAGTCCGTAGCTTACAAACTACTTAAACCTAGGTAAACTAACGTAAGGACAACACACACACCCATGCCCCAGGGAGGACTGGAACCTCCACGGCGAGCAACCACGCGCTCCGCAGCGAGACGCTTTAGACCGCTCGACTACACCGCGGGGAAGATTTGCTGCAAACTGCAACTGATAGCCCGTCAAAAGACGGAACACAGATGATACTTGGAAACAGGAGGATGCTATACAGAACAGCGAAGAAAAGGAAAAACAGAGTTACAATTACATATCGAAACTGAAGATATGTAACATTGAAAGAAATGGAACACCAACGAAGTCGTCGTTGCGTGGTCACGGTATTGCACAACCAACCGGGATATCTGTATTCAAATCTCCCACATGCTACAATTTTCAGATGTGATGAATAGTGAGCGCCGGGGAGACCTCTTGCAGAAATGAAAACGACACAAGCTTTGTCAACTACGTTACAACAAACAAACACAACAGACCAAAACCTCCAAAACGGGGGCGGAAGAGTCCTCACATGTGATACTTGTGTAGAAAAAATTAAAGATCTCTTCCATTTCCCTAAATCACTCCAGGCAAATGCCTGGATGGTTCCTTTCAAAGGGCACGGCCGCTTTCCTCCCCCATCCTTACCGAAAAATCCTAGCGTATGCTCCGTCCTTTCTCCCGTCCTTCACTGTTGCAAAGTGACGTAACAGCATTAAACAGACACAGCACTGAATACAAAGAACCAACACACGTCAGTGTGGGATTTTTAAGACGCCAATTCCGTCCCAGTGGTAAAATTCAGGATGTGGAGGAGCAGACACAGCAATTGTGGACCACCTTGTCTCAGGAGAGGATACAGCGCCTTTATAACACACTTCTTAACCGGAAACTTATGTAATGTTGCTCGTCAGTGTGGGATGCGAACCACATAGGCTTGACAGAAGAGAGACAGCCGGCCGCGGTGGCCGAGGGGACTAAGGCGATCCAGTCACGGTCTGCACGGCCACTACGGTCGGGGGTTCGAATCCACCCTCGGGCATGGATATTTGTGCCATCCTTAGTCTTGGTTCATAAGTAGTTTGTAAGTTTAGGGATTGATGACCCCGTAGTTAAGTCCCATAGACTATACAAACATTTGAACATTTTTTGAGAAGAGAAACACGTATCGTTACAGGTTAATTTAGTGCAGTGTGCGAAATTTACGATCGCCAACTCGCCATTGGCAGCTGCCCATCTGGGCTTACATAGAAATTTTATTTTCTAGAACACTGGAGTTAGATTCCATATTATACAAGCCTAAAGAGGTAAATTTTATGAGTAAGGCAGGCGTACATTTTCAGCTAGTTGTATAAGTATTTTTAATTTTTTAACATCCTTTCACAGTATTAGTGCAAATAACAGACCTCATAACCACCGCACCTTGTCTATACTCTTTCGGTTTGTTGTTCTCAACGGGTTCACTCGCATGTGCAGAACTGTGTATAAGCTGCGACTTTTCCTGCTTTGAGGTGTGGCTGTTCCCTATACAAGCAATGTGAGCAAGCAATCTGATTAGCAGATTCTACTCGGAATTTTTTTCCTGGTGTTTCACAGCTTCCAGATTCGCGAATGCGCAGAACTGTCTGGGAATGGGGTTAGACTCACGTGATTCGTGTTTTGTGGCAGTTTCTTAAAAGTTCTGAAAGCTGTTGCAGTTCCCGCGTTAGACTATTTCATATTTCTGTTTCATAGTCAATTGTAAGATGAGTATTTTAGCAAGTACCAAATACTAAAGGCAGCGTACAGGACTTGGTTGAAGACAGACACACTGGAGGATTTGCTAGTAACATCTGTGAATGGATCTCCCCTATTTGAGTTTGACGCAAAGGTGCTCCTTCTCAACAGAAAGAACACTTTACACAAAAATGAAGTGCTAGACCCCTAGACTGTGTACTGGTATATATTTTTCTATCAAACAATTTGATATGATATCATGAGAAAAGATATTCCGGAATGAAATTCGGGTTCCGGCACACAATTTTAATCTGTCAGGAAGTTTCAGTAAAGATATTATTCAAACAGTGGCAGGGAGGAGGAAGGGGAATTATTTCCTATTCATATAAATGGGTTGTGGAGACCGAAGTTATTAGACTGGCTGATGGCCTCAGAACTGTAGTTTCCCACCCTGATTTAGTGAGTGCAACAGTGTCACTGAGATAATCGGTAAACCTCAGTGCCAGTAGCTGCGAGTTGGACATTCTCTATCGCGGTACGGACATTCTCCAAGTTCCGATATGGTACGTCTCTCGAACAGTCAACCAATACATTGCTTGCCGCTACGTATCTCTCGCAAAACTAATAATACCTACTGTCCGCCACACACCAAGATGTGGCAAGCGCACTATAGATGTAAATGTGGAAGCACTGAAAGCATACAGCGTCACACAGTTATGTGCGCTCATATTGGCAAGTTCTTTATTCATTTTACTCGGGAAATTATGTAATATAGCCTTTCAACCTGTGCCATTTCGCTTACTCCTCACAGTCAGGTTGCAATACTTATCTGTTTGGTATTGTAAATCTGGACGATGAGAGTAGGCTTACGTCATATTTCTGTGACTGGTGTAGACTGGACTCGTCCTATCTGGAAGCGGTAAGTAGTACTTGGCAATTTATGGCCGGGTGCGCGGCGAGCCCATCTACGGTGGGGAAAGGTCTCGACCTGCAGGTCGCGGAGAACCTGTCGACCATGACCTTCATTAATGTCTGGTCCCAGAATCTGCTCACACAGGTCGAGAGGAACACCTTCATAAACAGCACCGGAGAGCGTGCATTAGCCGCGGTTTTTATTTTCCTTGGTGGCTGGTGTTTCGACGACAGCAAGGCCACTCTTTAAGATAGATCCGGTTTACCTGCAAGGGAGGAGTGTACTATCTACTAGCGAAATTAATTCCAACTCAAATTATTCCAAACATTTTTACGACGAGCGCCTGAAAACTGCACAAAATGTCGATGAGGGTGATCCCCTCGTTTCCTTAAACTCAAGTATTCAAAGTCACAGCGTGGTTCAGAAAATTCATGAAAAAGCCGTCCACATTAAGTGATGAACTTAACTACGTACTAACACTTAAGAATTAGCGAAGGCACTATTTATACCACTTCCTCGTGTGCTACGTTATGTTCCTTGAATGTCGGTAGACGCTGTACAGTCAACAATGAATCTCCCTCTAGAACATGAACACACTACATAACGAACTTGAAGGGAAACAGTTTGATGTAACTGTCGTATAGGGCAGGAAATTGGGGAACGATATAACCACAGAGTTAATGTCGTCCTTTCATTTGGAGAGATCTGTCGTACCAGCCCCAACACACATTCTGATATCACAAGAAATATCGCGTAACAGGACTATCCGTCATCTTGTCAGTCTTCATAGTTACGGTAGCATCAATATCTGTATATACATTCGACATAGTACGGCGCTGCAACTCTGTACTTGTAGAAATCAAAGGCGATACTTGATAGGACGATGCCAAAATTATTGGGTGAGATAAATTTCAGACAGTTTCTGCTACAAGCGACGGACATCTCGCAATACAGGCTCTCAAAGCATATAAAAACAAAAATCAAAATAAAAAATGTTCAAATGTTTATAGAGCTTATGAGACTTAACTACGGGGTCATCAGTCCCTAAACTTACAAACTACTTATGAACTAGCTACAACTAAGGACGGCACAAATATCCATGCCCGAGGGGGGATTCGAGCCCCCGACCGTAGTGGCCGTGCAGACCATGACTGGAGCGCCTCAGTCCCCTCGGCCACCGCGGCCGTAATACAGAAAGGCGGAACAGACTAATGGTATCGAAATGTGGTGTTTCATTTTACTGAAGCTCCACAAAGATACACATATAACTTACTAGTATATAAACCATTTAGAGAGTGTCAAATAGTAGTTGACACTCGTGAGTCTGCAGCTTATGATTACTGAAATCAAGATTCGTTTGCAAGAGACTGCTGTATTCCGAAATGACATAATATCTGTTTTATAAATGTAAAAGAACAATAAAACAACGTTCACTATTTTCATTGAAATAACCACTTAAATTCTAGGTTTATCTACCATATTAAAACACACGAGTGAAACTACATTTTTAAAAATAAGATACAACATGTAGCCTGAAATGACATTTTTTATACGAACAAGGGTAGATCGCATATTTAATCTCGTGTTAAAGAGTTAGTTTCTTACGAGCGAAAACGAAGTTACCTACTGTCGTCATAATTTTTCGACAGTCATGTTAAAGGAATTGCGGCGGTGGGGTAACGGTCAAGACGTACAAGTGGTGAACTTGTCTCTTATTTTATTACTTTTGTAATTCCATAGCATTATTTGTGATTATTTAGTGTGCCCTTTATTCCCTATAATTTATTCAGTATGTATAGAAAGTAGCATTTATGATCCGTCACTGTAATATGCGTACCGTATTGCAGTTTGTGAGTTCCTAACGGGGTAAACTTTTATCTACCATACTGGCGGCCTCGTGTGACTATGTTGGCAACATCAACAACACGGGAGAAAATCTTTATCAACATGTTTCGTACAGACCAAGAAATAAATATATACTCTATGGTTGACAGGTTCTTGTATGTACCCTTGTCCACATAGTGAAAAATATTGCCCTCCTAAAACGAAGATTTCATGACAAGACATACATTGCTTCACGGTTTCGAAACAACAGATGGTATGGTTTCATTTGTTTGGAAACCGTCAGATGTTTCAGTTTTGCCATCTCTACTTGACAGCCTGTGCAACACGACTGAAGAGTAAGCGCTTGGCCCACCTGGGCGGTGGCCACGTGGTGCGCTGACGTGGCAACGCGGCGCCGACCTACAGTTGAGGCTGAAGGCCGCTGGCCGAGCCCCGCGTAACGGAGCAGCAAAACAAACCGCTCCCCCCCCCCCTCCCACGCCTTTGTCTCACGCCCGGAATGCCCGCCGCGGACGCGTTTTCAGTTTGCCGGCGACTTCCTACAGCTTCCCACCCAAACACAGCACGGGGGGCGATCCCTCGACGGAAGAACGTCTTCACTAGGAGTCAGCGGAAGGCGAAAGTATGTCGTCGCTGTGGCAGTGCGACCGTGTGAACCTCTTAGAAAAGCCGCCCCGCGCCGTACACCAACTCCGACGTCCGGTCGTCATAGCGTTAGCCTTTCCTACGGTTTCTGTGCTGTGCTGTGTACCGGTACGTCTCGCCACGTGTGACTTTTCCGCACCCCTCTGCCTTTTGTCCTCCCCACTCGCTGGAATACCGCCAACAGAAGCATTTTCGGTTTCCTCTCAGAACTTCCGTCATCTCCGTCCGTTTCGCACACGAATATACCACACGTGATCCCCTTGTGGCCAGGCGCCGCTAGCTGTGGAATGCCTTCGCTTCAGGGTTACGCGGAAGGCGAAAGTATGTTGTGACTGTGGGAAAGACGGCAGCGACCTAGCACCAAAAGAAAAAATGTACTCCACCACTCCAAATCTTTTACAGCAGTGGTTCCCCGTCTGTTTCCTAATGGCACCCACAATCGTCCTATAACATTTTTCAGCCGGCCGCGGTGGCCGAGGGGACTGAGGCGCGCCAGTCACGGTCTGCACGGCCACTACGGTCGGGGGTTCGAATCCCCCCTCGGGCATGAATGTTTGTGCCGACCTTAGTCTTAGCTAGTTGATAAGTAGTTTGTAAGTTTAGGGACTGATGACCCCGTAGTTAAGTCCCATAAGCTTTACAAACATTTGAACATTTTTTGAAAATTTTTCAGAACCCGGTATAACCACTGCAGGTACTAGGTACCAAAAAAATTTTCAAATGTTTGTAAATCTGTAGGACCAAACTACTTTGGTCAGAAGTCCCTAGACTTACAAACTACTAAGACTAAGTTAACCTAAACGAAGTCCAACACACATCCATGCCCGAGGGAGGATTCAAACCTCCGCCGCGGGAAGTCTCGCGGCTATATATCAATTACTAGTAATACAAAAACAATATGTAACATAAAAATGAAGGGTGACTGTATTGCTAACAAAGATATTTAAAATTGCGAAGGAAACTTTATTTCAGAAAACATAACATTTTGTGCAATATTTTATTTTTTATTATATAGAACCAAACTACTGTGGTCATTTGTCTCTAGGGTTATATACTATTTAACCCTTCAGTGCATGACTTTTTATTTGAAGCTATAAAAACTACCACGATTAATGTATAGTGCGTATATACTGAGAAAAATATTGAAAAGATTCTGAAAATTATTGTGCGCTACTAGCGACAAAAAGTTCATAGCTGGTCAGCTATATAGTGCTTAGACGATGTACCCTATGCAGTAAATGTCACTATTATGCCTATCATCTTTCGAGAAAGTAACTCAAAATTAACAGTAGTATGTGATTGACTATTTACATGGCAAAGGAGGAATGCTAAATTAAACAAAGGCACATGTTAGGAGAAACACAATGTAGCTAACTGCTGAACTGATTCAGTAGCAGTAGGACAAACTACTAGCATATGTAACACTATGTATAGAAGCAGCTACAAATGAATTTGTAGTAAAATCTTGATAAGTTTGAGAGAGAATAAAAAAATAAGGTATGTAGTTGATGAGCTACAGTACGCATTAAAGGGTAAAACTAACTTAAACCTACCCTAAGGACAACACACACGTCGGAGGAAGGAGTCGAACCTCTGGCGGGGAAGACCGAGAAATCCCTGACAGGCTCCCAGAACTGCACGGCCATACCCGTGCAGCTGTGAGATATTCAATTTACGCAAGGTAAATACTGAACTAGTCGCGATGGCGTGAACGAGCGTTCTAATGCACCTCGCTGCGGAACGAGCGGTTGCTCGCCGACTGAGGTTCTAGTCCTCCATATGGCATCGGTGTGTGTGTGTGTGTGTGTGTGTTGCGTTAGTGTAAGTAGTTTACAAGTCTAGGGACTGATGACGGTAATTTGGTCCAATAGGTTTACAAACATTTGAACTGAACTCTTCCACGTTGACAGTGTTTTCATTAGAGACGGAAATCACGCTCCCATTGTTGGGGAAGGAAATGGGCGCTTTCATAGGAACCATCCCGGCATTTGCCTGGAATAATTTAGGAAAATCACGGAAAACTTAAATCTGGATGGCAGGAGGTGGTTTTGAACCGCCGTCCTTCCGAATGCGCCACCTCTCTCGGTATATAATGAAAGTAATATGACTCACGAAGTACATCTGTTTCATCGATAAGACATTGTACTTAGCTATTTTAAAAGTTATTCAGTGGCCCACCTGAAGAATTCCCACGATCCACACTTCGGTAAACACTGCTTTAGAGAATGGTGAGGGTGGCTGCCGCAAGGATTTGCGTAGTATTTAACTTGTAAAAACAGTGAGCGTAGCAATACACCACGAAAATATCCATATAACCGAGCTATTTGAATCGGTATACGACAAAGTATCTTTTTACAATTTATACTGCTGTACAACATTTCTCCATAGGCTCCGACATCTAAATAAGTCGTACAGAACTCAGAACAGATGTACTCTCTTTCTCTTTTAAACTCTTGGAATCATCCGCCTGGCGTATTCCCTGAAGCTGCGTGGCGAAGGTTTCTGCGATACTGGCTTACGTCACACAGTCGCCTGCTGCGTCACCAACGCCACCTGCGGCTCTACAATACCTCAAACAGGAGATTCAAACAAACACACACACATACGGACAGAAATGCCTTATACAAATTAAAATTGAAATGTGGGCGTTTGTTGAATAGTATCCAAGGCAACTATAAAAAAATACAAGACCACTGCCCTAATACAACATACACCCACTCATGAACAACATGAAACGCAGCAGCAATTTAGGCAGCCACTTCTTTCACGTGAATCTCGAGCCCGCATAACCTTTGAAAAATCGCCAAGCTTATAAAAATTGGAGACGAAGTTGTCAAAAGGGCGCAACGGTAAAGAACTGACGTGTCTGTAAGCACAGATGCAGATATTCGAAGCGCGAAATATCAACAGACCTGTATAGTGGAACAGCCTAGTGTTGTATTAAAGTAATGACTAAAGTTGAAAACTTTTTAGTGTACAACATTTGTGGTTTTTACCACAGTAACCATTATAAACAAACTAACTTCACAATAGCTGAATATGCGAGGGAACTGGATATTCATCCTACACTCCTTTCCTTTATCTTTCTGCTTCTCTCTTCCCCTCTTCTCTATGCCTGTTGCTTACCTCTGTCTTCTTAGGCTCGTCGTTATCTTTGATAATTAGCTACCTGAAAACCCGGCGTTAGTATTTATTAATTCCAATATTCAGTTACTCCATGTACTCCTCTCTCGTCCTTTTGTCCATCTGCCCCCCCCCCCCTTCTCTCTGTCTACTTACCTCTGCCTTGTCCTCATTTTACCCTTTATCCTTCGCTCTCTACCTATCTCCTTTTCCATTCTCTCTGTTCATCCCCTCCCTCCCCTATATACGAAAATTTACAATACCTGCCAAATTCATGGTGGTCGTTCAGACGGTGTCATAGTCAGAAGTAAGGTTTCCTCGCCGCGATGGAGTAGCTGAGCGGTCTAAGGCGCCTCGCTGCGGAACGCGCGGTACTCGTCGTCGGAGGTTCGAGTCCTCCCTGGGGCACGGATGTGTGTGTTGTCCTTAGGTTTCTTTACCTTAGTTGAAGTAGTTTGTAAGCTACGGATTGATGACCACGCAGTTTGGACCGATATATTTACAAACATTGGAACATTTGGACCTTGCGACTTGGTGATTGTCAAGGCAATGTATAATACCCTCGCAGGAAACTGCACGCGTTTTACTGGAAACTCGACTAATTTGTTAACTACAACAGTTACACCGACTGAATGGTGAAATGAAGAATATCTATTGATAACGTTATTAAACTGTTAACAAAATAATGACAACAACAACAATAATAATGAGAAATTTGGAGTGGGAATTAAAGTTCAGGGAGAAGAAATAAAAACTTTGCGGTTTTCCGATGACATAGTAATTTTGTCAGAGACTGCAAAGGATCTGGAAGAGCAACTGAAAGGAATGGACAGTGTCTTAAAAGGAAGATATAAGATGAACATTAACAAGAGTAAAACGAGGGTAATGGAATGTAATGTCAGAAAAAAAAATCAGGCGATGCTGAAGGAATTAAATTAGGTAATGAGACAATCAAAGTAGTAGATGAATCTTGTTATTAGGGTAGGAAGATAACTTCTGATGGCCGAAGTAAAGAAGGATAAAATGCAGAATGGTTTTGGGAAGAAAAGCCTTTCTAAAGAAGCGAAACTTGTTAACATTCAATATTAATTTAAATGTTACGAAGTCCTTTCTAAAAGCATTTGTCTTAAGTGTAGCTTTGCATGGAAATAAAACATGGACGATAAGGAGTCCAGACATAAAGATGATAGAAGCTTTTGAAATGTGGTGCTAAAGACGAATGATGAGAAAATTAGATGGGTAGATCACGTAACTAATGAGGAGGTGCTTAACCGAATTGGGGGAGAAAAGGAGTTTCTAGCATATCCTGACTAAGAGAGGGGATAAGTTGGTGGAACACATTCTGAGACATCAAGGAATCGTCAACTTAGTATTACAAGGAAGTGTGTGGGGTAAAAATCTTAGAGGGAGACCGAGGGTCGAATACAGTAAGCAGATTCAAAAGGATGTAGGTTGCGAAACGTATTCTCAGATGAAGAGACTTACACAGGACAGGGTAGCTTGGAGAGCTGCATCAAACCAGTCTGCGGACTAACCACCACCACCACCACCACCACCACCACCACCACCACCACCACTACCACGACGACTACTACGACACAAATCATTCCAAAGTAGTACTTATTACGGGTTCCTTCCATTCTACCCTGGTTTATTTGTATCAGTTTTATAAAACTTCTGTCGATCCAAGTTTTTTCTGCCAGTGTAATGAAATTTATCCTTACGCGGAACTGAGTCGAACCTTATGTAAAAATTCATACACCAATTTTACTCCTTATCACTGACAACGCATGCAGAGAACTGTTTATTGCAAAAGTTTTCTCAAAATATCACCTAAAGCTTCCAAAGTCACATTGCTTGTATGTTCCATGAACTCCGATTTCCTCGTTACAAAATCTGTTAATTAGAACACACATACTATGAATGTTGCACATTTAATGAGCGGAAGGAATGGCCTCAATCTGGCTGCTATAGAGCAGTGAAAGAACTGCCAGATCCCTGCTAGAATGGACGTGTGTTTCTTACAGTTGTTAGTTCAAGCTGACAGCCAAGTTACGGCGCTGACATGGCTTACACGGTAGGAACAAAATCAGACTGTGGACGGGCGGTTTACATTTTGGACGAACCAGATTCTGCAAACCACTGAAGCGGATGGCAGAACGTCCCCACTCAACAGCACATCAGTCCGCTTCTTCGCATTCTTTGCCAGTATGCGGCGAGGAAGATAGCTTGCTTCCATGACTCTTGGCGTGTTTTAATTTGTTTAATAATCTTCAGCGGTCGCTTTGAACACAAAATTTAAGAAGGCTTTGTGTATACTGTACCTTGGTTCTTTACTTAGCACTATAGTCTTTAAAGCCTTTAAGCTGGCTTTCGCGAAATAATTTGCATTTTTTAAGCGTCTAACTACTCAGGTTTTCCATCGTCTCCGTGACCTCTCTCATGGTACGAAGAAAAGTGTAACCAACCATACGTGCTACCATTCCCTGTGTACGTTTAATTTTTCCTGTTAGTCGCATTTGCTGTAGGTCCCACACTCTTGAGAAACATGCTGGGACGGGTAGTAGGAGTGTTTTGCAAGCTATCTCCTTTGTTGACTTACTGCAGTTTCTGCGTATCTCACCAACACACTGAGGTCATATCTGCTTTACCCTGTGACTCAGCCTACCGTATGCTATCATTCTAGTTCATATCGCCTCAAATGTTTACATCCCTGTATTCGTATACGTTGACCCATTATAGTGTTGACTCACCGATATTCCTTCTTCGAACTACTAGGTACAACCTTTTGGTTCTGGGACTCCACAGTATGCCGCGGTGGAGTGGCCGAGCGTTACAAGTCGCTTAGCTGAGGAGCGCGACGCTGTTCATCGTCGGAGGTTACAGTCCTCCTTTGGGCATGGGTGTATTTGTTATCCTTAGCGTAAGTTTCTTTAAGTAGTTTGTCAGCCTAGGGACTGATGTCGAGAGTAGTTAAGTCTCATAGATATACCAACATGTGAACATTTTTTGAACACTGTATAGAATCTGATAGGGGTGTCATCAGTCAAAATTCAAATGTTCAAATGTTTGTTAATCTTAAGGGACTTAACTACGGGATCATCAGTCCCTAAACTTACAAACTACTTATGAACGGCTAACACTAAGGACGGCACAAATGTCCATGCCCGAGGGGGGATTCAAACCCCTGACCGTAGTGGCCGTGCAGACCATGACTGGCGCGCCTCAGTCCCCTCGGCCACCGCGGCCAGCTGTCATCAGTCCCTGGTATCGGTTTCTGTTTTAGTTGCATTAGATGTTGCTCAAGGCCGGTAACAACGTCAAGTTCACGTTTGCAGTCGTGCAAGAATTGAACAAGGCTAGTATTCCTGGATGAAGCTTGGCGTTTTATGAGTCTGCAATGTCGTCAGAATTGGTATAAGGCGAAGGTACGGCAGTCGAACACGAGATGGCCAAGACGTGCAATGTAATTTGATCGCGGCCAGAACAAAGGTATCAGACAAAATAATTTCTTGTGGCTCATTGGCCTGGTGCAAGTCTTTCAACATGCCGCCACTTCGGCGACTTGCGTGTCCCTAGCCTACCCCAGTTATCCAACCGGGGAAAGGGGACCTACAGCTTAACGTGGAATCCGAACCACGTCTCTTCACATCGTTGAGAGGTGAGAAAGTGCAGACTGAAAAAATCCGAGGTCCGACCGGGTTTCGAACCCGTGACCCTTCGGTTTCCAGTCGAGCGCTTTACCCCAAGACCACCGAGCCCAACATCAGACAAAATGGGCAACCCATATTCTATGTTGATCCGCCTTCGGAGCTGTGACGTCAGTGCGGCTGACTTCCATGCAGAAGACTAGTGTTCTATTCTCGGCACTACGAAGGATTTTTCCTTGGTGGGATAATTGGAACGGGGTTCACTCAGCAGTCTCATGAAATACTTAATCGCGTAGCAGTGCCGAATCTTGCACAAACTTGATAGTGGAGCCCGCGCCCTCTCGGCGTCGCTTTGTTACCGCACCCGCCTTCCGCTCGTCAGCAGCACGTCAGCTTGTCTCGAGTTCGTTTGGCACCCCTCTGCGAGTGCCGCCCGGGGCAGACACCTCGGTCCCCTCCTCCCCCGCCCGTCTAAATCGGGGGCTGCCGAGCAGTCGTGCTTCCAAGTAAACAAACCCCCCACGACCGGGACAGCGGCGTGCTGACTACATGTCCCTCCATTCCGCATCCAATAACGCCGGAGGCGGAGGATGACATGGCGGTTGGTCGGGCCCCCTTGACTCATGGCTGGGACGCGCAACTATACTTACTTGTTTTATTTCCTAGGTTGTCGAAGTACTACACTTAGTATGTGCAGAGGACAAGAATGTTCCATTAATACCTCTCGTCGGGGACAATTGCAGCGTCAGAGTTAACTGCCACGAACTAATTCGTGTTAGCGAAAAAGGTAGCCTACAACTATCATGAATTATAACGTTTTGCGATCTGAATACAGAAAATCAATTGTTCCCTCGAGTCTCGCGAGTCGCATTAAACATTCATATATGCTTATGTAGAAGTAGGAATAGCCGACGACCACAAGAGTTGTTTCTTATTTGTCCATACCTTATCGCGCTCCAACAATGCCAGAAAGCGTTGGGCCGGTCGCGGTGGCCGAAGGGACTGAGGCGCGCCAGTCACGGTCTGCACGGCCACTACGGTCGGGGGTTCGAATCCCCCCTCGGGCATGGATATTTGTGCCGTCCTTAGTCTTAGCTAGTTCATACATAGTTTGTAAGCTTAGGGACTGATGACCCCGTAGTTAAGTCCCATAGACTCTACAAACATTTGAACATTTTGAACAATAGTTAACTATATAGGACATGTATTAGAAGGAAAGTCTATTGCTCCGCATCAGAGAAGGAAAACAGAGAAATATCCCAGCCCGAAAACGTAAAGTGGGAGGCTATAGAGAAACGCAATTACTGGGTGACTTTTCTAAAAAAGATGGTAGAGTAACACGATGAAGTGAACAGAAGAGGTGGGAATAAACGAGGAAGTAGGCCATCGCACACAATATTTAACAGTATTATCTCCGATGTTTGAAGAAATGAGCACCGTTACTTTTTTGGTTACGTGGCCTGTAAGCACGCTACGCTAGATGCACGTATTCCAACTACACCCGGGGTGAACATGTTCAGGAACGCCGAGATCGAAATGAATAGTGGAGACGTACGTAGGCGACAGTGAGAGCAAAGCGCTGAGGCGAAGCCGGAGCTCAGATTCCTGCACCGCAAGCGGCTGGAATACTAGTGCTGCTGATGTCGCTAATACTGCATGCGAGCCACACACGCGCTGCCCCGCCGACAAGCACGCAAATGGAGAAGACACCAAATACCGCCTTCAGTCAATCAATCTTACACGCGACGCAGTTATAGTCAGTATGACTAGCGCAATGCCCTGAAATTGGGCCATATGCTTTTATTATTAGTCTAATAAAAATAATACTCTTAAATTTATTTTTATATGGTCTCTAGTCGCCACACAATTTAGTCAACTACACTGTTTACTACTAAGTTTACAAACGAATTAAATAGTTAATATCTTATATATTATTAATAATAATATTTTATTACGTAAAACCACATAAAATAAGAAACATACTACTTCTTAAACAATATATTATAATGGTTGACTAAAATTCAAATATATGCGAGCAGCTTTTAGTAGGCGGATGTGTAGAGTTTCCACCCAGGAGAGGCCTCATTCAAACTAAGCTGGCCAGAGCTCCAGCATATTTCCGTAGAGGACATTCAGTGATGTCACTGGTGTCCGCAGTCACACAGGCACTTTCAGCGATTGCCCACTTTTGCTTCAAATCCTGGCATCTTCCGAGCTTGGGGAGAATGCAATTTAGGGTTGTCCACAGCCTCGTGGGTAGACAGAATCCAGGAGAGGCAGATTTATGATCGACAAAAAGGCCTTCAGAGTCAGGTTTGGCTGCGAACCACTTGTCCTGCAGTTATTCGTCGGCTGTTTATAGTAAGTTTTCGACACATTATTCCCAACACTGTTTCATAATTGTTGTTGCGATTATGCTTTATAAATCAATCACGAAATTGGTTTAATTTGTAATGGTAAGTTTCGTACATTTCAAGGAAACTGTCGGGATATCGATATGCTAAAATAATATGCCCCTTCCATACTGCCATCCAGTTGCGATACCTATCAAATGTTATTTACAGCATTTCTTTGCCTTTTTTTGTAATGTGAAAATTGCCTATATTCAATTATTTCTGATTTTTTTTTATGTCTGACGCAACTTCGAACAATCACGTAAGAATATTCATTTGCATAATGCACATCTATTATTTCTCTGTACTTCTTGGATCTTCTAAATCATAGTGACAAATAAGCAGATACAATGTTAAACACGAAATATTTGTGCAAATGTGCATTCATGTAATAGATACTTCAGCTCTATGTATATTAATATTTTGACAAATATCTCTTCTCCACATACAATTGTTTCACTAGTCTATGTATGCAATAGTCGTCACACAATTTGTTTTCTATGTAAACGGTGCACTCTTAACATCACATGGTGCCAAGTTTCGTACGTATAACCACGTGAAAGTAGGCAGAATTCCAAAGTCCGCATATGTTAAATAAATTGTCTTCCGTTTTCACTGGTAGCGAAAATTATTCTGAACCCTATAAAAAAAAGAGAGCTCTCTCTTACTTGAAGACATGCTAACAGTGTTTTCGAGATAATGGAAAAGAACCCATTAAAACTGTCTGTCATAGAGGATTCAGATTCACACAACTTTACTAAGCACAGATGGGCGAAGATAAGCAGATACGCTGTCGGAACTAGCTAACGATCTTGTTTTAACCTTCATTACAGAAGGCTCAGGTGACTCCACGTACTATTATCCAACATTTCTGTGCACCTTTGTTTAGAAATATGAAACCATGATACGTGAATGTTCTGCTCAATGGCAAGTGAATAAGCGTTAAGAATCGTTTGTGTCTGTTCTGAATCAAGCACCGTTGCAGTTAGAGCAACATTAACTGGTACATCATCTTATTACCGAGCGAGGTGACGCAGTGGTAAGACACTGGACTCGCATTCGGGAGGGTGGTGGTTCAAATCCACCTCCGGCCATCCAGATTTAGGTTGTCCGTGATTTCCCTAAATCACAACAGGTGAATGGCGGGATGGTTCCTTTCAAAGGGCACGGCCGATTTCCTTCCACATCCTTTCCCTAAAATCCGAGCTTAAGCTCAGTTTCTAATTACCACGCTGTCGTCGGGACGTTAAACCCTAAACTTCCTTCCATCTTCTCTTTGTATTGTAAGTGTACTGCCGCCATCAAAGACAACTACACCACTATCGTTACGGACAATCGTGGCCGGGGACCATTACAACGTTGGTAATACCAATTGCTTGACTCCGTGAGAGACCGTGTACCCACAAGACGATCGTGTGTGTACAATGTGATTGGTTGAGCTAGAGTCAAACAGCCGACACATTTGTCCTGTCGTCAGAGTGCTTCGTGTCCTCCAGACTTCATCGCATCCTACATTGTGCACAGTGTGACTTCACCTTGAAACAGTCAAGCGTAGTGCCTCAAATGTGTGTGAGGTCTTATGCGACCAAACTGCGTGGTTATCAGTCGCTAGACGTACACACTAATTACTTGACTAACTTACGCTAAGGACAACACAAATACCCATGCCCGAAGAAGGATTCGAACCCCCGACCGTAGCGGCCGTGCAGACTGTGACTAGCGCGCCGCAGACCGCTCGACCACTGCTGCCAGCGTAGTGCCTCAAGACTTGTTTATGTTTTGAGACAAATAATCGTGGACTGTCACGGGAACTTTGAAGTAGTGTTTGGACTTTATCAGTCTGGAATTCTAGTACTTCACTAACGCCAAAAGACAAGTTTCCATTTGTTTGTAATAAATATCATATGTTAGTAAAGTTGTGGGATCGTGCCCATGTCGACTTATCAATAACACCCCCACAACAGTAGGGTTATCTAACTTTTATTCTGTTACATGGCGAAGAGGTTGATGACCGCATACTAGAGTTATTGAATGCATCTTCTGAATAACCATGAAACTAACTACATGTGAACAGCGAAAGGTGATTATTCCATAGCTAGCAGCTTAACCCAAGCAAGTTCTTACTGCCCGATTACAAATTATTAGGTTAATTTACGGCGATTTTCTTCTTTTATTCGAATGCCAACGCGCCAAAGTTGTAGCGGTTAAGACATACACAGTTAAAAATCGCGAGAGACTACCTCTACCGGTGATGAATGCCGCTTTAAATAAAAGTGCAAATGTGGCAGTGCAGAGATGGTATCTGCAAGGCTGGCAGTGCTCCTCGCAATAATTGACAACCTCTCCATTTTCCGGCTCCCTGTTACACAGTGACATCTTTAGGAAAAGGGAAAAACTGATCCGTCAGCAGTATCGCTTGATTCTCTGCGTCTAACCGTGGAGCTGCTACTCCGTAATTCTTGCTACCAGTTTCTGTCATCCTTCCAGTAACAAACGTCCTGCAATATATTTTCATTAACGTCATCAATCAAGCGTTTCCGACCTTCGGATTAAACTTCAACTGCAATAAAACGGCATATTGTGACGGTTACATACCCCAAAATTAAATACGTAGCTGTAATAATATCTTATTCCTGTAATGAAGTTTGTGGACACACACGGAACGGCGCTTCGACGTTATCATACTCTATATTGAGGTTTCCAGTTAACCAGGTGCATAAAAATGTGTACAATGCTGTAACAGACTCCGTTATAGGGTACTATTAGGTTTTTAGGAATCGTTACCTTCACGAAATATGCAACGTCTGAAGTACTGTCTTCAATGAAGTCGCTTATATTACAGCTCATATGAAGGACTTATCAATTTACGGCATCAGAACTCGAGGTACACGAACAAGTCATGGTACATGGCATCTAAATGTTCGTGTAACCATTGACTCATTACCATTGTTGTTCCCAGATAACAAGGTATTAAAATTTACTTTAAAGAGTATTATGTGTATGAATCCTTAAGGTAACATTCTTTTTGAGGAACAACATGCTTCTAGAACGACATTTTGCTGCTTTTTGGGGCACGTACTAACTTCAGAGGCATTGAACTCTCCAAGTTGGATATGGTGATACGAGGCTGTCTATATGTGGCTGAGCGTGGTTCGTGTTATTTTAGCAGTGAAGTTGCGTTTTTTGTGCTATGGTGGAGCTATACTAGCTTTATTGATTTGGTAATGTTCAAATGGTTGTAAGTCTTATGGGACTTAACTACGGGGTTATCAGTCCCTAAACTTACAAACTACTTATGAACTACTTACGAACTAGGACGGCACAAATATCCATGCCCGAGGGGGGATTCGAACCCCCGACCGTAGTGGCCGTGAAGACCGTGACTGAAGCGCCTCAGTCCCCTCGGCCACCGCGGCCGGCTGATTTGGTAATGCTAACAATAAACAACATACCAACCGAAGTAATAATATACCTCAATACAAATGTGTGTTGTGCATGAAAAACTTGACATGAAAATAATTATTCGCTCAAAAATATTAAAGAACTTTTTTTACGTTTTAATACAATGTACTATATAGAAAATTCTGAATTTCAATTTTCCAAAGCTGAATTCATAATGTGAGAATGAAAGGATTAACGGAAAGAAGTTTTTTCAAATTAATTCCGTTAGTTATAGTAATGATTGAGGTTCTTGTTGCTCGTCATTCATCTAATTAGTGGTTGGCTAAGTTTTTGCCAGACCTAACACGGCAGCAGTAAGTAATGTGTAGCGATATTGGAGAGAACAGGCAACAGGCATTCGAAGGAACAAAAAGTTCATTTCCTATTCTTATTGACACATTTTAACTTTTTCGAAGACTTTGTTGGCTCACACACAAAATGAAATAGAATTCTCAAACCACGTGCTCCTACAGCAACCTACTATATGAAGGAAAGTTGTCTACCCCGATTGGTTGGAAGTACTTCACGAGATGTAATCACAGTCTGTTCGTAAGTCGTATCAGTTGGCCACCATTTTGAGAACATTTACAGAATGATAATTTTCACTCTGCAACGGAGTGTGCGCTGATATGAAACATTCCTAGCGGATTAAAACTGTGTGCCGGAACAGAGGGCAAGCGTTCTACCGACTGAGCTGCAGACTGATAATTATCATTCTGGAAACATCCCTTAGACATATCGTAAACATGCAACTCGTGACATATAAAAGCTAAACTTAAGATTTTAGATATCGACTACGCCCAACCTACTTCGACAGCATTCTGCAAGTCAATAAACCACAAAGTATAGTTGCATAACAAAGCATTTTCATCATCCGGGTTCTATATTCTTTTCAACCTTACAATGAAACGAAGTAGACGCTAAAACATACATACCCCCTCGCAACACAGCGTGCATAGTAAACAGGATGAGAATGGCGCCTTATTCGGCTGGAAGTGAAGATTTAAAAAAATTCATACTATAAAGTATTACAGCGAAAGTTATCTCTTAAAAAATTTTTTTTTAATAACATGTGTAGTGAGAGAGAATTTTGGAGTTGAAATGAGCGCGGTGCTGATGTCAGCTCCTGCAGATTTCACAAGGCAGCCTCGGGGCGACAGCCGTTTCACTGTCGCCTGACGTCAGCCTAACGGTACACCACATTTAACACAGCGCCGGACTGCCCCAAACCTCGGATCCTAAGCCAATTCTGCTTCCTAATAAAATTAAATTATATCCTTTGCGCACGTAACAAACTTGATATTTAACACAGTACACGGAACGTCAGTTAACTGTCCCGTGACGTGTTCCAGAGGACACATCCTCCGCCGTCTTTCATATAAAATATGGACACAGGAGTCTGCAAGGCTGGAGGCAAATTTATGGCTTAGACTTCATAATTATTACTAAATTTTCACCAATTTCTAGTGACTTCACTGAATTACAGATTTAGCATCGCCATGCGCCACTGCAAATGTCATTTTTCAGGTTTTGTTTCTGCACTACGAAGGATAATTCTTTGACATTGTTCCCCGATTCCTTTTTATTAATATCCAACAGTATTTCCTCCTTTTCTTCTAACAGTTTCCGTGAAAACTTAACATCACTGATACATGAACAAATTTTTATGAACTTAATCGTAAAATGGTTGCTATTTTCCAACGTTAAACCAAAATGGTGGCTTTATATTAACAATAACATAATAAAATATAGACTTAATCATAGTAATTAAACATTCTTACCACTTCGGTATGAATATTTATGCACTCAAATACCATCCACATACTATTTGGTATGCAGTTGCTATCCCAGTAAGTTGTAGGGTCGGACTGTTTAAGATGAATTCCGAACTACTGTGTAACTTGGAATTTTTCGCCTTAACATACGTCGCCGCAGGTGAAAGAAGTGAAGAGCGACAAACAAACGTCCTAGGATTTCTCTTGAGATACAATTACTTTTGCGTATATGTAGGTTTAGGGTCACTACACGTAGCCGAATTAGAAGACAATTTTAGAAGCTTGCCCGCTCTTGAATACATATTTGGGTACAATGATAGTCAACCATTCAATTCGGATAAGCAGTGTAGCAACGTTATAGGTGAATCATATCTGATTTCGGTGGAGCACATGTGAAAATAGGCTTCAAATACTATTTGCACAGTTTGGTACTTCCATTTTATATCGTGTAGGAAAAATACAAAATCTGTGTTTACTCCATTCACGGTGTATTCTTTGACGTCAGGATCACCACCTTACATACCAACAGCTGCCAGACGCCGTAATTTGGCCATCTACTTGGTATCAAATGCCATCTACTTGGTATTACGCAAGACGTTCTAAATAAGTATTCATTAAGGCTAACTTGTGAGATGAAGTGTTGGTAAAGATAATGGACTCGTGGCTGTAACCCTCATTCAGCAATCCAAACATCAGTTTAATTTGGAATCTGTAAATTCTCTAGAACTATTCATTATATGGTCGTTCTATCAATGGCATGACCGAGTTCGTACGCTTTTCTTGTCCTAAACAGATATTTTTTCCTCCTATTAAATGAACAATACTTAAACTCTTCATCTTTTCTCATGTCTTCGAAGTTCAAAATAACGACAATAAATTAAATGGAAGGCACTCATGAAATGGAAGCAACGAAGAAGGAGGGGGAGGGAAGTTGTTAGTTATTACATGGGTGTAGTGTCCGTTCTTCCGGAAATGTATAAAAGGACAGACACTAAACCTGCTTCGCAGCCATATAGCATTTGCAAATTATTGATGAAGGAGGGGAAGGAAGAAGGATTAGGAAAGAAAGGATTGACAGTAGCTGCATTAGGGCACTGAAATTAAGCAATGGCGACAATTGAAAATGCGAGCCGGGCCGGGAATCGAACCCGCGTCTCCCGATTCGGGCCAGCGGTCGCCTTAACCACTTGGCTACCCGTGCTTGCCTCCCGTCCGTTTCATACTTTCATAAGTCGCACGCTATGGCTATAGCGCCCCTTTCGGACATGCCAGAAAGAACAGACAGCACACCAATATAATAAGTATTTACACGCGAAGACGGCGTTTGATTCACTCACTTCACCGCAGATGCGGTCATACGTTCGACCTCGCACGGGAATCCATAACAGCGAAGAGGGCATGGATGGTATGGACGCTACGGCCATAGCGTGCGACATGTCGAAGTTTGAGACGGACGGGAAGCGAACACGGGTAGCCAAGAGGTTAAGGCGAACGCTGCTCCGAATCTGGAGACTCGGGTTCGATTCCCGGCCCGGCTCACATATTCATTTGTCGCCATTGCTTAATTTCAATGCAGCCACTGTCAATCCTTTCTTTTCAAATCCTTATTTCTTCCCCTCCTTTATCAATAAGTTGGTAGTGTCCTTTCCAGTGTGACTATTCCGACATTTGCCTTACCCGATTAAGAGAGAAAACGGATACGGATGGCCGGACACTGATTAGAACCCGGGATTTTCCGAATACATGTCCAGCAGTAACTAGAACACAGCATCGCTCAGGAATGCATTGGGAGTACGATCCAGAGTGCAACCTGACAAGCTCTGTCTACAAGGCGCTGCCTGGACTTGAATCACCTTAAATGCCAGAAAAACTCATTTTATTAAGCAGAAACCTGGTGGTTAAAATAGTTAATCAAATGAGCATACGTAAGAGACTTGACGCCCGCGCGCCACCAGGACCTATTGCCCTCCCAGCCGCGCGCGCCGAGCTGGTATCCCCAGAGTTCTATTTACAGAAGCAGAGAAAAGCGCCGGCGTGGCCACTCGCTCGTGACATTGCTTCATCTGTAGCCAGACGGCCGACTTCCATTACCTGAATATATTGCGGCTTCCTACAGACTTATCTTTATCTTTCTAACAGGTAGGAGCGAGAGGGGTGGGCAGACACTGTCGACTGCGCCAGGGGGCGACCCAAGTGGAAGAGGCAATCTCTCTGCGCCGATAGAATACCGCGCCCAGGCTTGCGGATGGAATCGCCGTGGCCAAATGGTAATCAGTATCTCCGGAAATTGCGGCGGGGAAGATCATCCGGGCGCAATCAGGACACAGGTCTCTCTCGCGAGTCATCATTGTTGTTAGAGACGTGCAGGGACATCGTCCGAATGAAATAAGGTGGCTGCTTATTTCGACTAATTGGTCGCCACTCGGGATGAACCGACTACATTGTTCCGTAGCACTGGCAGCAGCGAGAACGTGATGGAACGCATGAGCATTTTGAAGGCTCCGTGAGAGTAGCAGATCTGTAGATTGTTGCGGCAATCCCGAAGCACCGATCGAAGGTCATCGTTACCTGCCGCGGTGGAGTAGCCGAGCGGTCTAAAGCACATCGCTGCGGAGCGCGCGGTTGCTCGCCGTGGAGGTTCGAGTCCTCCCTGGGGCATGGGTGGATGTGTTTGTCCGTAGGTTAGTTTACCTAGGTTTAAGTAGTTTGTAAGCTACGGACTGATGACCACGCAGTTTGGTCCGTTAGATTTACAGACATTTGAATATCGTCACCTACCATCGAGGGGTATGTAGCTCCGACTTCGTGCACTGCGTGTTAGATTAAGAAAGATGGTGAGCCAAACCAGGATCGAATAAGCGCTCCCAATTAACAACAGTTGGACTGATACACAAACCAGCCGTGGTTTACTTTTTAGAAGATTTTACCTGGTTCATCCAGTAAAGTGCTGATTCACAGTCTCTACCCAGAACATTCCATCCACACTCACACACACACACACACACACACACACACACACACACACACACACACACACACACACAACTGAAAAGAACATAAAAAACGAAGTTTAAACGACTCTAGGACGGATGACGCACACGATCTTTCCTTTCTGATGTGAACCGTCGGCAGTGGCGGCAGGAAAGACAAATGGCCACAACGATAGAACAAGTTAAGCTTATCCACGTTCGCCTCCGCAGCTCAGTGGCAGCGTCTCTGACCGCCGATGCAAGGGGCCCAGGTTCAATTCCCGGCAAGAGACTGGGCGTTGTGTTTCTTCCTAATAATAATAATCATCATATCATCATCATCGGCGGCACGCAAGTCGTCCGAACAATCCCGTACGGGATTTCACGGCCAAAAATGCAATTCGATCATTTCATTTCAGCTTATCCATAACAGGTGCCGTAGACCTGAAATATTGTCATGTAGTGGTGTTGTATGACTAAGCTATTTGATTAACGAACACTGGTTTAAACTCAGAAGCGATTTACTAAGACACGTGTCCCATGTACAGGAATGGACTGACTCCGGCAGCAGTTTTAAACCGAATATACCTGTATACACTAACTGAAATTTTTGGATTATTAAGTTTATATATATACGATGACGGGCAATGATCCTTTCTTCAGTGCAGAGGCACTCCTAGGCACTTACACTTAGGGGAAGCAGCTTGAAAAAACTTAGAGTTTGAGTAATAGTGAGCAGGGAAAAGTTGAGCATTTGTGACTGACGGGAAGTGTGCTTGAGTAGTCTGTCGTGTCCCCACTGGTGTAGGGGTCAACTGCCTACCAAACAGGAGACGTGAGTTCGAATCCCGACTGGGTGCACATTTTCAACTTCACACATTCCGCGAATACATGCATTATTAAATGTAGGGACAGGACCCTCTGCTTCAGAGTCCAGCTCTTCATGCACGACATCACACTGTTGTCTTCCAGCGGTTCACTTGCCGACATTATATCGGCCACGAGATACTAAAGTGCCGACTGTTAGGGCAATAAACATTTCTTAATTTTCATAAACTAGTTTTGGAACCTTTTCAGGCTCATCCTTACTAGAGGTATGACGAAGTTCACACAGCCACAATTGTAGGAAGAGGCTGGGAACTGGAGGATCTTCCCTGCGGTAGTTTGGGAGGTACTGATGTCAGTATCTAATTGGAGCTTCCATTGTTACTGCTAATCAGCCACGGAGTTAAGCTCTGTTTGCTGTAATTCAGCATTCATTTGTATTACAAAGGCGTACTGAAAAGTAAAACTGTAAACTTCACCCGCGCTCTAAGGTGCCCTACTGCGGAGCGCAGTTGCTCCGTCGGAGGTTCGAGTCCTCCCTAGGGCATGGGTATGTGTGTTGTCCTTAGGTTAGTTTAAATAGTTTGTAAGCCTAGCGACTGATAACCACAGTAGTCTAGTCCCACAGATTTACATACATCTGAACATTTAAAATTCCATACTACAGGCCTCGAGAGACCTAACAGGTACCACCAACCGCCGTATCATCCTCCACCTGAGGCGTCAATGGATGAGGTATGGAGTGGGGCGTGGTCAGCGCCCCACACTCCCGGTCCTTGTGTCGATGCGTATTGAAAAGTAACACCTCCGATTTTATATAAAAACTCAACGTTTTCAGTCCTCATGTCTACATATTTATGTATCCATATTGTCAAAGGAGAGCTGTCGTTGATACGAAGATTGGTATGAAGATTATAGTTCTTTACTAGACAAAGTCCTCTGTGGAGATGGCATGTCTGTCAGCAATTACTATCAAATGTTCAAATGTGTAAATATGTGACTTCTTTTATTATTAGTTCCTAGACTTACGAACTTGTGAAACGAAGTTAAGCTAACCTAAGGACAACATGCACATCCATGCCCTAGGGATGACTCGAACCTCCGACGGCTATAAACCGCGCGCTCCGCAGCAAGACGCCTTAGACCGCTCGGCCACTCCACTGCGGCAAATAGTATCCTCTGCGCATTAATTACAATATCCAACTATAGCTGTTACATTGGGCACATGTTCCGATTTCTTTCCGTAACACTTTGCAAAGTTTGCACGAGTACTAGATATATTTCCTATAAAGGAAATACAGGAAATACCAAATATCTGTAAGTCTAAAACTTTCTTGGGCTGTCAGTATCTTCGCAGAGGAAATTCCCTCACTGTGCATAAACTAGGGCGTAATTGGAAAAATGTTTTAATGAAATTTTCATAACAGTCAGGAAGTCACATCTAATAAACGAGAAAAATTATGTTCGATGTTCAGTGGGATTTACAGTAATAGAACGGAAAAATTAAAAATTACTATTTACTGCATTCAAAATGAATTCTACAATGTGTGGTGTGGTGTGGTGTGGTGTGTGTGTGTGTGTGTGTGTGTGTGTGTGTGTGTGTGTGTGTGTGTGTGTGCGCGCGCGCGCGCGCTTACAGCAAGTAAAGGTAATATTTCAATATGTCTGACAGACATTGCTATTTTTAGAGTGTGCAGAATGTAGGGCAAAAAGGACAATGAATGCGCAGTGTGGAGAATTTATCATACGACCTTCATACGGCGACCACACCCTACGCAAGAATAATACGGCTGCACCACCTCCGCGCATCATTGCCGGCACTCACCATGATAGCAGGTGACGCTCTAGAGGCATTCGCCAAGCCCAGACCCTTCCATCATATTACCATACGATATATCGTGCCGTGATTCAGCACTCTAATTCACTAGTTTCGAGTCGCTCTTTACCACATCTCAAGCGTAGCTGAGCACTGGCTGCAGAAATGTATGGTTTACGAGATGCTGCTCTACTACCGTAGACCACCGTGTTAGCTGGACAGCAGGTAGAACTGTACACCTAACGAATTATCCCTTCCGTTGATCCACGTGATTTTTCAAAACCATACTATGCAAATCTCGACGATTCCTGTCTGTCAGTCTAGGAGGTCTACCCGGTCTTTATTTCGCAATGGTCATTGCTACGCGTTTTCGCTTCACTGTCTCGTCACAAACAGTAGTTTTATGATTGGAATACCAGCGATGCATATGTCATTCAGGTGGTATCTAACGACCAAGTCACGCCTTAAGTCACCGAGCTCTCTTGACTACCTATTGACCGATTAATTGGAGGTAGGGTTAAGGGACAAAATATCATCATCAGTCAGTTGTTACATGGATATCATGTTCCAAAGTAGGATGTCTACCAAAGAAATGTGCAGGTACAATTACGAGGTTCAAACAATGAAACCATAGGATCTAAATAATCAGAAACTACAGTGATGTAGTCGGTAATGAATGCAGGGCGTGTAGAAAAAGAAAAGTTAACAGATGAAGAGCCATGAGGAATGGTCGCGTGGTCTAAGTCGTCATGCTACAGACTGGGCGGCCGTTCCCGCCGTAGGTTCGAATCCTCCCTCGGGCATGAGGATGTGTGATGTCCTTAGTGTAAGTTAGTTTAATTATTTTGTAAGTCTAGGGATTGATCACCATAGTTTGGTCAAATAGGTTTACAAACATTTGAACAGGTGAACATTTCCTGCGTCCAACCAAGGACGTTCAACCCACTACCATCCAACCCTAGACACACTGGTCACAACGGTCCAATACAATACTCTAAAAAAAAAAAAAACACTCGTCTAGAATGGAAATAAGTATGTGGGAAGGGAGAAATTCCAAAGAATTAGTCAAACAGGATAAATATGCGACCTTTCGCCGCGCGGGTGTAGCCTAGCGGTCTGGAGCGCCATGTTGCGGATCTGGAGGCCTCCAGCTTCGGAGGTTCGAATCCTCCCTCGGGCATGGATGTGTGTGATGTCCTTAGGTTAGTTTAAGTAGTTTGTATGCTAGGGACTAATAACCATACATTTAAGTCCCATAGAGTTACAGACATTTGATCATGCGACCGTTCGAAGAGCGTGAGATCATGGGTGCCCAAGCCGAGCGTACAATAGCGTGCAAAATCCGTCCTACAGGCTTCGAGAAGCGCAACAGGAACCGACCGACCTCTGTGTCATCCTCAATCCGCAGGCGTCAAGGGATGCGATGTGGAGGAAGCCGTGGTTAGCGCCCCAACACTCCCAGCCAGTATGTCGGTTTTAGTGACTTCTCAATTACGTAGCTCCTCAACTGGGCGCACAAGGTCTGCTGAGTGCATCCCGCTTGCCAATAGCGCTCGGCGCACGCGGAAGAAAACCCATCTAAGTGCTAGCCAAGCCCGACAGTGCGTAACTAAGGTGACCTACATTGCGGCACGGCGGCTGGCTACTTTATACTGTAAAGGGAATATAAAATCTTATACATTGCTTGTAGTTGCCATTGCAGCAGCAGCAGCAGCAGCAGCTGAATACGATGTATTTTTACAGTAGTGTTTTTTCCTTCTGCTACTGCAAATTTAAGGCTTTTTATTTTTACAATTCACCTTTTTCACAAGGCATCATCAGTGGATGTCCTGAAATATTTATATGTTTTTGTTTACATAAAAAGTTAGGTATTTACATATGTACAAAAAATTTCGCTTGATTCAGGAGAGTACGTGGGTGTTTTTTTTGGTAAAACCATACTTTTTGTGCTCTTTGCTTGGCTTTCTGTGCTCTAGACGAACTGTTTTTAATCTTCACATTGATGTAGTTAGGTACAAGGTTATTGAACTGACAATAGATGTTCAATTTTATATGCCCTATAGTTTTTTAGATGTTGAGATGTAATCTTCTGAATCGCTGGTAGAGGCCAACTGGAAATGACTGACATGCCTTTTTTAATACATTGCTTGTAGTGGCTATTTACTATGTATTTCTAGTTGGCCTCTACTAGCGATTCAGAAGATTACATAAAACTATAGGGCATATAAAATCCAACAATTTTGTCAGTCCAATAACCTTGTACCTAACTACATAAATGGAAAGATTAAAAACAGTTCGTCTAGTGTTCAAAGAGCTAAGCAAACAGCACAAAAGTATGGTTATACCAAAAAACGAACTGTTTTGAATCAAACTTTCGTGGAGGAAACTGAGGACCAGTTCAATCGCCCTCGAGTCGTCTGCCAATATTAAAGGCCATATGTCTGGGAGGCTATTCTTCGTATGAAAGGCAGGGGTTATTGCACCGATATACGGGATGGCGTCCGTATTCTGACCTACGCTGCAATTAATGCTACTGTACTGACAACACGATAATTCCCACCTACTTTTGTCACGGCGGGTCCGCCTCTCGTGATATCTAGCGGCCAACTGCGCATTACAGGGTGGTGTTAGAACGCTTTAGATCAGATAGTGTCTTCGGTAGTAAAAACGAACGCAATAAGCACGTCCGTGGATTTAGGCGTGAATTTTCGGTGCGCGTCTATGTTGAGACGGAATAATTACCTATCGGCGGAGTGGAGCCGCGTCAAACGTCCCAGCAGAGAGGATCCCCGCGCAATTAACTCGACAAGGCTGCAGAGACGGGCGCAGGCTTGTTCATTAGGCCAGCTGTCCATCTGCCTCTAATCGTACGCGGAGCCCGGTCGTAATTAACTTGTGGAGGGCTGGGAAACTCGCGGCCGCTCTTTTCGGCCTCGGTATCATCCGCACGCCGTGGGCGGTCCTCTCCATCAATTCCACAATTACCTCCTCTGCCGTTTCCCTAAATCACTTCACTTCACGCCAATACAAAGCTCCGCTCTTACAACGTTCACGCCCAATTTACTTCCCAGTTTTCAATCAACTGGGGTTGTGTGTTCTAAAATTAATTTTCCATATCTAAACCACGGGGCTACGCTGGTCTGCTTTATTATAACTCGCTTACCGTGTTCCTCTCAAGTTTTCTGGACTTGACATCTACTTTTTTTTTTAACATCTCCACCTTAAAACTACCCGAAACTTATCACACCACTACGTAAGCTCTTAAAACTCTCTTGGGGGTTGTTCTTCCAGGAGTCTCGGTCTCGTGTATTCTGTTATTCTGCGCTCTCATTTTCAACAGTATATTATGGAGGCAGGTGGTCATAGGTCGTCCCCTTTCTTCTTTCTTCCCTCAGGCTGCCAGACCAATACTGTACCAGTTTCAGTATTCTGGCTTCCTCCGTTATTCTTACATCTCCTTACCATTTTATGTTACTTCTATCCATCACGCCATACAGTCTTTCCCTTACATCTACATCAACATACATACTCCGCAATCCATCGTAAGGTGCGAGGCGAAGGGAACACTGTACCACTACTAGGCATTCCCTTTCCTATTCCACTTTCAAATAGAACAAAAAAAAAAAAAGAGAATGCTTATATGCCTCCGTAGGAGCCCTAATTTCTCTTATGTTGTCTTTGTATCACTACGCGAAATGTAAGTAAGCGGCAGCAAGATAGTACTACACTCAGCTTCAAATTCCGACCCTCTAAATTTTCTCAACAGAAATTCACGAAAAAGAACGTCTTCTTTCCACCAGCGATCCCCAATTAAGTTGCCGGAGCATTTGCGTAACACTAGCATATTGGTCGAACCTACCTAGCTGCTCGCCTCTGAACTGCTTCTATGTCTTCCTTTAAACTGATCTGCTACGGGTCCCAAACACTTGAGCAATACTCAAGACGTGGTCGTACAAGCGTTTTATATGCGGTCTCCTTTACAGATGAAGTACATCTTCCCAAAATTCTCCCAATACAACCGAAGTCGGCTGCCCGCCTTACTCACAACTGTCCTTACATGCTCGTTCCATTTCATATCGCTCTGCAATGTTACGCCTAGATATTTGAACGACGCGACAGCATCAAGAAGCTCACTACTAATGCTGTATTCGAACATTATGGGATTTTTTTTCCCTACTCATTCGCATCACCTTACTTTTTCTACATTGAGAGCTAGCTGTCATTCTTTGCACCAACTAGAAATTTTGTCTATGTCATCCTGTATACTATTACAGTCAGTTACAGACAACACCCTCCCATACACCACAGCATCACCATCAGCAAACAGCCGCAAATTACAAGTTACTCTGTCCATCGGATCATTTATACAGATAGAAAATAATAGCGGTCCTATCACACTCCCCTGGGGCACGCCTGACGATACACTCGTCTCTGATGAACACTCGCCGTCGAGAACAACGTACTGCGTTCTATTACTTCCAGCCAGTCACAAATCTGTGAACCTATTCCCATAAGCTCGTATCTTCGTTAGCAGTCTGCAGTGTGGCACCGCGTCGAACGCCTTTTTGAAGTCGAGAAAAACACAATCCGCCTGTTGCCCTTCATCCATGGCTCGCAAGATGTCATGTGAGAAAAGGGCAAGCTGAGTTTCACATGAACGATGTTTTCTAAACCCATGCTGATTCATAGAAGCTTTTACGTTTCAAGGAAAGTTACTATATTCGAACTGAGAATATGCTCCAAAATTCTACATGAAACTGACGTCGATATTGGCCTGTAATTGTGTGGGTCAGTTCTCTTTCCTTTCTTATAAACGGGAGTCACCTGCGCTTTTTTCCAATCACTAGGAACTTTGCGCAGAATTAAACACTCGCGATAAATGCAAGGTAAGCAGGGGGCTAATGTCGCAGAATACTCTTTGTAAAACCGAACTGGTATTCCATCCGGACCGGCAGACTTTTTCGTATTTAGCTCTCTCAGCTGCTTCTCTACAGTTCCATGATCTTTATTATCTTTATGTTCCTTACTGTCCCTTTCCTATAAATTCTTGCTGATCTTCTGCAGAAATTCATCTTTAATGCTTTCAGGTTTTCGTGTGTATTTCAGACTGTGTCTGCTACGTACAAAACTATTCAAAATGTTCAAATGTTTGTAATTCTTATGGAACCAAATTACTTTGGTCGTAAATCCCTAGACTTACAAACTACCTATACTAAGTAACTAACCTAAGGACAACACACATCCATGTCTGAGGGGGTATTCGAACCCCTGATAGGGGAGGCCGCGCGACTTGTAACGTGGCGCTCCAGGCGACCGCTCTGCAACTCTCGCGCAGCCATAACTATTCTCTCCAATATCAATCTATACATGATTTTTTAAAATATATATTTTTCGGTTCATTACATTACTGCTTCACGAATTTGAATTGAGCATCCCAGTGACCTTCCGTCCACTGCTAATTCTTTTATTAATTTTTACCTTCGACTTTCTCGCAATTTCTAAAATTTATCCCTAATAAGAAAAAGTGTTAATGTTTTCCCTCTAGCTACAGTTCATATAGGTCATTAGTAAGGTATTGTTTCTTGATAACTTTCAGATGCCAATTTTTGTTCAAATGTTTGTTAAGCTTAGGGGACTAAACTGCGGGGTCATCAGACCCTAAACTTACAAACTACTTATGAACTACCTTACACTAAAGACGACACTAAGATCCATGCCCGAGGAGGGGCATTCGAACCCCCGAACGTAGCGGCTGTGCAGACAGACTGGCGCGCCGCAGACCGCTTGGCCACCAATTTTTGTATTCTATACTACTACATATATGATATGCATCCTCCCAATCCAGCATTACAACTACTCGATCATCAGCAAATAGTAAATGACGTACATAAACTCCATTTGTAATTTCTAATCCTGTCAACTTACATTTACGACACCATGTCCTAAGACGAATGTCTATATAGATATTAAATAATTTTGGTAACTTTGTGACATGCAACAGCGTTACAACAGACAAGCTACATAAAATTATCAGCCACAAAGAGCCGTAGGCGTCAACCCCCCCCCCCCCCCCCTCTCTCTCTCTCTCTCTCTCTCTCTCTCTCTCTCTCTCTCTCTCTCTCTCTCTCTCTCTCTCTCTCTGTGTGTGTGTGTGTGTGTGTGTGTGTGTGTGTGTGTGTGTGTTTCATTCATCTGCAGTCTACCTTACTAACGCTCAAAATACGGGAGTTGTCGGACGGGAAAACACACTGGGAGTTGACTTGAGTGGTTCACGACTGAAAGCGGAAAGTTCAAAAAGTTTTGCTGGATTCAGGCAAGAGCGTACGGCTGGCTTGCTCGAGCCTTAATCCTCCAAACAGCGTGTCGTGGCTGCCCGACAGGCCGCAGTTTCCGTCATTTGAGGAGAGTTTTTAATGGCGGTACGCCTCAGAGGAGCTGTGTCGCTCCAGAAATATGTTCCGATTGGCCTCTCCCCCTTTTTCCTCTCTCAAGATACTCTGAAACAAGTATAGCTCACTCGCTTCCGCTAGAGTTTAGCTTTGATGCCTCTCTGCGCTTTTGCAGTAAGCAGCGTATTAAATATTAAACAACGGAACTCCCGTTGGAGACAAGCCTGGAAAGTTTGGCGCTGAAGCACTGTTGGCCACCGCATTTGGTCCGCATGAAAAAAAAAAAAAAGGGGGGGGGAGAAAAAAATTGCAGGGAAGCGGAAGTCATAAAAACCGGCCCGTCCCAGGAGGACGCAGCTCGTAACAGGTCACCCCACCTGTCAGTGAGCAAGAGTGTGCGAAGTTCGCCGCGAGCAGCCGGTTACCGAGGCTCAAACACAGTAGCGTACATAATCCAAATTACAGTTCGCACCATTTTAAAACCCAACTCTTTCTACAAAGCTGAAACGAAAAGCCTCAAAAGTTCCATACAGATTTCTTTTGCCATCTGAACGGTGCCTTAGCATCCGATAGTACAGTGGACGGTTGTTGAGAGGTAACAAGTCAGTGATTCCTAGTGTGATGCTCTGTCAACAATAAGATTATCAGAGGTGGTAGCGAGTTACCCTAGTGACCTTATCAGATAATCAACACCAGACGCCAACACTTCGATTAATATTTTTCACAAATACAACTTGGTGCCGTAGATATAATTATTGATTCAATATAAAAAACTTCGAAGGGGGCTAAGGATATCTGACACCCAAACCTTCAGGTGTCAGTCAGATCGGTACCAAATGTTGTATGTAAGCAGAGTATCAACCAAAACTTCGATATAATTCGTGCTATGTGCTGCCGTCCGGGAATACGTGCGTTATCGGGAAGTAAGAAGTAACACCTGCCCTACAGAGTACAGAAAAGAATATCAGAGTACGTAGTGTTGAGCTCCTGTGGGGAAGTCGATAGAGCGTACCTTTCAAGCGTTGGTGTCACTATTTTATTACGTTGAAAATTATACTACATCTACACACACACACACACACACACACACACACACACACACACACACACACACAGAGAGAGAGAGAGAGAGAGAGAGAGAGAGAGAGAGAGAGAGAGAGAGAGAGAGAGAGAGAGAGAGAGAGAGAGAGTTATATGGGACATGTTCCTGACATGTGAAAGTGCTGCCAATATAGGAGTCATTTACTACTACTACTACTACTACTACTACTATTATTTATTATTAAACGTGTGGTTCCTGAAGAGGGGCAGCAGCCTTTTCAGTAGTTACAGGGGCAACAGTCTGGATGATTGACTGAGCTGGCCTTGTAACATCATCTAATGTGGCTTTGCCACACAGCTACTGCGAACGGCTGAAAGCAAGGGGAAACTATAGCCGTTACCTTTCCCGAGGACATGCAGCTCTACTGTATGAACAGGGTATTGTGGAGAGCTGCATCGAACCAGTCTCCGGACTGAAGACAACAACATTTCTATCACACTTGTTTCTTTATTCTTGTGGGTTTCTTTTTTTACTTTCAAATATAGGAAGCAAATGCCAACTATCGTTAACACACTGCTATATATTCAAATGTTTGTAAAGCTTATGGGACTTAAATGCGGGGTCATCAGTCCCTAAACTTACAAACTACTCATGAACTAACTTATACTAAAGACGACACAAACATTCATACCCGAGGGGAATTCGGATACCCGACGAGGAACGGCCTTACGCATCTCAGCATAGCGCCTCAATGGGCTCCGCCGCGGCCTGCTATATATTCCGAACGGTCCTTTCACATGAAGGGATCACGTTGCCCCATATAATAATTGCAACGTACTGCAGTAAAAAAAGTATCAGTAGCAGTGCTTGCACCCAGGAATCTCGGTATAGCAAAGTAAAGATTAATCAACTTGCCCATATGAACTCGACGTGATGTACTCTCACAGGTATGCTTTTCCTGAACTCCTTAAATGAGGTGTTACTTCTTATAGTTTATGCAAGGTCTCCTGGACGGCAGACGGCAGCACATAGCACGAATTATTTCAGAGTTTTGGTTGATGTTGAATCGATATGCAATCTCTGATAGTGATCTGACAGTCTCACATCTGGAGGTTTGGCTGTAAGCTCATTTCATAAAGGCAACAGCATTCAATTGCAAAGACAGTCTAATAAAGGTGCTCGAATAGGATCCCAACCGTGGACTTCTATACTATCATAACAGCTGTGACATAGTTTTTCCATCATTACCTTTATGCTACGCAGAAATATTTGTACCAATGCAAATCATTATTATTTATTTATTTTCGCACCCTACGAAGCTCCGACAGGTCCCTGATCCAGTTTTGTCCTATGTGGCTAATGTTTAGAACTAGTCATGACGGGCTGTTAAATTTTAAACGAACAAAAATCAGCACTCGCTAAATTTGTAAAAACACAAACACCCATGCTCGAGGGAGAACTCGAACCTCCGGCGGTAGCAGCCGCTCAGCTCCTGACATGCCTTCTGGAACCGCGCAGCCATTTCTGCGTGGGTGAGAAATGCATAAGTGCTATAGCTCAGATTGTTGTCTGGACCACGGTAGTGACACCAAATATCTGGTGCGCTAAATGTAGAGATCCTCTCTGGTAGAAATCAGCAGTCATTTTTGTCACAAAATAGGAGACTAGAACACTCATTTAGCTGGCATGTATTTAACGATAATGAACGGGAACGCCGAATTTCGTCGGCAGTAGGCCTAGTAGGGACAGGTACCTGCCTACGCAAAGCCCAACTTAAGCGATAAGCCAAGCGCACCACGTGCCACGCCCACTGCCCTCCAAGGCAGCTTCGCTTACACGTCGCCTCGTTCCACTTTACGTTTCGGAATTTTATTCAGTGCTTTTTTCTCCATCGACAGAATACAAGCGACGCAAGCAGCCGTCTGAAGTATTAATAATCACGATGTTGTTAATCAACGTTCCGCGTCAGTCACAACGGAATTCCTCCCACCACTTTGGAGTCTTCCTGCACTTTAATAATTAGTCACGATACTTGTGGCGATTTTATATATAAAACTGCAAGTGTGAGTTACTGATCAGAAAGCTCACACAGTTGTTCGTTGTGAAGTCAATAACATTTCGTCAGCTTATTAGTACTTAATCCGCATCTTAGAATTTTAGCGCGGTGACACATCGTGATGTTGCTTCAATTTTGGAGAAGTGCACATCAACTGTCATAGTACTACATTTGTAATGGTACTATTCCTGATCGTACAATATTGCATAGTCAGATCTGTTTAATTCCTCCCCCTGTCACCAGTATATCGTGGGACTGGAATCACCGCCTAATGTGGCAGTTTTCTCATTAAGAAGGAGAGCTAAATAAAAATAATGTGAAAAACGGAAGTTACTGAGATCTGGCAGAAGTCTTTAACATTTTTCTTAGATCTCTTTAAAACTGGGAGCCTCTAAAAGCCAACTTCATATGAAACGAAATTATCAACTGCATGTTCCACCGCACGCCGTCTGTTGGTGCACGATTAAGATACAACGTCTCGTCGACAGCGTCGTCATTAGAGACGGAGCACACGCTCCGGGGAACGAAATCGGCAGTGCCCTTATAAAGGAACCATAGCAGCTTTCACCGGGCGTGGTTTCAGAAACTCATACAAGACGTAAATCTGGATGGCCGGAGGCGTATTTGGAACGCCGTCCTCTAGAATTACTGACAAGCAAACGTCATACCATTTTAGACAGCACCTTCGGCGCTTGACCTCTTTGTGAAAATGTCTTATGTCAAATTATCAGCAACACTATTTACACATTTTTTCTTGGAAAGTACTTTTGTTCCTTATAAAGTAGACAATTCAACAGCATTCAACGTATTACCTCATTAACAAATTCTTAATTTTATAAAGAATCGCCATTGAATGTGAACCCACTTCTGTTCACGTGTAGTACAATATGACGAATTTTCGTAGTTTTACACATTGACCTAAGATATGACTTGTTGACAATCTCTCTCTCTCTCTCTCTCTCACACACACACACACACACACACACACACACACACACACACACACACACACACACGCGCGCGCGCGCGCGCGCGCGCGTTGTCTTGTAAGGGTTCCGCCGCTGATTACCGTAAGATGAAACCGGTCGGAGGGGAGGTTACTTCCGAACTGCAGCACCACAGGAACAAGAGAACGCCGTGCTTGTATGCAGCGGTTATTCGCTCACCTCGCAGCGAGTGTCCTTCCTTAGACTCATTTTATATTCAACCCACTTTCATTCAAGGCAATTGAAGTTCTCCGTATCGAAGCGACAATTCCATGAAACTGCTCACTCAAATGCGCTTCGCAAAATGCCACTCTTACAATGGCGTTTATATGCACTTTCAATTTTGTATCACTTGGTATATTAGTGATTCATTTTCATAAATAGACGCTGTTGTCAATTATACGAACTCTTACAACGATTTGATGTGGAATACGCAACACAACTACTATAATTTATAAATACAGAAGAAACATTAACTTTCGTACTTCATTAAACCTAAAAATCTCTGAAGTTTTCAGTTTCTTTTCTATAGGTTCTTATTTCTACTTGATATGAAAATGTACACGACTTTTTAAAATTCGCTAATTTCCTATAGAAACGGGCCAAATACATATTGCTCCTAAACATCAAATGAGTAACTTGTACCCTCTGATGTGGTGCTTCACAACCTTTTTGAATACGCGACCCCATTCCAACTCCGAAACGTAGCACAACTACGTGTGTATTTTCAAACGGCAACGAATTTAATTTTCTTCTGCTGATATAATTTTCTCGTAAAAACAAAAAAATCCGACAAACATATTGTATAACGAAGTTTCGAATTACAGGTTAAGCTCAGAGTGTTTAGCAAGGTCCCACTGTACAATAAATTTGTAAACAATCAAATTTCTAAAAATTCCCTTTTGTATCTTGTAAATTTAGCTATCGCCTGGTATCTGAAAACAGTTTTCAGGGCATTCGTTTGTTTCATAATAAATACACCGTGTTAACAATGAATAATCTCTTGTCCTATTCAATACAGAATTAATCAACAAGAAGTCCTGTAATTTTAACTTTTCTCTGGCATATGTTGTTGCATTTCGTACCCCCTAGTATCCACGCACGCTCCTAGCTGGTTGTTTTATGGTGCAACTATTTTCTACTTTTACGGCGACCCTCCGAAGAAGACCTTGAGACCCCCATGGCGTTAGCCACGCACAGGTTGAAAAACACTAATAATGAAGGTTCTGTTTCATGGTTATTTCTACACTGGTTGTATTCTTAACGTAGTTCTTACACTAAGCTCCTTTCTATAGAAAATAAGCTATTTAATTGTAATTTTTATTGCATACCTTTCCTACTATACAGCAGTTATACATGGTACCTGAATGTTGGAGCTTTTAGGGTTTAATTCGATATCTTATTTCACAGTGCGTAGTGAGCAACTGATCTGTTCTAGTTGTAATTATAATGTATGTTTTTCCATCGCATACACGCATCAGGAAACGTTTCTTTCGCTCGTGAGGGGATAGGGGGCAAATTCCGATCGTTCAACTGTGATGTCCCTTACTCCTGATCGTTGACCATATAATTTATTGATGTATTTAAGATATATGTACAAATCATTTGTCATTAATGCACTATAAAAAAGGAACAAAAGATTCGACATATTCCGCCAAAATAGCTTAAATGTAACACTGACCATCTCTGAACATAGGTTTTATACGTATAGCATTTAGATTGTCGCATGCGCGCCCACTCGCCTATGTCTGAGATTATCTATGGCCGGCCGCGGTGGCCGAGGGGACTGAGGCGCTTCAGTCACGGTCTGCACTGCCACTACGGTCGGGGGTTCGAATCCCCCCTCGGGCATGGATATTTGTGCTGTCCTAGTTAGTAAGTAGTTCATAAGTAGTTTGTAAGTTTAGGGACTGATGACCCCGTAGTTAAGTCCCATAAGCTTTACAAGCATTTGAACATTGATTATCTATGCCACGTTTCTTTCGCAGAAGGAATGAATATTGATGTTTAAAGTCCCGTCGACACCGTGGTCTTCCTTTCAATTTCACAGCGCCAGAGGGTCAAGAACAGATTATCTTGTATCGTATTGAGCTAAGGAGATAAGGTCGGCACTCAGATGTGGGTCTTGTAGAATGACGACTAACGATTCTGCCCAACTTAGGTTCTTGTGATACAGGTGGTAATGCATCATTACGGTGGTAAAAGATTGGCCAATCATTATTCGCAATATGGTGAGCAGACTTCAGGTATTTTCCTGCAAGACCTGTGTGTTGTACCCTACTTGCACATCTGTACCTTTAACTTAATTAAAGCCCTCCGCCCCTTTTTTTTCCTCCTTTCCTTTCTGAATGTGGAAGCTAATCCCAGAACATGGTGTGAGGATTATGATATCGTTTTCACCTACTGATAGTCTCACTCACGGGTAACGTGTGTATGTAGAATTTATCATCTCTACGCCACCCTAGCTGTCCTGCTGCAGATAGATACCTGTGCCAACTTGGACGATAGTATACTTTATTGCCATTTGTTAGCAGTTTCGTGAAAAATGTTCTTGGAGGACACTTAAAAATGTAGACTCATTCATTAAACACAAACCCTGGCGCTAGCATTGGCGACTCTGACGTCTGAAGCGGATATATATAAATACTCTTCGAGGCCGCGTGTCACAATACTTTGGTGCGGCTATAAACATACGTTTTATTGCTTACACTGCTATATACACACTAATGTTAAAAATTACGAATTTCTGAATGTTATTTAGTGAAATTCTTCATACTTTCGTTTTCTTGCGCAAGCGACATTCTTCCTTTGTGTTATTTAATGTGCTCTTAGGAATTATTTCACTCGTCATTCTCTTTAGAACCTAAAGAATGTGTCACTTCTCCGCGATTAAAGAATAAAGGATATTTCTGCAGAAGTATCATACGCAAGACTAAATATTCACTCTGATCGCGTACGCTCCATGGACAGGAAATAGAGCTGATATAGAATGATGCCACGATTGAGTGATGGTTTCTGTTCCACTGCAGACGATTCATAGCCAAAAGTTCTCTCCATTCTCTGCTCTCCCCTGCCGACAACCATGCCACTCCATGTAACTTCCTATGGTATCAGACATTGACAGTACTTTTCATACACTTTAAATTCCCTCGCTATGGCACGACTACTGATAGTCTCCCTTTCTTTGGCACACGAAATGGCTCTGGTGAGAATATGCGGCTTTCCTTTCTTGGCGGACCCTGAGAGTATTCCAGGTTAGCATTGCGTCCTTCACGGCAAAACGTACTGAAAGCCTCGGAAGTCCCAGTGACGAAACGCACAGGAGGCGGCCTTAGTATGGAGGCGACGCCGATAGATAAAAATGTTCGTGACTCAAGAGCGGTGTGAGTCGACTGCACACACGACAGCGGTTGCCCCACGGTAGCCTCATCCGTAGGAAGAAACTACTGCGGATCTAGTCTGGAAAGCGGAATCTGCTCACCTGAACTTTGTGCAGACATTCGTTTCGTTACATTGTCAAATAAATATTTTTCTGCCATGGTGATTACAGTGATCGAAATAATTACATCAAAATTTGCGAGTAAAATTTCGATATAAATTATCTAGACCCCTGTAATTGTTAACCATGCAGGAATATTACAAAACACCAACTAACGTAATGACGACGACAACGTAGGGTAATGCCTCATTTTCGTTTTCCCTGGTGCGGGAATACAGTTGAAGCTGTGAGCGCTAAGGGATGAAAGCAGTCGACTATTGTATGTGTAGTGTGGTGTACCGCAGTTTGGGTCGGTGGTGGTAAAGTGTTCGGGTAGCCTAAAGGTAAGGCGACTGTGCGTGAAAAGCGGGAAATCCGGGTTCGAGTACCCGTCAAGCATAAATTTTCGTGTGTCATCATTTCGTACTACATCTATACCTAGCGGGAGAAATTCGATACTGAGGTGACTGGTTGCATTTTTCTTAAATCATATTTTTTATTCTACTGTTACTTACAACTTCAACACGTATATAAGTACAGCCTACCTAACTTGCAAGTTATACAAGACGGAAATACAAAAATCTACATTTTTCTGTTGAAAGTTTTCACTTTAATATTTTTACTATATTGTACTTTCAATAAATAGATTAAATTTCTGCGTATGTCCGCCTGATATGCAAAACACTATTTTATTGTACACCCAAACTAGTTTCGGCACCTGTGTGCCATCATCAGGGGGTTTTCCATTTATTTATTGCTGTGAATACAAAATACATTGATTTTACTACTATAATATGTTAAAGTTAGGACTAAAAAGTCGTCTTGTTTTGGTTTTTACTTTGTTTTTACATTCTCTAGTCATATGAGACCCTTTCTACATAGTTACGTACTGATAGCGTTGTCATCTGCAACGCATACCAGTATGTAACTGTGCAGAAAGGGTCCCACATGACCACATAAAAACTAGGTAAAAACCAAAATAAGACTCAACTTTTTGGCCTACATTTACACCTACTATAGTAGTATTTTCTTTTCACAGCCGAAGCAACTTTGGGTCTAAAATAAAATAGTGTTCTACATATCAGGGGGATCTCGCACACGGCAATAATAACAGTTACAAATCGAAAATTTATGAATAGATTACATTTGTTCGTGAACCACAAAAAAACATTTTTATTTTAAAAAAGAAAACCTGTATTTTTTATTTTGGTCTATACTACCCGGCACATCTATGCTTATTTCTTCTTTTTTCTATTTGGCCATGTTCCCGCACACGCAAGGTCGTCTTTGTTGAATCCGTATTTTGCGTGTTAATATTTACAAGGTGGCCGGATGCCTTTCCTGTCGCCACCCCATACCCCCGGGAGTAAACGTGTACCACAAATCTCTGCATATACTGTTATATGTGTGAAAGTGTAAAGTATTACGAAATGTTTGCGAATCGTGTAACTGAGGCGGGACTCTGGTACCAGCCCGGTATCACCTATTGGCATGTGGAAAGCCGCTTAGGCGGGTATTACACTGTAAAAGATCTTTGACAAAGATCTTTTATCAAAGCTCTTTGGTCAAATCTTTGACAGTGTAATGGGTCATCTTTTATAAAAGATTTCTTTTATAAAAGATATTTGATAAAAGTTAGGGAGAGAGCCTAGCTTTTATAAAAGTTCGCCATTGTATACATGCGTCTTTCCTTGCTTTGACGTCTCTGAACCTACAAATTAACGTAAAAGTGTATTTGTTGTGTCGCTACTGCCACAGTGATCGTTTCAAAGTGAGAAGTGTGCGGAATATTTATTAATACAAAGCACATTTACTAAAATATACGGTTAGAATCGTATAAAGAAAAAGCTACTGCTGTCAGTTGTATTCAAAGTGGCTCACTGTGGATAATGATAAGGAAGAAATTATATGTATCAAAGGATATATGGAGATGCATAAGTGAAATAAATGTTTTTATATGTACTCTAACCTAACCTCGTAATTCCTCCTAAAGTGATTTACATTTTGCTTCACTTGTGTCTGCAATAATACGTGAATTCTTAGGCCTACCCTGTACGATTCGTGTATTTTACTGCCTGTTGGAATAGATTTTGTATGTGGATATAAATGGGACGATCTTCGCGGAAAAGGCATTAATAATTTGCGTAATGAGATACTGCACTAATTAGCTCCGTATTTTTTCTTGCTTTGCACGATGCTTTTCGTGATTTAACCACAAGTCCATGTATTTAGACGGATATTTTATGTTTCGGAAAATCAGGCAAAATAAATGTCACACTGCAGTAAACTATAAAAATGTCTTCCGCAGCACATAATCCAAAATGAAGCATAACATGAAAGAACTACGAAAATATTCTGTCTTCTCAATTATGATGAAGTGTCTAACAAGGTTATGTTTAGCATGACATCTTCATGACACACGTTAACTTATTTACCCATTGACACACCTTTAGGGTTTCCTGAAACGTCGAATTTGATGAAGTATTTATAAATATGTGGGCGAATTAAAATGTTTGCTCACACGTTCTTAAACAATTTAGGTTATTCTGTTCTAGAAGTGTAGCTCATGAAGTACATTTGTGCGAGCACTTTTCGTATTTTCCTCTCGCTATTCACGGTTTTACCTAAAATTGTTTCCATTTTTCATTCTTTGCAGTGAATGCACTCCCGAGCAACATTATATTACGTTCTATAATACAGACGATTGACTATTTTGGAGTCTTTTCAGAGCAACTATGACAAAATATTTTACGCTAGTGTAATGTGCTCCTGTGAAGTAGTTTCGTCAAAGATCTTGGATAAAATCTTTGACAAAAATCTTTGTCAAAGATCTTTTACAGTGTAATACCGGCCTTAGAAACCACATCCAGGCTAGCCGGCACTCCGACCCCCTTCGTTAAACCGCCGGGCGGATATTGTGGGGAAGGCGAACCAAGGTTTACGATTCATTGGCAGAACGCTTCGAAGATGCACCAGCTCCACCAAAGAGACTGCGTCCTCTCCTGGAGTACTGTTGCCCCTTGTGGGACCCTCACCAGGTGGGACTGACGGAAGACATTGAGAAGGTTCAGAGATTTCAGCTCGTTTTGTTTTATCGCGTTACGGGGCGGGGGGTGGGGGGAAGCGTCAGGTAAATGTTGCACGAATTGGGGTGGAAATCATTAAAAGAAAGACGTTATTCATTGCGGCGTGACCTGTTTGTGAAGTTTGAAACACCGACTTTTACTTCTGAATATGAAAATATTTTGCTAGCACCCACCTACTTAGGGAGACATGCCTATCCCAATAAAATTGGAGAAATCAGATCGAAAACGGAACGATTTAGGTGTTCTTTCTTCCCGCGCGCTATTAGAGAATGGAACGGTAGAGAAAAGTTATGAAAGTGGTTAATGAACCCTCTGCCAGGCACTTAAATGTGATTTGCAGAGTATCTATGTAGATGTAGAACCGGGGCCGGTAGCCTCCTCGTCTCGGAAAGCGGTGCGTTAGACCACACGGCTAAGTGAGCGGATACCCGGTACATCTATTAATATCTGGAATTCAATGACGTAATAAATGTTTTCTTGCAGTGTGTCGATATGGTAATAAATCTTTAATTTTCACAATTTATAGAAAAACAAGTTAGCAACTTGAAGTTTTACGTAGCTGACCTCATTTCAAGAACAACAAAATTGTGACGGCAATTTTGGCAACAGTGGGCAATAAACGAGACTGATGTTGAAGAAATTTACATTTTTTACGGAACACTGTGTTGTCCTGTGTGCAAGTTATGATATACTTCGAGGTTATATCTTCATTCATGTAGAAGGTGGAATTGTGTGAACCTTCCTGAACAGGAAGTGTAATTTTCGTAATAATCGTGGGCAGCAGACGGAAGCGTGAACAGTTTTCCGGCGCACGCTGCTGAGCCGGAACTGCATGCATTTAGTGTGAGGCGCCAGGGCCGGCAGACGGCGGTGACGACAGCGCAGCAGCGCCAGCGTCAGCCGCGACCACACACTGACTCACCCGCGGCGGCTGTCTCCTGCTCATCTCACCCGCTGCTCACGCAGGTTGCAATGGGAAACTTATTGAGGCGACAACTCCTTCATTATCTTTCCCTTTGTCCCACATTGGCGCGGGGTCCTCATTGTTCAAGTGTTTGTATAGCTTATGGGACTCGACTACGGGGCCATCAGTCCCTAAACTTACAAACTACCTATGAACTACCTTATACTGAGGACGTCACAAATATCCATGCCCGAGGGGGGGATTCGAACCCCCGACCGTAGTGGCCGTGCAGACCGTGACTGGAGCGCCTCAGTCCCCTCCGCCACCGCGGCCGGCTCCTCATTGTTATCACGGTTTTGGCACGAAAAGTCTAAGGAGTAACTTCCTGTCACCACCCCATCACTCCCCGGGAAGAAACTTGTTCCTAACTCAAATCCAATCAAACGTTCAAATATTCGAAAACCTAAGGGACCCAAACTGCTAAGGTCATTGGTCTGTAGACTTATATTACCGCCCGCCCGAGGGAAGGATCGAAACTGCCGCTGTGGTGTAGCCGAGCGGTCTAAAGCGTCTCGCTGCGGAGCGCGCGGTTGCTCGCCGTGGAGGTTCGAATACTCCCTGGGGCATGGGTGTGTGTGTTGTCCTTAGGTTAGTTTACCTAGGTTTAAGTAGTTTGTAAGCTACGGACCGATGACCACGCAGTTTGGTCCGATAAATTTATAAACATTTGAACATTTGAAGGATCGAAACTCCGGCGAGAGCGGCCGCAAAATCCGTGACGTGGCGCCTCAGACCACACGGTATGTTCTCAACTTTCTGAGGAGGGTTATAAGTGTGAAAGTGTGTTGACGTTGCCCAAATGTTAGCGAATCGGGTAACTGAGACGGGATTTAGGAATGAAGGAAGGAAGATGAAGGTTTAACATCCTGTCAATAGCGTGGTCATTAGAGACAGAGCTTGCAATTGGGTTGAGTAAGGATGCTGAAGGAAAAAGGCCATGTCCTTTCAAAGGGGGCCATCCCCGCATTTGCCTGTGGTGATTTGGATAAATCACGGAAAAGATAAATCTGGATGACTGAAGCCGCGGTGGAGTAGCCGTGCGGTCTAAGGTGCTCGCTGCGGAGCGCGCGGTTGCTCGCCGTCGGGGGTTCAAGTCCTCCCTGGGGCGTGTGTGTGTGTGTGTGTGTGGGGGGGGGGGGGGGGGTCCTTAGGTTAGTTTACCTAAGTTTAAGTAGTTTGTAAGCTAGGGACTGATGAGCACGCAGTTTGGTCCGATAGATTTACGAACATTTGATTTTTGATGACCGAAGGTGGAGTTGAACCACCGCTCTCCATAATCGGAGTCTAGTGCGGTAACCAGTAACCACTGAGCCACGGTCGGTTGGGTAATTGAGAACCAGCACGGTATTCACCAACTGGGATGTGGATAACCGCCTAAAAACCACATCCAGGCTGGCTAGCATACCGGTCCTGGTAATAAAGCCGCCGGCAATCCTCCCTGAACCGAAGCGGGCGCTACAACACCCTCGATTAATCTGGAGGGTGTTTTTGAGATGCTAACTGTACCATAATAAACTAGAGGACCCGTGCCAATACTTTCCACCGCTAGTAGAATGACAAAAAAGTTGGGAAAAATGGAAGTTGAATGTGTCACGCATAGCTTTCTTCAGAATCAATCAATGCAAGTGTTTAAAAGCGCAAATGAAAGAGTGTGATCCGCCGAGTGGTGTTAGGTCAAAAAGTACTGCGTACCATAATTAGCACCGAAGATGTCGTAAAACAAACCTATTAAAATATTCAACGCAAGGATAGAAGGATACCGCGTTTGAATAAAAATAAAGGATGGAGAGACTCAAATTATTCTGATTCTTGATGACAAATCTGCGAATGAATACCTTTCGTTTATAGAAAAATAACGGAAATCGGTCGGATAGAACGGCCTGACCGAGCTATTTAACGAAGAGCACTGCAGCATTCAATGCAAGATGGAAGTTACTTGGCCTGTCATAGTAATGTGTAACGTACGTTTTGAAGTGCCCTCGTAAAAGGTATACACCACTGGAAAATCTGTATTAAAATAAATGCTTTGTAGTACTAAGCTAAAGCACAAATTTATCTTATGTCTGCCTTCAGTCTTGTACAATATACAAGGTCATGAAATGAGAAAAAATATAGGACAGTTGGAACTTAAATAGTGGCAACTATTTATTCACAACCGATACAAAAGCGTTACATGTTTGCATCCGTTACTGTCCTTCAAAATAGTCAACGGCGTTGTGTAGAACCCGTTGTCAACGAAGTGGAAAGCGTAGTATACCGTTAGCACAGCCTGTTCTGTTGATGGTGCGAATGGAGCGGTCTACTGCCTATGGAATCTCTGGAACAGTTCTGAAGCGAATACCACGAAGTGGTTCCTTCATCTTTGGAATTAAGTCCGGAGATATGGTGGATGGTACAGTACTTCCCAGCCCCATCGACCTAAGAGCAGCCACAGCTTCCGCTGTATTTGCCTGCGCATTGTTGTGCAGAATGATGTGAGGGTTGCGCAAAAAGTGTTGTCGCTTTTTTCGCAAAGCTGATCGCAAGTGATGCTCCAAAAACGAACACAAATACTGAGCATTAACTGTCTGCCGTGTTCATGTTTCGAAAACACACAGACACCGTTACGTTAGACTGCTCGTTCACAAGTGACTGTGTTTCCCTTGATTGTGCATACGCCGGTACCGTGGGACTGGCAAGTCCATTTCTCGGAGTTAAGGTAGGTATGTCCGTCAACAGTGTGTGCTATCGGTGACAATAGTAGATACCATTCCATAGTGTCTACACAGCAGTGTTGCCACTATTTCAGTTCCAACCCTTGTCTTTGAAACGCCTTTAATATTGCGTTCGCCTTCGTCGCTGAATGGTCGTCTAAAAGGTAGCTCTGTTCACTGCCCTCTATAATATATATAACTGAGACAAAATCTCATCGATAAACATTGAACGTGAGTCACCTACTCGGAAAAGAAAAGAAAAGAAAGAGAGGTCAACATGACAGAACCTCGTGCGAGGAACCCGGGAGGACTGGACGACGTTTCCCTTACCCTCGTGATGTCAAATGATTGGGAGGCTAGCTGAGGATGATACGGTGGTCGACAACCGCATGGTCTTTAGGGTCTGATAGCGTGGTTTCCTTACTTTCGTGTATATCGCAAAAGCTATCAGTGCTGCTACGTATATTCCATAACGTTGTTTTAAGGGTTATTAAGCAGGATAGCGTTAAGAGCCGCGTCCATGGCCGCGAGGAAGAAAGGCGAGCCACACCCGCGCATCGGCTTAACGACCGTGATGTAGTGCACTGCTTAGTTTTTAGGTTTACGCTCATTTGCAGTCTAAGGCTAAACTAACGACAAACTTGGACAGATTCACTGCAAGTGCCATTTCGCGCCCAATTCGACAAGATCGCTCAGACATGGGGGATCGTAATTGGAAACAAAGGCCATCGCTATTGACCTCTGAAGAGGAATTGATTCACGGCAAGCGCTGGCTTTCCGACAATGAGAACGTTCACAATGGCGTTTCACCTCAGAAACAGTTCGCATTTCAAGAAAACTTACACGCTTCGCAGGATTGTAACACACACGACTTCGATTCCAACATTTACGGTAACATCTGGACGTGCATCTAACCACAGAAATAGAATTGTCAGATCGTGGATAGACGCCTGTGTATCAATAGGAGACAGTCATAAGAGCAGAAAATTCTGAAGGAAGAAAGATTGCGTAGTTATGAGTCGACTAATAAATCAACAGTATCGCCGCGCAGTTTTAAGAACCATTAGAGGCTGCGCGACCGCTCCCGCCGGATATTCAAGTCAACCGTCGGGCATGGGCATGCATGTTGATTGATTGTCAACCGCTCCGCCGCGGCGTGCATGTTGTTAGTTTAACTAGTTTCTGAGCCCATGGACTGAGTACCACTGTAGATTGGTCCCACAGATTTTACAGACATTTGAATTTTAGTATCACTGCACAGTAATAAAATCGATCATCATCCTAATTCTGCTCTTCCTCCCCGTGAAGCTCAGCCAAAAGGCCAGCAGGGTTCCAACAAAAAGGCGCCGTCCTTCCCTTCCGTTATCAGACGTGTTCCATTGAGTACGTGCCCTCCTCGCCTGTTGCATGCCTGGCAACTTTCCCGCGCTTCCTACTTTATCACCGAGTTGCCAGACCTCCCGTGGCGTAACCTGTAAGACTGCGTCTTCGATTCAACGAACGTAGCAGGCGTCATAAATAAGAAGCAGACAAATCTGCAAAATATTTTGATACTAGCTTTCAGCAGGTACACAAAACTGGGTTGTAGCATAAGCAAGCGCATGCAGATTGGATGCTTGGTATCGATTCAAATCCCGTATTCCCGAGTACGTCTTATTACGAGCTAGATCAAGCGAGCTTCGTTCTGGCATTACGGAAATGATCTTGTTAAAAGTTTGAGGTTATTTCGCTCCCTGAAGCCACAGTGTCTCATAGCTGTTAACTATTGATCTTTATTTTCAAGAGAATCTAACGACTACCCTATAAGCTATCATGGTCTCACGAAAGTCACTTAGCGTTTCGCAGACAAACAAAAGCTTACCAGAATTTTATTATAAAGAATAACTGCTGTTTGATATGGTTGCGGACAAATTTATGTCCTGCGCTTTATGTTGTTTGGATGATTTGTAATAAATACTTACTTTTCACAGTAAGGTATAATGCATAGAATCATGTGAAGCCGTTCTTTACAGCCGCTGGCATTCAAATAAGCAGCTAGTGCCACATTGACATTTGCGCGTACTTATTACGTATTCTCTAATACGTATATGCAGCCACTCTAGTTTTCTTATGTCCTATTGGTTCTAGGTCCTGTTTCGAGAAAATTATCATTATTTAGGGGCACTATATTACTCTTCCTTATGATTTAACCCCGTGCGCCGAGTCATGAAAGATGTTACTATTGTATAGAAGGAAAAAGTAATGTGAAAGGGAGGTTATACCCATGACACTAAAGGTAATATTATGGAATTCGTTTGAAATTATTTAGAGAACGAAACGGAAATCACCATACCGCAATTTGAAGAGGGTTTTCGTCAAATGGAAATCAGTTTTTCTTCATGGTACGCGTAACTGCATCTCAGGTATAAGGTGGTTCTACTCACATGTTAACTGGAAGCCCTGCAGCCCTACTGTGATACTGCCCACTGCGTGCTAACCCACTTCCCAGATTTTTAAGTGAGGCTGTTTTGATGTCTTAAGCACACAGTATTTTTTACTGGTATGTTTTCAGAAAAAGGTGGCTGTTGGAATCTCACTTCAGACGAGATTGTCCCTAGCTAAACATATTAGACCATGGATAACGTATTAATTACGACTGGCATTACACAGTCATGTTGCCGTGCTGTATAACATAGCAGATGGACCTTTGAAACACAGGTCTGTTGCAGAAGTACGGTAACGTACAGACGAAACGGCGCCTCATAGAGCAACTACATTAACTTTCCCACAATGTAGGAGCAATTTGGCAGACATTAGGAGGCCTACCACCGAACGAGAACGGAGGGCTTAACAATTTTCGTTATTCAATGTAAAATTGTACAATTTCTGTTGGTCTTCAACGCTCGAAAGGTTTCTACAGATGAACCAAAAGTAGATTAACTGTTAGGGTTATTTACGGGTCGTGACGTTTACTTTAAATTGTATTCATTGTTCAAAATGGTTTGGTTGTTCGTCTTGAGCTGTTTCAGCGCTTAAGGAATTTAACCATGTGTGATGCCTGGGAGCGGATTTAGTCAAAAGCCTGTTAATATTTAAAAAGTCGACACTTCACGTGAGGCACCAACAATACCTATAGTCGAGGGAAAGGTTTCTGAACAGAACTGCACAGCACGTAAGTGGGTACTGTCTTTTAGCATCCCTAATGAAGTTGGATAGTCAAATGTTCAAATGTTTGTTAAGCTTATTGGACTTAACTACGCGGTTATCAGTCCCTAAACTTACAAACTACTTATCAACTAGCTTATCCTAAAGACGGCACAAATATCCATGCCCGAGAGAGGATTCGAACCCCCGACCGTAGTAACCGTGCAGACCGTGACTGAAGCGCTTCATTCCCCTCGGCCACCGCGGCCGGCGAAGTTGGATAGCCGCGGCAGATTTGCGACTTCATCCTGCATACAGAGTATACTTTCCGACATGTCTTTATTGGCCAGGCTAGGGACAATGCCATTCTGTAAGCTGAAAGTGCGCAAAATGAGAAACATATTCTCATGCTGCCTCATTGGTTTCAATAAAACGATGTCATTTCAGGCGTGTGTGACAATTTCTACATACCTACATACATCATGACACATGCCTCTTGCCCATTTAACACACTGCTCGAACAGATTAGCTTTGGTGCCTACGTATCTTCGCGCTCTTGCATTTGACAAGGGAAGTGGCTACGGACATCACGATATCAAGTACACAGCAATTTCACAGTATGGTCGTAACTATGGTATTTCAAAACGGTACATTATTGAGGTTAAAGAACGTTACAGTACATGTCCAAACATACACTTTATAACGTAGCAATGTTTTTCTCTTTCAATAAAACTGACATCACAGAGTCTTTTCAGAGCATAAACAGTCACTAGGTAAATTTTAAATACGTCTATTCCTTGTTAGAATGCATTAGGCTAGGCTGTCTACTAACGCGAAGATATCACAGATTGAAAATTAAATTCAGAATTGGTATTTCATTGAGAGAGTTCTAGATGTTTCTCAGACGAACAGTGTTGAAGTGTGGTTTCTTTTACAAGAGGCCAACCTGAACACGATGATGAAGTGCATTGCTCATGCTGTAATAATCACAGGTATAATCACTAAATGAGGAAAGTGGGTAGACTTATTAGAAAGATTTTCGTTTATAATACTTTAAACGATTTTGCGACCTGCAGTAGACTTTCCAGCGTCCCTTCGCCAACTCTGTAAAACAAAAATGAACACCGCAATAATTGTCGCAGTGCATGAAAATAAATTATAAATTATATGCAGCATATTTGTTTTGTCACGCCTAAATTGTACAGACAGTTTAAATAATTCAAAAGCGGCCCAACACACACGAGGGTTTTTTTTTTTTTTTTACTTTTTTAAATCGTAGCGTCAGTTAACTCAGTTGTGAAGCGATGTAATAAACATTGGCAATCTCTGTATTTTCAAAGTGTTCGGCGGCTGAAAATAACTGAATATGGCGAACGGAAAAATAAAACGATCCAAAGCAAAAAAGAGCATTTTGTTATTTATTTGTTTTTTTTTTTTAACGACTGAACCTGTCCGAACTTTTCTGCGGACTGAATGGATACGCAATCAACTTACGCCAGGTCTTATATTTTCTTTAGGTTTCTTCTATATTGTTGCATTCTCAGTAACATCACAGCGAGGTAAGCAATATCAGAAATTCCAACTTTTGAATATGGCAAATAGTAATACGACGTAATATATATGAGGGGGGTGTTTGAAGGGTTCCAAGAAGAATAAGTGAATACAAAATGATCAAAATTGTGACACCAGTTTTGTAAGATTGCAGATATATGGGCAGCGTATTACTACACCATTGTGATGACAGAAGGAATATATATGGGTGGGGAGGGGTGAAGCAAAACTAATTATTTTCTTCCTCAGAACAGAACGTATTAGATTTGGTGATTTCCAGACATATGTAGAAGAATTATTAAAAATTGCACACAACCACAAGATCACGTAAAAGCATAACTTGCAGAAACGGTGCAGGTTTAAGATATTTTGGTGAGTGTGTAAGTTATGAAAGGTACAAGTCAAGTCACATGACGCGTTTTCATTGGCTGCTGCTAGATTCCAAAATGGCGCTCCTTTGTGGATTCGTCCCGTATGCCGATACGTAGTTTTCGAGTTCGTAGAAGTTTACTGTCAATACCAGTGATTTCCACAAGAACATGTTCGAAGATGCTGCTCATAACCACTTTATTTTTGTCGATGACATCACACGATCGAATTCAAAGGGAAACGAGTTTTGCCGACGGAGAAAACAAGCGACCGATTTGTTATTTAAACCTGAAAATCGGAATCCGAACCACTCCAATCGTAAACTCGTCCTCTTAAACAATTTTCGTAACAATTAAGATTAAATCGTAATGGTTGGAACCACCGCAATACTATTGGAATCTCTCTCTCTCTCTCTCTCTCTCTATATATATATATCACACACACACACACACACACACACACACACACACACACACAGAGAGAGAGAGAGAGAGAGGAGAGAGAGAGAGAGAGAGAGAGAGAGAGAGAGAGGAGGAGAGAGAGAGGAGAGAGGAGAGAGGAGAGGTGGTAGGGACTAGTCATCCATGGAAGCGTTTCCTATGGTCCGTGACGAACACAGCTACGTGAGTAAGCATGACTGGGAAAGGTTCGGGAATGTCTTTTGCAAAATGCAAGCTTGCATGTCCCAACTTCTGTTTCGATCCTGCACGCAGGCAAGCGGCCTGGAGACCCACTGAACAGAGACGCAAACCTCTGGCGTCCATTACGTATTTCTCCGAAAAGAACACCAACTTCTAAATTACCTAGCTATAATGACAACTGCGTGTAAGAATGTCCAACGGGAAATAACAGCGATATCAGACGCGAGAGCAGCAAACAGTGCGCCGTAACAAGTTCGTGAAACCAACAGGCACGGAAAGCGGCGCTAAGAGGTCGGCGGAGTACTGAAAGAAGTAAGTTCACATCTGAAACGATAACGCTGTCATTTGAAGCAGAGAACTTTCTTCTTTGTGCAAGCGTAAATAGCGAGACAGCCTTCCGCTTGCTTAAGGAACAGACAGGTAAAGCGAGTGCAAATCGAGACTAGAAAATACTCTTCTCAACCAGAAGGCTTGTTTAAACAAGACAGAGCTGTATTAGACGTAGTTCAAATAGAGTCAGAACGCCGTAGTCTTACTCCGATCTTAGGACATTTATACATCCATTTAGAAGGAGTTACCTGACATTTTCATCTATAAGAAATGGTAGCTCACTTGAATGGGAATTTTAAATCGAATCCTTTGACATTTGATTTTAAAGTTTTAGAGCTTCGTCTGCGAAGTTTTCGGCCTCATATTTTACAAAGATTTTTAACTAATTTGCTATTAACGTTGGCAAATGCTCGATTACTGTAGATCTAAATAGGATTTTTTTTTAATTTACAGAATGTTAGTAGCCAAAAAAATAGTTCCATACTCACCGTTCATATATATCCTTTTCGGTAACTGCGCCTACAACAGAAGTACTATAGTCACACAGGACGAAAGGGTAGAAAGATTCCCAAAGCTCGTTATTCTGAAGGCGAAGAATCAACATAATGGTAATACCGGCGTGCACGTAGCACACTGTACTAAAGACCTGACAAATTTATCGGATTTAGCTTTGACGCCTACCACTGTAGTTACCAGATACTTAAAGGTAGCAGCCATCGAAGCGTGTACACCAAATAATATACGTGGTCGTGTTCCAACTGTTCTTGTAATTTCTGATGCGGAAATTTGGGGACGAGGCCGGCATTTGTCCAAATGAGCATGAAAAACCTGAAATACACTCAGGCTGGCCAGCCGTCAATCCGCCGCGCGAATTCTACCCGAGTACGAGCAAGCGAGGTAGTGCAGTGGTTAGCAACGTGAACTCGCATTCGGAGGACAGCGGTTCAGACCCGCCTCCGGCCATCCAGATTTAGGTTGTCCGTTATTTCCCCTAAATCGCATCCCGGCAAATTCTTGAATGGTTCATTTGAAATGTCACGACCGATTTCCTTCCCCATCCTTATTAAAAAAAATCTAGCTTGTACTTTGTCTCTTATGACCATGCTGGTGACGGTACGTTAAACCCTAACATTCAACATTCAAATGTTAAATTGTCTTTAAATCTAAGGGGCTTAACTTCTCTGGTTATCAGTTCGTAGGCTTACGAACTACTTTAAGGACAACACGCACACATGCCTGAGGGAGGACTAACCTCCCGACGGCGAGAAATCGCGCGCTCCGCAGCAAGGCGCCTTAGAACGCTCGGCCACTCAACCGCGGCCCTTGATCTTCCTCCCTTTTTACCAGAGTATGGCAAGGGCGCTGACGACCTAGCTGTTTAGCGCTCTAAACACTAACCACCCCCCTTCCCCCATGTGTGGCGCGTCTTCCTTTCAACTCTGCGCTCGACGCTATGGGAGCAGGTCATAAATTAGTCTGTATCAAAATACATTTTGGACACTAAGACATCATACAAAACGTAGCGTCTCCGTGTAACAAAGAATATGAAGCAGCCATTAAAAAGAGAAGGGAGCGAAATATAAATTTCACGCGGTGAGAGAGAATATAATATTGAGTGTAATATCGAGTCATGTTTACACAAAGAACTTTATAGTGTGGGTCGGACTAATCAGTATACCGTTGCACTCCCTGTGGCCGGGATGCATGCGTATTTTGATTCGGTTCGGATGAAGGTCGAATAGAATAAGGGCGCGGTGGCCCCAACTACTGCTAGATATGCCAGAAACTGACCACTGACACGGAATTTACGTTAGAGCTGGTACCGCAAGTTATATCGGGGACAAACATGACTTTGCTGGCAAGAAACAAACTCAATATCACACAGGCAATCATAGAGATAAGTGTCATGCGTGACGATCGTTGGACTATTGAAGTTGTCACGACAATAGTGTCGCGTAAGAGGCAACTCATGAAGTTGCAAAATTTTCGTGACGTAGCGCTGGGCCCCTCAGAGTTCTCTTAATCGCCATGATTGCAGCAGTTCAAATGTTCAATTGTTAGTAGAGCTTATGGAACTTACACTACGGGGTCATCAGTCCCTAAACTTACAAACTACTTACGAACTAGCTAAGACTACAGACGGCACAAATATCCATGCCAGAGGGGGTTTTAGAGGCCCCCGACCGTAGTGGCCGTGCAGACCGTGACTGAAGCGCCTCAGTCCCCTCGGCCACCGCGGCCGGCGAAGCAGTATTCGGTGGGTCTTGACTAGATGACGCCAAGGTACACTGGTGGCCTGTGCAAAACACTGCAATAATGGGGCCCCTGCTCCAAACGCAGCCACACTTGCCCGACCATGGTCAATCGGGGTAGTGCAGAACTGCGAGTCATCGTTTAACACATTGCGGTGCCATTCGTCAGCAGGGCCATGCTTCCTGGTCACGAGGCCACTCCCCCGCGCAGGCGTTTGTTTTCTGGTGTCAACGGCAACCTACGCATGGGTGTTGGCACGTCTGTCCAATAGTGGACAGTGGAACGAAAAGGAGCACGAGTTCAGGCGTGGTGGTCAACGTCATCAGCCGCAACCTTGACAAGTGGCGTGTCCCCAAGTTCGCGTACAGTCAAACATCCGACCCCTGACATACTTGAATCGTCCTGTGGTGTAGCTCAAGTCCAAAGTGCGCGCCACCTACTTTCGCCGCGCGCCGCCATGCACACACGGCGCGGCGTTCTTACGACGTCAGCCACGAGCGCCCTCTGCTGCTATCCCGCTCGTGGCCACCACTGAACGACGTCGTTCACTTGGGACTGAGATAGGAACCAGTTAACACTTCGGAATCAGATGGGCACTAGTGAAGACTTGACTATCGGATAGGGACTAGGCAGGCCTCTAGCTCAACTATGTATCAACATTCTGCAGTACTGAGCTATGTAAAAGTTAAGTATTAAGTCTCTAAGAAATATATATGTCTTCTAATTTACTCTAGTGTTTCTAGTTGCTGCTGTCCCACTGGCTGGTCACCTCCTACCTGCACAAGCGTGCATCCTTTATTCCTGTGTCGGTCTTTCTACTCGGCCACCGACACCTACAACGGAAACGAGACACAAAAGCGGCGACGAGGCTGGGACACAAAACGTCCTGTTCTACCGGCCGGTGAAATTGAGTCTCTAAATGAGGCCCCTTTCAAACATTCTCAAGTGCTCATAATTCTGTCTCACAGGAGTACTCCTAATCTTCATATCTTTCAAAGTAATCACTCTACGTCAGACGAACTACACGCCCTTTTTATGTTCTACCAGATCATGTAACGTCTACAAACACTAACCACGCTGTCGTCGTAATTCGGTGGTTCATTCTATTTCTCAAAGAGAATTCCAACTCTAAAGCTTTACAGAACCGCTGGTGCCATAGACGTGAAGGTGTTTACATTGACATCCGATAATTTCCTCTGGTTGCTTCACTTCTTTTGTATGGCAGTATAAACTGCAATCTACGTGGCGGACGGTACCTACAAAGGCCGTTCCCCGTCGTGGATTCGAATCCTCCCTCGGGCATGGATGTTTGTGTTGTCATGAATAATAAATCTCAATGTATAATTTGTGGCGACGTTTTGTCATGTGCGACTACGAAACCATCAAAGCTGATGCGTCACTCCTTAATATTTCAAGAATTTCTTCGATAGCATACCTTGAAAACCCTTTACCAGCAGCAAATTACTATTAATGAGTAATAAAAAGGTATCGTTATTAGTTGAGTAGAAGTAGTACGGCACTGAAAACTCGTTACCAGCTGCGAACTACTATGATCCAATAGTAAAAAGGTTTTGTTATGTATTCATTAATATTTTTAAGTAATTGTGACAGTCATGCAAGAAGATTGCAACCAATGTAAATAACTGTAGCTGTACTAAACCAACACCGTTAAGTCGCTTAATTAACTAGTCAACTTATACTTGGGACACTTTTAATGTCTGATTAAGCGCCAAATAAAACGTGTCACAACAAAGCCAATTTTGCACCTTCGCATGACTTGTTAATTTGGCGACTTTCACGAAACCCTGTCACTTCTGCCACAGTAGGTGAACGTCGTGAAACGTAGATCTGCCATCGAACATGCTACTAATGCATCATTCGGCGACCGCGAATACCCCCGAGCAAGAATTTGCGACCCCCCCCCCCCCTCCTACAGGTTGAAAAACACTGCCATCTGGCCAGATGAAGGCTACTGTAACGTTGGCCGAAACGTCTGTTATTTAAGTAATAGCATTCTAACACCATGACGCGGTACAACACCCAGACAACTTTTATATCATCTGACTGGCCGCGGAAGCCTACGTAATTAAATTTATAGAGTTTATTGAAGCTCAAACACATGTGGCACACAATTAATTCAAAAGAAGAATTAAAAGATCGCCTCCGCCTTGAGTGGCATGCCATAACAGCTGAAGACTGTTAAACGCTACTGTACTCTCTAGCAAAAAGAATTTCTGCTGTAAAAAGGGCAAAAGGAGGCCCCCTCTAAACACTGACTTTTCGTTACTAATAGAAGTTATAAACTCAAATTGTTTCTACCTGTTTAAATTTATTACATTTCTAACCATTCAAAGATATCTAGAGTGCTCGACACTTGTGGCCGTGTGCGTACGTACGGTAATGTGCGGGTTTGGGCTCCTTGATTGAACTGTTTGGAAAGTTAAATTGCGTAATTCAGCGAATGTAGTGAAGTTGGCGCATCTGTCGGAAGCAGAGGGAGGAGGGATTAGCGGGGAGCGTTCCCACGACGCGGTTGCGACAGCGCTTGCGCACTCCGCTCACGAACACCGCACTACAACCCCGGCGGCCTGTTCCCGCCGCAATATATCCCCAGCCCCGCGAACAATGCCAGCCCACATTCCCTGCCCCCACCCAATGACGCATATTACTTACACTCTTTGTCGGATCGACTCGTCATCCAGGGGCGCCAGCCAAGGTCGTTACACGTATCGCACCAATAAATCCAGGCCGAGCGGTCTGCGGCGCGCCAGTCACAGTTTGCACCGCCGCTACGCTCGAGGATTCGAATCCCCAGTCGGGCATGGATGTTTTTGTCGCCTTTAGTATAAGGTAGTTCATAAGTAGTTTGTAGGTGGTGGTGGTGGCTTATGGTTTAACGTCCCGTCGACAGCTTGGTCATTAGAGACGAAGTTTTGGGTAAGGATGGGGAAGGAAATCGGCCGTGCCCTTTGAAAGGAACCATCCCGGCATTTGCCTGGAGTGATTTCGGGAAATCACGGAAAACCTAAATCAGGATGGCCGGAGGTGAATTTGAACCACCATGCCCCCCGAATGAGAGTCCAGTGCGTTACCACTGCGCCACCTCGCTCGGTGGGAAGTAGTTTGTACGTTTAGGGACCGATGACCATGCAGTTAAGTCCCTTACTCTTAACAAGCATTTGAACATTTTGAATAAATGTAATCAACAGCCACAGACCTAAACGGACTTTCTGCTAACGCATCAACGACAAAGAAAAAGATCCGACAGAAAACAACATACCGCGACGCTTGGCTGACACGACTGAGCAGTGGCATGTGACACCGATATTCGAGTTTTATACATAAGAGGGGCGTTTGAAAAATCCGTGCGAAGTCCGCGAGCTGGTATCGAGGTCATGTTTAGTTAGTAGCATCTTTGGGAAGAAAGCACACCAAGTTTCAGTTGTGTTTGGCACTCGTGTGAATCACGACAGTCGAGTGATTGTCAAACAATGGACGAAAAAAATTCGCGTGGAGAATTAACGTTACTTTATGAAAGGCAAAACGGCTCAGGAGACTAAAGAGACGCTTCATAAACATTATGGTGACTCTGCACCTTTGATTATAAGTGGTTTCAAAATTTTCGGAGTGGCCATATGGCTACAAGTGACGAACGTTCAGAACGCCCTGTGGAGATTACGACTCCAGAAAACATTGATAAAATCCACGTTATGGTGATGGATGACAAGAGTTAAGGTGCCTGAGATTACTAGTGCTGTGGATATCTCTAATGAACGAGTACATAATATTTTGCGTAAACAATTGGACATGAGACAACTATCCGCAAAATGGGTGCCGCGATTGCTCACGCTTGACCAAAAACGGAATCGGGTGAAGTGTTGCAAGGAAGCTTTGCAGCTGTTCAGGAAGAATCCGCATGACTTTAGGCATCTTTCGTCGCTGTGGTCTCAGGAGTATAGCAATGCATCCATGTTTCACCCAAAGAACAATCTCAGCAATTAATTACCAAGGGAGAATCTGCACAAAGAAGGGAGAAGACCGATCTTTCGGTCGGGAAGGTTATGGCGACCGTCTTTTGGGATTCGCACGTAATATTCCTCATCGACTATCTTGAACAGGGTAAAACTATATTACAGGTGCATATTAATCGGCATTGGACCGTTTGAAAACCGAGCTGCAAGAATAACGCCGGCGATTCGCCCACAAAAAAGACATTTTCCATCACGACACTGCACCGGGACACTCCTCAGCAGTTGTGGTCACAAAATGATTGGAAATGGGATTCCAACTCGTTTCACCACCCACCCCCCCCCCTCTGTTCTCCAGACTTGGCTCCGTCGGAGTACTATTTGTTCCCCAATTTGAAGAAATGGCTGGCGGAACGATGATTTCATTCAAACTTGGAGGTGATAGCAGAATATAATAACTATTTTGCAGACTTGGACAATTATTATTCACAAGGAATCAACAAATAACAACATCGTTGGCGGAAGTGTACAAGTCTAAAAGGTTACTATGTCGAAAAATAGAAATGGTTTTCCCCAAACACGTTGGTAATTTTTATTTTTGCACGTTCTTTTCAAACGCCCCTCGAATAACTTCACATTGTGGTGTTAAAACAGAAAGATAAGAAAATTTACGTCTTTCACAACTGAAATCTAGTATTGACTAAAGGACATGTTTCGCTTACTCCAAACTAAGGTAGTTACCTTCAGTGGTCTATAATACATAAAAAATACCTAATTCTACATGTTTTAATTTACGTCTGTACTGATTCCCCCTGTCAGTTTATTTAATTTTAAAATCAGGTACGAAGAATATACAGAGTGTTTCCGTAAGAACGTGCAAGAATTTAGCAGAGCACAAGCATTTCGAGGAAGCAAACATGGGGGTCGGAAAAGCCAGCTTAAGGACATAATTCCATCACATTAATGTGTACTTTTCTATTTCCGATAGTTACAGATCACGGCAAATACCATCACTGAGACAATGAACGTATTCTTTGCGCCGTGTCTTACAAAATGTGCTGAAACTGACAGCCATCAACCTCATTAAAGTACGACAACGGTGAACAATGTTCTGACGCACCTTAACAAATATTCCTGGAGTGATTCGAATCACATCACAAGCAGATACAATTCTTAATTTATGTAACAAGGCAGTCTAGATCGCAATATGTTTTACTGCCCTCCTTTACAACTCTTTCTTGCGATTCAAACATGGACGACGTTAAATCCCGGCAAGATAATTGCTAGCCAGACCCTCTAGTTACATAAATTAATAATCACTCGTAAGATCGCTGTCAATCCATAAAGTTCTCAAAAATAGCTACAATTCTGGCAACTAATCCCAACTACGTATCCACTGAGTTCTCGTAGACCAGTGTCTATAGTCTAGATATCCCCTTAAGAAATAAACTACAATGGGATCGGAACAGGAAAAGGTGTATGTCAGTGTGTTCTGCCAAACTGTACAGGTACCGCTCCATAGTACTGTACACTACTACCCTGAACAGCAGTGAGTAACGAATGGGTGTGTCGTTGAGTCATAGCATATTCTGTCATGTGACAATGTTTATGATACAGCATAGATACCTTATGAACAAGTAAAGCCGGCCGCGGTGGCCGAGGAGACTGAGGCGCTTCAGTCACGGTCTGTACGGCCACTACGGTCGGGAGTTCGAATCCCCCCTCGGGCATGGATATTTGTGCCGTCTTTGGTTAAGGTAGTTCATAAGTAGTTTGTAAGTTTAGGGACTGATGACCCCGTAATTAAGTCCCATAAGCTTAACAAACATTTGAACATTTTTTGAACAAGTAAACAAAACCGGCATCATGACTTAGTAGCAATCGGGAGCCTTGGTGGAGTGGCCGAGCGCTTAAGGCGCATTGATGCGGAGCGCGCGCTTGTTCGCCGTCGGAGGCTCGAGTCCTCCAGGGGACATGGGTATGTGCGTCGTCTTTAGTTTTTTTTTAAGTCTAGGAACTGATCATCATAGCAGTTTGGTACAATAGTTTTACAAACATTGGAACATTTTTCAATACTCAGGCTCGTCCTTGTTTCCTTGCAGGAAATGAAATATGTAAATAAACAACACAGTACGTATAAACTTGTAGGCATGTTAGTTGTAAATAAACAGGTTGACGAGATCACTACCGTACTCCGTAAGCCGGCTTCTCCGATCCCATGTTCAAAATTCCAAATGTTCAAATGTTTTTAAAGCGATGGGACCAAACTGCTGTGGTCAACATTCCCTAGACTTACAAAGTAATCTAACTTATGCTAAGGACACGCGCACGAGGGAGGAATCGAACTTCTTACGGGGAGCAGACGCGCACTCATCTAGAAGGCGCCTTAGAGCGCACGGCCACCCGCGCGCCACCCCAGGTCCCCTGCTTCAAATTGTCCTGTTATATTTTTTCATGTTCTTACGGAAACGTGTAAGAGCACTGAGTAGCGAATAGACCCACTCCACAAATGCTGTACTTTTAACCAAAAGAAAATCGCTGTAAAACTGGGGTAATCTTACGCTCTAGCAACACAAGAAAGGATATGATTGGTTTACAGGAAGACCATTTCATATAAAAATGGAAGCATTCTCAATGACCCAAACACCAACAACAGAATATCAATACTGAAATTAACACTTTTATGGTAAACTATACAAATAAAACAAAATAATAATAACTAAACATAAAACTTAAAAATCACACACACACACACACACACACACACACACACACACACACACACACACTGAAAGGTAAGGACCAAAGACAGAACAATATGAAATACTAAATTCCCGTTTCTTAAAGCAGGCATTATCTCATAACGGGGAGTATTCCGTAATATGATTCATTTTAAAAATATCTTATTTACAGAGAAAAAAAATCATAAAAGTTACCGATTTCAGCTGTCACCACCGATCTCCTCGTATCTGTTAAAAAAATAAAAATAATAATAAAATAAAAAATAAAAATATCTGATATAATCTACATATGAAATGAAATTAAAAATAATATTCACTTAAACTTAATTATTTGAAAGTGCCAAACATGTTACGACCTCGCCAATACAATACATATTAGTACGTATTGAAAGATACGCGACATCAAAACTGGGACCGAATGACACTAACGTTTGCTGGGTATTGCGGACACAGTAATAGTTTTCAATTTAGTCGTAGATCCAGTAGGGAGTGTCGTATTCAGTGTCTGAAACGTGTGCATAACACACAGCGAAAGCTACAGCCTATTCTCTTCCCTCCACTCACCAATAAGTAAGCGCCGCGTTCTTGGCGTATTTTGTTTGCTGCTCCTGATTAGTCCACAGGACCAAAGAGTATAAATTATCCATTAATTTGTTTTGTTATGTCTTCTGTTTAATATCAGATGAAATGGCAAATCTAAATAGTGAACTTAGAAACTGATGCGTCATAAGAGAGCAATGGTTGAATGATGAATTACGCAGGTATGGAAAGTAAATTGGCGAAAATTCAAAATCTTCACGTTATTATCTTCCTACGACAAATTCTAAACAAGAGTTTCAAATATGCTTTGATGATTTTGACAATAAAACTTTAAAATCTAAGGGAAAATTTAAGTCTTTTTGTTGGATTGCTATGATCCTCGTTTAGTCTCATTTATGTCAGTGTAAAACTAGAGAAAAACCTTGAAGATCCTAAATACTATGTCAATGTTCAAGTTCGAATACTACTAAAAACATTAATACTAGAAAGTGAATCCGCAATTATCTAAGAGTTATTACTTTTCGCGACTCCAGTAGCAGAGCAGTAATCCATGGTGAGAACTGATATAGAAAAGATCTGTTTTAAGACGTGGCTAGAAAATAAGGTTAAAATCTGAAGGTTTTCCTCCGTCAATTTGAAACCGTAGCATTATTTTCAAACTTGGAGATACACATTAAGACAGTGTAGCAAATGAGGTCAAAGCTTACGACCACGGCGCGAGTGTACAAACGTCTCGATAACAGTCGTTTCCAAACAGATAAAGCGAAGCCGACTTATGACCCGGGGAGACTGTCGAAGCAAGCGTCGGTGGCAAGCTTGGGGCGTGTTGACCGAGCGCCGATGCGGCTTCCCCTGCCTACGGCTTAGCAGGCGGATTTACCTGCACACGCCAGAGGGGGACATCGTATCGCATTTCCCACCGCGCCAGAAACCAGCCGAGCGGACACAACTTCACCGGCAAACGCTCGGAGCTTGTGCACCGTTCCCTACTGACTACTGTGCTGTGACAGCGAAGAAGCCTGCAATGTGCAATAAACAAAACGTACACCTCTCCGTACTTGTAGTGGGAGGAGAAGGAATAAAACCTATCAAGTATGCAGACGATATGACTGTACCAGCAGAAAGGGAAGAAGAACGTCAACAAACTACAGATTATTGTAAGGGCGGGGAAGAAGTTTTGGTGTTAAACTTAACATTAGTACAACCAAAGTGATTAAAATCGGGAAAGGTTACACGATCAATATGTCACTAGATGGCAGAGTACTAGAACAGATTCACTCATTACATTATACGGAAAACTTGATAAATTGCAATCGAAGTTGTACAGAAGAAGTGAGACGCGAAATCTACATGGGAAAGGAAGTGAATTGGAGAGAAAAATTTCCACACGGGGTAAAAGGTTTTTGGCAGATTTCTCAAAAGTTAATGACGTGGATCAAAGCAGTGAAGGCAGACTTCAGGCATATGAAAATAGGCCTAATAGGATACGACTAATAGGAGGAAGAGAAAAGTTCAGAACAAAATTAAATTTTTTCTAGGAAGGGATTAAGGTTAACCGTCCCATCGACAGTGTTCAATAGTGACGGAGCACTTTTTTTACCGTTTTATTTATTTTAAGTATGTGTTTTTTTTTTTTTTTTTTTTTTTTTTTTTTTTTTTTTTTTGTGGAGGATGGAGAAGGAACTCCATCGTGCCATTTGAATCATCCTGGCATTCGACTGGAGTGATTTTAGGAAAATCACGGAAAACCTAAATCATGATGGCAAGAGGCGGGTTTGAACCGACTAATGCGAGTCTAGTGTGATACCATTACGCCACCTGGCTCAGTGAAAGTTTCATGAGATTTCAGAAGGAAAAAAGACAAGGCACAGTGTGGACAACAGAAAGAAGAGGAAAGAACAGGGAGAGAATGAAATATATTAGAAAGAAAGAAACAAAGGAGAAAAAAAAAGAAGCCAGTTATTTGATATAGTCCTTAGTAGGTCAAACCGATTTAAAGTGATAAAAACATCTTTAAAAAAACCTGTACCACAGATTAAAAGAGTAATGCAACAACCCCTAGAAGAAACACTTGTGATGATGTTGCCGTCGCAGCGAGAACATTTCGGCATTGAGCAATTGCGCCGCTCTTCCATTGTATTCAATGAACCCCATGGATGAGGCGTATATAGGTCAATGCTTAATTAGTGGACCTATACGTACTGCCGTGTACCACTGTTCACCTACAACTAACAGTGCCCGCAAAACAAACCCGCGACCGAGCAGCACAAAATGCAAACTTGAAGATGAAGCGTAAAATGGGTGCCAGCTGTTACGTACCGAGAGCAGATGGGAACAAGTCATGCAGCGCAAACCATCCACATTTGCAATGGACTGTGTCAACATGGCCAGAAGTTATGTGAACTGCTATTTATTCATCTTGCTGTTTTAGAGACACTTCAAATCATTTGGTTCAGTGTATTATAACGCTCTGGTAATCTATGTATCAAATGTTGAAGGTTTAGATCGATTTCTAGTGTAAGAAAATTTCGATTGAAAATTTTATTATTTTTAGTAATTACGTACTATGAAGTTAAAGTGAATTCAATACCACACTGAAGCTTTTGCTAAGTCAAGTTCAAATGTTTGTAAACCTATTGGACTATACTGGAGACATTTCAGTGAAGTGTAAATGTTCTGTATGAAGTGTTCAATCGCTTTTATCCCGATCCAGACTTTCCAAAGTTTGTATCTTTATTAATACGGAGGTTGATTGTTGTTTGTGTATGGTATATTTTGTAATTTCTTAAAGTAACGTACTCACTGGCGGCTGCCGTATCACTCACATCAAGCAGCTACAACGTCTCTAAACACAAGCGTTCTATGTTAATTTTACACACAGATCTTAGAAACGGCCATTAAGTGATTATTTTGTATTTGACGAAAGGGTCCAAATTAAAAATTGTTTACTGTGTACTATCCAGGAGTATCACATGTCAAGGTTGAATTCCATTTGTCTCGCTGCGGAGCGCGCGGTTGCTCGCCGTGGAGGTTCGAGTCCTCCCTGGGGGCATGGATGTGTGTGTTGTCCTTAGGTTAGTTTACCTAGGTTTAAGTAGTTTACAAGCTACGGACTGATGACCACGCAGTTTGGTCCGATATAATTACAAACATTTGAACATTTTTTTAATTCTATTTGGGAACCGTGTGCACAATGGCCGCAAAGCCAGTAATGTAAACAAGAGAAATAGCGGCAATCATTTGTAAAATTTTTGAAATCATTTACTGTAGCAAATAAATCTCAGTCACTGTGCGACATCTTCAGTGGAAATATTGTAGTCTCAAAGCATGTAGGCACAAATTATAAACCTAGAAAGGCGTCAACGGACGTCAACATTAATATGAGCATGCATTTACCACACAAAAAAAGCCTAGGTTCAAAGTTGTTTGATTAAAAGTTTAAGTAACAGGCTCATTTTAATGCTCAGTAACTGCTGTGTCGGTCTAACATTAATAGCTTGATGAGTTTGAAAAGTGTGCCTATAAATTTCATTGCATTTCAATATTTGCACTGAAGACGGTAAGAAAGTGACCGAGATTGACTTGCTACAGTAAATGATTTCAACAACTTTTACAACCGGATGCCGCTATTTTGCTTGTTTCCCAAACAATATTTTAGTAACTGAAAAACCACAGTTAATTCAGTAACGACAGAACTGCTACACTATAAAAATGGTTCACGTATCGTCACGTTGAAAATAGGTCACTTCACATCTTACAGAAGTTGTCATTCTTCGCAACAATTGCCTGCTAGGTCTTGGTCCATCATTGGGTATACCACGTTAATGTCCGTTTTGCTTATAATAATAATATGCAGCCATTATGAAAATATAGCATAGCGAGAATTCATGTGGTGTTATATGGGATGCAAGGGTAGAGCTTTAAGCTAACAACAGACTTATAAGAAAAATGGCCAGAAAGTATGAAAAACACCCTGCATGTTAACCAGAACACACGTTACATTTCGTTCAGAGCTCGTTTTCTTCTTCTTCTTTTTTTTTTTTTTTTGGAGCATATGACCGAACCCACTCTATCAAACACGTGAAACGTTACCTCACCAGTCACGGGAAACAGCGTGATGTGCATTCAATATGCAGAGGTGATTGACAGCGATTTGTCGAGAGCGTTGGTCACAGCTCTTCCATCACCGCCTCCACCCTAACACCCCCGTGCCTTTCACTGTCCCATACAAAAGGTATTAACAATGACCAAACGCTGTCAGGTTCATAAAACGCAAAATCGAAAACGGTATTGAAAAGAGGAATACTTCGTCTTCGTAAAATAAACAAGAAAAAAGGGTCATTGGACAGTGAGTGGTACGGCCTTGTGATGTGTATGACCAGTAGTGCTGTGCAACGGAAATTATGATCCTGCGTCAGATTACAGAAATGAGTTTGTGAGCTACCAGGTTTTCTGGACATCATTGGCTTATAGTGTCATGGAAACGACCGAATTCCTTTTCCAACAAAGTTTACGTCCTTTAATGACTATTTGTTTTGTTTTTTACAGGCCCCTCACTATTTCATTTTTATTTCGCGAAATGCACATTATCTCGACCTTTCGTAGTTTTAAGTGGGCGAGACAGCTGAAGATCTGAGTAAGCTGTGTCCAAAAAAAGATTTCTAATGTTTGTAAACCTATTGGACGAAACTGCTATGGTCATCAGTCCGAATACTTACAAACTACTTAAACTAACACTAAGGACAACCCCCCCCCCCACACACACATCCATGCCCAAGGGAGGACTCTAAACTCCGACAGCGAGCAACCGCCCGCTCTTTGGCAAAGCAGCTTAGAACGCTCGGCCACTCAGCCGCGGCCCCGAGGGAGGAATCGAACCTCCGGTGTGGTTGTGTTCCAGATCCTAAGCCTTGGGTAAAACTGCGCGGACCACCTTACAGTGTGTAGAAGAGGGTATTTTGTATAGCAGAGTCCTTTCTTTTACTGTTCCAGCCGCGTCGATTCTCGTGGAAAGCGAATGCCGATAAACCTCCATGTGGGCACTAATTTTATCCTCATAGTCTTTTCCCGAGATATACTTACGAGGACTTATTTCTTGAAGAAACGTATATAGATATGTACCGGTATGTAGGACAGAAGCTCGTAGCACGATGCAGATCGCTTATCTCGCGGCGTCTGACACTGCAGTTGCCTCATCATCTCCGTCACACTTTCGCCCTTAGTAAATGAATCTGTAACGAATCGTACTAATTAAGTTTCCATGTTCCCCATCCCTTCTGTCAAGCAGCACAGATCCCACACTAACGAGCAATATTCAAGTATTGGTCGCAGTAACGTATTCGGACATCTTCAATTCGACTCCTCACTATATCGTTGTGTCACGACATGTACAAATAGAAACATCTGTTTATAATCCGAAAGCGCTCCACAAACGAGTGATTTAGCAGACTGTATATGTAAAGGAAATGTCACTATCAGATGGCACAAGAGCGACAAGCTTATTGCAGATGAATTGCCAAACAGCCGCAATGAGCAGTAAAGGCAGAATACATAGAGCACTGCTGGGCATAAATAGGAGGAAACAGAGATTAGGATTTAAGGTTTCCCCGAGAACGTGGTCATTAGAGATGGAGCACAAGCTCGGATTTTTTGTTGGTACCGGAAGTGTAGGGAAGGTAATCGGCCGTATATTGTACTTTGAAAGAAACCATCCAGATATTTGCCCGGAAAGATTTAGGGAAATCACGGAAAACCAAATCTGGATGGCCAGAGACGGGTTTGAATCACCGTGCTTCCGAATGCGTAAATGTAAGTCTGGACACTTGCACAGGTTGGGTGGATAGGAAGCTAGATCTAAACCAAAGGAATAAATGACAAGAGTCTCGAAAAAATTTTTTGGGATGAGATGTCTCGTGTTAGTAGTATACGTCAAGGGCATCCACTCGAAGTTTTAAAGCGCACTGTTCAGAAAATTTGAAGGTAAATACATGTTACGTTTTAAGCGCATCACCCCACAATTGATACACTTGTCAGTGACGGCTGTATCTGAGTACGGTCGACGTCGGTGTGGTAGCTCAGCGCGCTGCGTCAGAGGGCTCAACACTCTCTGTAACGAAAAAACTGAGTCAACGAGGAAATGATCAACGTCGAACAAAATGAACCAATATCCGCAAAGGACCAATCAGACCGGAGAACCATAAAATAAATAAACAAAAATAGTGCAGGTGGCAACTTTACCACCTGTTATGCGGGCGATCCGGGTCGATCATACCTACAAGAATTATTTTTTTTATTATTCTTTTTAAAGCTCATAAATTTCATTACCTAAGCTATTATAGATTAGTTCCGTGAGGGCCTTTACTCTTTCTGACCGAGGTTTGTCCTCCGAAAACATCCAAACAACTATCTTTCTGACCACACTTGTGCGTCCTTTCTTGGAGTGACCGCGGCGGAGTATCCAAGCGCTATGCTCCGATGCCCGAGGCCGTTCCCCATCGGGGGTTCGAATCCCCCACGGGCATGGCTGTTTGTGCGTCTTTAGTATAAGGTAGTTCATAAGTAGTTTGGAAGTTTAGGGACTGATGACCCCGCAGTTAAGTCCCATACGCTATACAAACATTTAAACATTTTTGAACTTATTTGCGGGGTCATCGGTTTCTAAATTTACTAACTACTTATGAACTAGCTAATACTACAGACGGCACAAATATCCATGCCCGAGGGGGATTCGAGTCCCCGACCGTAGTGGCCGTGCAGACCGTAACTGGGGCGCCTCAGTCCCCTCGGCCACCGCGGCCGGCTTACAGTATGTAGACGAGGGAAGGGGGAACCATATGCAACCTGCACCACAAGACATACCATCGCTCCCGAATTGCGTCAGCGTGGTTTAAGCAACAGGTCAGGAACACGTGTGTGCCGGCAGCCTGCAGTAACATCTGGGACGGCGCGGATAGAGCCGCGGACGGCGACCTGAGCATTATGGCAACCAGCTGTGCACAATTTTCACAATTTCTAGCGCCATTGTGCTCCAGATGTGACGGCGGGTCGGCAGGCCGGTGTGTGGCGGGCGTTTCGTCGTGCAGTTGCGGACTGCTAAATTGGCGTAGCGGTGCGGTACTGCTGGAGGAGGCTGGCCGCGCTAGGAATGCCGCACCTGGGCGCCGGAGACGTGGCAACGCAGCGCGCGGCCCACGCTGACACCGAAGGCCGCGCCGCAGTCCTTCACCACCAACCACTCCCACCACCGAGCCACTGCCACCGCTAATGGCCAGCCATCACCACGAGACGACTCCTCCACCCGCCAGCATCGCGATCCATCTCACACCCACTACTCTCTCCTACTAAATACAAATAGCTACTACACTGAAACACAGCCGCAAATAACATGTGCTGGCGAAACTATACTTAAAGCAACCAATAATGTAGCAATAGACAGGCTACTCAAAATAGGGTAGTCACAACATGCATAAATAAAAAGAAAATACCAAAAAGCCGGAATTTGGAGAATAGCTTCAAATGAAACAGTTTATAAACAAATAGAACCAGGGACAAAAATACAAGGGACCTATTTCCTAGGACATCTGATGAGGATACCAGAAAATAGAATTAGTAGGAGGGCGATTGAGAAACTGTGAAATAGTAAGAGCAGCATAAGATGGATCACAGAGGTCTAGGAGGACATGATGAAATTACAGGTAACAATGGAAGACTAGAAAGGTCGACGTCACGCTACCAATAAATTGCCACAAATGTGGCCAATAACCTTATGTAAGCCAATTTGCACCCTATAGAACCAATATGGGCACTTATTATACTTGTTGAAGAGTAAACTGATGCATTCGTAAGAAACTATGTGTAGTAACTTCGTTACATTTAAAATGTAGTATTAAAATGATTGTCTGAAAATAAATTACTAGAAAAAATTTGTTCCTGAAGTAGTTAACTAACAGAGACTGGGAAGGGTGATTTCGGATTAGGAGAGAGAGAATGAAATATTGGCCCAACAGAAAACAGAAGAACCTAATTCACAATACTGATTAAAGTAGTTAATGTGGTCATAAAGAAAAATATGAAAAACGATATGTAATACTTTCAACTTATTTTGTAAGCTGTCATGTTTTTAACTTGTGTATTTTTTTATATATAGTGACTAAGTGCAATGTTGCACTTATTATTTTACACCCAATTTTTTTAACAAGATGACCAGATTATAACTTATATGTGACCAGATGATGGTGACATAGTGGGCCGAAACCGGTCGTCATTTTATAAATTGTTAGTGTGTTATCTTGGCTTGTCATTTTGAAAACTTTAAAACGATTAGATCGCCTCCAGACCCGACTATGTTAGGTAATCTTAATAAATATCTGCACTTGTTTGTAATTCTTGACTGCTTTTTATGTGTAAGAATTCTGTTATACACACACACACACACACACACACACACACTACGCAGTTATATATTTGAAAGTTATTAGTCTAATCTCTGTTTCCTGTTTCTGTCTTCCATACGTCGGGCCCGGTGGTCTTAGGGTAAATCGCTCTACTGGAAACCGAAGGGTCGCGGGTTCGGAACCCGGTCGTACTTCGGATTTTGAGTCTGCGCTTTAACCCATCCTTCACTTCAACGATGTGAGGAGTCCCCTGAAACGACACGTGGCTCGGATTCCACGATAAGCTGTTGGTCCCCTTTCCCCGGTTGGATAACTGGGGTAGGCTAGGGACACGCAAATTGCCGAAGTTGCGTCCAATTGAAAGACTTGCACCAGGCCAATGAGCCACACGAAATCATCATCATCATCATCATCATCATCATCATCATCATCATCATCCATATAAATTTAATTAAAATTTTTCTAATTATTATTTACAGATTTCCCCCCCTTCCTCTCAGATTTAGTTATAAGTTGGCGCAATGGATAGGCTGTGAAAAACTGAACACAGATCAGGAAGAACTTGTATGGAACTATGTAAAAAATAAGCAAAATATAAAAACTGAGCAGTCCATGCGAAAGATAAGCAACGGCGAGCAGGTTGTGAGTGAGGAGTTATGGCGTGAGAGGTCCTTGATTCAAGCCTTCTACAGGCAAAAATTGTTATTTCTTTCATTTCCAGAAAATTATTATCTGACCGTCTGTCCGATGCGGGGTAACTGCGCCGTAGTATGGGGACATGTTGAGATTTGCTTCGTCATATGCAGGATTTGACAGTCTACACACGGAAAAATTCGAAAGCGTACCATATGTTTTGACAGAGCACATGGAAAACTGTGCGACTGTGAAATTGTTGCATTCATTTGTTGCAATTTATGTGACAAACTCTTATGTTTTCATCTGTTTTTTTTGGGAGTGATTAACACATCCACAAGAAAACCTAAATCGGGCAAGTTAGAATCTCTTTCCCCTTTTACCAAGTGTGCAAGTTAGGTGGGTCGACAAGAGATACCTGTCATATGACGCACATACCATCACCAGTGTCATAGTATCCCATCAGTTGCTGTTCAGCAGTAGAACTACAATTTACTAACAATACTATGAAGAATACTGAAACTCAAACTGTATAACGTAATAAAACGAAAGTACTTAATAAGCTAAAAACAATTACATATACATCTTTAACTTTTTGGACTACGACGTCTTTCAGCTGTCCCAATTACGCTTTCAATATTTATGCAATATATATCGTTATACAAGTTGTCATTTTATTTCGTTTCTGTAGCGACTGACAGTAGCAGAATGAAACCTGCTACTTTCACCTCACGAGTCCGCGGAGGCCAGCAGACGCACAGACAAGTGTGGCTGCTTGAAATACAGTATCTGCGTAGAATACAAGGCACTGGCTGCTGCTTTTCTCTGTTCTATTTACAGGTAAAGCAGGAGGAGGGTGGGTCTTCATTCCACAGCGCTTCACCATGCAGTGGGTTCTCGTCGAGGTATCCTTTCTTCTGACCCGTGAACCCGGTTACACAGAGACCTACACGTTAATCTCACCATCTTAGTAGCGGGGCAGCTTTATTTTTCTTCAGTTGTGTAGGTTACTAAAATAAGAAAACTAACGATGACCACAGTAGGCTGAACACAAGCGTTCGAATTTGCCTCTTTGGTAAATACCTGTACAACCATCAAGACTACAAAAAACGTATCTGCGTCATGTTCTGAACACTGTACTTCGCGTTTATTTAACTATGTATCACTCTTACAGCTTGTTTGTGCGATATGAAATGACATGAACATTCGTCGGCCCCCACCCACACCAAGAAGGAAGACTAGACAACGCGCGACAACTTCACTTGATTGTCATTACGGTGCGAAAGAGTATAAACTAGGATAATGAGGGTTTTTCTGAGCAACAAGCCTTGAGGTCGTTACAGACCAACAGAATACATACCTATAAAGTCTTTCTGAGTAAATTAGGACTCTTTTATACCAAGTTAGGCATATTTAAAGTTATGATTCTTCGCAATTCTACATTGTTTCTCCTCGAAAAAATGTACATCTCCAACAATTATTGGTTCCTTCATTTGTTCCTTCATTTGTTGTGACCTACGATTATTAACCGGGAATCGCAGAGTTAAAAACGGCAACTACTGTGAACTTCTTCTTAGACCGTACTTCCGCGTGGGTAAATGTTATCTGGTGTGTCTACGGCATTTAATAATGTCTTTAGTGCATCATTCACAATATCTAAGATTGTTGTTACGTATTGCAATAGGCTAAGCTGCTCTTCTTTTATGCGTTAAGTTGCTATAATTTTACCACAATCGCTTGCCTTGTCGGCACAGCAAGATCGAATAACAAGTCTCATTGAACAATCATGACAATGTTCCTTTCAGTTTATGTAAGTAAACTTTTAATTTTGCGAGGAAATATTTAATTTTGCGAGGAAATATTTAATTTAATTTGCATCTTTGTCTCTGAGATGCTCTGTGATGCAAAATCAATAGGGAGGCTGTAAAAAGGCGATAGATGAATGTTAAAAACATCTGACCGAGAATTTTAACAGTCGTATGCTTTGGCGAGCTACGCGCTCGCCATACTGTTTTGCTTCGCCAGCAGTCTGACGCATTTGTAAATCTAGCTCCAAAAGTTTTTTTTTTTTTTTTAGTCTGTTCACATTTTTAATCAATAGCTTCGTCTTTCATTTACTACTTTTATAATGATTCATTATAGCAATTTTTTTTACCGCTTCACGCTTTCGCTGTGTTGAGGAACGAAGGCGAATAGTTGAGGTCGTAATGACCGAACAATGTTTGATGTCACTGCCACAATAGGCAGGCTGGTAGCGGCATCTGAGATTAATGAGCGATGTCTTAACGTAAAATCAAGAGAGATTCCTACGAGCCAGCCGTGATGAAAAAAATCAGATCCAGTTACAGCTCTCGCCATGAATTACGTCGTTGCGTTCCCTATCAAGCCTGCACGAAAACAACATCTTACGTCGAAAAATTGGGCTGATGCAAGCAATTTTTAAGCCTTTAAAGTAGAAATGTTTATTTGTAGCTATAAAACTACCACGATTAATATATTGTGAGTACTACTAGCAACAAATCGCTCATATCTGGCCAGCTCTATAGTGCTTCCATGATGTACCCTATGCAGTAAATGTCACTATTGTGCCGCTGATCTTTTCATAAAGGAACTCTTAATGCAAAGGTAGTATGTGATTGACTACTTTTACATGGCAAAGGAGGCGGCGGCTGTTTTTGTCTTCAGTACATTGACTGGTTTGATGCAGCTCTCCACGCTACCCTGTCCCGTGCAAGTCTCTACATCCTTTTGAATCTGCTTACTATATTCGTCCCTCTGTCTCCCTCTACGATTTTTACCACACGCGCTTCCTTCTAATGCTAAGTTGACAATTCCTTGATATCTCAGAATGTGTCCAACCAATCTATCCCTTCTCTTAGGATATGCCAGAAACTCCTTTCCTCCCCGATTCGGTTAAGCGCCTCATTAGTTACGTGATCTACCAATCTAATTTTCATCATTCGTCTGTAGCACCACATTTCAAAAGCTTCTACCATCTTTTTATCTGAACTTATCATCCACGTTTCACTCCCATACAATGCTACACTGCAGGTATACTAAACACTCCGGCCGCGGTGGCCGAGAGGACTGAGGCGCTCCAGTCACGGTCTGCACGGCCACTACGGTCGGGGGTTCGAATCCCCCTTCGGGCATGGATATTTGTGCCGCCCTTAGGATTAGCTAGTTCATAAGTAGTTTGTAAGTTTAGGGACTGATGACCCCGTAGTTAAGTCCCATAAGCTATACAAACATTTGAATTTTATACTAAACAAACGCATAGGTTACGAGGAACTCAATGTAGCTAACTGTCGAAATTATTCAGTAGCACTCTGCGACTTACAATTTCTCGGACGTGCTTCTTGCATATGTAACGCTATGTATACAAGCAGCTACCGTACAAATGAATTTGTGGTAAAATGTTGATCAGTTTGAAAGATAATGGAAAAAAATTAGGTATGAAGCAGATAAGCTACACTAAGCATTAGAGGGTTAATTACAAACTTTTATATCCGAGTTAAACCAATTCCATTCCGTTTGAACAAAAAAAAAATCACGGCTTTGAATTGATCAATGTGGCTTGCATCGTTTACGTTGCTTTACTGCTTTTCGCTGGCGGCCAATAACAATTTTGATTCAAAAATTTCCATTTATAAAATTTTGTTTGGCTAAATTTTAGGCCGCGACTGTCATATCGTTAAAGAGATTTTCCACTTAATTTTTTTTATGAGTGGCTAGGTAACATTTCCGAGTTCCTTTCGCCGCCCCCCACCCCACCTCTCTCTCTCTCTCTCTCTCTCTCTCTCTCTCTCTCTCTCTCTCTCTCTCTCTCTCTCTCTCTTCCACGCTGTGACTCAACATCCGCGCTGGGAGCGCCTGGTGACAAATCGGCACCAGCTCGTGTAGCGGACGCGCGACTTTCGTTGGCCACTTCCTCTGCTCCGTCCACGCGGTTTCCGACAGCCACTCGGCAAACAGGAAGGCGCCGCTCCGCATCTAGGCGAACCGCACCGACCGCAGAAGGCCGCGGACAATCCGCCTTGCTCAAGGCCGCAGCTCCATGTGCGACTTCAATATGAACCGCTATCATTTCGGCTACTATTTAATTGAAAAACTTATTTATATAGATCCGTAGGAGATCACAGTATCTTTGTAATTTGTTTGCATGACCAAGTTTGGGTAATATAATATAGGCGACATAACTACTTTTACAACAGTCACGGCCCATGCGGTAAGGACACCCACCGGTTAGTCAGCACTTTTAAGTCGAGAAGAGAGCAGCTAAGTAACATAGCTTCGTTAACCCGGTAGATAATTATTATTTTGACCAAACTCTTGTTTCCCAATCGACCACAATCGACTTATTTTGACTGGGTTTTTGAGTCTCAGCTGCTCATATGTGTTGTCAAGGAACAGGGATCGAAAATTTGTGGCAGCGCCGGGATTCGAATCCGAGACGACTTGCTTTCTAGGCAGTAGCGCTGAGCCTCTGCCCAATCCCAGGAACATGGGTTTAACTCACCTAAAGGGCGATATCGCCAGATCAGCGAAGTTAAGCACCGTCGGGCATGGCCAGCACTTGGGTGGATAATCGTCCGGGTGTGGCACGTGTCGTTAAATTTCTCTGTGCCTTACGTCAGAGGGAACAGAAGGGGTGATGGTGCAAAATCCATCCGTCTGTGTGTCAATGTCCTTGTTTAAATTCGAAACAACTCCACAGTGTCTCATGGACGCATGGGACACTGTTGATGGTGATCCGTCCGACGAATGGGGACGTTAAGCTAGGCGGCCGCCTTGGTGCTTTTCTAAGAGGAGTAGGCTATGTGCTGGCACCGGGTTTCACCCTCTCCCTTCTCCCATCATGTCCAACAAGAACACTACACACCACACGCACTTCTACAGTCAGCTACACTTCACATAAGACAATTCAGTACACAGTTCTCGTACTTCGCAAAGGAAAGCTGTGTGTGGACATGCAGGATAGGAAAAACTTTTCCACTTAGGCGGCTGAACTTGGCCTTCAGCGTCTTCCAGACATTCTTGCCGTAAGACTTATCGTCATACTGAATTGGAAGCGTCGTTTTATGTTCTACAAGTTTATTTTTATTTACTTAGGCGACCTTCGGCTTCTAAGGTAATCGCCAGACTTTAACACACAACTGTGTTACTCAAATTTGTGCTTTCAATTCAGTATTGTGTTCTAACAAGAACGGAGTGACGAATCAGTGAAGATGTCCTCATTTGCTTTAATTCAGACAGCCGTGCCGCAGTGGGCTCACCGGTTGCCGCTAGTTAAGCGCTGTCCAGGCTTGGCTGAGGAGCTACGTGATTGAAAAGAAGCGGCTCTGCTCACGAAAACTACATAGCGGGCGTGAGTGCGGGACACAGACCCCCCCCCCCTCCATACCAGCCTCGCGCGAAGGATGACACGGCGGCCGGTCAGTACCCAGTTGGCCTCTCGCACGGAGTTTAACTCGGTATACAAATCAGACCAACGGCTGTATATCTGAATTAAACAAAAATTGGACACATGTTATATGGCGTTTTTAATTGCAATTCAACTGTAGTATCGCCTTCTTCAGTATTTATCATTCCTCCTGAAAAAAAGTGGTTTATAGCATACTTTGTACGATATGCAAGGTGACAAGCTGTTCTTGATAAAAGTATTGTCTTTCGCATTCCAAAAATACGTCTGCCGATATTTCTTTTATGTCCATATTTCTTTCTACGGTTTCCGTTAGTCGACCTCAGCTTTCACGCAGTTTCCAGCACGTAGATATTTTCGACACACGTCCTCGTAGGATTAATGACAATGTATGGACGCCGTCTCCAGCAACGTAAAAGCACCTCGCGTGGTACATCTGGCGCGAATGCGCGTGTTTGCACTGCGCGCTATAACGTCACCGAAACGCACATGGCACTCCTGCCGCGGAGTCGACAAATACGGACGCCATCCGTCTGGATTATGAGCTATCGGGTCGTAGTTAGATTAGCAGCGCGCTGTACAATGAGGGATGGAAAGCACACAAGCGGTGGACACGGAGTGGGAGCGGCGGCGGCGGCGGCTGCGGTGGGCGGACAAGAATGCGGCCACGCCTTCCAGCGGACACCAACACCCGAAACCACGCGCTCCAACGGCGCCTCCTGCGTCTACACTCAGCCCAAGGAAGAAAGACGACTGAACACGCGTTGTACGGGGTGACGGCCAAGCACACACGGCCGATATTTTGTCAGTGGAACGCTGATTGTACACATGCCGGAATTTTACCGGTGAAATGAGCAGTCGTTTGGCTGTCGTGGTCGAGTGAAGCTGTTTCCACACATAAATTAATGAATCCGAAACGGTTGGTTGGTTGTTTGGGATAGGGTGACTGAAGTGCTAATGTTATTGGTCCCCCGGTGAGGAGGGTAATGGTGAAGATAGGAAAGGAGGGGAAGGGAAAAGAAATGTTTACAGTGATACGTCTGTTCTTAAAGTACAGACGTTGCCGATGGCCCGCAGCTATAAATGTTAAATATACATTCATTACATCGCAATTAGCGATAATTTCCGACTTTAGCTGCTGCTCTTTAGTTGGTCTATCATTCTGCAAAATATGGAAATTTGTGCCGGACCGGCACAAGCGGGAGACCCGGGTTCGAGTCCCGGTCCGGCACAAATTTCCATATGTTGCAGAATGATAGACCGACTAAAGAGCAGCAGCTAAAGTCGGAAATTATCGCTAATTGCGATGTAATGAATGTATATTATGAAAAGAAATGTAGTTCAAGGAGGAAAGAGTGAAGAAAGACTGCATCACCTCGGGGTCCTTTGTTCGCCACGTACGTACTCACGAAAGAACCGTGAGTCCCCTGGGGGGAATCCGAAACGATTTTGCAAAATATTATATGATAAATATTGCTGACATGATACTAACAGCTAATGAAGAACTGTAGCGCACCTAAGTGTACCACTTAAAGAAATGAATTTTTTTTTTGCTCTCCATTTCCACAAAAACCTAATTTAGTTCCCAAGAAACTTCACCGTGCATCTCTAGCCGCGGTGGAGTAGCAGAGCGTTCCAGGGCGCCTAGCTGTGGAGAGCGCCGCTGCTCGCCATCGGAGGTTCGAGTCCTCCCTCGGGCATAGGTGTATTTGTTGTCCTTAGCATAAGTAGTTTGTAAGCCTAGGAACATAAAACCAACTTAAGTTTGCAACTAGTCGCATTTCTAGCTTTATAAGAGTCCAATGTTTCCCACAAAACTGGTCGTGCTTCTACTACCGAAATAAGTATATCTTCATTTCTCTCTTAATCCATTGCAGACGGATACATACATAATTTATGTATGCTTCAAATAGGTGAATGACAATTTCTGTGAGGATCCCTTGCGGTAATACAGATAAAACTGCGAGAAAATGGGGTAATGGACACACCGAGTACGAGGTAAGTTGACGATTTTGGCAGGAAGAGAAATGTGTCTGGACAGCAGTGGTTTATAAAATATGGGACTATTCACCGAACTTTTCAGACGCACCTTGCAAAACATAATATTATCATACTTGACGGTGATAGAGACAGAGCGGCATCCGCTCCAAAGGGACGAAAACCAATGAGATTTCTGCGGATGCGGAAGAATACATAGTGTAATGCTTACATCAGGTTTATTCTTATGGGCAATGGAGTATAGTAATATGCGCGTTTGGCCTGGTCAAGGCACCAGCTCTTATCCTACTCTGACCGACGGAAATGCACGATTTGGCCCGAACTCAAGGCAATATACTGTAGCTAATTCCCGCACCATACCTTGCAGGTGCGAAAAGTCTCCCTGAAGGAAACACCCGCCCCGTCAGGGAATAACCGTGCGCACTAAGGCGCCTGCCTACGATGCGCGCTGCCGCTCCACGTCGGAGGTTCGATTCCTCCCTCGGGCATGGGTGTGTGTTATTCGTAGGCTAAGTTAGTTTAAATAGTTTGTAAGTGTAAGGACCGATGACCACTGCCGTTAAGTCCCATAACTTTACAAACATTTGAAACACGCGCGCCTGTCTGTTTCTGGCGCATTGTAGATTTATCAAAGACACACAGTAAACTTTCTTGAAACTCAATGTCAACTAATGACGCATCAGTTGTGAAAGCCTTCAGAAGATTCTAGGAAGATTAATAATTATCTTTTTTATCACAAATTGTGAGAATGGCCGTGTAAATATGGACATCACGTTCTGGAGTAAGAGGAAGAGGGTTCGCGTGCGCCTGTAAGCTTTATTTTTTACACCATCTTCGCGTTTGTAAGATTTCTGGAACAAGCAGTGACTTTTGTATTGTTTCTTACCACAAATGTTTGACCGTTTTTCCTGAATATGCTGCGATTTAGTGGGTCATGACATTTATATTCTCCGTTGTCAAAAATATCTGGTTGTGAGAATAGGTGGGGGAGCAGCCTTTGCCCTTTACCTGAGGTGCGGGTGCTAGTTAGTGTCTCGTGACCCGAAGTTAGCGTCGCTCTTCATCGCATCACAGCGGATTCAGTTACTTACTGCACTTTGGTGTTCATGTGCATAATCATCTGCACCTGCAGAGGAGAATGACCAGCGTACATTCTAATTCAGGTTGGAAAAAAAGGAGGGAAAGAAAAAATCCTCGACGTTAAGTTTGGAAGAGAAATGAAGCAACCTTCATTTTAGGCACTGGTGAGTACGCCTTTCGATTACACTTGGGAATAAAAATCAGTCATGTGGCTAGGTCAAGATAGTTTAAAGGGCTGTTAGAGATCCGGCGGCCACGATACGGAGCCGGCACGCTAAGGACAAATTTGTGATGGCTATCGCCGCCTGTGGCGCCAGGCGTCGCTTTATCAACACTCGCCGCACGTATCTGGACGCGCATTACTTTTCCCACGGATTATCCTCGCCACTTCCCCAGGATAGCTGCATTTATAGCCCCGCTGCTCCTGGACGTCGTGGCGGACCACTCATTTCGACCGACAACGTATGAAATTCGCAAGACTGCACCCCGAGAACAGTTTTCTTCATTTCCAGCTTAGCTTTATTTTATCGTTGTCAACAAGTCGCTTATAATTAAACAAAGCTCTGTAAGGAACTTTCGTCTACACGCTTCTCACATTCTACATGATCGGAAATTCCCGTTACAAAGAGGAACCCATATCCTGAAATATCATTCCACGACGTAATGGAGCACGTCACTATCTTTTGACACAGCGAAACAAATCTTTTCAGGTGCAAACTTTTTGCTTTCCATATTTAGGGAGGAGGTAGTATAGACCAAAACAACAAAACAGGTAGTAACCATGCACTCTAAAATGCATACCTAAAGGGGAGTCGGAGTGCACTATTTAAAATCTTGTTCAAATGTATGTAGAGTCTATGGGACTTAACTACGGGGTTATCAGCCCCTAAACTTACAAACTACTTATGAACTACTTACAACTAAGGACGGCACAAATATCCATGCCCGAGGGGGGATTCGAACCCCCGACCGTAGTGGCCGTGCGGACCGTCACTGGAGCGCCTCAATCCCCTCGGCCACCGCGGCCGGCAGTGCACTATTTCGCCAATGCTAAATTAGCTAACTTTATGTACCTTTTTCTCTGAAACTAATTTATATATATATATATATAACTATAAAATTTTGGTAACTATTTACAGCATATATTGTTAGCTCACTGAGCTAGAAACAATGTTTCCTTTTTGTTGTTATAATACTCATGATTTTTTTTACCGTTAAGCCATTTTTATTGGAAAAATCTTAACAAATTTCCCTAGTTCAGCGGCCTCTTAATGTTATATAGGTTTTCTGAAAATTTTAATGTTATTTGTTTAGTGGTTTTTGATACAAAAAATGTCAAATACCTGAAAATTTGATTATTTATTATGAAAATTCACAAATACCTCTTATCCTATTATGAAAAGTGTCCAGCATAGTAATCAGGGTCATCTAGTTGTTCTTCACGTCGCTGTCTTATCCTTGCTAGCATTGCTTTTTTGGCATTAAATTCAGCTGCATACTGAGCCTTTCTTACTCGCATGTTGTCCAGATGCCGAAGACCTCTGATGGTGTTGATACCAGGAACACTGAAAGGTTTTCTTTGACATTTAGCCTATCCATATCACCATCACTGAATGAAATAATACAATCACCGACTTGCCATTTCAAAGTTTTTATGCCAGCAAATACATTCTTCGGCACATGAGTCCATATGAGGTTGTTGAACGACATATTTACATTGATCATCAACTCGTATTTGAACGATAATGGTACCAACGGAAAGATCAAAGATTCTTCAATTGAAGAGTGAAAACCAGAGCCTCCTACATCGAATATTTTAAGAAATGCAAGATTTAAATGTGTAAACATCGAAAGTTGTTTAATTTTCCTGGGCGCACATATAATTTTGAAAAATAAAATAAAAATACTTCCTATTAGAAATTTCTAGCAAATTTTGCACAATTTTAAGCAGAAAACGTCAAATTAAGCTTATAAAAAGGATTTTTTTTCATTTTGCGAAATTCCAATTCCCCTTAACAGCTCTGAGCACTTATTAGTACAGAAGAGGAGAACGTGCTTATACAACTCTTTTTGTACGCATTTTAGAGCGTATGTTCGACATTTTGTTGTTTTTCGTCCCACAGTACCTCCTTCCCAGATATGGAAAGCAAGAAGCTTACAATATAAGCGATTTATTCCACGGTGTTAAAGAAGTACCCATTATGTCCTTAGTTGACATCTCCGGGCGACTGCCTCATCAAGATGATGTGTACTCACTCTCCTACACAAGGTCGCAAAGCTTGTAATAGGAACTGTGGAACATACTGTTTATCAACAGCATGTCATTAAGCAAATAGTATTCTCCGAGCATTAATTACAATGTTTAACTATAAATACTACTCAGCGCTTAGGTTCTATAATTTCTGAACATTGTTTATTCGTTTGTAGTGGAATTGTATAGTTAGTGATTCTAATGCCGATTAACTTTGTCATCCGTAAGTAATGTATGCTGCAGCAAGAATTGACAGTGCTACAAGTAAATTCCAACGACGGTAGCACCCGAGCAACCATCGAAAACAGCTTCACGTCTGATTTTCTACATTAGTTCTATCGCCTTAGCGATTGACTTAATTCTACGCAGACGTTACGTCATGTCTTTAAAATCGTTGCGTGGGATGCGGCGAATTTTGTTCACTTATAGTATTAACGGTGTAGCACCTCTTATATACGCTTGAAAATGCAAATATTCGAAAACGAAATAAATCTTATTAATAGCCATAACTCATTCCTCGGACTAATGGCTTCTGATTTTCTTCTCTTGACATCTGGGCCTAAAGGAGTGAAAAAATTATTCGTACTCTGGATTCAGTCCCTGACTACCTTTTGCAGGAAGATGTATGGAACTGTAGAATAAAAGCGATTGTTGAAGTTGTTGTTATTAATTTTAATTATAACTACTATTAATATTATTACTACAAACATAAACGGACTCAGCCATCTGCGTATTAGTGTGTGTGTGTGTGTGTGTGTGTGTGTGTGTGTGTGTGTGTGTGTGTGTGTGTGTGTGTGTTTTGTCCGTAGCATAATTTAGTTTAAGTAGTATGTCAGTTTAGAGACCTATATAGAGAAAAAAATGATGAGCGGTGTAGACAATTTACAGTATTCTGTGTCGGAAGTTGGAAAGATTCAAAATCGCTGTTTTGCTCAAGACAGGCCCTTACAATGGAAAATGGTATGTTAGTTAAGCAAACACGAATCAGAAGAGTTTCAACATGACGATGGTAGTAATAAAGATTACATTTTAGAAATACTCTTCTCACCGCTGGAGTTCGTTTGAACACTGCTTGCAGCTCTTTCATTCCCATTCCGAACACTGGGCGCTTCGAATCAGTAGCGTTCATTTGTGATTCTGAAACTTTGAATAAAAAATTGACAAGACCCGATTAACTAAGATTAAGGACTATGACAAAAAACACCTAGTACAAAGATTTACGGCCAGCTGTGCACCACACTGACCTGACCCGCAGATTTGAGAGCTGCAGATGCGAACACCACCACAAAAGCAAATGAACTCTCAACTTCCTCTAAAGCGACTTTCTAATGAGATGTACTTATTAGACGGAACTGCCAGATATAAAACGCATAAATTTCACTTTAAAGGGGGCACTGTGCTACAAATCAGTCACACGAAACGAGGTGCAGAAATCTTCCATTTTTCCGCCAAGGCATTACCGCTACAACGGCACTAAATGGCGGCGATAAGAAAGCGCGGTGAATTATGCGGTGATAGGGAGCAGATGGGCGTGTGGAGGCTGCAGACGGCAGTGAAAGTGCCTGCCCGTCCTGGAATGCAGCCGGCCGCCGCGTCAGCCACGTACAAGCAAGGTCGCGCCTTCTGCACATGTTTATATAACCATCTAATGGGCCGCCGCCGGCTAGCGAACCACAGATCAGGGGGGTTGAGGCCTACTAAGGCTAATGACACACTAAGCGAGTTTCTCCTCTCTATAACAATCGCGGCTGAAATAGTCGCTTTTAAGGGGCACACTTCAAACGATTATAATCGCGGGGGATGAAGTCGAGCCGTACTTACCCGGGTGCCGCACAAGCGACGAAAATTGTGGCTTCTGCAGCTGTGTTGCAACGACGCACGAGAGACATCACGCATGATGGGCTGTCATTCAAAACTTAAATATTTACCTGCAGTAGCGTTATATGTCGTTCGTCATCGCAGGCTATCTTTACAACCTCGCGAGTTTATGTTGTAGAGACAGGGATATTTCTCCACCTCAATTATCATCAGTTCACTGTCCAATGATGCACTGGAACGACATTTGCAAAGTTTTCCGACATTACCACCCACAGACGAAACAGAATTAACAAGGAGACCACATGGGTATCATATTTTAGATTTTTTTAAAATATCTATGGAGCTTTAAGTTCAGAACACAAATAACAATCAGACAAAGCCATTAGATGCAACTCTAAAAAAATCCCGAGAAAAGTGATTTTGAAGTTTCGCAAGTTACGAGTCAATAATTAAAACAATTGCAGCATTTGTTGGTGTAGTTCAGGTGATAATGTTCTAGCCTTAGAACCATAGGGCGGTGGTACGAATCCAGGAGTAACTGTTTTTTTCTCTCTTTTCGTTGTGTTCGATTACTTACCCAATTTTAATATCTAATGCTAATTAAAAAAAATCCTTGCTCTGTATATTCGTAATTTTCTATATTTTATAAAAGCTTGTTAATAATTTTAAAAAATGTTCAGATGTTTGTATATCTATCGGACCAAACTGCGTCGTCATCAGTCCGTAGCTTACAAAAAAAAGGTTTGTGAAGCTTATGGGACTTAACTATGGGGTCATCAGTCCCTAAACTTACAAACTACTCATGAACTACTTACGAACTAGGACGGCACAAATATCCATGCCCGAGGGGGGATTCGAACCCCCGACCGCAGTGGCCGTGCTGACCGTGACTGGAGCGCCTCAAGTCACCTCGGCCGGCCGTAGCTTACAAACTACTTAAACTAAGGTAAACTAACCTAAGGACACACACACACACACACACACACACACACACACACACACACACACACCAGGGAGGACTCGAACCTCCGACGGCAAGCAACCGCGCGCTCTGCAGCGGGTCGTCTTAGACCGCTCGGCTATTCCACCGCGGCTGTTAATAATCGTGGTTTCAATCAAAGAAACATAAGCTACATTTTTTACCGCATTGGCTTCACAATTAGTTGACGACGGTAGTCTTTGATAGTTCAGTTTGTGAAGAGCTAAGACGTTATTTTTGTAAAATCATCTCCCTAGCTACTAATGGCTTTAAGCAGCTAACCTACTCAGCCATCTTTTAGGTGACAAGGTGTTCAACCCTACATACACAAACAAAGACTGACAACACATGGAATTAGAGATCGCAAAATGTTTTATATAACTGAATTCGAAAACAACGAAAAAACTATTTGTCACAACGGGATTCCAACCACCAAGTCTATGGTTGTGAGGCCACAACGCTACCATCTGAGCTACACCGACAAACACGAAAAGTCTCTTAATTATTAGTACTTATGTTTACTTGCAAAACTTCAAAGTAGATTTTCTCGAGAATTTTTGAGAGTTGGTTCGAATGGCTTTGGCTGATTGTCATTCAAGTTCTAAATTTCACATACGATAAATAAATTTTAAAATCCGATATCCGTGTGGTCTCAGTGTGAGTACTCGCTCGTGACTGCTGCGCAACTGCCCACAAAAACCGCCTAGTGTGGCAGGGGTGCCGACGAATATTGCCGCGTCAAAAATAGAACCAAGCCCACTCAACAGCAACAGTCGCGCGCGGAAACTTGACGGAGCGACAATTACAGCCCAGTGTGACACCGTTCGTTTGCTACATGTGTTCCATTTCCAGCGCGACAAAAACCGTTCACCTTCAGCGGAAAAAAGCGTTTGGTGTGGCATTAGCCCAAGTCTTGCTCGGGGGATGTTTATATAGCCATTCTAATGGGGCGCCGTCATGTTGTATGCTACTGATCTACACCAATGTTTCTCAACCTATGGGCCGCGAATCCCAGGTCAAGGGGTGCCTCAGAACCCTTGCTTGGGGAGGGAGGGGGTGTCGCCGTTATAGGAGGAACTACTTGAATCATAAAAGTGTGTAACTCAATACTAGTGGTTAGTCAATACAATGACGCAGGCCCAATAAAAAGAAATTGTATATTAATTCTTTAATGAATAGAAGAAAGATTGTTTTATCTATGAGTGAACGAAAAGCCTTAGAATACCTTTCAAGAAGTAATCGTCAACTAAATGAGCAAGACGCAATATGCAATTTTGAAAAATAGGTAAAACCGACTGCCTTGTTTACCGATTGACTATACTGCTGGACCTAGGTTAACGAACATAATTCACTGCCAAGTCTTCCCTAAAATGATAAACACTCATGCAAAATAAGTGTTTGTAGAAATCATGTAAAATAAATAGGAAATGTTCAATTCCAAAATATACGATAAATATTTCGAAGGTCGCGGGTTCGATCCCCGCCAGGTCCTAGGATTTTTATCTGTCACTTTCCACTTCTTTCAGCTCCGACAGTATTGATCATGTGAAAAATACCGAGTATCACCGTGGTTCTGAACCCTCGTTAAACTGTAGGTTCCCCTATAACTGGCTGGGTAAGTCAGTTCGAAGTAAGGCAACGGCATACCACCTCCAAACAGGACCATGCTTAGTAAAGCACTGTGGTGTTCAAACCAATCTTCGGATTGTTGACTGCTTTACCTTTACGATAAATATTCGTCACATACTTTTATACAAGAATGTTCTATTAAAAAAAGAAAATTGAATTCGTTGCCTTTCAGGTAACACACACAGGTGTATTATGGTTTGGGTTGGCGGGAGGGGGAGGACGCCAAACGTCAGAATATTATTTTTACTTGGAAGAAGATGGCGTATTCTAGAAGGTTGAGAAACGTTGAACGAAACCCTATACGACCATTACGTCCCAGAAGCTCCACGAGAAGTTAGTGAACTATAATCTCCCCCCCCCCCCCACACACACACACACACACACACACACACACACACACACACACACACACCACAGTACCTAACTAGGCATGGTCCTGTAGGTGGTGGTACGGCGTTCCCTTCCTCCGACCTTTCAACTGACGGAACCAGGCAGTTGTAGGGAGGGACATTAGATGATTCCAAACGGCGGTTTAACTCATTTTTCAAATCAAGACAATATACCAGTGGCGAAGGAAGGAGACGTGATAGATAAAACTACTAAGATAGACAGGAGCGAATCCGAGACTTTTGTATTTGCAGTCTGGCACTTTACTACTACGCCACATAGGCACACTTGTTGATACCACGAAATGACATGCAGTAGTACAATGCGAAAAGGCTACCATTCCACGTGTCATCCGAACTTTACATATCTTTGGAAGAGCCAAAAATAAAAACGGTCGCATGCACACGAGGTTATCTCTCTTTACACTGGAATCGGCTAACAATGGTTGCAATATTAATGGGCAAGGGGAAACTACGATAGTAGTGTACAATGTTAAGTTAAAAATTTGTCTTACTAAGAACATGCCAGGGTAGTTCCTGCAGGTGCTATATCCACCGTGTCCAAGATGGCTTAGTGGATACAGCATCTGCCTAGTAGCAGAAGATCGTGGTTCGCTCTCCGGTCTGAGCCCATCAAGGACATAATTGATTGTTAAAAAGCCTTTTTTCCCAAAAGTGTAATTTTTTGGTAAAATACAGTTGTTTTCCAAATCTACTGTGGCCAATAATGTCGATTAACTCTCTCTACTGACAAAGCGAATTTGCCCAGTATTCAGTATTTTCCTGTCCCTTCATTTACTGAAATATAGCGAGTGAAGATAACTGTAATGATAAACCGTTAAAACAGTAACGTGGTAAATTTTTATGGGTGTTTTAAAGTTGGCAATTACTGAAAGGGCACCATATGATTTAAATCTTACAGTATATGGACAATGAAAAAATGCAGAAGTAATTACAAGGACGTATTGACCCGAATTAAAACAATAATGAAAGAAAAAAGACAAAAGATAGTATCGTAAATAGTCCGTTCCGGTTTCATAATGAGACTCAGGATCATAAATGTACGCTAATAAAATCGTTCATAGATGCTAATATATTTGCAGCCTGAATACTCGATACTGGAATGTCTTTCATGCGGATATTAGCGGCAACACTTCTTTATCTAACAACAATTCTCAACGATGATAAAGCTGGTCAGGTTCTTTTCTTCTCTCAGACTAACAATAGCGAAAGTTTTCGCCCTTGACGCAAAGTCGTAAACCTCACGACGCTCACAGAAAGCAAAGCCGCAGAATAAACCTGTCACACGAAGAATACCATATACCTCCTACCCTTCGCTCCTTATTACGAACAAAAATATAATGAAACTTGGAATTTCAGTCGCTACGTACGGCCGTTTTTTAACCAATAAATGTCGCGGAAGAGAATGGCACGAAATAGTCGCCGTACAGAAGACGACACCTGCGATCGTTAATGTCTTGTTAGCAAGGCCGACATACTCCGCCCCATCTGTTGGAAATAACTGCTACACGCCTGCGGCTCAAATGTAAGCTTTTACTTTTCGACAGCGAACGATTGGCGGCAGTTCTAACTACGATACGGTATCTGCAATCTAGACCCACTTAACGCAGGCGTCTTTTTTTCCCCCTACGATTATTTGTACAGGTCGGCGCCAACGTCATATGCTTATTCAGTCTTCCGGACTAGCACGTCTCTAGTAGAGCGTGTGGACGCTGCATTCAAAAGGTTGTTTGTAAATCTATCGGACTCAACTGCGTGGTTATTAGTCCCTAGGCTTACAAACTACTTTAACTGAAACTAGCCGAAGGACAATACATACGCCCATGCCCGAGGGAGGAGTCGAACCTCCGACGAAGAGTGACCGTGCGCTCCACAGCAAAACGCCTTAGAGCGCTCGGCCATTCCACCGCGCCCTCATGTCACAACCTGGCTTTACCGTAGTTTATTTGTATCGTTTAGGCACAGTACCTTATGTCTGCTTTGATATAATTATGGCATATTTCCTTCCCACACCCAAGCTTGTGCTCCGACTGCAGTTGTCTCTGCCAGCCGCGGTGGCCGAGGGGACTGCGGCGCGCCAGTCACGGTCTGCACGGCCACTACGGTCGGGGGTTCGAATCCCCCCTCGGGCATGGATATTTGTGCCGTCCTTAGTCTTAGCTAGTTCATAAAGTAGTTTGTAAGTTTAGGGACTGATGACCCCGTAGTTAAGTCCCATAAGCTATACAAACATTTGAATTGTCTACACCAACCAGAACAAACGGAAAGAAGCGGCGTTGTTTGTTGCTACATACACGTCTATTATGTCTGCGGCAGAATCAGATGTCCAATTTAGTACAGAAATAATTCGTATATTTCCCCCCTAACCTACAAAACTAAGCTCGCCTTGACAAGAAAACATGGCCTTACCGCTATTCTACGTACGTTGCCTATTAGCCACAAATCTCTCTGGAAAACAAAAAAAAAAAAAAAAAAGGTCACCAGAAAGAAAGAAACAAAGCAAATGACGAAAGCCAATCACAACAGCGACGTCAGCGGCCGCAATTGTCGTCCACGGAGGAAAATGACAACGGTGAACAAAACAAAGCTTAATCAAGCTCCTTCTACGGTAGATTTCTTGTTAACAACTATCTGTCAACTACATTATTATTCTGATCCGGGCGTTGAACTCTAATCTTCCTCGATTTAAAAGAGGCGTTACTCGGGACTACTGTTTTAAGATGACATCGAAGTACACTTCAGAATAGTAAGCGCTTACGTTAGACCACGTTCCCCTCCCAAGTAAAAATATCCTGCCGTTTCTCCCCCCCCCCCCCCCGCCCTCTCACAGAACCATAACACATCTGTGTGTGCTATTACAAACGCAACGAATTTAATTTTCTTCTGTTGATTAATTTTTTCATAAAAGTTATAATCTTTAGTGTTTTCTCGGAATTAAATACATTATTCTGTCCTTATAATAATTACGACAAAAAATTTATGCGCATAACGAGTGGTTCACTTCGTAGGTAAGATTCAGCAGCGAATTATGCTCGTTAAATTACCACTCCACGGTATTTTAACTTCCATATCGCATGGTTCCTAAAAACACCTTTCTGGATTTTCGCCTAGTCATCATTAAGGTGGTGTATTTACTATAATATAATCTATGTTCTATTCGGCTTAGAATACAGATATTGTGTGTGTGTGTGTGTGTGTGTGTGTGTGTGTGTGTGTGTGTGTGTTATCCTTGGCGTAAGTTACTGTATTTTCTAAGTCTATTAGGGACTGACGACTACAGCAGTTTGGTCCATTAAGTTTACAAACATTTGAACACTGAACTTATTTCTTTAATGGTGCCTTGAAATAGAGGAGGGCGAAATGCGTCTGCAAAAAATAAAATAATTAAGAAATGAAGAAGGAACACGCATTTTTTTAATTCCGAAAAATGAATAATTTGATGCTTGCTGCTGAAGATTGTCACACAAAAACTTGTTATCACTGTCAGATATCGTAAGGTGCACGGCGAACGGTACCTTCCAATCACGTGCGAGCGATTGCCATGAAATTTCGTAGATACAAGATCTACGTTTTTATTCCGATCTCAATGATAACAGGAACATCACCGTCTACGTAAGAAAGATTTCATACTGTGCATGTCTGAGGTTACCTCTCAATAAACTTAGAAACCACGAGAAGATGGAGAGAGAGAGAGAGAGAGAGAGAGAGAGAGAAAGGAAGGCGAGGTAGACTAACTTAAGACTGAAATAATTAAATACCCGGGCGACACCGGGTTTCAGGTGGTATCAAATGAAGTACCCTTTTGTTACAACTTTTTTTGCATTGCAGGGCCATTAGTGTTCAGGCATGCACTGGGGTGGTAGTTCTATCACCCAAACTTTCACATATCAGTCACATCGGTACTAAACGTTATATATCGACGAAGTATCAAACCGAATCTTCGATATAATTCGTGCTATGTGCTGCCGTCCAGGACAACGTGCATAAACGGAAAGTAATAAGTAACACATTTACTACGGAGTACAGGAAAATCATATCCGTCTAGTGCGTCGTGTTTGCACCCGTGGGGAAGTCGATATAATGTATGTTTGTCAAAAAATGTTTGTAAAGCTTAAGGTACTTAACTATAGGGTCATCAATCCCTAAACTTACGAACTACTTATGAACTTATACTAAATACGGCACAAACATCCGTGCCCGAGGGGGGATTCGAACCCCCGACGGGGAACGGCCTCGCGCATTGCAGCAAAGCGCATCAATGCGCTCCGCCGCGACGTACGTTTGTCGTTTCAAAGGTCCTGGCTTCAAGCCGTGGTAATGCGAACTTTTATTTCTGCATTAGGTAGGAAATTTTTCTACATTTGCACACTTGCACACTGAGTGTTGTATGGGGCAACATGTTCCTGAGATGTAACAGGATTGTCCGAGCTGCTTAAAACACACTGCTATAAAACCCGAACCGTCCTTTTACATGTTAGGAATTCGTTGCCCCATATAACAATTGCCGACGTACTGCAGTAAAAAAGTGCTAGGAGCAGGGCTTGAACCCAGGATCCGCGATACAGGAGCTCGACATGATATGCTATCATAGTTATGCTTTTCCTATACTCCGTAGGTCAGATGTCCTAGTTAATGCAGGTTCTGCTGGACGCAGCTCATATCACGAATTAAATCAGAGGTTTGGTTGATACTCTGTCGATACACAACGTTTGATGCCGACCTGGCTGTCTGGCACCTGGAGGCTCGGGTTTCAGGTGCACCTAGATTTCCCTGACGGCGAAACTTGTGCACGCGGCATCTGGGAGGAAGCCGATCAACGAGGGCAGCTTTCGCCGGCGTGGGAACACCGCAGATCACGGGCTCGCCGCCTCTCTCCCCGCGCCAGATGCAAATCTAACAATGCCACCTTGCCCCCACCAAAATAAAAACGATAGTTTTTCCCGGTGGCCAGAGTCACTGGGAGCGGGAGTTCCCGCGCTCCCGGCGCGGAACGATTCCATAAATATGTGCGGCCGCGGTAACGGGAACCTCGCTAGCCTGTCCTTGGGCTTTCGCAACGCCACATCGCCGGCGCGGCCAATCGAACACGAAGCGGCAATACTTCTTGTGGAGGCGCAGTCCCATAGGTCGCCCGCAACCTGACCTCTGCCACGCCTCGCCGCCGCATCTCGCTCTGTGGCACACCCGGGAAGTCGGGAAGTAGCCATAAATCAATCTGTCTGTGCTACGTCAAGCTCGTTGAAAATGCAAAACAAATCGGCAATAAAGTCAGCCTTACAAACGCCGAAAGAAAAACGTCCCGTCGACATCAAGGTCATTAGAGACGCTGAAAAAATCTCACTGACGTGTTTTACGGCCCACTTTAGATTTGTAGTTTTATAAGTTTTTGCAAACATTTGGGACCAAAATAATAATCTAAATAATAATTAATTAATAAGAGTGTCTGAAACCCTTTTAGGAAAAAAATTGGTAGTGGAGGGTTTCGAAACACCGACCTTTCGCGTCACAGTCCAGGACCTTGCCCACTACGCTACGGCTATAAATCTAAACAGGAGTTCTTTAATCTCATACTATTGATGGCCGTTGTTAACTGATGTTAATATGGGATTTGTAGACATTAGATTATCATTTATCGTACGAAGAACGACGTGTTTTTGTTAATTCCTCAGTATGCCGTTGTTTTGAAATGATGACCTGTAAGTTACAATAAGAAAATCATCAAATACGCGTGGAATGTCACGTAACATTTCCGAACGGATGGTTTTCGTTAAATCAATGGAGGGTGTCAAATCTCCGTTATTTTTGCAAGTATGTCTCAAACGATACGAGATATGAACAAACATAAGGGTGATAAGTTGTAGATAATTTTCTCCTCTACCAATTAGGTTATTCAATTTTCGTGTCAGATGAATGGTTAGTTTGCTATTACAATTATGTTACAAACGGCTTTTTTTGGTTTTACTACGATATTTTTTGTCCGAAAAATTTGACAAAAGGAGGTTCTGGTCTCTGGCAGCCTACAATCATGTCTGTAAAATTTGGTGTTGATCGGTTGAACGGTTCGTCTTAAAAACAGGGAACACGTACGGACGGACGGACGGACAGACAGACGGACGGACAGACATACATACATCCCAAAATCGCCGTTACTTTTGCAAATATCTTTAAAACGCTACGAGATATGAAAAAAACAAAACAGACCAAAGTTGTAGAGAATTTTCTCCTCTATAAATTCGGTTATTCGATTTTCGTGTCAGATGAGTAGTTAAGCCGTTATTTTCATTTAAATTTCGAGCTGTCAAAAGACGATCGCAAAGGGCCACTTTTAGTGTTACTACCGTAACCTAATGTGGGCCAAAAAAGTTCTAATCTTTGTTATGCTTATGGGACTTAACTGCGGGGTAATCAGTCCCTAAACTTACCAACGACTTATAAACTAACTTATACTAAAGACAGCACAAACATCCGTGTCAGAGAGGGGATTCGAACCCCCCGACGGAGAACAGCCTCGAACATCGGAGCATAAGGCCTCAATGCGCTTGGCGACTGCGCCGCGGCGAGACGTCGCACACGCTCTGGTAATTTTTGTCCGGGATGTGGAAAGAAATTGGCCGTACCCTTTGAAAGGAACCATCCCGGCATTTGTCTGGATTTACAGAAATCACGAAAAACCTAAATCAGGATGGCCGGAGGCGGGTTTGAACCTACGTCTTCTCGAATGCGAGACCTGTGTGTGTGTGTGTGTGTGTGTGTATGTGTGTGTGTGTGTGTGTGTTGCTACCACGCCACCTCGCTCGGTACGTACGTCAAAGAGCGTTGGCAAAATTAAAGGAATTACTAGTTTCCATAGCCGTCGACGTTGAGGTCATTGGAGGCAGAACGGAATGTCTGAGCCGCGGAGGAATGGCCGAGCGCTCTAAAGCGCCTTGATAAGTAGAGTGCGGCTGCTCAGGTTCGAGTTCTCCCTCGGGCATGGTGTGTGTGTGTGTGTGTGTGTGTGTGTGTGTGTGTGTGTGTGTGTGTATTTTGTCCTTAGGTTCGTTTAAGTTATTTTGAGTAATTTGTAGGCCTAGGGACTGATAACCGTAGTAGTGAAGTGCCATACATTTGCAAACATTTGAACATATTTTTTTTTAAATCTTTAATTGGGTAATGATGGTGGAAGGTGAGTTGCTGACAATCACGGAAAATCTAAATCTGGAGGGACCAGATTGAGATTTTAACCTTCTTCCTGAATGCGAGTCATGTACCTTAACTACTGTGCTACCTCGCTCGGTAAGAACACTAAGGATAGCACAGGAATACTGTGCGCCGGTGTCCACGAAAAACAAAAAGAAAAATATAATGTATGAAAATAAAAATAAGTGTAGTTCCTTTTTCTACTCCTCTGACTTACAATGGCATGTCAAGTTAAAATAGCTACAGTACAGATGGCTATTTCTTTACTTTGTGGAACCACGCTTTCATTTTTTCCTTCTGCTTTTCCTTTCTGAATTTTCATCAGTGCGATGGAATGGAACAATTACGACGCAAACTTATGTCTGCCACTTTAAATATTAACAGTCTGTCGAAGGTCAACTACAGGAGCATCTACATCTACATAGATACTCTGAAAATCACATGTAAGTGCCTGGGAGAGGGTTCATTAACCACTTTCATAACTTTTCTCTACCGTTCAATTCTCTAATAGCGCGCGGGAAGAAAGAACACCTAAATCGTTCTGTTTTCGATCTGATTTTTCTTATTTTGTTGGGATGGTCATGTCTCCCTAAGTAGGCGGGTGCTAGCAAAATATTTTCACATTCAGAAGTAAAAGGAGGCAACGGATACTTTTAATGTCCGCCAAGTAATAGGGCTCAACGAATTATCCGGGAATAGAAATAGTACAGAATCTACTTTGCTCCTTGAAACGACGAGTATCCAAATGGCACTTGACAGGAATACAATCCATGTGTGAGAGTAACTCAGTTACATCATTCGGTGCCTAAGAAGATGGACTATACTTAATGTGCATAAATGTCGGATTCCGCTCATGAACATGCAGCATAAAACTTGAGGAAAGCATCCTCTCTTTAGTAGGTACAGGAAAAAAACTGGCAAAATTGGAGAAGCGAAGGGGACGCAAGAAAGAGGACACTTTTTGAGAAAACAAATGTTAGAAATCCATCATTGCGGACATGTGACAACAAAATATCTATCAGCGACGTGCATACTAATTTATGAGCTTTGAAACTAGTTTGCTGCCAGCCAATAACTGTTTGACAGAGCGCAAATACTAATTAAATCTGCTGAAGATAATTGTTTTAGATGAATAGTCAAAGCTAGACGATCTTTAAATACCTATCAATGGCTTGTTACTGTGGACGCGAATGTTCTGTAATGTTCACTGGGTACACCTTTGCTATTAAATTAACTACGCTAAAAGCACCATACTGCCATTGATTTGTCGAGCTAATAACGCGCACTGCAAAACCAGCACTGCACTGAGAGTACCGCACTAAGTTTCAATGCAGGTAACATTTTTAATTTTTTCTGATGTTCAGGAGGGCATGAATGAAATTTACTGTATCCAGCACAATTATGTGGCAACTCAGCTTAGTCGAACACAGCCGCACTGCTACACACACACACACACACACACACACACACACACACACACACACAAATATGTTTGCTTGCTGGACACATTTCCACCAGCTCATTTCTGATGAGCAATATTTTTACAACTTATTCTTAAAACTTTGCTCAATACAGAAAGCGTCCTTGCCCTACTCTGAACTTGATATCAGGATGATTTTATCCATCCTGTATATAATTACCACAATTCTGGATTTACGCGTATGGCAGAGGAGGTACCACTAGCTGAGAACCAACTAAAAGTGTGAATGCAACCAGCAAGACACTAACAATCGATTCGGTGAAACAAAGAAACACTAAACTCCAGGATCTAAATGGTATCGCACGGCACCCGGATACGGCAAATATATTCGCAGTTACGAGTATGAATCAGCATCAGATGAGCTATTTATTGGTGATATGTGAACATTTGGGTGGGACCGGCATTCGAGACCGGATATCCCGCTTTTCGTGAACGATCACGTTTACCACTACGCTATCCGTGCACATCTCCCGGACCTACCCACAGTTCCACATGCCACACAGTCTTCCACGACTGAATGCTCGTGCATTCTATTCCCTACACAGGGAGCGACACGTATTACGAACGTCGCATGGATGGCTAAGGCTTAAATACGCTGTGGCCGTGGTGGACTGGCCGGGCGCTCTAAGGCGCCTTGTTACGGAGCGCGGGGTTGCTCGTCGTCGGAGATTCGGGCCCTCCCTCCGGCGCATTTGCAGTCGTTACCCTGTTACAGGCATTTGTTGTGGTGTTCTGTGAGAGGCAAAAACAATGTCCGGCCTCAGTAAAGTCCAGGAACAGAACAATGCGCATCCTCAAGTTCAGTGCGAGGGTTCGAAACTCTAGCGGTCTGTCGAGCTTCAGTTTGCTGTTTACATCGGCAAACAGAAACACTGTAATAGGTAGGTTACATCATATTCCGAGATTTATTGCAATGTAACTCGTAATCATTTCTTTTGAAAATCGTTATTGCAGCACGAAAAAGAGGAACGGTTGAAATGTAGTAACTCCACGTTGGCAGAACTACTACAACGACGAGCGTTTTACATTATGCTTCAGTGGCTAAGTGGATAGGCTGACGGCTTACGAACGTAGACGACGAGCGTTCCAATCTAACTGCAGTCCATACTTTTAATTTGTGCAGGAAGGGAAAAAAAAGTTTAAATGTTTATAAATCTATCGGACCATGCGTGGTCATCAGTCCGTAGCTTACAAACTACTTAAACCTAGGTAAACTAACCTAAAGACAAACACACACACCCATGCCCCAGGGAGGACTCGAACCTCCACGGCGAGCAACCGCGCGCTCTGCAGCGAGACGCTTTAGACCACTCGGCTACTCCACCGCGGCTGTGCAGGAAGATTTTAAAACTTAATCCGCTATAAATTTTGTAATATTGTGCGGCTAATATATATAACAAAATTCATGTAAAAATAAGATAATGTGTCCCATTCTGAATATTACACAAAATTCACCATATGTGGAATAGTGTACTTTTATTTACCATTACTTGACATTGCAAGAAAGAGATAATCTGAGTTAAACAACAACTACCAAACGAAAATGTAGCCAAGATCGCTTTTTTTTTTTACAATCCTTTATTTTTTGACTACCGGTTTCGATTAACCAAGTCGTATTTTGTAGATAATGCTGATCGGAAGATGATTATCGAAACCGGTAGTCTGAAATAAAGGACTGTAAAAAAGCGCTCTCTGCCACATTTCCGTTTGGGAGTTGTAGTAGATTTATTTATTTTTATTTGTTACAGAAAATCGGCAGAAGAGCATTCACACCATTGGCTTTTAAATCCGGCACATAGTTGTGTTACGGTTGGGGAGGGGTTCGCCAGAAGACTTTTTACTTAGAAGGGGTCCGCGTATTCAAAAAGGAAGAACACGCGCGTCTGAAGAACATTTGCACTGGCTACGTCGTTAAACACGGTCAGCGCACTTGGCACCCGGATACGAGCCGACCCCGACGCCTAGCAGGTGGGCCTTTTAGTTTGACTGGTGGGCATTATCCGCAAGACGGTAGCGGCGCCCGGGGCAGACGCAGTAGCCGCGCGCCCATCAAGTCACGCCCTGCCGGAAAAGGAAAAAAAGCCCGCCACCAGATGGCAGGCGGAACAGCCTCCAAGGACACCTCCCGCTCTGCCGCCGCGCGCATTGTTGCTTTAACGGCAACCCCGAGACCTGAGTTCGGGCCCCGCCGATTCTCGGGAGGCAGTTCAGCGTGTACACAGCAGGAAAGCAAAATTAGCACACTTGAGAGACCGTAGAGTTTGAACGGATGACGGCATAGTAGTTGTACTGATAATGGTTTTAATGTCTTCTGCCAGCAGATAGCGTAGAGACTTAGCTGCCAGGGCGCCATCTGTGTGTACCCTTTAATAGGGAATGTTTACAGCCGTAAGCCTCAGTGTCTTACCAACGGGAGAAGAAAACAGGAGCCATGACACGGTGACTCATTCGTGCTTTCTACAGCGGTAGTAGCCGCGTGGTCTAAGGCGGCATACTACGGACTGGGCGGCCGCTCCCGCTGGAGGTTCAAGTCCTCCCTCGCACGCTCTTGCTTGCATGCCTGCGTGCGTGTGTTTGTTTCTGTCCTTAGCGTTAAGTCTAGGGATAGATGACCTCAGCCGTTTGAGTTTGCTCCCTTAGGTTTAAGAACATTTGAATATCGTCCACGCTACACGGGCCCCATCCCAAGCCTTATGGTATGGAGCGCGGTAAACAACTCTCGTTCTTCTGCGGTGTTTTTTGGGGGAGAACGCTGACCAGCACTCGGTATGTGCGAAATGCTGTAACGCCCGTTCTTTTTGCCATTCTAGAAAACAGGAAAATGGTGTCTTACTCTAATAAGATAGTGGATAGTGCTAGCCCAAACACTACGCGTGTAATGGTGTTTCAGCTACGTCAGTACCGCTGGAGCTCCTGAGCTGTAAATGTGATAATTTTGTGTAGGCAACACCATAGATGAAGCAGTCAGAACAGGCTTAGATGGTGTGGTCATGTTACACGCGTGGGAGAAGCGAGGTTACCTAAAAGACTCATGGGTTCGGCAGTAGATAGCGAGGTGCACCAAGGAGAAAGTACTTGGATTCGGTCAAGAATGATTTTTAAGTAAAAGGCTTATCATAAAACGAGTCCTCAATGTTAGCATGGATAGGGGACCACGGAGTAATTTTATTAGGGGTATACTAATTTCTTATTGCCGGCTTTGTATTTGGAGTTTTATACAAACTAAGATCCCCACGACCTACCGCCGTGTCATCCTGTGCCAGCGGCGCGGATAGTCATCAGTAGCACACAGCTAGACGCCACTCCACCGCTAGCACTCTTCCTTGTAGCTCCTTAGTTGCCGTCAAGAGGTAACAATAATGAGATTTATAATCTTGTGGGCCCGCCGCGTCATATATGTCATTTAGAGACATTGTAAATTATTGATACCAAAGACGCTGCTTTCTATTAAATTATTTAATACGACAGGCCTGTTTCGGCTTGAATGCCATCGTGTACTGTAAAATACAAAGGTGGGTATACTACTTAAGAAGATAATTGTACTTTATACATACATTGGTAACTCTTCTTACCCTTGTAAGATCGCTGCTTCTCTTATGTGTATAGGTTCTTATTTACATATGTAAAAGAACTGTTATAGCTCTTATATAGCTGTATATGCTTTTTAAAAAGTAATTCTTATGTCGTCTATGTTTGACAGCTATTTTGACAGATATGCCAGCGATATTACTGTCAAAATAGCTGTCAAACATAAACAACATAAGAATTATTTAAAAAAAATTATATACAGCTATATAAAAGCTATAACAACAGTTCTTTTACATATGTAAATAAGAACCTATACATATAAGAGAAGCAGTAATCTTACAAGGGTAAGAAGAGCTAACAATGTATGTGTAAAGTACAATTATCTTCTTAAATTAAGTAGTATACCCACCTTTGTATTTTACGGTACACCAGACGATGGCATTCATGCCGAAACAGGCGTGTCGTATTAAATAATTTAATAAAAAGCAGCGTCTTTGGTATCAATAATTTACAATGTCTAAATAAAAAAAAAGTATGATGGAAAATTTGAAGTCCAAATGTCTGTACCAAGCAAAAAGTGAGAATCTTAGTCTTTGCTGACATGGAGTTCCTATAACCAGTATTAAAATATATTAAAAAAGTGAAGAATTTGTTAAAACAATGATTTTCGCAGAAGTAATATGTTTTCATTCACCTCTCTAGTAAAATCGTTCATAACACTATAAAAATAAATACAGTGTGCTTATTATCATAGTACATATTGCTGCTCTCAAAATCTCCAACTGTTGGCAACTTACAATAGCAACGTTCACTCGAGATAGGTACGATGAAAATTTACGACGCGATGCAAGAAATGAACTGACTAAGTCAAATCGTTGTTTTAACGGAATCATATGCAATATATTGCCTTCTACCAAAGAGTGCACGTACATTTCATTTAGTAAATACAGCACATACTCACCAATAAATTACCTAGTTGATGCTAATTCATTACGGATATATATTGTATTGTTGGCAGCTAAAGTCTATGTGTGCATGTGTGAAGGAAATTTGCATCGGTTGCATCGCTAAACACGGACACTGCACATCGTAAATCATCTTGTTACTAAACTTCGTCACATTTCTGTCATCACCATTAGAAAATGTTTTATGGAGGTCTGAAAATACACTTCCTCTGAAACAGGCCCCGAGTGAAAAAAAGATTGAAAAAATGGCGTATACACCTTTGTTTAGACCTATTGTGATCTTCCACGGTGAACGTGCTAACACGCACGCGGCTTCCGGGATTCCGACAGGTGCACCGGACCGGCCCCGCAGCGAATCCATCAGCCGCGGAGGCGGAACCACGTGCCGCACAGCTTGGTTGCAGTTTTTACGCGGTTTTCCACGCCAGACTAGGTGAACACCGAGCTGATTGCACGATTCGCAAACATTCAGAAAAACGTTCTCACAAACAAACTAACGGTTCATATGCCGAACAAAGGCGAAAGACGATCGTGACCACCTAGAGACTATGTAAAAATTACACTACACTGAAATTGTTTTAACGACTAGTAATTATGTAAAACTTAACTTCAGAGTTGTTATCCACTAATTTTAGCACGACCGCGAGGTAGTAGCCGTGCACTCAATAGCTCCTTTCTGCGGAGTGCGCGACTGCTCTCCGTCGGAGGTTCGAGTCTCCCCTCGAGCGCGCGCACGCACGCACGCACGCACGCACGCACGCACGCACACACACACACACACACACACACACACACACACACACACACATTGTTTACAAAGATCTTACAGTGATAAGAAACAATGTTTATGTCTCCTACGTATAGCTGGATAACGTTCAATAATGATTACAGTGCACATTACGAGAAATTCCAGTACATCACTGATACAGTCCACGGTGTCGTGTGAAACAGCCACGTTAAAGGTTACACATGGAGTGCACATTTAGAAAGTGTCCAATACAGGAAAATATCACAGAAAAGGACACACCAGGGCGGCGATACTATAACTGATAAAAGACAAGGCCACAGCTCAAAATCGTGAAAAACCACCTGAAGATGGATTCGCATAAAAATCCGAAACCTGGCATGGTTTAAGAAATTAAACATTTTACCTTACTTGTGGCTGGTCGCTGTTTTAATTATAATAGAGAGGCTGCTACGACCGTTATACCTAGCCGGACATTTCAACCTAAAACCCGGTCTGCCTATTTAAAAAGGAAGCAATGTCGGTTGGATATTTTTAGTAGTTTATTAAGGATCAGTCATTTATGCTTTAGCAAAATCAGACTAAGACGTACTTTAATAAATCACTAAGCAGCTTTATACTTTGGCAAATGTGATAGCAACTACGACGTGATAGCTTGGCATTGGTTCAGAAACACATCCCACTTTATATTGATGTGGTGTCTGTTCTTTCGGACAGACAACTCACCAATATAATAAGTATCTACACGCGAAGACGGCGTTAGCTTCAATTACTTCACCCGCAGATGCGGTCATACGTTCGACATCGCACTGATTTCCGTAATGGCGAATTTAAGAGGGCATGAACGATAGGGGCGCTACAGCCATAGCGTGCGAGTTGTGGAAGTTTGAGACGGACGGGAGGCGAGCACGGGTAATAAAGTGGTTAGGGCGACCGCTGGCCCAAAGCGGGAGACCCGGGTTCGATTCTCGGCCCGGCTCACATTTTCACTTGTCGCCATTGTTTCATTTCAATGCCCTAAAGCAGCCACTGTCAATCCTTTCCTTCCTAACCCTTCTTCCTTCCTCTCCATTATCAATAATTTGCACAGTCCATTTTGCCTTCCTCGCTTTGCGCGTTGCATGATTGTAACGCGTTATGATAGGTTCATTCAGCCCTTACACTATAACTTTCATTCGCCCTAGGAAGAGAACAAAAAGATGAAACCTACCTTTACATGTACCGCTGCTGTTGTAACTGGATTTTAACGCAACTACACTTGCTGGCGTATTCGCTAGCACTGACAATGACTATCCATATAGCTGATATATAGATTTGCAATAAATCGGATTATTTCGCGACTGTCAGCCGTTTTACTGCCATAAAAAAGACAAACATAACAATAACATGGTTGATGTATAATTTATGCCTTTATGGTAACGTAAAACAGTCAACAATCCGAAGATTGAACACCACAGTGATTTACTATGCATTCTCCTGTTGGAGGAGATATGCCGTTGCCTTTCTTCCGACCTTTAAACTAACTTATCCAGCCATTTGTCAGGGGACAGACAGTTTTAAATGTTCAAATTATGGTAAAATTAAGGGACCTAACGGCACTGGTCATCGGTCCCTAAACTTACTAACTCCTTAAACTAATTTATGGCAACACACACACACACACACACACACACACACACACTTTTGTTCGGACAGATTGCGAATGTAGAAAGCCGGACAAATGGCAAACCTAAGCAAAACTCGATTCCCATATTAATATTTTGTCGTTTTGCAAGGTGCAAAGGAATTCGCACAACCGTCCTGGGTCGGAGACGAGCCCGGGGAAGCCCCACAAAGGATGCAGCCAAGGGATGAAGTGGAGGGAAGTTTTGCGAAATGACAATCAGCGAGCGAAGGAGGGTTCGTAGGCCCCTACCACCGAGGAAGACTTTGAAGAAAAGCAAAATCGTGATTGGGCATTTCCCCTCGACCCGAACTGAACCAACAGGGAGGTGGCAGGTGATGGGGGAGCATTTTCTGTTGGCGGGAGGGCGCGACAGACTTGGTGTGCAGGGGAGGCGGGCGTTCCCAGACGTAGAAACCAGCCGCCGCATTCCCTGACACACACTGAGCTGTGAATTTAACGACGCGTTAGAGGCCAACAAATAAAAGGAAAGACATTGAAAATTAAACGTAAGCATTTTGCAGTTCTTGCGTTTTTTTCGTGTTCACAGTAAAATGTCTGATATGAGGTCCGCCCGATATGCAGAACACTTTTTCTTATTACCCAAACATGTTTCGGCACATCTATGCCAAAATCATTATTTATTTACAACTGTGAAAAGGGACATATTTTAGTACTAACCAAGGTATGAAAATTAAACCTAAAAGGCGTACATCTTATATTGGATTATTGTCTTTGTTCTAGAGTCTATTATCATGTAGGACCATTTTTATAACACCCGACACTGGTAGCGCCGTCATCTACAATCAAATAATTATATGGAGTTATCGTTATTTTGTACGTAAAAGGAACAAAATTACGCTTTCACATACAAATTAATGCGATAAAACATTAAAAAATGCTCACTAAGAATTATTTGGTTGCAGATGAAAACGCTATCAATATCGGATGTTGTAAAAATGGTCCTGCATGGTCGTACAATGTAAAAATACAAAGTAAGACATAGGACTTCTAGGCCTACAGGTGTTCATTTTCACAGCTGTAAATTAAAAATCAACTGATGCACAGCGATGGTGAAACAAGGAACAACAGTCATCTACATATGAGGCAGATCTCATACCCATTATATGGAATAACGTGTATGTTTCTCAGTTTAATTCTAAGTAATTTCAATATCAGAGCCACGAGGTCTCAGCTTTTATTCGAATAACTGAATACCGAAATGTATGTTATATCGTAGCTGTTACCGTCATTTAACGACTTTTGTTACAGTCTCATTTCTGTGTGATCAATTCTGAGTGTGTTGCCTCTGCCGCTCTGATAAATATTTTCTATCTACGAATAAATTTTCTAATTATTTAAACTTGAAACAGGAGTTAATGTACTTGTTGATATAATTAATCTCAGTATTGGAATTTTATGCCGCATTGCCATGAAAAGCTTGAAATTTTCCTGTAATAGTAACTTGTGTTGCGGATAGAAACTCTACCAGTCACACGTCTCCTCACATTCTTCATCTTTTAAAGCAAAAGGAGCTCCCGATAGCAAGGAACAAACATATAGATCAGTTATGCGAAAGCCTAATCTCACTGCAGTTACGCACGTACCGTGAAATAGGCCACTTTCATTCTGCAACAGGTACTTTGTCAAAGTAAGGCTGTATCGATTGTTAGGGCTAGTGTTTGTTGGCGTTGCTATTAAAATAATATTTTCCACTTTTCTCATTTTCTATAACAATATTTCAGAACACAAATGAATTAAGACATTGCTTCCTGTGTGTTTTGAATTACAACATTGTGTAAAGTTGGAAAATTGAGCCGAACCGTGATTCGAACTAGACCACTACACCATCCGGAGATAGTGGTGACCGCATCTGCTCGGGGATACTTTAGCACGCCTCCCATTAGACATTATTGACTAATGGACTCACTACTGACGTAGTGCCCTTTGCCTTTCATTACTCACGGCGTTTCTCAGATTTCCGTAATTGTGTTCGAATGGCGTAGTGAACACTTTCTTTTCACTTGCTGCTTTTATTTTTTATGGCCCACAACCTGAATGCATAAGGTGGTTCGTTTATGATTTCTTAACAACTTAGAAAGGTGAGCAAGCCCTGACGGGAAAAAGGATGTTATTTCCCACTAAATCCCACATCGCATCGCTACGTTGACCGTGTCATGGAGGCGGTACTTTTCTTATTTTTTTTTTAAACGTTTCCTGTTTTTACAAATTAGACAGTACAACGAACAAAGAAGCAGGAGACCCAGGTTTGAATACCGCTCCGACATATGTGTAGTATAGCGTATTGCAGGCAACCAAATACTACTACACCAGCATCTGTAACACCGCGGGAACACCGCCAGTTCGTACCATTACTTCCATCACTCCCGTGACAGGTCGCGCACGTACACAAAGCATGAAACCTGATTGGCAAAAGTATACTTGGTGCAAACGGCCTGTAAAACTGTGCAACATGTTCATCAGTGTGTGCCTCGAGTCAGCAGTGCTACGATCCAGCAAATAAAGTTCTGCCTTCACAACTAAGTGGCACGTTACACGGAACAATGCCTCAAAATTTATTCATGTATTGACACTTCGAAATTATCGCTGACAGCAATGGGACTTTGAAGTTTTAACGCGCGATATCTGTACTTTATGTCTCATTGTACATCTACATTGCTATAGTGGACAATACATTTATTTGTAATATATTTCACACATGTTCGTGAAGTGTGGTAGCTTTCTTTTAAAGTGTTTGCCTTGCCAAATATCTCAGTTTTCCTCATTGATATACTTCAAAGCCCACAGTCAGCTAACTTCTTTAATTCCTTTTTTGTCTTGATTTTCAATCGCTGCACGACAAAACTGGTGTTTGTTCTTTTCTTGTTCACGCGAATTTGTACGCAATGGTAATTCAACGAAAAATAAATTGAGAGGCGGGCGTTGTACCGTTGTTTGTATTGAAGATAGCTGTTGAAGGTTTTTTACGTGGTTATCAATAAAAAAATGAAAAAAAAAACTGTTATAAGAGACTAAACAGAGGCTGAGAAATATCGGTTTTGCAGAATACGAGTATTCGTTTCGATGCGCCGTTTTATTTTTTTCCAATCGAGACAAAAGTAGCCGAGTTTTGTGATTTGGGCAGATAAATAACTTCTGATGGCGGAAGTAAAGAAAAAGCAGAATGGCTACGGGAAGAAAAATATTTCTGAAGAAAAGAAATTTGTTGACATCCAATTAGGAAGTCGTTTTCGAAGGCATTTGTCTGCAGTACAGCATTGTACAGGAGTGAAACGTGGACGATCGGTTCAGACAAAAAGATATTACAAGTGTTGACATAATTTGGTACAGAATGGTGCAACCGAGCGAGGGGGCGCATTTGTAACATACTGGACTCGCGTTCGTAAAGCAGGTGGTTCGTATCCGCCTCCGGCCATCCTGTTATAAGTTTACCGTGATTTCTCTTAACCACTCCCTGTAAATGCCAATATGGTTCCTATGAGAGGGCATGGTCAATTTCCTTCCCCATCCTTAAGAGAAAAAAACCCGACCCTTTGCTTCGTCTTTAATGACCACGATGTCGACGGTATGTTAATCCTTAAGCTTCCTTCCTTTACTTTTAATAAGCTGGAAAACCGGGTTCAATTCACCAACCGGCACAAATTTACACTTTTTCCTCATTGATTTACTTCAAAGCCCAATGGCAGCCAACTCCTTTAATTCCTTTCTCTTTTGATTAATAATTTTTGCAGAATAAAAATAGTGTTTGTTCCTCTGGACATCACGAAACACTCTAAGCAGTGAATTCTACGAATAAACATTAAGAAAAAAAGATAAGACGAACTTTGTAACACTGCTAGTACAGTACTTTTCAACGGGCAGTTTGTCTGGAGTGTAACCAGTTGCGAGTTTTCACATTTGCCGTCAGTAGGGTATTAAAATTTTGCCGCCCCTACCGTCCTTTGAAATTCGAAACTATTTCATAATCATACAAATTATAATTTTTTCTCAATGAAATCGTAGCTCTATCTTGTGTGAACTATGGTCCTAAAAATGTCCAAATGTTTGTAAAGCTTATGGGACTTAACTGCGGAGTCATCAGTCCCTAAACTTATAAACTACTTGAATTAACGTATACTAAAGACAACACAAACATCCATGCCCGCGGGAGGATTCGAACCTCCGACGCGGAAGGCCACGCGATACGCCACGCGGCGCTCCAGACCGCTCGGCTACTCCCGCGCGGCTAATGTTTTGAACAAACTGTAATGGCGGAGCTAGGTTTAGTCAGCTTCAAGCATGGCTTCAAGTTGATGACGTCATGCCCTCTCCCCTCTTTTTAGCTCCAAGCCAGACACTCGGCTATGCGACAGCGACCTGCTCTGCGTCTATAGCCTGCCCAATCCAAAGATGTTAGTTCAAACTTCCACCAACAGATGGCAGACTGCATTGAGAGAGGAAACCGCTTCTTGCTACTCTTAGTTGCTACTTGCTCCTCTTAGTTGCTACTGCGATTCTAAACTGCGACTGAAATCGCAGTCAGATTCCGTAAAGTTACGACTGTGAAAACTGCGACTTCTCAATCACTGTGACATCTGATAACGCGATTTTCGACTCATCCCTATACTCTGTATTCCGTGGCACAAGCGCGGCGCGGTCTTCCCTTTCGGTGTTGTTCAAATCCACCTCCCGCAATCCACATTTCGGTTTCCCGTGATTTTCATGAATCGTTTCATGTTCATGTCGGAAAGGTTACCCGCCCTTGGAAGAAATAAAAATCAATCCGAGCGAATGTTTTGTCTCTGATGACCACACTGTCGACTGGACGTTAAACTCTAAGCTTCCTCCCTCCCTGTTATAACAGAGGCCGCACAAATATCTAAAACGAAATATCAGTTACTTAGGAGTAAAATACCGGTCCCGGTTTCATCCGTCGGTTACGGTTCGGTACGCAACACGCTCGTAAAACTCCGAACATCGATTTGGCGTAAAAAGCCGGAAAAGCGAGCCGTACTAAGAGAAACGTCGGTCGCCTCTAGACTGTGCTACAGCCGCGCGAAAGCCGAGTCGATCCTCCGAGCGTACGCTGCGGCGAAGTTGGGCGAGCCGGTAAGTGAAAGCTGGCGGCGGCGGCGGCGTTACAGTCCGTTCGAGAAATATCGGGCGGCGGGGGCGTGACAAGAGCGCGCCGTGGATTCCTGGGAGCGGCTATTAATACGGCGGGGGTGGCGGCGGCGAAACGCGGGGCGGCAACGCTGCGCCAGCCCCGCCACAGGTGCCGCGCCCGGGAACCCGCACCCTCACCTGCATCCTCACAGCGGGATACGTTGCCAGTACGCCTCCGTCACAACCCTGATCTCTCTAATCTTATCTTTGTGTTCGCTTTGCGATATATACGTAGGAGGAAGCAATGCATTGGTTGCCTCTTTACGAAACGTATGCTCTCGGAACCTCGACAGAAGCCGGCACCGCCATACCTCTCTTGCAGCGTCTGCCACTGGATTTTCCTAATATATCCGCCGCGCTTTCCGGCTTTCTAAATGAGCCCGTAACGAAGCGCGCTGCTCTCCGTTGGAACTTATCTATCACTATGTTTACATGCAACACAGCGTCCGGAAGACGAAAACAGATTTTCGTAAACTTTTTCAAAAATGTTTGTAAATCTACCGGAACAAACTGCGTGGTCATCAGTCCGTAGCTTACAAACTACTTAAACCTAGGTAAACTAACCTAAGGACAACACACACACCCATGCCCCAGGGAGGACTCGAACCTCCACCACGAGCAACCGCGCGTGCCGCAGCGAGACGCTTTAGACCCCTCGGCTACTCCACCGCGGCAAACGTTTTTCGCAGTCGTGTTTACATGTCACAGCCTGAATAGTATTTCCTAGGCGCGCCGCGGTGGCCGAGAGGTCTGCGGCGTGCCAGTCGCGGTCTGCATGGCCGCTGCGGTCAGGGGTTCGAATCCCCTCTCGGGCATGGATATTTGTGCCGTCCTTAGTATTAACTAGTTTGTAAGTAGTTTTAAGTTTAGGGACTGATGACCCCGTAGTTAAGTCCCGTAAGCTTTACAAACATTTGAACATTTCGTAGATTTGTATGCAACTCACAAACATACGGATACTCTGCTTTATATATAAGAGATTTCACGGCAGAAAATGTCATTCTGTCCTTATGTGGCGACAATTCTTAACAAAAATGTTTGTTAAGCTTAAGGGACTTAACTACGGGGTCATCAGTCCCTAAACTTACAAACTACTTATGAACTACCTACAACTAAGGACGTCACAAATATCCATGCCCGAGGGGGAATTCGAACCCCCGACCGTAGTGGCCGTGCAGACCGTGACTGAAGCGCCTCAGTCTCCTCGGCCACCGCGGCCGGCAATTCTTAACAAGAAAACACAACCTGACAATACAAGAACGCTTCAAAAACGGTTGCGTTTACATTTACACAAATCGATTGCGAACCTGGAAAACTGTTTTACCGAAGTGGATTTCCAGAATCGATTTTCGAGTGTTTACATAACCAACCAAATGTGAATTTGGGAAATTGTTTACGAAATCCGGTGTTGGGAGCCCATGTAAACGGGGTGTATGTACCTATTAATCAGTGGCGAACGCGAGGGAAGGAGAGGGCATAAGGAGGATATATCCCTTCCCCCGAAATGGGAAAAATGTATGATAACGCAGTTTTACGAATTTATAGAATAGTACAGGAAGAAATCAGATATCTTTTCACACATTGTCACACTTTTTTGTCCTCACCTCTTACTGTGTGACGTAATTTATGGATGCCCCTTAGTTCTGATTATATCACCAATTCCACAAATCCCTCCTCGAAAATTATACGAGCCGCGGCGGATTAGCCGTGCGTACTGGGGCGCCGCGCTGCGGAGCGCGCGGCCGTCCGCCGTCGGCGGTTCGAGTCCCCCCTCGGGCATGGGTGTTTGTGTTGTTCTTAGGTTAGATTACCTTAGTTTAAGTAGTTTGTAAGCTACAGACTAATAACCTCCCAGTCGAGTCCGAGAGATTTACAAACATTTGAACATTCTGAAAACAGGAGAAGGAGTTGGAAAACAAGTGTCAACTATGGTTAAAGTTGTGTATGAAAAGAAAAAAGAGGAAGAGACATTAAAGATAAGACATATCTTTACTTTGCTACATAATTTCCAAGTACATTGCGACATTTGTCAAACCGCTTTTTAAGCTTCAAAAAAGCCTTCTAGGAAAAAAAATCAAAGCGTTGCTTACGGAAGACGCGTTGAACGGCTATGGAGTGCAAATTTCCGTTATCACCTGTCCGAAAGAAGTGCAAAAGCACTCCGTCTGCGGTAAAGTGCTACTCTGAGACTCTGAGACGCCCAAGGAGTTTTGTTGCTGGACTTTTTCGAGGATGTAACCATCAATGCTGCGCGGTACTGTGTCACTCTGTCGAAACTGGACGAGGTGATTCGGAAACAGCTGCCTCTCCTCAGATATAGCATTCTGCTGTTGGATGAAAACGAGAGAAGACACTCGGCTACGGCAACGCAAAACCATATTGCAACTGTTGGCTGGGAGCGTCTACCACCATTCGCCATACAGTCCTAATGCGCACCAAATGACTTCCATCTTTTTCCAACATTGAAGAAGAAGATTGTCTGCGGAAGGAGCTTTGGAACCAATGCTGACGTCAAACAAGCCGTTGAACACTTCTTCCTGGAAGACGCTTTGAAGCTTAGAAAAGGGTATGACAAATGTCTCAATGTTCATGGAAATAATTTAGAAATATAAAGATATGCCTTATCTTTAATGTCTCTACTCCCCCCTTCCCCTTTCATATGCAACTCTGATCACAGTCGACAGGGGAAATTTATTTTCCAACTTCTTTCTTACTACTACTACTACTACTACTACTACTACTACTACTACTAATAATAATAATAATAATAATAACAATAATAATCAAATGCATCCGTCCTTCCTATTAACTCTACCTCATATGTTTCCCACACTGATATTCAAGTTTTGTAACCTGCTTTCCTTGTTGACGGACTTTCTTCCAGTGAGTCTCTGTATGGCATCTACCATACCCACGACTGATGTATCGTCGTTCCATTTTAAATCGACCCTTATTTCTACTCCCAGATATTTTATGGAAGTAAAATATTGTTTCTCCTGCTATTGCGTAGTTGCGCAACGTCTGTATTTTAAAAGGAATGTGTGTAACATGCGTATACTGTCAACAATAACAATGTTTCAAATCGTATATTTCAATTCATATTACTTTTTAACTGATCTACAATATTGCGTTTTCTCCTTTGGTGAATTTCATACCATGTGTTGTGCATTATCGCCATACGGTAAAATAAATCGTCAGAATATCCAGGAATAAGTTACTATTGTTTCTCTAAATTGCATTCAGGAAATGCAGCGGAAACAGTCGAATCCCCCCCCCCCCCTCCCTTGCTCCTCATCCTCTTCAAAACCTAACTTGCGCTGCGTCTCGTATTACTTCCTCGTCGAGGGGATACTAAACCTTAATATTCCTCCATTTCCAGCCTCCATAATCTCTTCCTGAAAGACTACCTAGCGGACATAATCTGCACTAAACTACGGTTTAAAAAACTTCTAAAGGCTTCTTTCCAGTTCTTTAATAATGCCACGAGCCCCGGAAGGACATTAAAAAAACGAGCCGTGGGCTTAGAATTTGCGAACTACAGGAAATATGCAGCACGAGACGAAAACTGAAGCTTGACGGACAGTTTAGTAGGATCTGATAGCAGAGGGGCGAGGCGTGAACTGGTGGGACGCTGCGATACTGACGGCGCGCTGGTCGTCTTCCGTCAACCCAGTCTGGCATCGTGCCCACATTCTTCAGCGCCACTCAAGAATAGGACACACGTGCGGCTGTTTGGAAGATGCGCTATGGAACGCTCATATTCCAGCCGAATAACACATGACACGTCTTAATTGTATTTTCCACTTTCCTGTGCTACAAGCGAAAAGAAAATTTTTAAAAAATTATTGAGTTGAAATTCACTGATGTTTCATGCTGGATGGCAGGTTGCTTGTCATAGTTATATGAATTGTGACATTATTATATTCAAATGTATAACTTTACATAGCATTCAAAGTGATGAGGCACATGCATCTATTTATTCACTATATTTTATGGAACATGTATCTTGGTAAATAATTACTTGTAAAGAGAGAGAGAGAGAGAGAGAGAGAGAGAGAGAGAGAGAGAGAGAGAGAGAGGAAATGAAGAAAGTCCCCACCTACTCCTGTCTGCATCTTGATTGTCCCTCCCCCCTTCATCTTTCTACTCTTCCCTACTTCCCTCTCTTAATTAAATGATATGTAGTGCAATACCTGAGTATAACCATGCATTATGACCCAGTGGCACATTGCCTGTATGTATATATATTATACTGTCAGTTGCTTGTATTGACTTTTTGTTCGCCCAGACCCAGTAATGTTTTAATAAGTTATCTGAAAATTTCTTTTGACTCAACACATCTTGTAGCCACGTTTTTCGTAGTTTCCATGTCAGTTGACAGTGCAGAGGGCGCAAGATGATGTTACATAAATTCATTCAAATAATATTTAAGTTCAACCCTGCGCCATCTGGCGACTATTGGACCTAATTTACCTATTACGGTGTTCCTCCCTTCTCACCACAGTTTGGCATGAGATTCTAGTCGACACACCTTGACTAGACAGCCACGATGGTGGTTTATATTTTAGTTAGTCATCTCCAATAATATGTATTTTAATTACCATCGTTTAAAAAAAGTTGTAAGTATATTTTCATATAATGTGTTTGTGCTTCATATTAATTATACGATTAACAACTGCAAACATCCGAAATGTATTTTTGCCACAGATCTGATGATGTATCGAAACGCGTAATAATAAAATAAAAACAGTGCGACCAAGACATTTCAAAAAAAATTATGCATGCCAACGTATGGTCGCTGTCCACAAAAATATATGGTTTTATGAACCAAGTGATAAAGCTTGTCATATTGGTGCTGATTAAGTTTTAATCAGTTAATAGCCCGGTAGATCTGGAAAGCAATGGCAAATTTGAACTACCGAGGGAATTAAAGTGTCCGAAACAAACATTCCAGAGATAACAATGATTTAATCATCTATTGTGAAAGCAATTTTTTTAAGAACAAGGCGTCAGATACACAACAAGGAAAAACTGATGACATTCGCTAGTGAAGATATAAAAAAGCACGAGGAGGGCAATGGCCTTGATGAGAAAACAGTAAAAAATTAAGATTTTCTCATCTACTTTAAAAGTATCACTTTTGAAAGCATTTCGGTGAACGTCAACGTCACGTAGTTTTTTTCCGAAGATTTATACTGGTGTTATGTGGGGTCCTGCAACTGGCGTGTCTTTTCTCGCCGTAGATCCGGAACTTCTCGTTCTGGTCGGATACCCTTGCTTAAATGTAATGGCCGGGCAGGCGCGTCGCCTTGATACAAGGCCGGCTCATGTTTCTGACTCGCCTGCCAACACACCGCCAGAACACTAAGCGCTCACAGACTAAACGACAATGGAAACATACTACCTTTTTCAGAATCTAGGCGGAAATTTTGGAATTAACTCTGGAAGCTAACGTCTACGTGCTATCTTAAGCCGTGATGAGTCGGGTGAAAAAATCAAACGGTGTAACAAACAAGGTAACACGCAATTTTTACAAAACTACAAATTTAATGATTCTATAACATTTACGGAACCACCGTCTTGGCTACTAACGGAGAAATGACACTTTTAGAGGGCAACCTGGAAATAAAATGGGTTGATAAATGAGGACAGGGCGTATACGACTGACCCAAGAAACAAATTAACAAGCATGAAAAATGAAGAGGTGGATTTAATAAGGCTCTCTCCCACTACTCTAACACCGAATTAAAATCAGGGCTGCTTGTGGCTGCAGGGGAATGCCCTAGTAGTCCCTACATTGAGAAGAATTAAACGTCGTAAAAATATATTTACAAATACACAGGTGCACTATTATGCGCTAACATAGGTGGTACCACATAAAGATCGAGAGAGGTGAAGGATTCTGACATTTTTCGCTTTATACTTACACGAACAGGAGTTCGTTTTGTTATCGAGTATGTTTACTATATTATAGTATGTGTAATAATAAATGTAATACCTTACTATAGTAAATGGGATAGGTCATCAGACAAATAATGCAATTTATACTACGACGTGTATTTTCGTGAACCAACTGTCTCCTACACCCAGATGTTGATACATCAGGATCACAGAATACCAGATGCAACACTCAGTAAGTTCTAAATATTACATATAATTACTAATTACCTCCATTACAAACTTTTACTGCCTATAATGCAAAATAATTATGTTAACGACCATCCTGACCTCTGTTCCTTGCATTACTAAATTGGAAAACAAAAACATGGCGACTACAAAATATTTATATTTTATGTGGATGATATTTTAACCTTAGAGACAGTTCAACACGTTAGATTAAAAACGTTAACGATTTCTGCAGATGGAGAAAAACAGTTACTATAGGTACATGTAGGATTAAGCAATTTACATGACACGTAAAAGTTCCACTCAACGAATTGTTTCGCTAAAGGCAAAGGTTCATACGCCCAGCGAAAAAGCACTTAAAATTTTTGGACTGGATAAAACAATTCTACTTGCACCACCATCTACTGCTTGGTCAACGTTTATCCCGCCAGCACTGGGGGACAACAGTTCTCGCGATTAGTGTTACTGGGGCAGGATTATTTCAGTTACGGCCAACCGTTTTGTCAGCTTGCGGTTTTCGTTGAATGCCGCTGCTGCTGGCTGCATACCTTTCAGCGAGTTTTGGAAACCACAGGGATTTCAAGGTCCCATTCGTCCTTTGTCAATGGCGCCTCATAATGTCACAGAGCGGCAGAACGTGCAAACCACACAGACCCAGACTATCGACGCATTTGAAGCCGCGGAATTTGATTCACCTCAAAAGCGCAAAGCATCTCTCTCTCTCTCTCTCTCTCTCTCTCTCTCTCTCTCTCTCTCTCTCTCTGACACACACACACACACACACACGCACGCACACGATTGTGTGTGTGTGTGTGTGTGTGTGTGTGTGTGTGTGTGTGTGTGTAAGGACGCAAGTCGGGATGTCTCCTCGTGATCGAATCAGAATAGTTCCTGTTAGACAAACGACCGAATCTTATCTATGCATTTACTAATAATAAAACTGTTGTCAGCCTGGACACGTTTAGGCATATCTTTAGCATTAATAGACGAATTGTCAGAGTTATCACAAGCAACCACCCTCATTTAATACCATGTAACAAAATCAGAACATTTACGGCGTACATAATTGTGCATAAGAGAAGAAAAATGCATCATCAAACAGCAAAGTCGTCAATAACTAATGAAATCTCTTAACAGTACCAACAGTAATAATACCAGACGATCCGCGCACAATAAAGTCGTGGAATCATGCAAAGCGAATAATAATAGTTGGTTGAACACGCTGATGTAAATTAACCTGAGTCTATTAATATTCGACACGTCCAGGTTAGAGTCAGAGGAAGCAAAGAAATGACTTTAGCTGCACTAGGAGATTAAAATAAATGTGGCAACAAGTGAGAAAGTGAGCCGGGCAGCGATTCGAACCCGGGTCCCCCCGCTGTGGGGCAGCGGCGCGTTAACCACTCGGCTTCCCGCGTTCGCATCCCGCACGTCTCAAATTCCCAGAAGTCGCACGCTACGGCTGTAGCTCTCTCTGACCTCTTATGCTCTCCATTTCGAATTGCTGCACGAGATCGAACGCTATTATCGCATCTGCGGTCAATGAATGAACCGTGCGTGGTCATCGAGTAGGTTGGAGCGGTGTCTACACGTTCGAATGAACAGACACCGCACAAATCTTTATATGCGGACGTCGATGCCGTTGACGTGTATTTTTCAATTTTGTCTGTCGTTACAGTCAGACCGTCGATTTCCCTCATACGCAGACATCGCTTTGAAGCATTATCTGTGGAATGAGCGGCCGTGGGCTGCGACTCGTAGCTCAGCGGAATGACGCGCCCGCGCTTCCGCAGGAACCACGCCGTTGTGGATGCTCGCAACAATAAGTTATCGCAGCGCGCCTACAAATGAGTGCCCAGCTTTCTCTTCTGGTCCACACAATTCCGCAACTGAGCCTCGCACGGTTTGCCTCTCCGCACATTTAATTGCAGAGTCTGCCGAAAATTCAAAGCGTCCACTCCATTACAGTTGGAAGCGTTTCACACACACACACACACACACACACACACACACACACACACACACACACACACACACGAAACACATCTAAAAGGCGCGATAAACATGACTATCACGAGGATGTAACTAACACGTGAGTAAAGCGACCAGCTGGGTTCCAATGGTTTGCGATTTGGCGTACTAACTTTCATGTTATGTCATTAGCGGGTGTAAATCAGTTATTCAGTAGCCCTTAATTTAACTCTAGCACTGTTTTAATCTGTTTCGGACTTAGGTAAAAGAATGTAAAGGTAAATGTAATTGTTTCATATAAAGACACATGCACTCTGCCAGAGGTATATTTTTATAGACGCCTTCTCTTGTCTTAATTATTTTTATACAATTAAGCATCAAACAGATTTGTACTGCCAGTTTTTCAAATAAGGGATATGGCCATCTTACACACTACCCTCCTCCTCCCCAATCCTATCCCCATTACGGATAGCTTCTTTTCATACTAGGCATGTCTGTATGACATTGGACGCTGTATGGAAGGGCAGAAAGACAGCTCACCGTTTTCCAGACGTTGTCGACACTTTGGAACCGCTACTACGTGCTCAAGTAACGCATCATTTGGGATCGAAACCAGATCCTCCGCATAGGATCGTTCCCTTGCTAGTTCTATGTTATGTTGTTTGTTGAGATCTTGGCTTAGGTTTTATTTATTTTTTAATTTAAGATAGCATCCAACCCTCCCAACGAACGCGCTTACCCTCCACGCCGTCACGTAAGCGGACATTTCTACAGTATCTATTTAATGTTATTTAATACACACAAAAATGTATTACGTTCTTTCAAAATATGGTATCCGTGGAAAATGGTTAAAAGTGAAATTAATACAAACTAAAATCGTGGAAGGGGTTGATTGCTCAAGAGAATGGAGTAATTTTCATTACATCCACCCTCCGTGACCGTGTCTTTGAGAAGTAGTGGTAAAATTCAACGCAGTCATTTTATGGTATACGGTATCTCTAGGACTGCGTCAGAGAGACCATCTCGAATTTGTTCCTTCCATCAATTCCCGTGGATATTAATCAACGAAAATATTCTTTCTGCAATGGCATTATGGGGTGGCATTGCAAACAATTACCTTGCAATTATAACAATCTCATCGTAGTACTGAAGATGAACACAGCTTAAAAAACGACTCCCCCATTAACTGCGACACTGAAATGGTGCTTCTTTTTCCATCATTCCTCCAGTGAACTCTGCAACTTAATTTGTGAATATACCATGCCAATAGTGCATACTGGAGTCTTCGGTTTCAAAACAATCTTCGGATTGAAGAAAGAATCAACGCAACTTGAAAGCTAAATCTCAGCAGAAAAACTGCGCATTACAAGACGACTTAAATCTATTCCTTCGAATTATTTTACATAAATAAGAGGACGTGGATAAAGATGCAATCGTTGGTTTATGCGAACAGGTCTGATGTGTAAGAATGTGTGTCAACCACATGAGAAACATTCTAGGCCAAGAATATCAAACTGAACTGCAGTTGTAAGTTGAATGTCTGGGAAGAATAAGTGACTGCTAATTAATAATGGATACTGTTGTTACTATTAACGTGTTCATTTCACATGTGACGGCACTGACAATATCGGTAACTCCTGACAAACCTTTCAGGAGACGAATTCAACATCGCTTTTATGTAAATGTGTAGTGTGATGTGATCTGAAACCGCGAAACGCTTGTCGCATGACATCCACTGCAGTTGGTGGCTGTTATTCTGTGCGTCTGGGGGTATTTCAACTCTTAAATCCATGGCGTCCACAACAGTAGACCCTTTCGCTATGTGCTGCACTGTTTATGTTGCTAGGTGTTGTGGTATACATAGCTTTTACAACCGGACGCATTAGCATGCCCAAATAACGTGATGCGGCAGCGAGCGCTTTGGAATAGAATTTTGCAGAAAGTACATTTGCACTAAATGCAAATATGCTGTATGTCAGGATTGCTTTAAAAGTTTTCATATACAATGCAAATGCTTGAAGAAGAGAGTCGAGATGTCTTTGAGGAACAGTATCCATTCCAGTAGACAAAACTATTTGGTTTTGTAAACAGCAAATCAATTTTTTTTCTTCTTCAGATAACAGACATCGTTCTTTACTGTATAAACTACACCAATATTTCCTTACTTATTAATAAACCACGCATCAGAATGGTTAACATTATTGGAAAACTATTTTTTTTCGTCACGACTGAACCACTGAAAACATCTTCCGTACGGTAGCACACGTGAATCTAACATTCCTAGGCCAATGGATTAGCCGCAACGGTCAACTTCAAGATTTGATGGGTATTACCCCATCTGAAAAGTGGTGTTGGCTAGAAAACTGAAAAGTAAATAATGCACTGATAAGCAACCACTAGAAAAAAGTTTTAGTTCGCACTATAAATAGTGCTAAGAACACGCCAAGACGACGTCTGGTGCACAACATATTACGTTGTGAAGATGTAAACTGAATTTAAGCTATTGCAAATTAAACACTTGCTTTGGAGTCAATAATTTTTAGGTAAATTATTTGTCCATTGTTAAGTATTTTGGTAAGGTGTTGTACACAAGAAACATTCTTACATCCAGCAACAAACTGGGCAGTCAACTTTTGATCTGTAAATATTCCGTACGACAATATTCAGCAACAATTATTGTTTCTCACCAAACATAATATAAACAAGAATAGACTTCGACGTACAAAAAAATGTTCAAATATTTGTCAAGCTTAAGGGACTTAAGTGTGGGGTCATCAGTCCCTAAACTTACAAACTACTTACGGACTACCTTATACTAAAGACGAAACAAACCTCCTGCCCGAGGCGGGATTCGAACCCCCGACGAGGAACGGCCTCGCGCATCGTAGCATGGCGCCTCAATGCGCTTGACCACTCCTTCGCGGCTTCGACGTACAATTTGACAGGGATCAAGACTGTAAATTTGTAATGGATGATGCACATAATTTATCTTGTTTTGTCTTTCAATGGTGATGTGTATTTCTGATGTGATTTCGCGCTGAGTTAATCTGTGACGTATCGCAATCCTCCCGTCTCCTAGTGATAAATATTCCTCGTCCTTTTGATACGGGCAATGCACCATATCGTCTGCGGTAGTTGGCCACTTGTTCCTTATTTCTAGATATCTTTTGCCTCTGAACTTTTTGCGCGCATATCAGTTTGATCCACATTCTCAATGACAAAATCACTTTTAATACAAATGATTTAGGCACAATTATTCGTAACAATTCCAGGCTGTTATGGCACTGCCGATACACCTTAAGCTTCAAATTAGCTGTGCTATACAACATTAAACGTAAACATAAAAAAAGGAATACAAAATACAGCTTTCGCGTAGATAACGAGGTTTCGGTTTCTTACCTTACTTAAACATTTTCAACTAAAGGTTTCACACCAGAACTAAATAACTAATAACCATTCTTCCAGTTTAATTTCAACTGTATATTAGTATGCGAAGAAATAGTTTCGAATTTCCATGATTAATGTTGCGAGGTTCCATCCAGTAATTAACGTTCTAAATTTTAACGAATTGTCAAGCAAGCGTTATTTGAACGTAACTTCATACCCCGACAAATTTAATGGTAAATCCATCAAAAACTGAACCCTGATCACGCACACAATCCGGAAGAAAAGTGTACAGAACTGCGGGGAAAAGAAAAAATTAAAACAGTGAACCTTTCAAGCACAAGATGTACACACAGATAGTAGCAAGAGAGATGTTTTGGTTATGTAGTCATTGTGTTGCGGGAGATCCGTATTGAAACCGTATGGTTCCTATTTTAATTTTTTGTTTTCATAGAATTATGAACTCTCCGTCCGCTCATTATCAGTCATACTATACGTTGCAGACTGAGTCGTTCGCTAAAAACATAGTACCTTCTCAAGTAAATGTGATGAATAGTGAGTGCAGGCAAGATTGCTTATAGACCTCTCACACTAATGAAAACGGCAAATGAACGGGTGTGATCCAAGCTCTCACACAAACAACTTCGGTCTCAGAAATTACAAGACCTGTTGATATTTGCTATACTTGTAGAATGTACATGTATATATCTTCAAAAACGTTAAAAACGTATGATTCGACGAGCAGAGGAAAAACTTTGATTATAAACCCGAAGGGTTCATTTGTTTGAAGTTCATGTCCTAATCTTGTTTCATCGTTTCTTTGGGATTAATCACATTCATACGAAACCTAAACCGGGCGAGGAGGCATAACTCACTCACTTGGCATACAGGTAGGTGCGTTGATAAGAGGTTCCTATCATATGATGCACATACCGTCACAATGTGTATGATCAGACGTGTTTCCCAGTGGAGGACTCTGTTGACTTGTCACCTTGTGATAAACCGTTTGCGGCTCCTGTTCGATAGCCACTTCCGTTTGCCTGCTACTAGAACAGACAGTTACACCGCAACACTTTTAAAAAATTGAATAGCGCGAACAGACAACAATAACCAGTTATATTTTATGAAAAACAAAACAAGAATGACTACTGAGATTTGAACACGTCGCAGACCAACAACAAGGCCACAGAATCACAACGCTATGGCTCTGATCATCTGCTCAGCGTTGGAAACCCGCGCTGTTTCTATTTCGCTTGTTTTTCACAGTTCCGAACACTTTTTTCCTGATTTTGTGCTTGATGTATGTACAGGTTTTGAGGAGCTATTCACTGCGCCAACTTATTTGTAAAAATGAAAGCAGGGGTGATGGGGAATTTTCCTTGTTATAGTTACTATAGACTTTATGACAAGAGTCAAAATAACGGTGATTAACCATTTCCAGCCCAAATTTTATTAATTTGTGAACAAAAGTTTTTATTTGCACATTTTCATTAGTTGGAATAATGTATATTTTTTGAAATTTTGAGTTTCTTCTTCTTTTTAATTTTTTTTAATAGTGAGCAGCATATGCTTCCTTTACTGTACCTGACACCTTCAATCTGTTATTATTCATTTATACATTTTACAATAATTTATTAATAAAAATTTCAAATTATTTTGTTTCCTTTATCTTGATATAATATTTTTAAAGTCTTGTTGTTTGCACTCTACCTTACACATTAACCAACAACGCTCCTACGTTTCCTCAAAGTAATAGTAACCAAAATACCCGCAATAAATTTGGAAAGTTCTTTATAATCTTTGCTCCAATGGAACGGGTGAAAGTAACAGATACAGATGCCATACAGCATCATTGGGCTGGAAATAGTTAAACCGCAATAGTCGATCACGTGCTCATGAAGAAGCACACTACTCGCCTTTATTATTCCACGTAAGTCACTTATATCATAGAAGTAAAATTTAATCGTTTCGAAAGGGAAAACATCAATTGAAATCATTATAAGAGTTTGTGTGTGTGTGTGTGTGTGTGTGTGTGTGTGTGTGCGGATGCGCGTACAGGTAGGTAGGTTGATAAGTAGAAATGGTGGGAGAGAGAGAGAGAGAGAGAGAGAGAGAGAGAGAGAGAGAGAGAGAGAGAGAGAGACGGGGGGGGGGGGGGGGAGAGAATGAATGAATTCGAAGGGGTCTCAACTCTGCCACCTAAAGAGCAGCAAGTGTCTAACTGGCGAGCCGCGGGTTCGAAATCCTAGGTGTCCTTACCGTGTATTTTAACCCTTATATTCGCTTCCACTACCTCTGCATACACGCTGTCAACACGGGTTCGAATGTGATATATATATATATAACTTCGAAAGTAACTCAGCAGATCGATCTTCACTGAGATCCCTAGTGCTACATTCTTCGAACTTTCTTCATTTAGGCCGAAAACATCTACAGACAGAGACTATTACCACCTCTGAAGTACTAGGCGTACAGTAGCTCAGCTCCAAACGACACACGCATTCAGCTACCTTAGTGCGGGTGGGATTTCCCCTGATACACGTTCTGCTTGCTGAACATCTCGCGCTGTCTGTGTATATTCATGACTGATAGTACGGCTCCACTTTGAATCTTCCCTATCTCTTGCAACATTCCAAATGGTTAAGGACCCTAGAGTAACGAACTCACTTAAAATTGTTGTTTCCTTCGTGAGCTTCCCTTAAGAGTTTCCTCTTTTTTGTTCCCCAAAATTAGTGTTATATGGATGTTCTAACTTAACCCTCTCTGATAGCATTGTAAGGCTAATTTTTCCATGCTGGATCTAGCCCTTCTCGAGACTTGCTCCTTCTCGTTTTATAATAACTACTAAGATTCAGTTCGTTCATTTCGTTGATCATCTCTGATCTTCTATAATTCAGCGAAGAACTTCCATGATCTACCATATTTTTGCGTGGATGTATTTCCATCCTCCTCCTATTTCACCCCAGTCGCAATTACATCCGCCACTCTATTCCCTTAAATTGTCTATTGGATTATTTTGCTCTACGAACATATCTCAACACCATTCTCTAGTATCCCCAGTACTGTAATAAAACAGTACATTTTCCTCCAATTTATAAGCATTGCACAATATTTACTTACGCTGTGCATCAGTACACTGTCTTTGGTCGAAGGGTAGATCGTCTACAAGTTCTCCTGAACTCCAAAATAAATTGCTGGAACCTCTCTGAGGTTAACTGAGTGCGCGCGCCTTTCCGATGACTTATCTCACTCACCTCGCCGTGAAAACGGAACGCGGCGACTAGTCTGAATGTTGATCCATTGCTGAAGTCCGACAGCATTACCAAACACGATTACATTCACCTTTTGAGTAATGGCTAGGAACGATACTTCCCTCTCACCGTTATTTTGGTGATTTCGTAAAGTGGCGAGAAAAGCACATTCTGTAACAATATTTCAGCCGTGAGTAAAGTTACAACTGTAATAAAGATATCTGATCTTCAGTTCAATTTTATTTCGAAATGAGTATTTTGTAAGCCGTTGTACAGTACATTGTGTAGGGTACTTCGTACCTGTTATAACGAATTTGGCTTGCTCAGCTATGTTGGGAAGCTAGTGTAGTGGTGTATGCGCCATTATAACTGTTACTCCATTCTCAGTATCTCTGCGCGAAATGTTCTTTCTACGGAATCTCCAGACGGGTTACAGAGGCGCCTCACCAGCGCGTCTTTCGACTGTGAGAACACGTGCACGTTGCCAGCAAGATTACGAATATATGCATTGCATACATTTTAGCCCAGATAGAGCGAAATTATGTACACTTATATGAATTTCACTACATTCTCGTGATACCTTTAGATATAGTAAGATGAAAGCATCCATAATGTACTACCAGCAACGAAGCTTAAGTGGGCACGCATGGCTAATAACGAAGAAACATCATATTCTATTGTCTTGCTTTTCAGGTATCAACACTTTCCACAGACGGTGCACACTCCAGGCGGACGGTTTCGCTAAATCTGACAGTGAATGTGAAATGTGAAACGTCTTACACCGTAAACTACGAATTCAGATTCTGGATTTTCGGATACATTCGACCGAACGGCACAAACTTTGAAGTAAATATTTCCCTGCGGTTTGACTCCATTTCCTGGAGGTGCTCCACGACCACACAATGATGAACACACCAGATGTATTTCGCAGCATTGGCCGTTAATGTTTTATTAAAAAACACACACACAGATCTATTTCAATCATCTAGTGACCATCTTCAGTGTCCTTCAAACAAGCATTTATGGATGCCCTGAATGTAACTGCAACGGCAAACATAAAATTGCAGTGTCAAAGTGTGCAGTGTCAAACTTTGACACTGCAGTTTTATGTTTGCCGTTGAAGTTACATTCAGGGCATCCATAATGCTTGTTTGAAGGACACTGAAGATGGTCACTAGGTGATTGAAATCGATATATATATTAACGGCCAATGCTGCGAAATACATCTGGTGTGTTCAAATATTTCCCTGATGTGGATACGTCTAATATGCTCTTAAAATGATTTCTGGAAATGAGAACTAGCACTTTACACGGCCCGGAAACGGTTACCGTTTCCTAGTGTGAGAAACAGTGCTTAACTAACGGTACACTGTGTGTATTCATATCAGCGTCAGACCCTTAGTCACCCAACAGAAGCTTGCGATGTGATATCAGGCACCAGAGAACGATCATCAGAAGAAAATATGGGAGCAGTAATTCTAAAATATCCTCTATACGAATAAGGAAAAATTGTAAATAACCTTATTTCCCATTTTTCTCACAGCACTAATTTTTGCAAGTGAAACAAGATGGGGTTTAAGTTTTAGCTGCCACTGTTCTGCTATCTGAAGATTATTCTACAACTACTTACACAAGCATTAGTAGTTTTTTGGAGTCACAATATGAGCAGTGTAATTGTTCTTATGAAAAGGTCATAGCTGCCCTACTAGCAATTAGGATGGGAGTATAGTAATACAGATTAGTTGTACGCTTGATGTAAGTTGTAAAACCTACACTCAAGAAAAAATTTACTAACTTTATTTCGAATTAAAGTCACAACGTTATAACGATGCCAAAACCACAAATGTACGCGTCAGTTCAGTGCTTTTCATATATAGTTCTGAACGTATAAGAAGAAACATACTAACATAATCCACTAATTGTATTCCAATGAAATTAGAATTTACTATATAACCATGGTCTAACTTGAGGTCGAGTGTGAAATGTACAAGTTATTATTGCAACCTTCACACTGCAACACCGCCGCGACCATCGGCAGAAGAAATGAACTTCCAGTTCATTTTTTACTTTGTACATTAAAATTTTAAACTATTAACACTTTGTCCATCAATGAGCGCAAAAACGCTATACTTTCCTAACACTCTCGCGCAACATGAAGTGTTGGCAACAAAATCGTTCCTATAATTACACGCGCCGAAAGTAACATGGTCATTCCGAAAGCCGTGATAAGAAGGCAAAATTTTATGACAAATAATCATATTGATCCCGGATTCTGGGCTTAGGCAAATTTTACATACACGAGGCAATTAAAAAATTTACATGCCAAATATTCGAACGCAAAATAGAGTTGTTCTGACGCACAGAAGGAAAGAAAATAAATAAAATGCGGGTGATACCCCTGTTGATATACGAATGTTTGGCACTGACAGGTACAAGATGTTTCCAAAGAAATACTACACTGATCAACAATTAATGTGTGTAGTACGGAATTTATAGGTAATTTGCCTTTTAAATGCTAAAAAAATTCGATTAACAGAAAATTTTACTCAACAAACACGACTGAATCAACATCCTATTAATAAACACAACAGTAAATACTGCCTCTAATAGACAAGATCAATACATCCCTCGAAGTTAATAGTTATCGGTGACTATCTTAAATATTTATTTATACAGTTGTAACGATGCATTGTTTTCGCATACAAAGAAAACTCTCTGAAAGCAATTAAAATTTCAGAGCCTCTATTATGACCTCAGTTGGAAAGCTCTACTATTCTCGCTGTTAGTCTAATAATGTACGACCCCTATCACACTTAAAATCCAATAAGTCACTTCTCCGATAAATAACGATGCTTACAATTTTCCCAATATTTTTACAGTAATGAAGAAGGCCGGAGATATGCACTAGGTAACCTCGTTAATGAAATCACTTGACAAGAATGTTGGTGACCCAAGGCGATTTTTCTTTTCGTAAAATACACAGCAGTTTTATCTATATAATCGACTTTAACGTACCGTCGAACAGGCAAGAGCAAATATTCATTTTGGATTTTACAGAAATGGAAAAGTACTTCAATATTTAAAAATGATTTACAATATTTACATTACGATGCATCAGATTTTAAAATTCACCCAAGGCTTGAAGAGCCTATTTACGGTTCCTTTCCACAAAAATACGCATGGCAATAAAATCTACAAACATTCTCTTACAATATAAAAACAAAAGCTACAATTTATCACCAAACCACAAAACAATATTGGAATCAAGTAATTCCGTCCGAGAACTTTTACGTCTTCGGTGAAGTCCTACACGAAAAGAGTAAAAAGAAAAAGCAACTATATCCGGAAAGTTAACCCTCGAACAAAACAACAGCCGTAATTCAACAAACAGAACTCAGATGGTCATAGGGAAGTAAGAAACACACTACAGAAGAAAATTTCGGCAATTTAAACACCTCCGAATTGCTGCTCATATAGTACAGGCTACTGCAACGACCCAAGTTTGCAGAAGGCAACAAAAACTGCCGAACAAAAATTCATTCTTCTCTGTTCTTCCGCTTTCGGATTTCTGAGTCACACAGTCCCACCCCAGAAGACCGAGTGTCGTAACTTATTACTTAATTTTCTGGTGTTAGAACTGAATGAATTCTTTGCCAATATTGAGATACTGTGGAGGCACGATGCTTCATATGGCGCGTAAGGGCAAAATAAATACTCTTACGGACAGCTTTGTATTACTTAATTTTGTAAAATAAATAAATAACTAAGCAAGAAAGTGAAAGTGCTACAAAGAGTTTGTCGAAACATGTTTCTAGTAAAACAGTACCGGCAGTGACTGCGCTGGGCGCAGAATAATGCCATGGCCGAACTGAAGGTAATTTTCTCCAAATAACTGTGTGATATCCGGTAGCCTCTGAAATAATCCCCGACCAGTTTGGTACATGTTTTAAAATTATTCCCTCCACTCTACTCTAACAAAGTGGCTGTATTTTGGTGTTACCAATGTTTTTTAAAAAATATTTTTGTTGTACTGTCTTTTCTAGTGTATGTAGCAGATATAAACTTTCGCAAAATAATGATAAAACTACCGGGAGTAAACAGTATAATATTATCAGTGCCCGTAGAATATTTTTTAATTCCCCAAAAAATTAAAACAAGTAATTTCCATAGACAAGCTAGTTAAAAACCACACACAATAAAAACATGGCCCTAAATACCTGCAGTGCGTTCAAAGAAGTGGTATCTGTATCATAGATAATTTTGAAAGAAAGAAAGGCAATGTCACAGATGCAAAACGGAAATTCAAATGTGTCAACAAATATTTAAACAATACACGTGGATAGCTACTTTCCTCAACTACAGTGAAAAACAAATAAAGCGCCTATTTTCGTTTCATTAAGTACGTCAATAGCAGAACCACAGGCCTCTCAATGTCATGCATAGCAACACTGAAAACTTAAAAATAAATATATATACATCGTAGTCCAAAGGCACGATCAATTTCAAATGCGGAAGAGAATCAGAATACGGAATTACTCCCCGGCATGTACGTATGCGCAGCTGACCGTTTATGTTAAAATGGTGATGCGTATTATAAAAGCATTTGTAACTAATCTAGTTCAAACCACAGTCCACTTCGGTTAATAAATACGTGGCTTGAACTAGAAATAATGATAACTCGGGCGCTAACCGTATCTTTTTGAGTAGCATAGAATTAATGGAAAAACGGAATGCGGCTGTGATGTATCATATTACAAACGTGGAATGTAATGTCATGGGGCAGTTATCCTAGGAACTACTGGTCGTCCATTAACTATAATATCGCCAGAATTTCCTAGGTGTACGCACGGGGATGGAGAAGGACGCCGGAAGATGGGTAACGCATCCTCAATAACACACACACACATGTGCACGCACACACACTGGCAAAGGGGGTGGGGGAAGCCTTGGCTTGGAACCAGAGTTCCTTGGCTATCCCAAGCGTAAGAAGCTCTGCGAGTTTCACTCCACACAATTAGTAAACAACATTGAAAGATGTAAACTAAAACACTATAAGAATAATAAACAATATGCAGTCAACTTACCCGGAGAAAAACGGCAGTCCAGCGAAAATGTCTATGTCTAAAATTGGAGAACTAACACATCCAGCATGCACCTCTCACTAATTCAAGCTGTAAGAGTTGTCGTCGAGCTGATAAATCCCACAAATAATACGAAATGTTGGCGTCGTCACTTCTGAGCACAATTGGTTAATTCACAATTTTCGCCATTTTATTTATCACACGCACACAAACACATTTCACAACTTGTACGCATATGTGCGGGCCTCGTTTCGGCCGTTTTATCTGTTCAGTTCAAATAAGGAGACGGCATGGCTAAGAATTTTCTGGTTAAGGGCTTTTTCGACATTCGTTAGACGCAAACTGTCGAATAAATTTCAGTGTACTACAAACTGAAACCTTTCAAATCCACATAAAGCTTCTCACGGCACTCGCACATATGTTAAATTGAAAATTTGGCTGAAGGAATGTGACAAAAATACATTTTTTTTAAAAAGCCGCTGAAATCTACCTCCCCTCCCGGCCGTTGACTCGGCGACTCGTCACTGAATGACAACGGCCGGCCCGGCTCCCTCGGCTCTCCCCAGAGAAGCTTCCCCTACTCCCCACCATTCAGATAGGTGTTCCCCTCCGCGCGCATGCGCAGACGCGGGATGCGCGGCCGGGGCAGTCCCGTACCCAATGCATTATGCTCCATTCGATATTATCAGCTCTGCGTTCGCCCACGTAGAATTGTTCAAGTTTACCGTTAATATTGCTAAAGAAAGCGAAATCCAGGCAGCGTCGCAGATAGTGCGCAGGTTCCTTTCGCGTTGTATTTTGTTGGCTTCTTTCGAGCGCACAAGCAGTTTGAGAATAATGTAACGCGGATTATTCATATTGCATTCATTGGAACGGAAATTTGCTATCGTACTACATCTCTATAAGTCGCATATTTCTTACAAACAGTTCTATCCGTCTATTGCGATAAAAGCGAAGTAAGCAAGGAGAAATTATTTCAGTAGTCACATACCGACGAAAAGGTGTTCACGGATAGTTGATTTTCAAATGTTCGTAAATCTATGGAAGTTTACTACGCTGGTCATCAGTCCCTAGGCTTACAAACTACTTAAACCTACTTATGTCAAGGATAACAAATACACCCCTGCCCGAGGGAGGACTCAAACCTCCGACGGCGAGTTGCGGCACGCTCCGCAGCTAAGCGCCTATGAACGGTCGGCCACTACACTGCGGCGCGGATAGTTGTTACTAACCGCACATGTGGTGTGTAATACATTTTACTGAAATTAAATGCCGTCGAGGAACATTAATGAAGGACTGTTATTTCTAAAACCAATCTCTTACACTGATCTCAAACTTACGATCAATAAAACTGCTTACCATGGCTGGAACCGTAAACGGCATGTAGCTGAGCAATTTGAGGAAGACACCCAGTAGACAAACAACTGGAAATCTTTTCTCGACCATTGTATGACTACGTCAAACTGTGCGTCTGGATTGAGACGTTTCTAGCTTACAGAACGCAGCCTGTCATTCTCAACGCCAAGGAGGTTACAATAAAGGGAGATGGCATTATTTATGCCAAGCATATACGTCAGTTCAAGCCAAACAGGTTAGTCTGTCCGCCATCTTGGTAAGTTTTGGAATGCTATTTCTCCGTTAAAACTATGCGTTAAGATGACCCTCTTACTGTTAATGCATTGAACTAACAGTCACTGCAAAGTATTTACTTTCAAACAATATACTTTCTTGAATAAACAGAAATAATTCCTCTTCATAATATATTTGAAAACTTAATTTTTAACGGCTAATTTGCACTCTTTTAACACATTGTACATCAGGGCAAAACCGTCGGACGTTTTATTCCTGTTTTAAGTGACATAAAAACAATGTTTAAATGTTTGTAAATCTATCGGACCAAACTGCGTGGTCATCAGTCCGTATCTTACAAACTACTTAAACCTAGGTAAACTAACCTAAGGACAACACACACACACCCATGCCCTAGGGAGGACTCGAACCTCCACGGCGAGCAACCGCGCGCTCCACAGCGAGACGCTTTAGACCGCTCGGCTACTCCACCGCGGCTAAGTGACATAAAAAAATAGCTCTACAATACAAACACTTCTCCAAAACTTATCAAAATGGCGGAGTCAGGCTTCACTTTTTCAGCATAAGGGCGTCTCCCTGTATTCTAACCTCCTTGCTCAACGCAAACAAGTCTTTAGACGTTAAAGTATTTTAGGCGTCCCCAGGTGAGTGTTACAGAAACCTTGCTTTTCACAGTATATATAAATGACATCGGAAGTTCAATGACGCTTTTCGTAGATGGTGTTGTAGTATATTGAGAAGTCGCAACTCTGGAAAAGGTTAGCGATATTCAAAAACGATCTGCAGCGTATTGACGCATGGTGTAGGAAATGGCAATTGAGCCTCAACTTAAACAAGTGTAATGCTGCTTTTAAATAGAAAGAAAGATCTTTTATTATATGACTATGCATCAGCTGGACAAAACCTGGAAGCAGTTACTTCAAAATGTTCAAATGTTTGTAGAGCTTATGGGACTTAACCACAGGGTCTCTAAACTTACAAACTATTTATGAACTAGCTTATACTAAAGACGGCACAAACATCCATTCCCGAAGTGGGATTCGAATCCCCGACGGGAAACGGCCTCGCGCATCGTAGCATAGCGCCTCAATGCGCTCGGCCGAACTGCCGCGGCAAGCAGTTACTTCCATATCTAGGAGTAGACATTTGGGGCGATCTGAAATGGAACGACCACATAAAATCAGTCGTAGGTTAGGCAGATGACAGATTAATTCATTGGAGGAATCCTCAGGAAATGTAGTCCGTCAACATAGGAAGGAGGTCACAAAACACTCGTTCGGCCCTCGCTTGAGTGTTGCTCATCCGTGTGGGATCCGTACCAGGTAGGGTTAATAAAAGGCATAGAGAAGATCCAACGGAGAGCAACACGCTTCCTTACGGGCTCCATTAGTAAGCGCGAAAGCATCACAGAGGTGATCAGGAGACTCCTGTGGTAGACGCTGTGAGAGAGGCCTTGTGTATCGCGGTACGCACTTTAGTCAAAGTTTCAAGACCAAACGTATTACGAAGAGCCAACTAATATATTGCTTCCTGCTGGGTATATCTCGCGAAGCTACAACAAGGATAAGATTAGGGTCCACACAAAGGCGTACAGGCAATCATTTTTCCCGCGGACCATGCGCTACTGGAATATTGTAACGATGGTAGCAAAGTACCCTCCACCATTTGCGGATTATGATTGTAGATGTAGAAACTATGTTAACTCCATGCGACGTCAATCATTCGTAAGAGACGGGGCATGGATGTTACCCAACAAATTTACATGCAATTAAATAGGGTACTGTGGCTATATTTATATCTCTTTCTAAGATGATAAGGCCTCGAGGCAGTAACGTACATTACGGCGGGGCGGGGTGTGGGGATCAAATATTAATACTGAAGTTACCACAGAACTTTCGCTACTGTTATCGAGTTTTTATTATCTGGTTAGTTAACAACCGGTTAATACAAAACCTCTTGCCACAGGAACGACGTTTCGCAGTTGAGAGAAAACAATTCAGAGAGCAAAAGCACCTCGTACTGCTATATAACTTTAGGAATTTCGATACTGTCGTGAAGTATTACATGTTGTCAAGGGGTTGCTGACTGTTGTATATGACAGACTTTGTTACATAATAGCCTAATGAGTGTGGCAATACTTTTGGTACGTCAGTTACTGTAATGCAGCAGAGTTTACAAACGTTAAGAGCTTACATCTGGAGTGATTGCCACAAAGAGCAGTTCTGTCTAGTGGTATGTAATGTATCGCTTTTGTATAGTCGAACGATGCAACTGGAGGACCCGCTATTCAGGTTCGTTATTGGTATGCATGCATATCACGCGGAACACGATTCAGGACGTTTGGATTTTTGGGGAATTATATTACGTCGACTACATCACTATCACACTCTTGCCAACAAAATAAAGTATCTAACAAAGAAACCACATGGATTTCGAGTATATGTATTATATATACACAAGGCGATCCATTGATAGTGATCAGGCCAAATAAACATCAAGCGAAAAAACTACAAAGAACAAAACTCTTCTAGCTTGAAGGGGGAAAACAGATGGCGCTATAGTTAGCCCGCTAGATGGCGCTACCATAGGTCAAATAGATATCAACTGCATTTTTTAAAATAGGTACCCCCATTTTTTATTACATACTCGTCTAGTATGTCAATAAATATGAATGTTTTATTTGGAACACTTTTTACGCTTTGTGATACATGACGCTGTAATAGTCACAAACGTATAAGTACGTGGTATCGCGTAACATTTCGTCAGTACGGACGGTATTTGCTTCGTGATACATTACTCGTGTTAAAATGGGACGTTCACCAATTGCAGAAAAGGTCGATATGGTATCTAATTATGCCTATTGTGATCAAAATGCCCAGCGGGCCTGTGCTATGTATGTTGATCGTTATCCTGGAAGACATCATCCAAGTGTTCGAACCTTTCGTCTGATAGTTACGTTATTTGAAGAGACAGGAAGTGTTTAGCCACAAGTGAAATGTCAACCACGACTTGCAACAAATGATGATACCCAAGTAAGTATTTTAGCTGCAGTTGCGGTAATCCGCACATCAGTAGCAGATAAATTGAGCGAGAATCGGGAATCTCAAAAACGTCGGTGTTGAGAATTCTAAAAAATGTTCAAATGTTCGTAATTCTATCGGACCAAACTGCGTGGTCATCAGTCCGTAGCTTACAAACTACTTAAACCTAGGTAAACTAACATACGGACAAACACACACACGCTTTAGACCGCTCGGCTACTCCACCGCGGCTGAGAATTCTACATCAACATAAATTTCACCCGTACCATATTTCTGTGAAGACACTGAAAATGTTTTACAGTTTGTCTACTGGACACAAAATGGCCCGCGTTCTGTTTAGTGACGAAGCGTCATTCACAAACAGAGGTAAACCGACATAATATGCACTATTGGGCAACGGAAAATCCACGATGTCTGCGAGAAGTGGAACATCAGCGACCTTGGCGGGTTAATGTATAGTGCGGCATTATGGGGGGAAGGATAATTGTCCCCTATTTTATCGATGGCAATCTAAATGGTGCAATGAATGCTGATTTCTTACGCAATGTTCTACCGATTTTACTACAACATGTTTCACTGCATGAAAGAATAGCAATGTATTTTCAACATGATGGATGTCCGGCACATGGCTCGCGTGCAGTTGAAGTGGTCTTAAATGGAATATTTAATGATAGGTGGATTGGTCGTAGAAGCACCATACCATGGCCCGCACGTTCACCGGATCTTACATCCCCGGATTTCTTTCTGTGGGGAAAATTGAAAGATATTTGTTATCGTGATTCACCGACAACGACTGAAAACATGCATCAGTGCACGTGAGAACATTACTGAAGGAAAACTACTCGCTGTTGAGAGGAATTACGTTACGCGTATTGCCAAATGCATGGCATTGAAGGATATCATTTTGAGCATTTATTGAAGTCATGAGGTAATTACAGGTAATCACGCAGTAACAACTTGCGTTCTCATAATGTATGATAATTTCACAAAAGTACATGTATCACATTGGAACAACCGAAATAAAGTTGAAAGGTACCTACGTTCTGTGTTTTAATTTAAAAAACCTACCTGTTACCCACTGTTCGTCTAAAATTGTGACCAATATGTTTGTTAATATCACAGAGCCATCCATCACTAAGCGACAAGTGTTCCAAATAACACGTTCATATTTATTTACATACTAGAGGAATGTGTAATAAAAATAGGGGTACCTATTTAAAAAAAATAATACAGTTGATATTCGATTGACCTATGTCAGCGCCATCTAGCGGGCCAACCATAGCGCCATCTGTTTTCCCCCTTCAAGCTAGAAAAGTTTTGTTCGTTGTAGTATTTTCGTTTGATGCTTATTTCGTGAGATATTTGGTCCGGTCACTATCACTGGACCACCCTCTATTTACGGTACGCGAAGTTCAGAACTTAAAGAACAGTATATATTTTTTTTATGTTTACGGTATGCGAAGTTTAGAACTCAAAGAACAATCAGACAAAGTCATTCAGTGCAGCTCTAGAAGGTTCTCGAGAAAATAAATGTGAAGTATCTTTATGCCTTTTAATTACACAGAAGATCGGCTAAGTTTCCGACCGCCGTTTGGCTCTTCGGTATTGTTCAAATGTTTGTACAGCTTAAGGGACTCTTCGGTATTGTAGTAAATTCATAGTCAAGATAAGTAGGTGTGTTTATAAAAATGTATGTATTTTCTTTATTCATAATTTTTAGTATTTTATATAAGAATGTAAACATACATGGTTACAATGGAACCGCGGTGGATTGACAGAGCACTCTTGACAGAGCAGCCTTTTTGCTGGGCACGCGGTTGCTCGCTGTCGGAGGTTCGTGTCCTCCCTCGGGCATATGTGTGTGTGTGTGTGTGTGTGTGTGTGTGTGTGTGTGTGTGTGTTTTCCTTAATATAAGGGGGCTGATAACCGCAGCAGTTAAGACCCTTACCTTTACAAACAGTTTGGTTACAATGGGACAAACCCCGCAATTTACCTTTAGGAGCAATACTGGACAAGTCTTCACAAAGTGAATAAGAAATGTGAACAAAATACTGTATTAATGTAATTTGTGGTGATGTTTTTAAAATTGAAACCTTTAATCCAATAGCAAAAATTAAGAATAAACGGAAGACGCGCATTTTCGTCAAAATTATTATTATACATATGTTGCTTACTATATATTACACGAATTTTAATTCACAACGAAAAAATTAAGAGTAAAAGGAATAGCATGATTTGAACCACCGACCCTCATATTTATTGGATTGTCAATCCACAATGCTACCGAAATGCCATAGCGATTTTCAAAAATGTCGTTTCTTTTACATGTAATTAAAGATCCTTAAAAAACTTCAAAGTTTATTTTCTCGAGAATTTTTAGAGTTGAATTGAATGGTTTTGGCTGATAGTTATTTGAGTTCTGAACTTCACATATCATAAATATAAAAAAAATGTCCAAAACCCGATACCCATTGTCTCCTCGTAATATTATCCTTGTCAACAACTAAAGTGTAATGTCCACTTTCTATCCATTTAGGACGAAGTATAAAATTGATATTTCAGGCCCAAGTAGAATACAGTCTTCACTGAAGCTCCCTGACAGAGGGAAAATTGTTTGTCAGACAGCAACTCGAACTCAAACCATCTTGCCAAGAGGGCTCAATTGGTAAGTGCGTCACTCCCATACAGCAACGGGTCTAGTCTGAATGCCTTCATTATCACACAGTTGATTTGTTTATTTATTCTGGCAAAATGAAGACTATCAAGCTCTCTTCTACATAGAACCAGACATTCCACATATTTTACATTGTATTAGTAACGATACATTTGATCAGTAAGTTTCAGGTGAAATCTAGGAAAGGTATTCAGAACTGTAATACGTATTCACCCCAGCCAACGCACAATTGGTGTCTCCCATAAATGACCCTAATTTTGAATTACTCTCCACGTATCCCAGAACTGCTGGGTCTTATTCCTCGAATAAGTGCCACAAAGTATCTTTATTTGTCCGTTTGTAAGGGGTCAAACGAGGAGAGTGAGGTTTTGAGCTTTAAGGGAGATGAATGACTCTATATGTAAGTGGGCACCATATCTGATTGCACATATAGAGGACCTGAGTTTAATAACCAACGCTGTACGGTTATTTCGTTAGTGGGAAGACTGGATCAAGGTGAATTCATTTTCTTGTGACCAGTAACGGCTACTTGAATGAGAAGTGATGGCTCCAAGTTTCTGATACCTGGCAGCATTATATTTATTCAGGCCGAATCACCTAAAACTTGCATCACAAATATTGAGTAAATGGAAAGTGCTACTGATAAACAGTTTACACAAGATGGTTTGATAGTCAGGGGTTCGTATTGTTAGGCAATAAACAGAATTTTACATGAAAAGTGTATTTTTTGTGCAAACATACACTTTTTTAAAATGGAATATTGCCTTTTAACATTAAAAAACTGAAAGTAGGGTAAATTAGAATGTCTGTGGAGTTTGTTGCACGACTCTAGTGCAAGTCGTTTACGAGATGTCATATTGTGAAAAGTTTCCACTTCTGCAATACATTTTGTAGCACACACTAAAAAACAGCACGAATGGATCCACTAGTGATTTGTTTTCTGACGAGTAAAGAGACAATTGACCATCACAGATATTGTTCCAAATGTTCACCGGTAGCAGCAATACACGCTTCCAGTCTTGTTGGAAAAATTGCAGCACACGTCTTATTATCTCAGCCGAAATGTCCGAGGAGGCTGCAGTAATGACGTCGTTCCGAATCATCGAGTGTCGTTGGTATGTCCTTGTTGATAAGTCTCTCAGCTTTCCCCTCAGGAATGGTCAACAGGAGTCAAATACGGGAAACGTGCCACCCAAGCTACAGAACCTCTGCGTCCAATCCAACGATTTGGAAACAATTCGTGAAGACACGCTGAAGCAATCCGTGGAGTGTGGGCTATATATAAACCATGTTGATTCCACAGGTTTATCCTAGCCTGCAGAGGAACGTCATATAGCAAGTGGCAGATGTGATACTTGTGGGCGCTTTCAATGTGCCGTCTACTAATAATGTTCCTTTGAACTGATGGTTAACTATCCCTCACCACATATCTACATTCCGAGGACGCTGACGTTCCACATGACGAAGGCAACGGAGACTTTTAAACACACCAATAATTCATATTCCCTCGGTTAATCTGGCCATGATTGGTAAATGTGGGTTATTCCGTAAATAAGAGACATGATGCATCTGGAACATCCTATCATAATGCCCACATACAAAAGGTAACATGCTTATAATAATCGTTCCCGTGAAGCTCTTGATGGAGAGACATGTGTTACGGATGGAACTGTTGTCGATGGACAATTCGTAAGGCACTTGCCTGGGTCACGCCACTTCCTCGTGCGACTGCGCGGTAACTAACGTGCGGATCAATTGCAACAGCAGCCAAAATAATAATTTCGCTCACTTCTGTCGTCACTTGTTTCCTTCTGTTACTTGTCTAGGTGCTACACTACCACATTCACATAACTGGATGAGGTGGGTGACGTCTATTGGGATATGTTTCCACATACATCGTACAAGCTCGAACTGCATTCTTCCTGCAATCTCCATACTTCATGAGCATGAGGACCTCATCTTCGGAGGCAGATAGCGGACGAGGAACAGATAAAGAGAGAGAAAGGAAGGGAGAGAAGATGGACAGAGAGAGGGGGAACAGGATAGGACTAATTTAAGATTGGAATACAGAAATACCAGAGCAACGCTCAATTTTCAGCTAGTATATCTTCAATTTGGTCATTGTAAGTCAAACGGTGAATTTTATTCGTCCTATTTCCTTTTCATCGTTTTGGGGCTTATTTTTATTTATGACATTGAAATATTGAAACTTTTCGACCGTTTCGGGGGATTCAAATAAATTCAACGACAAGGTCGAAAATTTGTACTGGACCGGGATTCGAACCCGAATTTCTCGCCTTAACAAATTAGGCTATCCAGGCACGCTTCCCTTCCAACCCAAATTCTCAACTAATAGCCCTGCCCATTGATTCTATACTGGATTCTCGCAAGGGATTCAGCGTTTGAATGCGTCCGCATTGAAATTGTCATTGCCTATTGTGGGCATATTTACTATTATTGATATGGTGTCTGTTTTTTCCGAACATGTCCACTAAGAACAGACAACATATAAATAATTATTCTTATTTATTTAGTTTTGGTTAGGAAAGGTTTTCTTCAAATAAATATTGGCTATTGTCAATTCTAACCAGGTCCTATGTAAGCAAAATCATTTCTGAAACTTGAGGTCCTTTGCAACTAAAAGCCTAACTATGACTATTATACTGCTACGCCAAGAAAATTGAAGTTTTAGAAGTCTAATTTCAGTATGTTTCAACGACATGTGACCTCAATTATACAGATCTATTTAATTTTTTTCGAGATGGGTGTTGTGGTTTCACTGAATTAATTTAAGTGGCCAAAATAGGTGATTCTAAATTTCTGAAATGCAGTTTGGTATTATATCACACTAGAAAATACATGTATGAGAAAAGAAGCATTTCATTCATATTATGCTTTCTTTCCCCTACGTTTCATACCTACAAATATTGTAGTCTCAGTTTGATTTTCATTTTTTTAATTCCATTTCCTACACTTTTCGTCTTTATGGGAGTGTTTTGGGTTATTTTATAAGTATTTCTAAGCAATGTGTAGGTCTTCAGATTCTGAAACCTAGCGCGAGACTCCCGTTAATACACAACCCAAAATGTTCAAATGTTTGTAGAGCTTATGGAACTTAACTACGGGGTCATCAGTCCCTAAACTTACAAACTACTTATTAACTAGCTACTAATAAGGACGGCACAAATATCCATGCCCGAGGGGGGATTTGAACCCCCGACTGTAGTGGTCGTGCAGACTGTGACTGGCGCGCCGCAGTACGCTCGGCCACCGCGGCCGGCAATACACAACTGCAGGAATAAAATTACGCGACGACCATTAGACTACATGAAACAAAACGTAAATTCGTTACAGAGTATGGCGTTCACACACTTTATTCAACATGAAAAACTCACTACGGGTATTCGGATTTAGTCTAGGACATGTTCGATATGCCTGCCTTCCGTAGCGATGATGTTGCTGAGACGAATAACAAAATCCTGCATGACCCGCTGAAGCGTCAGAACACCGATGCTATCGATCACTTCCTGAATGACCTTTATGAGCGCAGCAATGGTTTTGACTTTAATGCAGCCCCACAAAAAGGAGTCGCATGTCTTCAAAACCGGAGAACATGGCGGTCAATCGAGTCCCATGCCAGTGGCCCTATAGCCAGAATGCTTTTCCAAAAATTTACAAACGTTTGTAAATCTATCGGACCAAATTGCGTGGTCATCAGTCCGTAGCTCACAAACTACTTAAACTAAAGTAAACTAACATAAGGACAACAGCTACACCCATGCCCCAGGGAGGTCTCGACCCTCCGACGGCGAACAACCGGGCGCTTCTCAGCGAGGCGCCTTAGAGAGCTCGGCTGCTCCACCGCGGCAATGCGTTTCCCAAACTGCTCAGACACTCCTGCTTCGATATCACCGAGCTCCATCGTGCAAGACCCACATATTGTTGAAATTACGGTCAAATTGGATAATGGGGATGAAATTATCTTCCAACACTTTCACGTACCGTACGGTAGTCACCGGAATATCAAGGAATATCGTACTGATTACTCCGTGACTGGACATTGCACACCACACAGTCATTCTTTGAGGGTGCAGAGACTTCCAAATTGGCCGTGCGGAATGGCCGCGTGGTCTAAGGTATCATGCTAGGGACTGGGTGGCATATTTCTAAGGACTGATGACCATAGCAGTTTGTCGAATAGGTTTACAAATATTTGAACAATTGAGACTTTCCGACGGCGAAATGCGGATTCTTCGTCCCTCAAATGCGCCAGTGTTACTTATTGACGAACCCATCCAAACGAATGTGGGCTTCATCGCTAAATCAAACAATATTAACATCAAAGTGCGCAAACTAATATCACCGTGCGCCGCGACCATACAGTTTGAACGTCCTAATGTAAACCGTCCACAAGTTATGACGATTTAATTTGATACACTTGGTACTGTCAGTAGGTACCGAGACTGACCGCATAACGGCGCTGTGGTGTACTATATCTCAAGGAGGTTAGAACACAGGGAGACGCCCTTACGCTGAAAAAGTGAAGCCTGCCTCCGCCATATTGCTAAGTCTTGGAGAAGTGTTCGTATTGTAGAGCTGATGTTTTATGTCACTTAAAAAAGCAATAAAACGTCCGATTGTAGAGCCGTGATATACAAAGTGTTAAAAGAGTGCATATTAGTCGTTAAAAATTAAGTTTTGAAATATCGGGTGATCAAAAAGTCAGTAAAAATTTGAAAACTTAATAAATCACGGAATAATGTAGATAGAGAGGTAATTGACACACATGCTTGGAATGACACGGGGTTTTATTAGAACAAACAAACAAACAAAAGTTTAAAAAATGTCCGACAGATGACGCTTCATCTGATCAGAAAAGCATTGATTAGCATATCAAATTAAGAAAAAGCAAAGATGATGTTCTTTACAGTAAATGCTCAATATGTTCACCGTCATTCCTCAATAATAGCTGTAGTCGAGGAATAATGTTGTCCACAGCACTGTAAAGCATGTCCGGAGTTATGGTGAGGCATTGGCGTCGGATGTTGTCTTTCAGCGTCCCAAGAGATGTCGATCACGATACACTTGCGACTTCAGGTAACTCCAAAGCTAATAATCCAACGGACTGAGATCTGGGGAGCTGGGAGGCCAAGCATGACGGAAGTGGCGGCTGAACACGCTATCATCACCAAACGACGCGCGCAAGAGATCTTTCACGCATATATCAATACTTTTTTTGGTTCTAATGTGTGTCAATTTTTACCTCTCTATCTACATTATTCCGTTATTTATTAAGTTTTCAAATTTATACTGACTTTTTGATCACCCGGTATAATATGATGAATACTATTTACTATTAATTCAAGGAAGTATATTGTTTGAAAGTATATACTTTCCACTGACTGTCAGTTTAATGCATTAACAGTAAAAGGGTCGACTTAACACATAGGTGTAACGGAGAAATAGCATTCCAAAACTGACCAAGATGGCGGACAGGCTTCAGCTGATGTATGAGATAGGCATAGATAATGCCAAATTCAAATGTTCAAATGTTTGTAGAGTCTACGGGACCTAACTACGGGTCATCAGTCCCCCCACCCGAGGGGGGATTCGAACCCCCGACCGTAGTGGCCGTGCAGACCGTGACTGGAGCGCCTCAGTCTCCTCGGCCACCGCGGCCGGAAGATGATGCCATCTCCGTTTATTCTAACCTCCTTGCTATAGTTCATAGGTAGCGCCGTGGTATGGTACCTTGTCAGTTATTCTCTTGTTCCTGCAAGAGGCAGTTGAAAGCATGCACTGGAAGCAGAAGTGCATTCGTTGTTGTGACGGTGGATTGAATGCGCTAGTCGGACCGCGGTGGCTACACCATTTCCCGTTAGATCACCGAAGTTAAGCACCGGCTGCTGGAATGGGTAATCGTACGGGTATGTCACGCGCTGTTGACAATTTTCCCTTTGCCTTACGGCAGAGGGGACGGAAGTGGTGGTGGTGCCAAGTCCATGACAACCAGTCTTTGCACCAATGTCCTGGATTAAATTCCAAACCTCTCCGCAGTGTCTCATGGAATGAGGGCGTGAGACACTGTTGATGGTGATCCGTCCGTCGGATGGGAACGTTAAGCTCGGGGCCTCCTTGGTGCTTTTCGAGACGAGTAGGTTATGTGCCGGCACTGGGTTTCACCCTCTCCTTTCTCCCATCATCTCCAACACGAACTCGACACAACACTACAAACGCATCCATTACAGTCATCTACACTTAACATAGACATTTCAACACACAGTCCTTACACCTTCCATGAGGAAAGGCGCGAAGGATACGGAAAACCTTTTAATTGGGCGGATGAAATTGCCCTTCGGGGTCTCCCAGCCATTCATGTAATACGACTTTACTTTTACCTGACATGTCACAGTTTGATCAAGAGCAAACATCAAATTTCGCCAGAATAGGCAAAACCGCTGCCGAAACGTTTGAATTGATGCGGCGTGTGTACGGTGAGGACGCATTGAGTCGCAGTACTGTGTTTAGGTGGCAACGACGTTTTGGGCAAGGGCTGCACAGTTTGGAAGATGATGTGCGTACTGGTCGGCCACGAACAGTACGAGCGAAACGTAAGGTCCAAGAAGTTGCAGCGTTCATGCGTCTGCACTCAGTCGGCGGACGATCGCGCAGCAGCAGTAGGGGTCAGCCATGGTAGTTGCCAAAAAATTCTGATGGACAACCTCAACATGTCTCGTATTATCCAGTATAGTATGCTATGAATAATGTCGCAACACCAACGTGATGATCGCATAAGGATTTGTGGTGACCTCATCAGTTGTTCGTACGATGATCTGACGTTTCTCAACAGGATAATAACTGGAGACGAAACATGGGCTTCCTTTACGATCCGCAACTGAAACGACAATCAGCCAGCTGGAATGTGGCAGCGTGTACAACATGCAGGGTCGTGTGGGTGCCTATCCCCCATGCGTCAAGTCTCACAACTTATTGACTGTACCACGTAGTTCAATAATTGTCACCCTGCACTTTGAGCAATGTATTCCGGACTCAAGACGAAATTCAGAATTGCAGCGTTTGTTGTTTCCGACACTTGCAAATCCTGAATAATGGAAAAGTGGAGGCGACTGCTTGTGCGTGGAGGAAGCACATAGATATACCATGAAGTAAACAGAAAATGGCTGTTTCTAGTAGATCCGACGCAAATCCATGATGTGGCTTTCCGGATGTTGACTCGATCGATTCGGAGTGGCACATTAATGATGAGGGCATATGTGCCAGCCAGTGTGGATATGGTATTTGTGTTGTCGAAGAGTAGCGAGGCACGAACGTTGCCGCGGCGGATCGACCGAGCGCATTGAGGCGCAATGCTCCGATGCGCGAAGCCGTTCCCCGTCGTGGGTTCGAATCCCCGGTCGGGCATGGATGTTTGTGCCGTCTTCAGTATAAGGTAGTTCATAAGTAGTTTTTAAGTATAGGGACGGATGACACCGCAGTTAAATCCCTTAAGATTTACAAACATTTGAACTGGTGTAATAATGTTGAAATGATCACCGTTTGTGGACCTACTTGACCAAACTGCTATGGTCATCAGCCCGTAGTCTTACGAACTACTTAAACTAACTTACACTTAGGAAGACACACACCCACACACACACACACACCCATGCCCGAGGGTGACTCGAACCTCCAGCGGGAGCTACCGGACAGTGCCTAGGGGCTACTCCCGCGCGGCCCTGTGTAGTAATGAAAAGAACAGGAAACATATGTATCAGTATAACGTAATCATCATTATTATTTATTTACTTATTCCATTTAACTCTATATAACTGGTATGAAGTATGTTTGTGGGTCTTGGTATGGAAATCTGTGGAACAAAAATGCAACGACAATATGCGCACTGGATAAATGATGTCGTTGTGTAGTTGAGTGCTGAGCAACGTGAATCTTCTGTATTCCATAGAACACTGTTAGGAGCATCAAAAAGTATCACCACGCAGCTGGAACTGTAGCTTTCTTCCAGGAATGCTTGATCAAGTTACTGAATATGAGTCCACTGAACTAATTGTAAATTAATCCAATAAATTTCGGGCGTGCAGCCGTGAAAATTCTAAGTCTTCCACTAATATTTCGGCCGCGTATCGTCCGGCCATCTTCAGAATGAGTCCACGACTGCCGACAAGTTGCCAGGCGCGGCCTTATATACACCATCACGGCGTCACTGCGCATGCGGGTCTCAGATGCTGGTCGGCGGCAAACAGGTACAAAGATCGGTAGAATTATCCAAAAACATCAAGTTAAAGTAATCTTCCGGCCACCTATGAAGATCGCAGCATTAGTCGGATCTGTGAAAGATGATCTGTTGCTTAGAAAATCTGGTATGTATCAGATACCTTGTGGAAATTGCGAATGTTCATATATAGGACAGACAACCCGTACTGCCCACGAAAGATGTGTGGAACACCGAAGATACACTCGTTTATTACAGCCAGACAAGTCAGCTGTAGCAAAACATTGTTTAGATAAAGGGCATTCAATGAATTACAGTGATGTGAAGATTTTAACACCTATAACTTCATTTTGGGACGCAATTTTTAAAGAAGCAGTAGAAATTAGAATATCTGAAAATTTAATAAACAGAGATAATGGTTTTAATTTGGACAAGGCGTGGAATCCTGCACTTAATGTAATAAAATTACAGAGATGTCGACAAGGTGTTGCCACCACAGAACACATATCGATAACAGAATCGAACTCCTGATTCCTTTCGCCACGGGGGCGCGCGTGCCAAGTGTACCTGTTTGCCGCCGACCAGCATCTGAGACCCGCATGCGCAGTGCCGCCGCTATGGTGTATATAAGGCCGCGCCTGGCAACTTGTCGGCAGTCGTGGGACTCACTCTGAAGATGGCCGGACGATACGCGGCCGAAATATCAGTATAAGAGATAGAATTTTCACGGCTGCACGCCCGAAATTTATTGGATTACTCCTTACGCCGTGAAAAGTTGAATAATTGTAAATTGTTGCATGAAAGTTGATAATATCGTTGCGACTGTGGAGTTCAGTGTCAATGTTGTCGAGTAAAACTTGTTAACAAAAACGATTGGTGATTTTTTTCCACTAACAACAGAAGTGTACATCCAAAGGAAGAACGAGGCACGTTGCGCCAGGTGGAATTATTGTTAGTTTTATGTGTTTATCTGGAAAACCAAAAAGATACTGTTGATACGCAAATACAAAATGTGCATTTAAAGTTCAATATATCACTCACAAACACCGAGCGTGGTGGTGCAGTGGTAAGACACTGGACTCGCATTCGGGAGGACGGTGATTCAAATTCACTTCCGGCAATCCAGATTTAGTTTTTCCATTATTTTCCTAAATCACTCAGGCAAATGCTGGGATGGTTCCATTGAAAGGGCACGGCCGAATTCCTTTCCCATTCTTACCCAAAAAATCCGAGCGTGAGCCCCGTCTCTAATGATCACGCTATCGACGGGACGTTAAACCCTAAGCTTCCTTCCTTCCTTCACTCACACACAAATACAATAGAGTCAGAATATACTTCTCTAGCACTGCCATGGCACTATGCTGCTGCACGCACGGATTACCCACAAGTGTTATTCACGTCAGTATGGTCAGCTAAAATGTGTGTTACTGCCATCTAGTAGGTCGGTTATACCTACGTACCAAACGCCAATGTACCTTGTAAGAGGTGTCACGGTGGAATGGCCGAGCGCTCTAATGTCTTTGCTGTGGAGCGGGCTGTTGCTCCCCGTCGGAGGTTCGAGTACTCCCTCGGGCGTGGGTGTATGTGTGTTGTTCCCAAGTCGTCGGTACATGGTGCGTGTGTATGAACGTGTGCAGTCAAAGTGCCCTGTCCAACGTGCAGCAGAACGCTTGGAGACGGCGCGAGTAATACATACCAGACATGTGCCTCAACGAGCTAGACGCGATCGCAATGCGCTCCAGTGACAGTTGTCAGCTACATCAGGTCCTGCAGTCACACTGTTTACGAATTGAAAGGAGTGGAATTCCTGCTTTACCTCTATTCAAACGCATATTTCGAACTTGTACGTATGTTCATGTTCTGTCTGTGATATACGACTACATAAGTAACGACGAAATACCTATGAACATAAGACTGTTAAAAAAAATTGCATGTTATGTCCATAAGGACAGCAAGCTATAAACTTTTATGACAAACTCTGAGATACAAAATTAGAATAGGGCTTTACACAACACAAATGTTGTTGCAACAATCTCGCTTTTTAGTAAAACTTAACATTTTGTGGTTTGGCTGCGAGCTATGCTCGCAGTCCATGCACTAAGCATTGTCGGCGAGTGACGAGCTATGCTCCCAATGACGTAAAAAAGGAACAGGAAATGAACTACGGGCTATACTCGCAGTTAGTGTGTTTCGTTATGCAGATTGATGGTTTAGTTATGCAAAAAGTCCTCTACAAGGCAGCACCAGCAAGAGAAATGTTCTAGACGATCCCATACCGATCTATTTTATGATTAGAGGTTTTAAGGAGAATGTAGTGAAGATTATGAAAATAACAGAGATATTGCAGGTAATTATGACATATTTACTGTAATTTCAACTTTGATATTTTCGTGTAATATATTGTAAATTTCTAATGATAATACAGTTTATCAAGTTATACATATATCTTATTTATTTACAGAAGAAGAGATTCATGACGATATTGACATGACGTCTCAACAGGAAACGCGTCAATTACATCGCGAATTTCGGCAATTACTTATGATTATAAAAAATAATTGGCCAAATGTAATTTAAATGTGTAATGTGATATTTGCAAATAAATACCTTTCAGTTTGTTTTTGTAAAACACAAACAAGTGCAATTTTCTTTCTACCTACAATAAATCCTACTACAAAACTTATTTTCCTTATTTCATCTACGAACTTGTGATAACAGTTTAAATATAAGTGAAATTTGGTAACTATAATATGTTACTTAATTTTAAAGTTTAAAGTATAGTGGTAAAGCAGAAAAACTGCGATTTATCTGTAACTGTCCCTAAATCATGATAATTTGAAAAACGATGAAAAACCCGAGTCTGGCCTGCTATAATGTCATACTAAATCCCAGACGTTAACGTGTTAAAGATCATTCTTCCTCGATCACTGTTACTATTCGTTAATACAATCTTTAGGACGTGAAAAATACAAGACTTGATAAATAAAGTGCGGTGCGAACTGTCAAGTTAATAAAAAGAATCCAACAAACTCGCTCCTCAGAGGTTGCGCACTTTCATTTACGTAGCATAGAATATTATATGGCACTAGCTGTAAACCCGGCGTTGCCCGGGTGTTTATTTATCCTACACTCTCGTCGTCCACATCCCCTTCGCCCCTCTCTCTGCATGCACCTCTTTCTCTCCCATCTCTCTGTTCGTTTCCACCTTTCAGTCTCTCGGCAACGTTTTCTGCAAACATTTATGTACCGTGATCTTCCTCTTAGTTCAAAGGTCATGCGAGCAAAAATTCATAAAGATTGGAGCAAAACTGCATTTTGTAAAATTCCGTAATTTCAGTACCTTCCACCATGCACCGAACGAAATTTTATGCGGACAGTGTCATTCCTAGTTGTTGTTGTTTTTTTTTTTTTTTTTTTTTTTTTTTTTTTTTTTTTTTTTTTTTAAAGGTAGAGTGTGTAAAATTTCATCAACATCGGAACAAAACTATAGATTTCTATGCAATAGAAACGTAGGGTCACATTGAAAAACGCAGTTTTATTGTTCTCAAAAATTCCAATTTTATTTCATAGAATCCTTTTTCTGTAAATAACGAAAACAATGAAGGATCTGTGAAATCGGTCGAGCCGTCCTCAAGTTATGGCGCGACCAAGGTATTTAGGAATACATTTTTATGTTGCAAAGTACCCTCCTCCATGCATCGTATGGAACTTAAGGTAGACGGTGACCTTCCTCTTGTTTTGAAGGTCAAGCATGCGAAAATTCGTGAAGATCGGAATGAAACTGTAGATTTCGTGATGCTGTATGAGAAGTATGCTCCGCTATGCACCTATCACAAAATACTTCCTTAGCTGGCGTTTTCTACCTATAAACTACATTCCTGCCAAATTTCAGTTTCATAGATGAAGTAGTTTTCGAGATTTCGTGTGTAGTCAGTGAGTGAGTGAGTGTCCTTTCGCTTTTATATAGATAGAGATTAAGAAAGCAGATTGCTTAATTTTGGATGCAAGAGAATTAAGGGAGATTTGCAGAGAAAAATAAATAGTAACATGCGAATCTGTAATGCTAACTTTATTTGAATCAAGGTCATGCCTGATGCGACAGTTTTACGGCATCTACAGCGTAACTGTTGTGAGTGGTAGACTTCTTTTCGTTTCATCATTTTGTGTCGGAGGGAGGGGGGGAAAGGGTCGTCAGTTACAAAACGCTTCATAAACGTCCGAAATTACATGCAAACTTTGTTGCAGGTCCCTAACTACTCCCATTTTCCAATAATTGACGCATAAATCTGGGTATTCTCACGCGGTGGCCTCTCATTATTTATGACGTCATATCTCCTGAGCTATGTGTCGTGCTCTTTTGGGTTTGGGTCAGGAACCTTTGTGGGCATACGGTGAACAGTTCACAAAAGTTACATTGCAATCCAATGAATGGTTTATGAACACATAGAGGACATACATTCATTTTTATATATATAGATATTTCTATTAAATTAATAAGAAAGTTTTTGAGTCTATTGGAAAACCCGAATATGAGAAAAAATTAGTTACATATGGAGAGCATCGAAACAGCGCTACGTTACATCATCACTTTCACAGACGGTGACTTTGCTGCCTTTGTTATACCTGTCAGCCTTGTTACGTTTCTCAAACACAAATACTACACGTGTTGAATATACTGTCACAGATATGTCTGTTTCTGACACGGAATAACAAAGAAAAAAATCATATAAAGAACAATTCGCTTTGACGGATCGAGGGTTCGAATCCCCCCTCGGGCATGGATATTTGTGCCGTCCTTAGTCTTAGCTAGTTCATAAGTAGTTTGTAAGCTTAGGGACTGATGACCCCGTAGTTAAGTCCCATAAGTTCTACAAACATTTGAGTTGTCTTCAAACGGTAGACTTCCATAATACGGAAATTCTAACTACATGTAAGACTAAAAATGTTTGTTAAGCTTATGGGACTTAACTACGGGATTATCAGTCCCTAAACTTACAAACTACTTACGAACTAGGACGGCACAAATATCCATGCCCGAGGGGGGATTCGAACCCCCGACCGTAGTGGCCGTGCTGACCGTGACTGGAGCGCCTCAGTCACCTCGGCCACCGCGGCCGGCCATGTAAGACTGTTCCAGTCATTTATTCCAACAAATAGTATGTATAATGACTGGTTTTCGTGAGATCCTCAGTTACTTTTACTTGCTTTGAAATGGCATATATATATTCATAAGACCTAAGTGATAAAACCCATCAAACAGCCCAATATGGTGTCTTCATCACCCTATCGACAAGAGTTGCCCCTCCCCCGGATACTCACGTGGTGTGGCGCCGGTGGCGTTCTCCTACCTTATTGGTGAACGTTCAGACGCACGTTGAGAATTTATGGCATGCTTGATACTGCCCTACACGTTGGGAAAAACCCGCCAACGTGCGGTTTGCGTGTTGTGACGTCAGACACTCGGCACATTGACCACACTCGTTCAGATACACGCTCCGTCGGCTTTAGGTAATTTTAAGTTAGTTTAAGTAGTTTATAAGCCTAGGGTGTGATAATCTCAGTAGTTAAGTCCAGTAGATTTACAAACATTTGATTTTTGTAAGTTTACTTCGTAAGATCGATAGCACAACACCTGGCGTTGCTTAATTTGGCAGTACAAAAATTGATACGGACGTCGACAGCGCAAGGGCACACCACGACCATTAACATAGGTCCATTAACTCTCCAGTCGCTACCGCCAGACATTTGACGATGACATAGGACGTGCTCACGGCTGAGGTGCACAGAATCCCTGTCAGACGGGTTGCCCCTAGCGCCGCTGCAACCATTCAAGCACACAGTGCGCCGTGACGTGCAGCCATGTGTACCGAAGGACAGCGGCCGGCAAACTTGGCTTCCCGCAAACCTGGAAATTTTCATGGGGCCCGCTCAGCCAACGCACGGGACAACAGGCTGCGCTGCCAAGTTAATGTGAGCGCAGAATAGCAAGCCTGTGTTTGCGTAGGTAGTTACACTGCAGCTTCGTAAAAGCGGAAGAAAAAAAGGAAAGAAATTAACAGACCGAACCGTATGGAGATTGAGGAGAAATTAATAACTGTTGTATATGTACTACACACGAAACAGCTCAATTAAGCATGCAGTCAACAATCCGAAGATTGGTTTGAACAGCCGGCCGCGGTGGCCGAGGTGACTGAGGCGCTCCAGTCACGGTCAGCACGGCCACTACGGTCGGGGGTTCGAATCCCCCCTCGGGCATGGATATTTGTGCCGTCCTAGTTCGTAAGTAGTTCATAAGTAGTTTGTAAGTTTAGGGACTGATGACCCATGGTTAAGTCCCATAAGCTTAACAAACAAACAACAATTGGTTTGAACACCACAGTGCTTTACATGCGTGGTCCTGTTTGGAGATGGTATCTCGTTGCCTTCCTCCGACCTTCGAACTGACTTACCAGTTATAGGGGTACCTACAGTTTAACGTGGACTCCGAATCACCGTGCTACCCGAAATTTCCACATCAGCAACATTGCTAGAGGGGAAAGAAGTGAAAAGTGACAGACAAAAATCGCAGCACTTGGCGTGGATCTAACTCGCGACCTTTGGATTTAGTTTGGCACTCTACAACTGTGCTACCGAGTCACTACAGCATATTACGTGCTTAATTGAACAACTTTTCGTGTGGATTTAGTTACGGTATTTTTGTTTCTGCTGTTGGTACGTGTAATCAAACAACAGGGACATCAGAAAATTTGTGCTGGGACTGGTACTTGATATCGAGTCTGCTTCTTACTAGGCAGTTTTAATTGAATTGAACTGAATTTTGCCGCGGTGGAATAGCCGAGCGATGTAAGGCGCCTCGCTGCGGAGCAGCCCTAGGGCATGGGTGTGTGTGTTGTCCTTAGGTTAGTTTACCCTAGTTTAAGTAGTTTGTAAGCTACGGACTGATGACTACGCAGTTTGGTCCGAAAGATTTAAAAACATTTGAATTTGAACTGAATTTAGTTTTTTTCAATCTAAGATTATGGAGACAGGACACAGGTAGCAGGAAAGGAATCAGCCAGCTTCAGGTTGAGGAAGACAAAGTGTGCAGGCGTAGAATCCCCCTTTCCGTCACCGAACTACTCCACCACATGGCTCGGATTCCTTCTTTATTTTTATTTCTGTATTTTATTTATTATTTTTATACTTAAAATCTGTAGGACGGAAATAACAGAAAAAAACTGAGGGGAACGTAAAGCAGCTACCTTTTGCTTCAGAGCACACTTTCTCTCCCTCGTGACTGACCTTTTGTATTCAATTGGAGTGAACATATAGAAATATAAAACAGGGGGTTATCACATCTCCGAACTCCGTAAAGATTAAAGACAATGTACAGCATATATAAAAATCTCGCACGACAGTGTGCCATCTTTTACCATGTCCAATGGTCCGTGATCATACAGTGGGAGAAGGCACAAGAATGTGGGTCATAACTGCTCCCAATTACATAACAGACATAATAATGCCCGACTAACTATACAATACTAATGTTCTTCGTTCTGGGACGAAGAGAATCTCGCCCGATGCAGTTGTGTCAGTCCTTACAGCCCCCAGGCACGCGGGTTTCACACACCTGCACGGAACACTGAAGCACGTCCGCCCTCCGACATGACCGAAAGAACAGACGCTGCAGTAGTTAATTGTAATTCACCTTGTCGAGAACTGATGCTTCTTTCAGAACGGATACACACGAGGGGGACTAAGGCGCTCCAGTCACGGTCTGCACGGCCACTACGATCGGGGGTTCGAATCCCCCCTCGGGCATGGATATTTGTGCCGTCCTAGTTCGTAAGTAGTTCATAAGTAGTTTGTAAGTTTAGGGACTGATGACCCCGTAGTTGGGTCCCATAGACTATACAAACATTTGAAAATTTTTTACACACGAGGAGAAGACTCCTGGAGGGAATTTAGGATTAGCTGCGAGGCATGGAGTACAGTGGTCTAAGTAGGAGGCCATTTAGAAATTTGGATCAGACGGGGAACGTTCCTGAGTAGACCGTGGCGGTGTGTGAAGCATCTGTGCTGCAACGGTTAGTGTAACTGACTAGTGAGCAGGATTGTGTTGTTTAGTTGGTATAGGGCAGGCTGTTCCAGCTCGCGTGCTCCCCGCGAGGTAGGGATCGCTCACCTGCTGTGCGGCCGTGAGCTGCTGTCAAATGCGGCACACCGAGGCAGCGGGCTGGGCTGTGACGTCACGAGCAACTGCAGCCGCACTCAATTCCCACCAGCTGCACAACTTTAGGGGTGGGAGTGTGGATGCGCGGTCGCAGGAATATCGGATTGAGCAGGGCACAAACGTATCACGTGACACATCGAAACCGGAATTTAGCTGCAAATCGTTAAATGGAAGCATCGGCGTTCATACGAAGGAGGGTACAATATAGGGAGACAACAGCTAAATACAGCTGTAGGCCTGTATGTTCTGCTCATTTTCGCGGAACATATTGATAGAACATCGTTGTCATGTGTTTTTCGAATACGAGACGGTATAGTGCTTTGTATTTCCCGCCGGCCGAGGAGATTGAAAAATGTTCAAATGTTTGTACAACTTATTGGACTTAACTATGGGGTCATCAGTCCCTAAGCTTACAAACTACTTATGAACTAGCTAAGACTAAAGACGGCACAAATATCCATGCCCGAGGGGGGATTCGAACCCCCGACCGTAGTGACCGTGCTGACCGTGACTGAAGCGCCTCAGTCACCTCGGCCACCGCGGCCGGCGAGGAGATTGAGGCGCTCCAGTCACGGTCTGCACGGCCACTACGGTCGGGGGTTCGAATCCCCTCTCGGGCATGGATATTTGTGCTGTCCTAGTTCGTAAGTAGTTTGTAAGTTTAGGGACTGATGACCCCATAGTTAAGTCCCATAGACTATACAAACATTTGAACATTTTGTATTCCCCGTCATTTCCGGCGTACAAGCACTCTTACCTGGCGCGAGTTAATTCCCTGTTTGAGTGAGTTGGAAAATTGTTTGCCGATTTGTAGAGAATTTTGTTTTCTAGCTACTGAGCGGCCAAAGGTTTATACAAAAACCTGTCAACTATGGAGCAGTAACAGCATCAATTATTTACTTCATGGTCAGCACCAAAAAGTATTCCCGTAATTCTATAGGATTCAGCTAATATTATTTGAAAACCGCTAAACACGAAGTAAATAATTAACGCTGTTCCTGCTGTATGGTTGACAGGTTCTTGTATGTAATCTTGTCCGACCAGTAAATTAGTTACTCTCCTTCTCTTCCTGCACCTGCAACATGACACTCGACGGGGTAATCACAAATCTTAGTTTCTACATCTACATACATACTCCGCAATTCACCGTAAGGTGCGTTGCGGAGGGTACACTGTACCACTACTAGGCATTTCTTTTTCTATTCCACTCCCAAATTGAACGAGGAAAAAAAGAATGCCTATATGCCTCCGTACGAGCCCTAATTTCTCTTATCTTGTCTTTGTGATCTTTATGTGAAATGTAAGTAGGCGGCAGCAAGATCGTAATTCACTCAGCTTCAAATTCGGGGCCTCTAAATTTACTCAACAGAAATTCACGAAAAGAACGTCGTCTTTCTTCCAGCGATCCCCAATTGAGTTGCCGGAGCATTTCCGTGACACTCGCGCATTGGTCGAACCTACCGGTAACAAATCTAGCTGCTCGTCTCCGAACCGCCTCTATGTCTTCCTTTAAACTGATCTGCTGCGGGTCCCAAATACTTGAGCAATACTCAAGACGTGGTCGTACAAGCGTTTTATACGCGGTCTCCTTTTCAGGTGAAGTACATCTTCCCAAAATTCTCCCAATAAACCGAAGTCGGCTGTCCGCCCTACACACAACTGTCCTTACATACTCGTTCCATTTCATATCGCTCTGCAATGTTACGCCTAGATATTTGAACGACGCGACAGCATCAAGAAGCTCACTACTAATGCTGTATTCGAACATTATGGGATTGTTTTTTCTACTCATGCGCATCACCTTACATTTTTCCACATTGAGAGCTAGCTGCCAATCATCGCATCAACTAGAAATTTTGTCTAAGTCATGCTGTATGCTATTACAGTCAGTTACAGACGACACCCTCCCATACACCACAGCATCATCAGCAAACAGCCGCATATTACAACTTACTCTGTCCATCAGATCATTTATAAAGATAGAAAATAATAGCGGTCCTATCACACTCCCCTGGGGCACGCCTGACGATACTCTAGTCTCTGATGAACACTCGCTGTCGAGAACAACGTACTGCGTTCTATTACTTAGGAAGTCTTCCAGCCAGTCACAAATCTGTGAACCTATTCCATAAGCTCGTATCTTCCTTAGCAGTCTGCAGTGTGGCACCCCGTCGAACGCCTTTTTGAAGTCGAGAAAAACACAATCCGTCTGTTGCCCTTCGTTCATGGCTCGCAAGATGTCATGTGAGAAAAGAGCAAGCTGAGTTTCACATGAACCATGTTTCCTAAACCCGTGCTGATTCATGGAAAGAAGCTTTTCCGTTTCAAGGAAATTTACTATATTCGAACTGAGAATATGCTCTAAAATTCTACATGAAACTGATGTCAACGATATTGGCCTGTAATTGTGTGGGTCAGTTCTCTTTCCTTTCTTATAAATGGGAGTCACCTGCGCTTTTTTCCAATCACTAGGAACTTTGCGCTGAATTGTAGATTCGGGATAAATGCAAGCTAAGTAGGGGGCCAACGCCGCAGAATAGTCTTTGTAAAACCGAACTGGTATTCCATCCGGACCAGCAAACTTTTTGGTATTTACCTCTCTCAGCTGCTTCTCTACGCCGGAAATACCTATTGCTATGTCCCCCATTTCGGAATTTGTACGTTGATCAAATGATGGTACATTTGTGCGGTCCTCCTGCGTGAAAGATTTCTTAAAGGTTAAATTTAGAACTTCAGCTTTCCGTTTGCTTTCTTCTATTACTGCCCCGGAATGATCAACGAATGACTGGACAGTGGGCATTGACCCGTTTGTCGATTTTACATAGGACCAGAATTTTTTCGGGTTCTCGGAAAGATCTTTTGGTAAGGTATGGCTGTGATAATTATTGTATGCTTCGCGCATCGATCTTTTTATAGACGCACGAATCTCTACTAGCTTTTCACTGTCATCATTTGCGTGTTCTTTTTTGAATCGAGAGTGCAACAGCCTTTGCTTTCTCAGGAGCTTTCTAACATTATTATTATACCAAGGTGGATCTTTTCCATCCTTAATCGTCTTTACTGGCACATATTTCTCTAACCCTTTATTAACAATGCACTTAAATGTAGTCCACAATTCCTCTACATCCATAGTCCCGGAATTAAACGATGCCCATTCATTTTCTAAGTGCGATCGTAACATTTGCTTATCGGCTCTTCCCAACAAAAACACACACCTAGCCTTCTTGATTGCTTTATGAACCTTGGTCGTCATCGACGCTATGACGATGTCATGATCACTAATTTCTGTCTCTACACAGACATCGTTAATAAGGTCAGGCCTGTTTGTGGCTAAAAGGTCTAGAATATTTCCATTGCGCGTGGGTTGCCGGTTTAACTGCTCAAGACAGTTTTCGGAGAATGTGTCCAAAAGTAGCTCGCATGACAGCTTGTCTGTACCGTCTGAAATGTAACTAGCGAGGTCCCAATCTATACTCTTAAGGTTGAAGTCTCCTCCGACTAATATTACATGGCCCGGATACCTATGCACTACCTGGTGTAGACTTCCTTTGAATGATTCTAAAACTGCTACAGAAGCACTGGGGGGCCGGTAAAAACAGCCAACTATTAACTTTACTTCTTGTAGACCTGTTATACGTGCCCAGATAACTTCACAGTTACTTTCAACATCGATCTCAGTAGAATCAATATCTTTATCCACAGCGATGAACACTCCTCCTCCAAGTTGTATCCGATCTATCTTTCCGATATACATTCCACGCTTCACTAAATATTTCTGAACTTGCCACATCATGATTCAGCCAGCTTTCGATGCCTAAAAGTATCTGAGCGCAATAACTTCCATGCAGTGCGGCAAATTCGGGAACTTTGTTTCTGATACTCTGAAAGTTCGCGGCTAATATTTTGATGTTCGAATTTTTGTTCCAAACGTGGCCTTAATCAGCTGTTTGAAAGTCTCCCATACTGTTCCTTGCCACAGGCTACGCAGTTTGTCACTTCGTCCTTAGATGTTGTTGTTGTTATGGTCTTCAGTCCGGAGACTGGTTTGATGCAGCTCTCCACCCTACTCTATCCTGAGCAAGCCTTTTCATCTCCTCATAAGAACGGCAACCCACATCCACTTGAATCTGCTTACTATACGCGTCTCTTGGTCTCCCTCTGCGATTTTTACCCCACACACTTCCCTCCAATGCTAAATTTACGATTCCCCGATGTCTAAGAATGTGTCCTACCAAGCGATCCCTTCTTTTAGTCAGGGTATGCCAAAAATTCCTTTTCTCACCAATTCTGTTCAGTACCTCTTCATTAGTTATGCGATCTACCCACCTAATCTTCAGCATTCTTCTGTAGCACCACATTTCAAAAGCCTCTATTCTCTTCCTGTCCGCACTGCTTATCGTCCATGTTTCACTCCCGTACAAGGCAACACTCCACACAAATGCCTTCAGAAAGGACTTCCTTACCCTTAAATTAATATTCGATGTTAGCAAATTTCTCTTTTTCAAAAATGCTTTTCTTCCCATTGCCATTCTGCATTTTATATCCTCTGTACTGCGACCATCGCATGTTATTTTACTACCCAAGTAACAAAACTGATCTACCACCTTCATTGTTTCGTTACCTAATCTAATTCTTTCAGCATCGCCTGATTTTATAAGACCGCATTCCATTATTTTTGTTTTGCTCTTGTTAATGTTCATTTTATACGCTCTCTTCAACACACTGTCCATTCCATTCAACTGCTCTTCCAGGTCCTTTGCTGTCTCTGACAGAATTACAATATCATCAGCAAAACGCAATGTTTTTATTTCCTCCCCCTGAACTTTAATCCCTATTCCAAATTTTTCCTTGCTTTCCTTCACCGCCTGCTCAATGTACAAATTGAATAAGAACGGAGAAAGGCTACAACCCTGTCTTACTCCCTTCCCAACTGATGCTTCCCTTTCATGCCCTTCGAGTCTAATAATTGCAGTCTGGCTTTTGTACAAGTTGTAAATAACTCTCCTTTCCCTGTATTTTACCCCTGCTGACTTCAGAATTTGAAAGAGTGTATTCCAGTCAACATTGTCAAATGCTTTCTCCAAATCTACAAAAGCTAAAAATGTAGGTTTGCCTTTCCTTAATCTATCTTCTACGATAAGACGTAAAGTGAGTATTGCCTCCCGGGTTCCTATGTTCCTCCTGAATCCAAACTGATCTTCCCCGACGTCAGCTTCTACCAGCTTTTCCATTCTCCTGTAGATAATTCGTGTTAAAATTTTGCAACCATGACTTATCAAACTGATGGTTCTGTAATTATCACACCTGTCTGCGCCAGATTTCTTTGGAATGGGGATTATAACATTTTTCTTAAAGTCTGAGGGCATTTCGCCTGTCTCATACATCTTACACACCAGTTCAAATAGTCTTGTCATGGCTGGCTCTCCCAGAGGCTTTAGTAGCTCTGAGGGTATGTCATCTACTCCTGGGGCCTTGTTCCGACCTAGGTCTCTCAAGGCTCTGTCAAATTCATCTCTCAGAATACTATCTCCTATTTCATCTTGATATACTTCCTCTTCCCTTCCTACAACATCCTTTCTAAGTTCATTTCCTTTGTAGAGCTGTTCTATGTACTCTTTCCACATTTCAGCTTTCCCTTCTTTGCTGAGAACTGGTTTCCCATCTGAGTTCTTGATATTCATGGAGTTGCTTTTCTTGTCCCCAAATGTCTCTTTTATTTTCCTGTAGGCGGTATCTACTTTTCCCCTTCTTATACATTCTTCTACAGATTTGCATTTGGCTTCTAGCCACTCCTGCTTAGCCATTTTGCACTTCCTGTCAATCTCATTTTTTAGTCGTCTGTACTCCATTTTGCCTGTTTCATTTACTGCATTTTTATATTTTCTCCTTTCGTCAATTAAATTTAGTATTTGCTGTGAAATCCAAGGATTTTTTGTAGGTCTTGCCTTCCTACCTATTTTGTCCTCTGCTGCCTTCACTATTTCATCTCTCAATGCTACCCATTCCTCTTCTACTGTTTTATTTCCCCCTGTTTCTGCCAATTGTTGCCTAAATCTCCCTCTGAAATTCTCCAGAACTTCACTTTCCTTCAATTTATCTAAGTCCCATCTCCTTATTTTCCTACCTTTCTGCAGTTTTTTCAGTTTCAGCCTACAGTTCATGACTAACAAGTTATGGTCAGAGTCTATATCTGCCCCTGGGTATGTCTTGCAGTTTATAACCTGGTTCCGAAATCTATGTCTTACCATTATAAAATCTATCTGATACCTTCCGGTGTCTCCTGGTCTCTTCCACGTATACAACCTTCTTTTGTGATTTTTAAACCACGTGTTTGTTATGATTAAATCATGTTCCGTGCAAAATTCTACCAGGCGACTTCCTCTTTCATTCCTCCTGCCCAGTCCATATTCACCTACTATATTTCCTTCTCTTCCTTTTCCTACTACCGAATTCCAGTCTCCCATAACAATTAAGTTTTCCTCTCCCTTAATTGTTTGAATAATTTCCTTTAGCTCCTCATATATTTCTTCGATCTCCTCATCATCGGCAGAGCTAGTTGGCATATAAACCTGTACTACTGTTGTCGGTGTTGGCTTCGTATCTATCTTGACAATGATAATGCGATCACTGTGCTGCTCATAGTAGTTTACCCGCATTCCTGTTTTCTTATTCATTATCAGTCCTACTCCTGTGATACCCCCAATTGATTTTGTATTTATAATTCTGTACTCACCTGACCAGAAATCCTGTTCATCCTGCCACCGGACTTCACTAATCCCCACTATGTCTAACTTCAACCTATCCATCTCCCTTTTTAAATTTTCTAATTTTCCTACCCGATTAAGGGATCTGACATTCCACGCTCCGATCCGTAGAATGCCAGTATTGTCTTTCCTGATGACAACATCCTCCTGAGTAGTCCCCGCCCGGAGATCCGAATGGGGGACTATTTTACCTCCGGAATATTTTACCCAAGAGGATGACATCATCATATTTCCATACAGTAGAGCTGCATGTCCTCGGGAAAAGTAACGGCTGTAGTTTCCCCTTGCTTTCAGCCGTTCGCAGTAGCTGTGTGGCAAAGCCACATTAGCTGATGTTACAAGGCCAGCTCAGTCAATCATCCAGACTGTTGCCCCTGTAACTACTGAAAAGGCTGCTGCCCCTCTTCAGGAACCACACGTTTGTCTGGCCTCTCCACAGATACCCCTCCGCTGTGGTTGCACCTACGGTACGGCTATCTGCATCGTTGAGGCACGCAAGCCACCCCACCTCGGCAATGTCTGTGGTTCAGGGGGTGGCGTCCTTAGATAGCAAACCGAATTCCCTACAAAACGGCAAACAATTTTCAAACGCGCTCAAACACGGACTAATCTCCTTGGACTTAAACTCACACCAAGTAACAAATGTTCAAATGTTTGTCCAGCTTACGGGACTTAACTACGGGGTCATCAGTCCCTAATCTTACAAACTACTTATGAACTAGCTAATACTAAGGACGGCACAAATATCCACGCCCGAGGGGGGATTCGAACCTCCGACCGTAGTGGCCGTGCAGACCGTGACTGGAGCACCTCAGTCCCCTCGGTCACCGAGCCGGCCACCAAGTAACATTTCCCAGTAGTACACTAAGCGAAATAGTATATAGCCTTGATACCGTCCAGTACTTGGGTACGCTTAACATTTAAAAATACTTTTGGTTTCTGATGCACATTGAACTTGGAAAATTTGTTATGTGTTTTCAGAATTTCCTTTTCTTTGAATCCATTCTTCACTTTTTCGGTTTTGTTTATTTAAGTTCGAGACGAAGTACGCGACAAAATCACTGAGCTCAATGGTAAATAAAACCTACTTCGGCAGGTGACTTCCGATTGTCGTGAGTCACGTGATCCGTTACTAGTACCCTGCTCAATCCGATATTCCTGCCACCGTGATGCGCGGCGACTCGAGGGCATCGAGACTTTCTCGAGCTGCCGACGCTCGAGCAGTTCTTGAGACTTGTGTCTGGGGGTAGCAAAACTTGGGGCTGTTCGGGTGAGCCGATCGGGTATGCTCGGTTAACTTCCGATCTACAGTTCACACAGTGCCATCTGGTGACAGACAGCAAAAGCTGTTCGCACGCTAATTTTCGTCTGTCTGTAGTACTGTACGCGCCAAGGAGGTTTTTAATCTCCCATACATATATATTTCGGATGTCAAACTGTGTAGTTATGGAGAAGTATAGTTGCAATTTGTGCCTCACTACATAGTCAATAACAAAAGCTTGTATCGCCACATCCGTTGCAAGCATCCAGTTGGCGATGTCGAAATATTTACGGCGCGGCGGATTAGCCGCGCGTACTGGAGCGCCGTGTTGCGGTGCGCGCGGCCGTCCGCCGTCGGGGGTTCGAGTCCCCCCTAGGGCATGGGTGTTTGTGTTGTCCTTAGGTTAGTTTACCTTAGTTTAAGTAGTTTGTAACCTACGGACTAATAACCTAGAAGTTAAGTCCGATAGATTTACAAACAAACAAATATTTACGTGTGTTTTGTGTGGATATTCCAGTCCGAGAGCAGACTTCCTTAGGCAACATGTTTCTCATACGTCTATGCACGAATATCTGCTTTCATTCAAATGTTACAGATTTTGCATTAAAGGAATTGGGCTGTAGATAAATACTTAATGTAATTTGAACATCTGACAGGAAAGTGCACAGCTGCTTCTAAAGAGTCTCTTTATTACAATGCGTTAATTCAAAGGCAGAAGTATTGTTGTTCTTTGAGGGGACTAAACATCTAGGCCATCAGTCCGCAGAAGTATTACTCCATAATTATAACCACCAGAACCCGTATTTGTAGCTCACTGAACAGAAATTGGCGGGTAGATGTTTTATCACTGAAATTAAATACGTACAAAACGTATCCAAACACTTTGTCATTCCCTTCTTTATTCTTAAAAACTTGTATGAATATGTTACCACTGGCCAAACGCAAAGAGCATTTACACAAGAGAGAAAAGAAGTATGCAAACTTTATCATTCAGTCTCTCTTAAACTCTACAGGCGTGTGAAATAAACCTATAAATATTTTCATGATCCCTCAGATTAATAAAGTTTTATATTGGTGACAGTATGGATAGAGAATACATTCGACAAAACACGCTAATACAAGATAAATGTGTGGAAAATTTATATAGCTTTATGTGCAAATAAACAAAATTCACTAATGCCAATTTATAAGTGTACAAACAGTAGGGCTTGTCAAATGAACATTGGCATACACTATATCATGATTCTCACCATAACAGATTGTATTTTTGACAGTTTTACTTGTTCATCTTACCTTCTACCGGTACCGTTATTAGTAAAAATTTTCACTCGCTTCTTATTTAGTAGCAAAGTCAAGGGGCAATCACACAGCACAGGAGTGGCATAGGCATCTACTATTCTGAACTCATATTGCGCTAGTAATGAAATCGTAATAATTATAAATATTCCCGAACTAGGAACGTAAGTTTAAACTACAGGGAATTTCTCGATCTGAAAATCTCTAAAAAATATTTCATACAAAGAACTCAATTAATAATGGTTTTTTGCATTTCGTGCTCTATTAATACACTGCATTTCGAATAAAGCTGTTCAGGATAGCATACATAAATCTCCGCTGCTTAAAAATCAAATTCAGCTCTAGGTTAATGAAAGAAACTGGTGCCCATGACGTTTCTGTATATGTATTCGCGATAAGCTCCAGATTACGTTCACTTCACAGTATTTGCGTTGTCTTCTGCAGTCAGAATCTAACAGAAATGTTTTTTTTACCACCGTAAGAACTGAAAAATTTATCTCGTGACATTACTTTCGGAAGAATACGAAGTTATCTATATTTTTATTTCAGGGATTTATTTTCGAAGATATTTTAAAGCCCTTAATTAACATAAACTGTACATCCTACTGACACACAATGTAAACGAGACTACAGACTAAAGTAATACACATGTGAATTTCACAGCTGTTGATTTTTCACAGGTATCGTGTTGTGTCAACGAGCTGTTGTGTAGTACTTAGGGCTGGGCAAATAATACTCGCGTTCGAACATGTTCGGGATTTCCAGATACAGCAGAGAACTCGATACAGTATCGAACTGTTTGAACACTCAGATAATAAATGACTGGCGCTGCTAATCTGCCAACGATACGTGGGAAATTTTGAAGTTAGCGGGATATTGCTTTGCTCAGAACTAATTTCATAGAAAGTACATGTAAAGTAAAAGGTCAACACTATGAAAAACTGCGTATTTTGTTTAAAACAGTGCACACTGTACGTGACGTGTCTGGTGTCACTGAAAGATATGATCCATTGATAAAATATCTGCTACAAGAACAGAACTACTGCACCTCATGACTGACGGCTAACATTCAAAGGGAAAAAATGTAAATCCTTCATAAGTAGAAATTACATTTAATGTGATTATAAGAGATAGGTTGCAAATGTCCATTACATTCCCTGTTCATATGGTACAGTAACAGATAAAAATTTTACCACCTTTTAATTGCCTTGAAAAGAAGATTAGAAGAGATGAAATAGGGAAAACATTAGAAAACTGATACCCAACAACGGAAATAAGTTCAAATGTTCAAATGTTTGTAGAACTTATGGGACTTAACTACGGGGTCATCAGTCCCTAAGCTTACAAACTACTTATGAACTACCTAAGACTAAAGACGGCACAAATATCCATGCCAGAGGGGGGATTCGAACCCCCGACCGCAGTGGCCGTGCAGACCGTGACTGGAGCGCCTCAGTCCCCTCGGCCACCGCGGCCGGCCGGAAATAAGTCACATAAAAATAAACTGTAATTGCAACCTCGAAATAAACTTTACATCAACTGTTCTGTACATAGTATCAACAGGCGTCGCTAGATCGCAGCACTACAATTTTTAATCACGATTGTTATAGTTTACTTATAGCCTATATTCGCTACTGTTTTTACTTACGACTTGCATCTTAGAAGCTACCATAGTCCGAATTTCGCACTTATTAATCCCCATAGTACATTAATGACACCCTATCTTCGTTATAAATCGTATACTGTACAGCACAGAAAAGATTTATGAATATCATCGTTGTAAGTGGAAGAGATAGTACCTCCTGACATTACTAGATAGCGCCGTGATCGAAAGTTCGAACATTTTAAATGTTCAAATGTTTGTATAGTCTATTGAACTTAACTACGGGGTCATCAGTCCCTAAACTTAAAAACTACTTATGAACTACTTACGAACTAGGACGGCACAAATATCCATGCCCGAGGGGGGATTCGAACCCCCGACCGTAGTGGCCGTGCAGACCGTGACTGGAGCGCCTTAGTCTCCTCGGCCACCGCGGCCGGCTCGAATATTTCCGGAGATTTCCCGAACAGTGACGTAAATTGTTCGAACAGTTGGAGTCATGTTGAAACCCAGGTCTAGTAGTACTCCCTGCCACCAGGAAGCGTAACGAGCTGCAAATCCGAAGTTTGCCGAGCGTAACCGATCGGCTCACCCGAATGGCCCCACGTATTGCTACCCCCAGACACAAGTGTTCTCGAGAAGCTGGCGAGTAGAGTTGGGCAACACGATTCTTTTTTAGGAATCGATTCTTGCGATTCAATCGCACATTGTGAATCGATTCCTACGATTCGTTCACGATTCTTTCGCGATTCTTTAGTCTGCATTGGCGCGATTCTTACTTCCACATCTTGCTCATAGATGGCAATACATGTGTCATGGATGTTGGAATCTTAACCTCTTGCATATGCTCCTACGATTCGTTCACGATTCTTTCTGGTCAGAGACGGCACGATTCTTACAAAATGGTATCTGGATTTTTTAATATTTATTGTGCATAAAGTTCAGACTTAAAATAAGAATGAGGCAAAGCCATTCGATTCAGCTCTCAAGAATTCTCGAGAAAATAGTCTTGGAGTTTTGCGTGCGGTTATAAATACATATTACACTGCCAACTATTTCTGCTGTCATCATAGCTCATTTAGTAGTGTTGTAGGTTTAGTGAACGTAGGTCACTTATTTCGAATCCTGCTTTAACCTTATATTTTTTTCGTTCTGTTTGAATACTTCGGCCATTTAATTATAATTTTAATTAAATCTACGGTAATTAACACACATATAATCATTATGAAATACTTGTTATGTAAAATCAGTTAGTATAATGAACCACGTCTATATAAATAAACATTAAAAATAAAAATCCGTCTCTAAATATTAAATTTCTTTCGAGATACAAGAAATTCGCGTTTATTAAAATGTTTCTTTTTTGTAACACCGGTTTCTTTCAGGAAAGCTGATAACGTAAAAACCAAAATGGTAAAAAAGATTTTTGAGTTGGCTTTAAAAACATTTAAAATCGCGTTTTTATATAAAAAGAATATTTTTGTAAAACTGAGTTTTTCCAAAAACTAAAACTACGTAGATGAACTCGAAAAGCTTAACCTCTCTAAACACACAATATAATCCAAATCGTTACAGCCATTTCCGGGATACGCGAAATATAAATGTGTAAAGATTGCTCGTTTAAATACATAATATGTAAACTGTATAAAAGACGTATATTCGTATGTATTGGCAGCTGTGTATTTCGCTGCGTTTTGTTTCTGTCATTTGTAATTCGTGAATAGGCTAATAATTAACAGCTCACGATCTACTTTCTGTCCTTCCTTTGTTCACACGCTTTCTGGCTTTCGTAATCATTAGGCACGATTCGCCACTTGCTTTCGAATCATGAATCGTTGGATTTTGGAATCGTCACGAGACAGGCGATTCTTTAGAACGACGATTCGTCCCCCCTCTTCTCTCCGGCATTCGGCAAGATTCGGCAGTCGCCTTCGAATCGTGAATCGTTGGATCTTGGAATCGTCACGAGACAGACGATTCTTTTGAACGACGATTCGTCCGAATCACGATTCGATTCTTACGATTCTTTATTTGTATTCGTTCAAATGAACGACTCATTGACGAATCGCCACAACTCTACTGGCGAGAAGCGGCACTGCTAGCTGGTTGAATGGGGCAGCGCGACACGCCACGCCGTGCGCTGCCGGTATTTGCAACGCTCGCAGCTCGCTGTGATTATCATTAAAATACGGGCACTGGATACTTTACGGACGATGGAGACGTCTGCTGCAAAGCTCAGTAGTGCAGCAAAAAATACAACAGACATGATGAGACGTTTAAAATTACACAATATATCTAGCAATAAAACAGATACGGTCACGGATAGAGAAGTGCTTTCTTATATTAACACAGATCAGACAAAATACCCAGCTGTTGTGTACGTTGACAATTCAAACTGCATTAAAAGGAAATTCGGTAAATAGGTTGGATAGTACCTTAAACAGTCTGCCAGTATCGGAAAACTGTAATTTTTAATTAGGCTGCAATAACATGCAAAATGCATCAAAATTAACACTATCCAAACTTCTGAATAAAATGAGGACATAACAACCAACAGTCAGTATTGTAGCTGTAAACTTTAAGCTGAAAAAAGGACGGAAGCTTAGGTACGTAACGCTGGCTAATACTGTAAGCTCTGCCGAACTTTTTCTACAGTTAGTAAATGAATGTAAGGAGTTTTTGTGTTTAACATGTTGCAGCATTTTTTGTTCTCTCATGTAAGTACAAATACATGCAGAATGCGTATCTGTTTTTATTAACAATGAAGTGTAAGATACGTGTTTCAATAATTTTTGTCTTCTTCAGTTTCTTCCATGCATGTACGAAAGACTAACGATTACGACTGCTCTATCGCAATGTTTCCTTGCAAAGTAGTTTCGCTCACCCTCCAGAGAGCGCAGCACTGTCGGCAACGTCTCGAGAGTACTCGGGAATTTCTCGAGAATTTGCCTCAGCGTCGCGCGTTTCTCGAGAGCGCTCATAGCCCATCCCTACACAACTGTTTCTGAAATAGCTTGCCTACATCAGACACTGGCATTTTTCTCCATGAAAATGCGATACACGCGATACCTGGTCAATCCTCATAGCTGATGTTTCTTTTCTATAAATAATTTAAGAGCTACGCGACCCTAAATGTCAACCGTTTGATTACACGACTGGAATTTAGTAAAGCATTTTATGGTGGCATTATTTTACATTTCAAGTGTCTGTTTCATGTAACGAAGGTAGGAGCATTTCTTATGAATTGTATAACGAATTTTCCCATTATTTGTTAATGAAGATGTAATTGATTTTAGCAGTTGTTGCTAGAGTAGCAAAATGTCAGATTATGATTGACTGATTTATCACTCTGAACTCCATACCGTGTCCACGATGTTAATCGTATATATGGCGTTATGAATTTTACAATGAACTGTCTTCGAGAAAAGTATGTTTTTCATTTAAGTTCAAAGAAATGGTACTTTTGTGTTTAGGCATAATAGCTTACTTCGGGAAAATTAGTAACCCACCATCTTAATTGCCAATAACTAGATTTACCCGTCTGTCATAAATGTTCACGTACAGTAACTCGCTAAACAGTGGCAACAATAAGTGGTATAACGGCCGATCCAGAATTTATCACAAGAAATGGCACAAATAGAAAGGTTTTCAATTTATGGAGACAGTGCTAGAAAATACGGAACCTATTTGTCATCTTGGAGAATTGGGTTTCTGCCGATAATCCGTGTCGTACTTGCACGATATTTCGATCGCGTTATTCGCGATCTTCATCAGGTGCTTCCTGAAGCTGAATGCAGTGTGGAACGCGTCCAGTATTGATGCCTGTCTGTGGTGGCTAGGCGTTCTGCCATTGGTCGGCGCTGTGGGAGGCGCACCATCCGACGTCCGCGCCGGCCACTAGCAGCAGTACTAGCATTTACTAGGTGTGGCTGTTCCGCCTGCTGAGTGCGTGCTTTTGGGCTCTTGTCAGTTAATAATTTCGTCACGTTACGTTCTGTTTCACCTCCAAGTTGTACTGGGCGTTCAATCTGCTGATTGCCGTCATTTAAGCTTTCTAGCGCACTATATTGTAGCCGGCCGGTCAAGTGCTCCCTATGAGGTCGCGCCCGCTAGCAACACCTGCCGTATCGCTCTCTGGCTCCTGGTGTTGGAAATGCCGTCGTTTATTCTCTATGTGACCGCCTTCTGGTGCTTGATTTGTTGTCTGATTATGCACCATTTGTTCAGTCTGTGTTATTTGTGCTGACTTATTGATTCTGTCATATGCAGAAAGGCATAAATACTGGACGCGTTTTACACTGCATTCAGCTTCAGGAAGCACCTGATGAAGATCGCAAGTAACGCGATCGAAATATGGTGCAAGTACGACGCGGATTACCGGCAGAAACCCGATTCTCCAAGATGACAACACCCCGCCGGGAAATCCTTAATATGTACGGAACCTGTTTGCTTCCTCACAAAAATTGTGAGAGACACAAGCAAAGAAAGGGGCTGTAGTTTTTCTTCAAATCTGGGTTCAAGATGTCAGAATTACTAATGAAGGCAATAAAAATATATCATCATGAGACGACTGCGGAAGTGGCAATTAGAACGAAATGACGAGTAACGTTTGTACAACTAACAAAATATTTATTGACTTTTTTATCTTTTACGAAATTTTTGCGACGCAGGTCAACGGGTATCAGGTGTTATCTTGCTTGCTGCAACGATGCGCAGCATACTCTTCATTGTAGGGTTCTGAAGTAATGACCTTTCCTTGTTTATTCTTTTCATGGCAGAGAATAACTACTCGCTGCCGATCGCACAGAGAAATATCACCGCAACGAATAACGCCTTTTTCTTTTAATGATTTCAAGCCCGACTGGTGCATCATTCCCGTGACACTCCCTCCCCTACACCGCGAAAATGCAAAACGAACTGCCCCTCTATAAACTTTCTCTAAATCGCCCGTCTGTCCCACCTGATGGAGATCCCACAATGGGCAGCCATACTCCAAAACTGGAAGCACAAGTGTGGTCTTGGCTGTTTATTTAGTACAACTGTTGCATCTTCTGCCAATGAAATGTAGCCTTTGGTTAACCTTCCCTATAATATTGCCACTAGTCTTCCGCCGGAACGCGTGCTGTATTGGTTAAGTTGCAGATTGCTCTGTTGGCGATATTCGATTAAAATTCCGCCAGTGAAAAAAAAATATATATACTGTTTCTAGAATTTTCTATGTATTTCTTATGTTTGATGTACTTGTAATTTCCAGAAAATAGCGGAGTACTCCAATAAGGGAGGCAGTCTGTTCTGAGACAACGTGCATGTTCAAACGTGACAATATTTTCTATGTGTTCTTTCCAATTTAAGTTCTTCGTAACTGTTATTCCTAAATATTTAATTTACGGCCTGTGGTCTAAATGAAGTTAGTGCTCATATGGATGACCTCAAACTTATCATTATGAAGGGTCAATTGCCAATTTGTATTTAGATATTTTTTATCTAAATAATTTTGCAGTTGCTTTTGAACGTCTGATGACTTAACTAAGCGATAAAGGAGAGCATCACCCGCGAAATGTCTAAGAGAGCTGCTCAGATTGTCTTCTAAATTGTTTTATAAAGATAAGTAAGAACAGGGGCACTAAAACTCTTCCCTGGGGAACGCCAGATATGACTTCTGTTTTACTCGATGATTTTCCGACAATTAGTACGTACTGTGTGCTTTCTGACTGGAAATGACGAATATAATCGCACAACTGTGGCGATATTCCATAAGCACGCAATTTGTTTAGAAGATGCTTGTGAGTTAGTGTCAAACGCTTTACGGAAGTCTAGAAATGTTGAATCTTTGAGATCATTTGTCGATAACACTCATCAGTTAATGTCAGTAATGAGCTAGCTGTGTTTTACAAGAACGATATTTCTGAATCTGTTTTGAATACGGGTCAATAGGTCATTCTCTCGGAAGTACACTACTGGCCATTAAAATTGCAACACCAAGAAAATATGCAGATGATAAACGGGTATTCGTTGGACAAATATATTATACTTGAACTGACACATGATTCACGCAATTTGGGTGCATAGATCCTGAGAAATCAGTACCCAGAACAACCACCTCTGGCCGTAATAACGGCCTTGATACGCCTGGGCAATGAGTCAAACAGAGCTTGGATGGCGTGTACAGGTACAGATGCCCATGCATCGAACATTTTCCGTGTCCAGAAAGGCCTATACAGGACCTGCAACATGCGGTCGTGCATTATCTTGCTGAAATGTTGGATTTCGCAGGGATCGAATGAAGGGTAGAGGCACGGGTCGTAACACATCTGAAATGTAACGGTCACTGTTCAAAGTGCCGTCGATGCGAACAAGAGGTGACCGAGACGTGTAACCAATGACACCCCATACCATCACGCCGCGTGATACGCCAGTATGGCGATGACGAATACACGCTTCCAATGTGCGTTCACCGCAATGTCGCCAAACACGGATGCGACCATCATGATGCTGTAAACAGAACCTGGATTCATCCGAAAAAAATGACGTTTTGCCATTCGTGCACCCAGGTCCGTTGTTGCGTACACCATCGCAGGCGCTTCTGTCTGTGATGCAGTGTCAAGGGTAACCGCAGACATGGTCTCCGAGGTGATTGTCCATGCTGCTGCAAACGTCGTCGAACTGTTCGTGCAGATGGTTGTTGTCCTGCAAACGTCCCCATCTGTTAACTCAGGGATCGAGACGTGGCTGCACGATCCGTTACAGCCTTGCGGATAAGATGCCTGTCATCTCGACTGTTAGTGAAACGAGGCCTTTGGGATCCAGCACGGCGCTCCGTATTGCCCTCCTGAACCCACCGATTCCATATTCTGCTAACTGTCATTGGATCGCGACCACCGCGAGCAGCAATATCGCGATACGATAAACCGCAATCGCGATAGGCTACAATCCGACCTTTATCAAAGTCGAAAACGTGATGGTGCGCATTTCTCCTCCTTACACGAGGCATCACAACAACGTTTCACCAGGCAACGCCGGTCAACTGCTGTTTGTGTATGAGAAATCGGTTGGAAACTTTCCTCATGTCAGTACGTTGTAGGTGTCGCTACCGGCGCCAACCTTGTGTGAATGCTCTGAAAAGTTAATCATTTGCATAACACAGTATCTTCTTCCAGTCGGTTAAATTTCGCGTCTGTAGCACGGCAGCTTCGTCGTGTAGCAATTTTAATGGCCAGGAGTGTAGTTTATAATGTTTGACAAAAGTATATGTTCTAAAATCCTGCTGCAAACCAACGTCAGTGATACGGGCCTGTCATTTTGCGGATCACCCCTATTGCCTTTCATGAATATCGGCGTGACCTGTGCAACTTTCCAGTATTTGGGTACGGAGCTTCCGTTTTGCGAGCGGTTGTATATGATAGCTAGGTATAGAGGTCTTGCATCAGCGTACTCCAACTATCACTCCGCGTTCGAAATCTGTGAAGTTCCGTCGTGCAGCCATAATCATGTCGGAAACCTAATCCTGTGAATCACTAGAGTACGAACGCAACTCTACCAAGCACTGCATCTTTATATGTTGTTTCCGCGATACTACTGCTATCCCATCATTTTGTCACCTCAGAGTATGGTTTATGTTCCAGCAGCGTCCTCTAAAGAGGGGTCAAGCTACCGCTCAGAAAAAAACTGTTTTCATCGGAAGGATTATCGTATTTTATTCTTCGCAAGTACCATTCGCGATTGGATCACGAAAGGGGGAAAATAGCTGTAGTGCCACAGAAAGGAGGAAATGAAAGTTGGATTTCAAAGTCCCGTCGACAACGATGTCGTTGAAGATCTGAAAGGACCTCGGTTTGGGATGGGGAAGTGAACTGGAAGTGTGCTGTAAAAGGAACCATCCCAGCATTTGCTTTAAATAATTTAAGGGATTAATAGTGTCCGGTAAAAATACAGTTATTGTTTTGAGTTGGTCTTGTCCGGTCACTTTAGCTCGGTTGGCAGCGTGCCTCAACGGCGCATTCCATGTACCTAATACATTCCTGCAATAAACACTTCATCTTCTGCGGAAACTAACCCGTTTTGCCTCACGTACCTCACGGATCATTGAAAACTTCGCTACTTTATGTCTTTGGTTTCATCCATATCTTAGCTGCGTGTATTGAACGCACGTTCGCGTATTTCTGCTAAAAATGTCAAATGTTTGTAATCATATTGGACCAAAGTGCTGTGGTCATCACTCCGTAGACTTACAAACTACTTAGACTAAATTATACCACGGACAACACAACAACCATGCCCAGGACGGACTTGAACCTTCGCGGGGTGCGACCGTCCAGTCTGTAGCATTTTGCCTTAGACCACGCCGCCAGTTCCACGTGCAGACATAATTTCTGGGCTATTAAGCAAACGGTAGATGTACATCTCAAAAGTACTGTAATTGTCTAGTTTTAAATTTCAGTTATAAGATCTGTTTTATGATCAGTTTATCTATTAGTTAAATTTAATCCATGTTGTTTTATTTCTACTGACCAGAAGTACCCCACGCTGACTGGACTCGTACTCGACATTCTCCATGGTCACATCGAGTGTACCGTGAAAAGTTGTTGGATGTTCGGGAATTCCCATTTTCGACCTTCGTGGGCTTGTAGAAGGGAGTGAGTAAAGGAAGGATGAAAGATTAGGGTTTAATGACTCGTTGACAGCGTGGTCATTGGCTACGAAGCACGAGTTCGGATCGTTTCTGCTAAGAAATTCAAATGTTCAAAAAATGTTTTCAAATGTTTGTAGAGCTTATGGGACTTAACTACGGGGCCATCAGTCCATAAACTTACGAACTACTTATGAACTAGCTCATAATAAAGACGGCACAAATATCGATGTCCGAGGGGGGATTCGAATCCCCGACCGTAGTGGCCGTGCAGAACGTGACTGGCAGACCGCTCGGCCACCGCGGCTGGCAAATGTTCTTATGTTTGAAAATTTATGGGACTTAACTTCTTTGGTTATTAGTCCCTAGGCTAACAAGCTACTTAAACTAACCTACGTACAACACACACACCTATGCCCGAGGCAGGACTCGAACCTTCGACGGCCAGCAACCGCGCGCACCGGAGCAAGGCGCCTTCGAACGCTTAGCTACTCCACCGCGGCTGATAAGACAATTTCAAATGTTTCTAAATTTATTGGATCAAACTGGTATCGTCACCAGTCCCTAGACTTATAAACTACTTTAACTTAAACTAAGGACAACACGCACTCCCATGTCCGAGGGAGAACTCGAACCTCCGGCGGGAATGGCCGCCCAGTCCGTAGCATGACGCCTTTTTTATAAGAATGGTGAAAAGAAATCGGTCGTTCCCTATCAGAGGAACCATCACAGCGTTTCCTGGAAATTACGGGTAACCTAAATCTGGATTTGAATCAGTGACCTCCCAAATGAAATTACTGTGTGCTAACCACGGCGCCGCAGAAGGGAATGAGTACAAACTATATTAATTAACAACCAAGGTTCGGAAATGTCATCCAGTGATGCTGGGAGCACTTTTCGTCTTGGATACTCTGAAACAAATTTCTTCTGCTGCTTTCCGTGATATTGAAGTAGATAGTATGGATCAAAACAGGGGAAAAATGTCTGGTTAACCTGGACTCTTAAACTGCATGGTTTAAGAGGTATGATCACTTGACCAGTAGAAGAGACATCGCACCAACGCACTAAAGTTTCCGCTTCAGTTGTCACAATGTAAAAATGTCCGAACGACATGTTTCGGGCCTACATTAGCCCATTCTCAAGTTCTAAAAAGAAGAAAGCCAAGGAAAACGTAAATTAAAACGAAAACACTAAAACCTTAAATTCGACCCATGTCAATATAACAAAGTATGTTCATCCTAGACTAGCTTACCTTGAATTCTAAAACCTATCTGCCCAAAGACAACGTCAAGCGTAAAATATTTGCGGCATATGCGCAATATCAACAGATAAACATTCCTCACAGTATAACATGTTGCTAGTTGGAGGCACAGTTGTGGACTGCTATCTGCTCTGCTATATCAGACGTAGTCCAAGCGCTACCCACTACCAAAGATAAACCTACCATATTGCTACTATCGAAAGTAAACCCGTTTAAAAACACAATTTAAAATGTATCCAAAAAGCTTCCAACAGTAAATCAGCCAACCCCAATCCAAAGGAACCAAATGCGAGGGGAAGTTTCACTGTTTATCGAGAAGGACATTACCAAAATGAGACCAGAAATGTCCTTTAGACAATTCCGTCTGTTCATTTAATATACTATTCGGTTCTTTTCTTAACGCACAAAAAATTTCAACCTCCTCCAGGTTAGATAGCAACCATCCCTTATCCTCATAATGTATCGGCCTCATACTGTTATTAATATTGCCCAACGAATGCCGTTCATTTATTAGATGCTTCGCCATCGCCGAAGAGTCATTCTCAACGTTGTTATGCTCTTTAAATTGAATTTTAAAATTCCTACCAGTCTGTTCAACGTATTTCATTTCACAATCTAAACATTTAACTTCATGTACTCCCGCTTTCCCCGCCCAATTGTCTCCTGAATCATCCTTGTGTTTCAACCTCATGTTCTAATCTGTTGTTCCTAAAAGCTACTTTCACCCCTTGACATGCTCGAAATATGGAAGATGAAGACGTGCTCATAGCTCTTAAAGTACGCATTTTAGAGCTCACGCTTATTGGCCATTTTTTGTTTTTATTTTGGTCCATTATATCTCATTCCATAACATTGAAAGCAAAGAGCTTGCAGTAGAAGGTATTTGTTTTACAATATCAATCATAAGGAAATGTTCATAGCATCATTGGGTGACATTCGCGGACGTAGGTTTCCAAAATGTTATGTTCAAATGTTTGTTGAGCTTAAGGGACTCAACTGCGGGGTCATCAGTCCCTAAACTTATAAACCACTTATGAAATAACTTCTACTTAAGACAGCACAAACATCCATGCCCGAGGGGGGATTCGAACCCCCGACGGGGAACGACCTCGCGCATTGGAGCATAGCGCCTCAATGCGCTGGCCGCTCCGCCACGGCAATCTTATCTATTCAAATTCTACAAATTCACAACAGAAAATTCCAAACACCACGTATAAACCTCTGCGAAATATTATAAAGCTAGATGAATCAGCAGTGTGACGTAATCGACGAACCGTAGAGCTTATATCCTTCTTTCGGCTCAACAACAGCGGAATAATGTCTCATCTTTTATGGGAAAGCTGATGCTTATTGACAGCTTCACCGAACCCCCTAACGAGAGTATTCTGCAAATGTTTGCGAAGTAAGGAAGATGTTTTCGGTTCTTCGGCGACAAGTCTTTTGTGGCGACGTGAGTTTCCGCGTACTGCTTGTTATCAGTTTTCCGCTGTATGTCGTCCTCTTAATAAGGACGATTTTACCAGAAACACATATTCAATGCACGTGGAGCACCTTCTCGTCTATTCTTCGAGAGGCTGTCAACAAGCTCTTATTTCTAAATGCAGCCACTCCAGCAATATTGAGATAAACTCGGCGAGCGGTGGCGACATTATTTGTTCGGCGCATAGTTCCGCCCTCACAAGCTTCGACTCGAGGAGTCGCGGTAAACACGTCCGGGGGATAACTGTTTGCTCTCTACAGGAAATAAATACCCGTTCCAGCGGGTTGATCGATATTTCCTATCTTTCAACCTTTCTTCGCGCCGATTCTCGAATACAACTGGTAGAGCAATGCTTCAAGAAATAGAGCAACTGCAGATTTTTTTATGCTTTTATTCTGCCCAAATCGCGTTTCGTGCTTTCGCCTTCCATCAATTCGAGTGATACATATTTAAATATTCATTACCATGTCGTCAAAACTTCGACTGCGTTTTGAATGTTACAGCTGCCCCGCGTAATCTGACAATTTATTCAGTTTTCTTTGTCTGATGCACAATATCAGAAGAGCACTGGCCGCATTGCCATTTCTTTGTTTACATCGGAGTTTACGGAAATTAAAACTTACGGTTAGCTTACATGTTCTGTAAGTTCTTATGAAGCCAATTGGATGCAAGCATTAAAAATTGCTATCCTCCATAATTTAAATTCCTATATTACTAAATAAATGAAACTGCTTTAAATGGAATGTACTGATCTAGTCCAGGTTATCATACGTACAAACACTTGCAATATCTGCGCACTCGCTGTTGCTGTATGTCATTTGAAATAAAATATTTCCGCTGTCAGACGGTAAATTCGGTTTATTAGACAATACGACCGGTTTCGCAGCTTATAGCCGCAGCCTCCGGTACTCTCAATATTTTATAAAAATATTAGATATAGAGGAATCATCCTCTTCTATTTTTACAATAAATTTTTTTTGTATGTTAATACTCACGTACATCCTTCTATCTTTCGACCAACTTTGTTGTGTGTGAGTGAAGCTGGTTCGATACAGATTAACGTATCACCAAAGTTCCGCTTACAGATACGTAAGTACCAAGTACGATTGCAGGTACTTATAGAGGGACACAATGGCAGGAGGGTGTCCACAATGAGGAGGTCAAAGAGAAACTGGGAATGAACACCATAGGTGAAGCAGTTAAAGGCAACAGGCTGAGATGGACTTGGGTTCGGTCAAGAATGATTCTGAAGTAACAGGCTTAACGTGACGATGCATCAATGTTAGCAATGAATAGGGATCATGGAGGAATTTTATAAGGGGGTCGTATTACACGCTCTTGACTCCAGACTGAGCGCTGAAACCCATAATCAGTCTTGGTGGTGAAACTTCCTGGCAGATTAAAATTGTGTGCCGGAACCGGGACTCGAACCTGGGTCCCGGTTCCGGCACACAATTTTAATCTGCCAGGAAGTTTCATATCAGCGCACACTCCGCTGCAGAGTGAATGTTTCATTCTGGAAACATCCCTTAGGCTGTGGCTAAGCCATGTCTCCACCATATCCTTTCTTCCAGGAGTGCTAGTCTTGCATGTTTGCAGGAGAGCTTCTGTGAAGTTTGGAAAGTATGAGGCGAGGTACTGGGGGAAGTAAAGTTGTGAGGCGGCATCGTGAGTCGTATCGGGATAGCACAGTCGGTAGTGCGCTTGCCCGCGAAAGGCCAAGGTCCCAGGTTCGAGTCCCGGTTCCAGCACACAATTTTAATCTGCCAGGAAGTTTCATATCAGCGCACACTCCTCTGCAGAGTGAAAGTTTCATTCCAGTCTTGGTGGTGATGATAATAAATACCCGCGTCTACGCCATGAAAAGGATTTAGATGAATCGAACGTTGTAACTGCATTAAAATGTTGTCATTACAATAAAACCAACCGAAGGAAGGAAATCCATTTTTGAACTGTTGCAAATGGGGGCACTCTGTGAAGGAAAACTTGAGTAATTGTATATCTAAATTTAAATTTTCTGGAGGAGGTTGAAATTTTTAGAAGTAAAAAATGTTCAAATGTTTGTAAATCTAAGGGACATAATTGCTGAGGTTATCAGTCTCTAGGCTTACAAACTACTTAAACGAACTAATGCTAAGGACAACACACACACACACACACACACACACACACACACACACACACACACACACACACACGCCCGAGAGAGGACTCGAACCCCTGACGGCTAGCAACCGTGCGCTTCGTAGCAAGGCGCCTTGAAGCGTTCGGCCATTCCACCGCAGCTTTCAGAAGTGAAACGTATTGTACACATAATTAACAATGAATTAGATTTAAAATATCATAGTATTTAAAATGATTGTCTCAAGTTGTTAGAATGAGGTTTTTTTTTTTTTAAATAAAATGTATACCGTAATTTACTAAGTGGTGTCCTAACCACCAAGGCAAGGCTGGCACCACTCAACGGAAGAAGAAGTAAGAGACGGTCGCTGCCAGCGGCCCCCCATGAGATCGCAAGGTGGCCGCCACGCCCTCCTCAAGTTCGCAGCGCCACCGCCAACCGACGTTAGCTAAATGTTCAAATTTTCAAATGTTTGTTAAGCTTATGGGACTTAACTACGGGGTCATCAGTCCCTAAACTTACAAACTACTTATGAACTAGGACGGCACAAATATCCATGCCCGTGGGGGGATTCGAACCCCCGACCGTAGTGGCCGTGCTGACCGTGACTGGCGCCTCAGTCACCTCGGCCACCGCGGTCGGCCGACGTTAGCTAAGCAAGCTATGTGAAGTGAAAAGTGAATTGTGTGGTAGACGTGCCCTGGAAGAATGGACTACAGGAAAGGTTGTCTGTATTAGTATGTGGCCCGCTGCAGACTGTTTTAAGTTTTAGTGTATATACTCAAGTCACGGAGATCTTGTCTACTATTGAATGTTCAGTTAGACATGAAAAGGACATTGTACCAAGTTTGATTTTTGTTACTGTTTTCATGATACAGCAGTGACTGTGAAAAGATAAGTACTGTTATGTTCTTTTGTTTCCACTATGGAAGAATTTCTGTGTAAAATAAAAGTGTGTTCTGTTTGAAGTAAATCGTGTCTCGGCCAGCGCCCTTGCCACCCACTTGCACCTTCCTCCAATTGCCAGTAAGCAATCCACGCCAGAACGATAATAGGAACTGACTGACGACGAGAAAGCACGAATACAGCATACTACACTTGCGATCCTAGGGCTCTTAGTAACCTGCAAGTAAGTCACAGAGTAGGTGTTTTTGCTCCAAGGCAGCAAAATTGGCGTCTAGCCGCTGCACTGCTTACGTCTTCCGGCCGGCAACGTAGTGCAATTCTAAACATTTCGGTTCGACAACGGTGGCTGTCCTATGCTTTGTTACGTTTTCATCAGTTTCTCACCCGGTTTGTTTTAGATGCAGAATGACTCAAGAATTCATTTAGAGAGCGCCCCCTTCTGCAATAGTTCAGAAATGGATTTTCTTCGTTCGGTTCGTTTTATTATTACGACAACATTGTTTAAAATGTACATTAGACTAAGAACGTTGGAGTCATCCAAAACGTTTTTATGACATAGACGTATTAACTTGTACAAAATTGTTTTATTGTAAAAATATATGAGAATGATTCTCTCATATCTAACATTTATTGCAAAATATAGAAATCACCCGGGGATGGGGCTGTAAGCTGTGAGCCGTGCGGACTAAGGCGCCCAGCTGCGGTGAGCGCGGCCGTTCGCTGTACAGGGTTCGATTCCCCCTTCGGGCATGGGTGTCTTTGGTGTCCTTAGGCTAGTTTACCTCACTATAAGTGGTTTGTAAGCTACGGACCGATAAACACGTTGTTAAGTCTGATAGATTTACAAACACTTGATTTTTTTGTAAACTGCGAAAATTTGTGGTTAATAAACCGAATTTACCAGCTGTCTGCGGAATTCTTTAATGTAAGACATTTAATGAGTCTAGCAACTGATGTAAAGGATTGTTAATTAAATTACATTCAATATTAAAGAAGTAATGGATGACATTTAATATACAGGGTGGTCCATTGATAGTGACCGGGTCAAATACCTTACGAAATAAGCATCAAACGAAAAAAGTACAAAGAACATAACGTTTCTAGCTTGAAGGGGGAAAACAGATGGCGCTATGGTTAGCCCGCAAGATGGCGCTGCCATAGGTCAAACAGATATCAACTGCATTTTTTTTTTAAATAGGCACCCTCATTTTTTATTACATATTCGTCTAGTACGTAAGTAAATATGAATGTGTTATTTGGAATACTTTTTTCGATTTGTGATAGATGGCGCTGTAATATTCACAAACATATTGCTCACAATTTTAGACGAACAGTGAGTAACAGGTAGGTTTTTTAAATTAAAACACAGAACGTAGGTACGTTTGAACTTTATTTCGGCTGTTGTCATGTGATACATGCACTTTTGTGAAATTATCATACATTATGAGAACGCAAGCTGTTACTGCGTGATTACCTGTAATTACTTCATGACTTCAATAAATGCTCAAAATGATGTCCTTCAATTTCAGTGCCTTTGGCTATACGCGTAACGAAATTCCTCTCAACAGCGAGTAGTTCGTCTTCCATAATGTTCCCATATGCATTGACAATCCGCTGACGATTGTTTTCAGGCATTGTCGGTGAATAACGATAACAAATATCCTTCAATCTTCCCCACAGAAAGAAATCCGTTGGTGTAAGATCCGGTGAACGTGCGAGCCATGGTATGGTGCTTCTAAGACCAATCCACCTGTCATTAAATATTCCGTTTAAGACCGCTTCAACTGTACGCGAACCATGTGCCGGACATCCATTGTGTTGAAAGTACATCGCCATTCTGTCATGCAGTGAAACATCTTGTAGGAAAATTGATAGAACATTACGTAAGAAATCAGCATTCATTGCATCATTTAGATTGCTATTAATAAAACAGCGGCCAATTATCCTTCCTCCCATAATTCCGCACCATACATTAACCCGCCAAGGTCGCTGATGTTCCACTTGTCGCAGCCATCGTGGATTTTTCGTAGCCCAATAGTGCATATTATGCCGGTTTACGTTACCTCTTTTAGTGAATGAAGCTTCGTCACTAAATAGTACGCGTGTAAAAATCTGTCATCGTCCCGTAATTTATTTTCTGCCCAGTGGCAAAACTGTAGACGACGTTCAAAGTCGTCGTCATGCAAATCCTGGTACATAGAAATATGGTACAGATGAAATTTATGTTAATGTAGAATTCTCAACACCCACGTTTTAGATATTCCCGATTCTCGCTCGATTTGTCTGCTACAGATGAGCGGATTAGCAACCTGCAACTAAAACAATTACTTGGGCATCATCATTTGTTGCAGGTCGTGGTTGACGTTTCACTTGGATGATGTCTTCCAGGATACCGATCAACATATATAGCACAGGCCTGTTGGGCATTTTGATCACAATAGCCATACATAAATACCATATCGACCTTTTCTGCAATTGGTGAATGGCCCATTTTAACTTGAGTAATGTATCAAAAAGCAAATAGACTACCGTCCGCACTGGCGAAATGTTACGCGATATCACGTACTTATACGCTAGTGACTATTACAGCGCCATCTATCGCAAAGCGAAAAGAGTGATCCAAACAAAACATTCATATTTATTTACATACTAGACGAATATGTAATAAAATGTTGGTACCTATTTTAAAAAAATTGAGAGATGAAATAGTTAAGGTAGCAGAGGACAAAATAGGTAGGAAGGCAAAACCTACAAAAAATCCTTGGATATCACAGGAGATACTAAATTTAATCGATGAAAGGAGAAAATATAAAAATGCAGTAAATGAAACAGGCAAAATGGAGTACAGACGCCGGCCGCGGTGGCCGAGGTGACTGAGGCGCTCCGGTCACGGTCAGCACGGCCACTACGGTCGGGGGTTCGAATCCCCCCTCGGGCATGGATATTTGTGCCGTCCTAGTTCGTAAGTAGTTCATAAGTAGTTTGTAAGTTTAGGGACTGATGACCCCGTAGTTAAGTCCCATAAGCTTAACAAACATTTGAACATTTGGAGTACAGACGACTAAGAAATGAGATTGACAGGAAGTGCAAAATGGCTAAGCAGGAGTGGCTAGAAGGCAAATGCAAGGAGGTAGAAGAATGTATAAATAGGGGAAAAATAGATACAGCATACAGGAAAATAAAAGAAACATTTGGAGATAAGAAAAACAGCTCTATGAATATCAAAGACACTGATGGAAAACCAGTTCTCAGCAAAGAAGGGAAAGCTGAAAGGTGGAAAGAGTATATACAGGGGCTCTACGAAGGAAATGAACTTCGAGACAATATTGTAGGGAGGGAAGAGGATGTAGATGAAGATGAAATAGGCGATACTGTACTGAGAGAAGAATTTGACAGAGCCCTGAAAGACCTAAGTCGAAACAAGGCCTCTGGAGTAGATGATATTCCCTCAGAGCTACTGAAGTCTCTGGGAGAACCAGCCATGACAAACCTGTTTCACCTGGTGTGTAAGATGTATGAGACAGGCACAGTACCCTCAGACTTTAAGAAAAATGTTATAATCACCATTCCAAAGAAAGCAGGTGCAGACAGGTGTGAAAACTACAGAACCATCAGTTTAATAAGTCATGGTTGCAAAATATTAACACGAATTATATACAGAAGGATGGAAAAGCTGGTAGAAGCCGACCTAGGGGAAGATCAGTTTGGGTTCAGGAGAAATGTAGGAACACGGGAGGCAATACTAACTTTACGGCTTATTCTAGAAGATAGATTAAGAAAAGGCAAACCTACATTTCTAGCTTTTGTAGATTTGGAGAAGGCTTTTGACAATGTTGATTGGAATAAACTCTTTAAAGTTCTGAAGCAAGCAGGAGTAAAATATAGGGAGCGTAAGGTTATTTACAACTTGTACAAAAACCAGACAGCGGTTGTCAGAGTTGAAGGGCATGAAAGGGATGCAATGGTTGGAAAGGGAGTAAGACAGGGTTGTAGTCTTTCTCCATTGTTGTTCAATTTGTACATTGAGCAAGCTATAAAAGAAAGCAAGGAGAAATTTGGAGAAGGAATTAAAGTTCAGGATGAAGAATTAAAAACATTGCGTTTTGCCGACGACATAGTAATTCTGTCAGATACAGCAAAGGACCTGGAAGAGCAATTGAACGGAATGGACAGTGTGCTGAAAGATGCATATAAGATGAACATTAACAAGAGCAAAACTAGGGTAATGGAGTGCAGTGTAAGAAAATCAGGTGATGCTGAAGGAATTAGATTAGATAACGAAGCAATAAAGGAGGTAGTTGAGTTTTGTTACTTGGGCAGTAAAATAACAAATGATGGTCGCAGTACAGAGGATATAAAATGCAGAATGGTAATGGGTAGAAAAGCGTTCTTGAAAAAGAGAAGTTTGTTAACATCGAATATTGATTTAAGCCTAAGGAAGTCCTTTCTGAAAGCATTTATATGGAGTGTTGCTTTGTATGGGAGTGAGATATGGACGATAAACAGTGCGGACAGGAAGAGGATTGAGGCTTTTGAAATATGGTGCTACAGAAGAATGCTGAAAATTAGGTGGGTGGATCGCGTAACTAATAAGGAGGTACTGAACAGAATTGGGGAGAAAAGAAATTTCTGGCATACCTTGACTAAAAGGAGGGATAGATTGATAGGACACATTCTTAGACATCAAGGAATTGTGAATTTAGCATTGGAGGGAAGTGTGTGGGGTAAAAATCGTAGAGGAAGACCAAGAGATGGATACAGTAAGCAGATTCAGACAGATGTAGGTTGCCGGTATTATGAGGAGATGAAGAGTCTTGCTCAGGATAGGGTATGTGGAGAGCTGCATCAAACCAGTCTCCGGACTGAAGACCACAACAACAACAACAACATCTGTTTGAACTATGGCAGCGCCATCTATCGGGCCAACCATAGCGCCATCTGTTTTCCCCCTTCAAGCTAGAAAAGCTGTGTTCTTTGTAGTTTTTATTATGCTTATTTCATGAGAAATTTGGCACGCTCACTGTCAATGGACCACCCTGTATAAAGCTGAATGTTAGGTAGTTTGATTTTTATGTTTGAAATTGAAATGTTTATAAATATATGGGACTTAATTACGCTGGTCATCAGTCCCTAGGCTTACAAACCTTTTTAACTTATGCTGAGGACAACAAATACACCCGTGCCCGAGGAAGGACTCGAACCTCCGACGGCGAGCAACGGCGCGCTCCACATATATGCGCCATGGAGCGCTCGGTCACTCCACCGCGGCTTTGTACGTTTATTCTTATTTTATGTGCTATGCGATGAAAGTTTGTCAACATATTACTTGCACTTTCGCGAAACTTATAGGCAAATTATATCACTGCCGCGGTGGTTTAGCCGTGCGTACTGGGGCGCCGTGCTGCGGTGCGCGCGGCCGTTCGCCGTCTGGGGTTAGAGTCCTCCCTCGGGCCTGGGTGTTTGTGATGCAGCAAGGCGTCTTAGAGCGCTCGGCCACTCCACCGTGACATATAATTTTTCACAGATGGAGGACGCAGTTTACTGAGTAGATGAAGGAAGAGTTCGACAGAGATACTAGGGAGTGATTAACGAGAAATGGGGAAGTGGAGATGGGCACAGAGAGAGAGCGGTAGAAGCAGATGAACAGAGAGAAAAGATGAGTAGAAGAGCGGACATAGATAAATAGATACATAGCTGGCCGCGATGGCCGAGGGGACTGCAGCGCGCCAGTCACCGCCTGCACGACCACTACGGTCGGGGGTTCGAATCCCCCCTCGGGCATGGATATTTGTGCCATCCTTAGTATTAGCTAGTTGATAAGTAGTTTGTAAGTTTAGGGACTGATGACCCCGTAGTTAAGTCCCATAAGCTGTGCAAACATTTGAACATTTGATAGATAGATAGATAGATAGATAGAGAAGAGAGAGAGAGAGAGAGAGAGAGAGAGAGTTACTGAGATGGGGGAGGGAGGGAGAGAAAGAGGGACGGATATAGGGGGGAGACGAGGAGACAGACAAAGAGAGAAGGAAAGAGAAGGTGGACAGAGAGAGAGAGAGGAAAGGGAAGAGATGGGCTGACTTAAGCCTTTAATAAATAAGTACCCGGGCGACGCCGTGTTTCAGATAGTGTTTCATAAAAGAATGAATAAAGGCGGAATGAATGACTGTAACATACATTAGAATGACTCCTGCTGAATAACTGAACAGAAACATATGGTCTTTTATTTATTAACGGTATAAATTTTTGCGTGTGGGTTGTATAAGTAATTTATGGATGTTTTGTCATTTTGAGTGTCATTTGGGGATGCATATTTGTTGGAATAAATTTCAGTTCCTTCGTATTTGAACATGAAAAATCACCTTGTGTTTGCTGCAATTGATTTTATTTCTCCCAGACTTTTTTTTTCTTTTATGTGAACTATTTATAATTTGTAAACAATACATCTCACAAAAACTTGTACTAGTAGATTCCATTGAAGATGTCTTTAAAATAAAAGGCGAAACTCGTCTGGGAGAAATAAAATCAACTGCAGCAAACACAAGGCGTTTTTCACCTTAAAAAAATAAATAATTTCAGCGCTTGCTGAATCAAACTTTAAATTTCAGTTTCTTTGAATAAATTCATTTTTCGCTTCTGTTGGCCAGGTGAAGTATTTGTGATTGTATGTGCTGTCTCTGTCGATTGATGTTCATCTTATGCTACATTTAAGGCAAATGTGAATTTGTGTAGGTGTTTTCAAGGAAGAGCATCCACTAAAATAATTTAAATATACTGAAAATGTTCAAATGTTTGTTAAGCTTGTATGACTTAACTGCGGGGTCATCAATCTGTCCCTAAACTGTCATATTGTGTAGTTGTCGCCGACGATTCTTGTTTTTGTGCTTTTTTTCGTGATCGCTGTGCAATAACTAAACCATTGCACTTAGGGATGTGATATGTTTGTAGAACTTATGGGACTTAACTACGGGGTCATCAGTCCCTAAGCTTACAAACTACTTATGAACTAGCTAAGACTAAGGACGGCACAAATATCCATGCCCGAGGGGGGATTCGATCCCCCGACCGTAGTGGCCGTGCAGACCATGACTGGAGCGCCTCAGTCCCCTCGGCCACCGCGGCCGGCATTGCACTTAGGGAGTGGAGGCACATAAAGTACATTTCTTCTAGTGTTTGGGCCATATACTTTTTTTTCAGAGTGAACAGACAGACTGTAGTTTCAGTATCAGTTCCGGCGTTTTAATTCACAGAAAAATACGTACCTGAGACATTGGCCGACAGCATAGAGTATGCATAACCCGAGTCGGTGGCCACCCGGTCGATACGTGCTGGCATATCAGTGTATTTTTATTAGCTGCACTGAAATTACGTCTTTGCAAGTTTATTAAAGGAAACGCCGGATTCCATCATTTTTCGCTGTTGAAAATGCTCCCTCTGTTAATTAAATTCTTCTACAAATGAATTTCAGCAGCTTATTTCACAACCGAGACGCAAAAGGATAAAACCGACGCTAGAATTTCGCCATTTTGTACCTTGTAGAATGACAAAAGCGGATGAGGTGCTCCGTCACAGGTGGTTTATTGGACTCGGGAGTACCTACTAGGACAGACAAATAAGATATTGAAAACGCAAATCGTGATGTAGTTCTAATTTTTAAATATGTTGTTAGGGCCATTTAGAATAGTGTGAAACCAAGTTTGCAACTTCCAAAACCCTGTGCTTCCAAGTTATAAGTGAAAAACTGCGAACTTTCCGAACGTTTTTGAGTTGTTGCCTTCTAAATCTTAAACTATGAGTTTTACGATGTTAATAATTCTTACCATTTCAAAAGAACATTGAATATGTAACAATTTAAGCCTAACCGCAGCGTTATACGTCCAATAGTTATTAGATATGAAGCGTCAAAAATGGGCTTATTTTTACCAAAAATGAAAATTTTAAGGTTTGCTCTGATTTCGAGCTGAATATTGGCATAACCGCTCGCCCTGCGAGAAGCGTCATACGAACTGAAGTTGTAGTACATTTTATTAGCTTTAAAACAAGCACAAGATTAACTCTCTAGAGTAATTAGTTCTCTTCAAATGTTACAAAAACAAAAAGCCAGTAAACTGAAATTTTTGAGCAGCGGAGGATAGCCGTCAGCACTGAGGCGCCCTGGTGCGGTGCGCTGTCTTTCACCGTCGGGGGCTCGAATCCTCCCTCGGGCATGGGTGTTTGTGTTGTCTTTAGCATAAGTTACTTTAAGTTAGTGTAAGTTGTTTCTGAGCCTAGGGACTAATGACCAACGTAGTTAAGTCCGTTATAGTCACAAACATTTGAACATTTTTTGAAATTTTTCAAGGAATGTGAGTAAACGGTAACTAATAACAAACTGTAGGCATACAAAAAAATAAAAAAAGCATACATTTCAATAAAGGAAACTCTCACTGTTTTGATGTCTTAGAAATAAGGAGGTTGCTGCGGTGCTGCATCCATTCCTGGAGGTTCGTACGAAGGCGAGAGATCATCGTAATCGTCTTCAACCTCGTAGATGAGACTCGCAGTGACGTTGTAGCAAGTGGTGTCAGAGTGCACAAAGCTGAGCACTGGAGTCAGCTCTCCGGCAGTTGCACGATCCCATGCATCCCTTCTTGTGACAGCGATCTCAGAAGTTTTGCTGGAGATGGTTCCAATAATGTTATTGGCAATAGACCAAAGGAGGTCTTCGGCCAACCACACTGTATGTCATCCTTCACCACTCCTAACCATTTTTGCAATTGGTGATATGTACGGTAGGAATGGGGGGAAACAGCTTCTTTGGTGGGGGGGGGGGGGGCAAACGTCGTAGGTCCACCTTGACATTGGCTGCTGACTTAACGAACAGGCGGAATCCGTGTAGGGTGTTGAAGGATGTGTCCCCTCCATACAGAGCACTTCTCCCCGACATCAGCTATAGTTTCATGACTAGTATCTGGCAATAGAAACACGGCGGCCAGATACTTGTTCATCTGAAGAACGTTCCACAATTTTGTTTTTCCTTGCCAGAAAAGCGAGGAAGTGATGTCACATCCGATAAATGTATGTACGAAGAGTGTAAAACCGGCGGGCATTTCTCCTCGACAGAAAAAAGTAGTGGAAAACTGAGTACCACTTGACTTGCCTCTGTTGTTTTTCTAGAAATAAACATTTCGGACGTTAGAGCCCAAGCCGCAAAGGAGAACGAGTAAGTCCACATCCTCTGTAATCAGGATGACATTCTCGTAGGATGTGCTTTTATCGAGAGCAGTATATAATGTCGCGGTCTGCGTCTTTTGTTGCTCTCTTAGTTTTAGAGCCATCGCGTTCAAACGCAGAGCACAGTTGGTGAATGAGACGACTTTTGTTCGAGTCGTTGGCTAACACTTTCTCTTGGGGCGTTTTCATAATAGTTGATGAGTCAAATACGATCTCATTGCAAGAAAGGGGCACGCAGCGGCGCAATAGTTCTGCAGCTTTAGTACTCCTGAGGGCTCCATCTTCAGGATATCCATAAAATACCACTGAAACGTTCCTACCAAAGTTATTTAAAGAGAAGGTAATGTAGATAGCGACTATAGCCTTCAGCGAGTCGCTTCTGTGCCAGATAGCCTTGTGGAGAAGGTATCCCTCATCTACCACTACAAATGTCGTGGTTCCAAGAGAAATGTTTTGTGAAAGTAGCGTGAAAGCGGCATAAAAAGTGAATTTCGCTCCCTTACGCATCCCCTCTTCGTTGAACAATGCTAATGGATAAGGGGCCAGTTCGAACATAAAATGCTCTTTCAGTCCACTGTCCGACTGTTTTGTGACACAAGTTCTTTGAAAAATGGTGAGCGGATTATCGTCAACACGTTTCTTGCGCACTTTAATGGAGTTCGTGATTGTCGACCAAAATAAAGTTACCACTTTGTCTTTTCTTTTGAAAGTTACTTTGCGAAGCGAGCGGCCAGTTGTTTTCTTGGCCCCTTCAATGCCTTTTTCCTGAGCTAGGTGGCAATTTATGTTAGCGCCTTCCTATATTCTGTTGCTGATGGACAGTATTTTATCTGTAGATGGAAATGGAGGATGGATACCGAACCAGTTATGAAGTTTTTCCAAGTCAGCAGCGTCTCGTATGATCTGTGTTGGCGTCATGTCGATGTGTTGTTCTGATGTTACAGAAAAAAAATTCCAAAATCGTCCATCGCGAAAGCACATTGCTGGATATACCACGGCCGTTAGTTAATCCTCCCTGGCTCTTCATTGATCTCATTAGAACCTGTTCGATAGTTAAATCTGTCCACAGCCCTGACCAAATTTTATCCGATCTGCGAATCGTGAAGACTCCTCTAGTGGAAACAGTAAATTCCTCTGAGGCTATTCGGTGTTGTAGGTTAATCATGTCCTGTAAGTATAGAGGAGTATTTGAGCGTAAATAAAAGAAAAAATAATGGCCCGCTGAGTGAAATAATGGGAGCATTTTGTTTATTGTATTCAAGTGTAGCTCCCAATCGCCCATCGTCTGTTTACGCTAATTACTTCAAAAATTTCAGTTTACTGACTTTTTGTAGCATTTGAAGAGAACTACTCACTGTAGAGAGTTAATCTTGTGCTTATTTGAAAGCTAATAAAAGTTAATACAATTCTCATAACTTTTCTCGCAGGATGGCGGTTATGTCGATATTCAGCTCCAAATCAGAGCAAAACTTAAAATTTTCATTTTTGGTGAAAATAAGCCAATTTTTTTCACTTCATATCTAGGAAACTGTTGGGTATATAACGCTGTGGTTAGTCTTAAATGTTTACATATTCAATTTACTTTGGAAATGGAAATAACTATTAACATCGTAAAACTGGCAGTTTATGAGTTAGAAGGTAACAACTAAAAATGTCCGAAAATTTCGCCTTTTTTCATTCATGACTTGGGAAGCACAGAGTTTTGTAACCTGCAAACATGGTTTCACGCCACTCTAAATGGTCCTAAAAACATATCAAAAAGTTAAAACTACATCACGTTTTCGTTTTTAGCCCCTTTTTGTACGATTTGACTGGTCTATACCGACCACACGAGTCGTCTGCACGGTGTATGAATGTATTTTTCGCACGCGGTTCTTCTGAAGATATCTGCATGGTGAAAAAATTGGCAACTGACCCTTAATAATGGTAAGTTTCATCCATATGACCACTAAAAGAAATTTGTTAAACTTCAACTACACTATAAATCAGTCAAATCTACAGGCCGTCAATTCAACTAATATTTAGGAATAACAATTACGAACAATTTAAGTTGGAAAGAAAACGTAGAAAATATTGTAGAGAAGGCGAAAACTTACAAGATGCAACAGTTCTACTGAAGAAACTTCCTACACTACACTTGTGCGTCTATTATGGAGTATTGCTGCGCCTTGTGAGATCCACACCAGGTGGGACTGACAGACGATTTAGAGAAAGTTCGCCGGCCGCGGTGGCCGAGGGGACTGAGGCGCTTCAGTCACGGTCTGCACGGCCACTACGGTCGGGGGTTCGAATCCCCCCTCGGGCATGGATATTTGTGCCGTCCTTAGTTGTAGGTAGTTCATAAGTAGTTTGTAAGTTTAGGGACTGATGACCCGTAGTTAAGTCCCTTAAGCTTAACAAACATTTGAACATTTTTTTTTTGAGAGAAAGTTCAGAGAAGTGCGGCTCGTTTTGTATTATCGCGAAATATGCGAGAGAGAGTCACGGAAATGGTGCACAAGTTGCGATGGAAATCATTAAAAGAAAAGCGTTATTCGTTGCGGCGAGATCTATTTGAGAAATTTCTTTCACCAACTATCTCTTCCGAATGCGAACATGTTAACACCCAGTAACATAGGGAGACAGGATAATCATAATAAAATAATCGAAAACAGAAAGATTTAGGTGTTCCTTTTTCCAACGAGCGATTAGAGAATGGAACTGTAGAGAAATCATAAAAGTGGTTCGATGAACCCTCTGCTATGCACTACAATGTGACTTGCAGAGTATCTATGTAGATGTAGATATGACCCCAGTCTTGCAGAGCATCGAGACATCTCTGATAGAAGCCTAAAATGCTGGTCTCCTTTGTGGAGGGCTAAAAAAATCTAAGTTTATCGTGGAGAGGATATGAACTACTAGGGTTGAAACTTACATAGTGGCAACTATTTATTCACAACCGATACAGAAACGTTACATGTTTGTACCTCTTACTGTCCCTCAACGTAGACACCAGCGTTGTGTAGAACCCGTTGCCAGCGATGTGGAAAGCGTAGTATACCGTTAGCAGAGCCTGTTCTGTTCATGGTGCTAATGGAGCGGTCTACTCCCTGTCGAATCTCTGAAACAGTTCTTAAGCGAATGCCACGAACTGGTTCCTTCATCTTCGGAATCAAATCAAAGTCACAAGGACTTAGGTACTGGGAGTATGGTGGATGGTGCAGTACTTCCCAGTCGATCGACGGAACAAAGCAGCCACAGCTTGCGCCATATGCGTCAGCGCTGATCCGGTTTCGTGGGCGAGCTCAGGAACTCGCTGGCGTCAATCACTGTCCACGAATGCGGCGACAGTATACATTTGTTCTTCATAGACGCTAGGACGACTTGCCCGATGCATGTCTGCCACAGTTTACCAACCTTCGTTGAAGGCTTTTACCCAACGTGCCACTGTTGTGTATTGCAATGTCGATTCCCCGCACGCCTGTTGAAGACCTTGATGACACTGTCGTGCTGCACGACCCCTGGCACATTCAGTCTTGATCCAACTCCGTTGTTCCTGTTTCGGAAACAGTGACACCGTTACGTTAGACCGCTCGCTCACAAGTGATTGTGTTTGCCTCGATTGTGCGCAAGCCTGTTACCTGGGACGGGCGAGTCCATTTCCTCGGAGGTAAGGTAGATATGTCAACAACGTGTGGTATCAGCGAAAATCTTAGATTCCATTGCTTAGTGTCTCCACAGCACTGCTGCCAGTATTTAAGTTGAAACCCTCGTATTTCTGACAACAGGTTTACCCTACGTGGCACGAAAACAAGCGTTTAAGTCTAACTTTCTTTTCTTTTTCGTTCCTAAAGTCTCTCCTAGTTTTTATTCCCATCGCCTTGCGCGTCTGTCGTTGAAAGTACGCATTTGTTTTGAAAACTTCCTTTTTAGAATTTATGTTTGGAGAATGCCCTCGTCAGCAGTGTTATATACTCCTTGAAACACTATCTAGAGGACTGTAGGACACTCACCGTCTGTAAAAATGGTGGTGGCAACTGTTTACATGAAATATCACTGAACATTACGGCCACCTACCTACTGTCGATATAAACCCGTTTAGGCGACGGCATTGTCTCCCGACGGGGAGTGGCTGTTAATCAGACACACGCACGGTGAATGGACTGTCAGTCAGCGTGCGGTCCGTGTGTAGAATGGACAAGGCGCACGAGGTATGCGAGTTTGACCGTGGGCAGATCGCGGTGGCCCAGATTTCAGCGGCTGGCAACATGTTGGGTGTTAGAGGAGAACTGTGGTCAGCGTCTTCAACAAGTGGCGAAGCCATGGTGCAACTGCGTCCAAATGTCGAGTAGTTAGGCGGCTACTCCTCATTACAGAAGTCAGACGTCGTAGGCTGAAAAGACTGGCTACACACTGTCCAAAACGTTCGTTAACAAAAAATAAAAGCCGAGTACTCCTTATCACAAATCTTTTCTGCAAGTTCATTATTCTCAGCAGACGGACGGCTACTTCGTCATGCACGTTTGTGCGTCCGGAATGAAATCCTCCACACCACCGTCGAACGTCACTGTCACTCATAAAGTACCTGTACAGTTCGATAATCTTACGAAGCCATTTTTGGTGGTGTCATTTCTTTTGCCTGCAAAATTCCTCTTACTCTATGCACCACACACATGGTGGGATTGTCTATTGTCGCACACATTTCAAACATAAGAGAAATGGCCAATTCAACTTCACTGTTATACTGCCTGGAAAGCACATCACCAATCTACACAACGGAACACCGTTGTTAGCGCCATTTATTCACTTGACGTAAGAGTCTTCAACTGACTTATTTCACTGGCACGTTTGTGACTGTCTGTTGCTCAGTGTTCTCCTTCGCAGTCGTACACCATCTCCTGAACTGATACCATACGAAAAAAAAAAAAAAAAAATCTTAATGGAGTGTCTCGGCCGCGGCGGAGTAGCTGAGCGCATTGAGGCGTTATGCTCCGATGTGCGACGCCATTCCCCGTCGGGGGTTCGAATCCTCCCTCGGGCATGGATGTTTGTGTTGTATTTAGTATAAGATAGTTCATAAGTAGTTTGTAAGTTTAGGGACTAATGTCCCCGCAGTTAAGTCCGATAAGCTTAACAAACATTTCAACATTTGGAGTATCTCGCGAGATTTCACAATTTTTGTCATCTCCTCCGGGCTGAAGTGTATATAACTTCACAGACAGTGGTGTGTGCTAACGTAACCGTAAGCAGAAGAGAAAGGTTGGGCACAAATGAAGGGTGCCAAAGAAACTGGTATATGCATGCGTATGCAAACACAAAAATGTGTAAACACTCAGAAGACGACGTTGCGGTCGGCAACGCCTTTACAAGATGATAGGTCTCTGGCGATTACTGCTGCTAAAATCGCTTGTTATCACGGTTTAAGTGAGTTTAAAGTAGGTGTTTTAGTCGGTGCACGAGAGACGCGACACAGCATTTCCGACGTTGCGATGTGGTGGGGACTTTCCATTTCGCGAGTGCACCGTGAATTTAGGGAACCCTGAAAACATTGAATCGCCACCATCGTTGCGGACGGATAAATATCCTACAAGAACGGGGCCAACTACGACAGAAGAGAATCGTGACAGAAGTGAAAACTTTCCGCAGATGACTGAGGATTTCAGTGCTGAGACATCAACCAATGTCGGCGTGCGAAACATACAGCGAAATGTCATCGATATGTGCTTTCGAAACCGAAGGTCCACTCGTACCCTTGCTGACTGTATGAAAATAAAATAATAATAATAATAAAATGTGCGACTCGCCTGGGCCCGTCAACACCGACATTGGACTGTTGATGAATGAAAAGTTGTTGCCTGGCGTAATGCGTTTCACTTCCAATTGCATCTAGCGCCTGGACGTGTACGGGCATGGAGGCAACCACATGAATCCATGGATCCTGCATGTCAGTAGGAGACTGTTCAGTCATGTGGAGGCTCTGTAACGGTGTGGGACGGGAGAAATTTGAGTGATATGGGACCCCTGATACGTCTAGATACGACTCTGACAAGTAACAAGTACGTACGCTTCCTGGCTGACCGCCTGCATCCATTCATGTCCATTGTGTATTAGGACTGACTTCTGCAATTCCAGCAAGACAATGCGACACTGCGCACGTCCAGAATGGCTACAGAGTGGCTCCAGGAACACTCTTCTGATTTTACACCTCCGTTGGCCACCAAACTCCCCAGACGAAACATTAATGAGCATATCTGGGATGCCGTGCAACGTGATGTTCAGAAGTCACCTCCACCCCTCCTACTCATCTACATCTACGTGGGATACACCGCAAATCACATTTAAGTGCCTGGCAGAGGGTTCATAGAACCAACTTTATACTATTTATCTCCCGAATTTTATTCTGATGAACTTTTCTACCTATGTAAGTGGCAGTCAACAATACATTTTCGCATTCGGAAGAGAATGTTGGCGATTGGAGTTTCGTAAGTAGCTCACGCCGCAGCGATCCCAGATCCTGTATCACTTCCGTAACGCTGTCTCCCTTGTATCGTGGCAGTACAAAACGAGCTGCCCTTCTTTGGATTCTTTCGATGTTCTTCGTCAAACCCATCTGATAAGGATCCTACACTGGGCAGCAATACTCCAAAAAAAGGACGGACAAGCATGGTGTAAGCAGTGTCTTTAGTAGTTCTGTTGCATCTTTTAAGCGTTGTGCCAATAAAACGCAGTCTCTGGTTCACCTTTCCTACGACATTATCTACGTGTTCTTTCTAGTTTAAGTCTAAAGTAATAGCAATTCCTAGGTGTTTTGTGGAGAATACGGCCTTCTGTAAACAAAATTTAGCGGATTTCTTTTCGTACTGATGTGGACGACTTCACACTTCTTATTATTTAGAGTCAATTGCCAATTTTTACACCACAGTAATATGTTATTTAGATCTTTCTCCAGTTGGTTTTGATCTTCGGATGATTTTACAAGACGGTAAATGACGGCGTCGTCTGCAAACAACCTAAGAGAGCTGCTTAGATTTTCTCCCAAATCGTTTATATAAATAAGGAACAGCAGAGGACCAATAACACTACCCTGTGGAACGCCCGATATCACCTCTGTTTTCCTCTGTTTTAGTCGATTCCTTACCATCGATTACAGCAAACTGTGTCCTCTCTGACAGGAAATCTCCTATCCATTCGCAAATTTGGGACGATATTCCATAAGCACGCAATTTGATTAAAAGCAGGCCTGCAGCATGCTTGGTGTTAATTAACCTCCAGCATTACTTCAGACTTTTGCCACGTCGTGTGGCGGCTCTTTTGTGTGCTCGCGGGCGACCTACACGACATCAGGCAGGTGTGCCAGCTTCTCTGCCTGGTCAGTGTACAAAAAAACCTTCTTAACGATGATTTGTAGCAGTCGGCGTGTAGAAATACTACATGTTCCCTTGCTATGCTGACGTTAGATTGATGCAGGCTCGAACTGGACGAAAAGTTGGTCGGCGGCTCATTTCTTTTCTCTGTGGGAGGGAGCTCGTGTTGTTCCAACACCACCTAGAGAGATGGCCGGGGCGCTCTCGTGTGACGTCAGGCAGAGTAGGCTGCGCGCGCATAGCTGACTGGGTAGCCGCTTGGGCACCGCCCACTGCCGAAGCAGCGAGCCAGTCAGCTATGCGCGCGCAACCTACTCTGCCTGACGTCACCCGAGAGCGCCGCGGCCTTCTCTCTAGGTCGCGGTGGTTGTTCCAACACCACCTAGAAGAAAAGGCCTTACAACAGGCCGTGGCTACGTCACACTTAGAGGCCCCGGCCGCCATCTGACTGGCCGGCCGCTGCGCGGCGGTAGGCGTGCCCCAGCGGCCAGCCAGTGAGGTGGCGGCCGCGGCCTCTAAGTGTGACGTAGGCACGGCCTGTTGTAAGGCCTTGTCTTCTAGGTGGTGTTGGTTGTTCCCGCAAAGCGCGGCAGCGCGTCGCGCAGCTACGGCAACGGCAACCTTTTTCCGCGTTTTCTCGGAGGCTTGTAGAAGCGGCTATCGCTGGCGGTAGTCACGAGGCGAGAGTGTGGATGGGGACCCAGTGAAAAGCAATAAGCAACTCTAATCTGGGACACAGGTTTATACGTCAATATACAAATTCGTCCATTTAGTCACTGTTGCAAGTCCGGTTGTATATGTGTGTAACGACACCGTGAAGCTGTATAAAAGAAGGACGAAATTAGGTGAAGAGATACATACTAAAATTATGATACATTCTTGTACTTATTTCATTATTATTGTTTCCTTCTTTTTATAATAGAAATTAGGTGACACGAAAGTATGTCTGTGGATTATAACGTTGAACGTAAGCGAGGTACTATATTAAAGATTATATGGGAGGATCGTAAAACTAATTAAGAGCTACTTGATCAGACTCGAGAGAGAAAGTAAATTGCTGCACGACCTGAATAAAGAGGAGATTGTTTGACAGGACATATTGTAAGACATCTTGCAAAAGGCAAATTGGTAATGGAAGCAAGAACGGATTTAAAGACAGTAGAAGAAGGGCGACAACTGACGACAGTAACAGACTGAAATATATGTGCGTTGCAGTAAATGGACGGAGATGAAGACGATACATATACATATTTATTCTGCAAATCATATTTAAGTCCAGGTCAGATGTTTTATCGAACCGCTTTCATAATATACGCCCACTTTAGGTTACGCTAGTAACACTAAAAGTGGGCCTTTGCGATCGCCTTTGGACGGCTCGAAATTTAAATGAAAATAACGGCTTAACCGTTCATCTGACAAGGATATTGAATACATGAATTTGTACAGGAGAAAATTCCTTACACATTTGATCTCTTATGTTTTTTTTTTTTTCATATCTCGGATCGTTCCAGAGACATTTGCAAAAATAACGGCGATTCGCGATGTCTGTCTGTCCGTAACGTGTTCCCACTTTTTAAGTCGAACCGTTCAACCGATCAGTACCATATTTTACAGACGTAATTGTTGGCCGCTAGAGACCAGAAGCTCCAATTTTCAAAAAAATTGGCCAAAAAATACGTTAGTAGCACTAAAAAAAGCCGTATGTAAAGTAATTGTAATTACAAACAAACCGTTCATCTGACAAGAAAACTGAATAACCAAATTTGTAGAGGAGAAAATATTCCTCTCTTATGTTTTTTCGTAACTCTCGCCGTTACAAAGATTTGCGGAAATAACGGAGATTTGACACCGCCTCTTGATTTTACGTAAGCCAGGCGTTAGGCATGACATTCCTCGCCCAGAACTCTCTCTGGAATACGCCATCTAGCTTCCTTGTATTTTATGATTTTCTTATTATAACTTACGCTTTGTCATTTCAAAGCAATGGCGCACTGAAGAATTAAGAAAAACAGGTCGTTTTTCACACGATAAATGATAATCTAGTGTCTAAAATGCCATATTAGCGTCAGTTAACAACTGCCATGAATAGTAAGAGAAATAAGGAAATGTTTCTTGATTGTTCGCCGTAGTGTAGTGGGCAGCACGTTGTCGGTGGCTCGTAATCCGCCACTACCTAAAATTTTTTTTTTCGTATTTTTTTCTGAAAGGGTTTCGGGCACTCTTATTAATTAAATAGAGGTATGTTCTGCAATGTTTAGAATTGTGCATATGTAAGAATGCTCCCCCTCGTTTGTTCTATTTCGTGAACATGCCGTGAAATACGTAACAACGAATTGAACAATGGTCTTCTGAAGTATATGCACGTAAAGTGGGAGGATACTGTAATAATGAATATTCTGAACAACGTGCTGATACTTGTAGTTTCATATATAATGGAAGTCCTAGATTTCTGTGTTAACTATCGTTCCTTAATGAAACGGAAGGGAAGTGTACACATTGCGACAAATTACCTTCTTTATTTTTTTCTAAGCAATTATTCACTAATTATGTAATATATTGAAAATTATTAATTAGAATCATTGCATCTACTAAAATGTTTGTCTTTGACGTTGTTGCTATGAACGCTTTTAACGTAGATTGTATTACCTTTTCTTAGTTCATATTACTTTGTTCTGTGCTAAAATAAAGAGCAAATTGTGTTTCAAACTGTGATTACGTATTCTTTTGCAGCTAAAATAATGAACGAAATGAATGTGGTAATATTGAATTCCACATGAATCTACTACTTAATCTATATACAAAGTTACTAATACCATTAAATCATTCACAACAGTATCTCCCCAGTTTATTTACGTGTGATAAAGAAGTCTATGTTTACAATTCGTTGGCATGTATTTCATGGCATGTTCTCGAAACAGAAGAAATGCATTTTTCAGAGAAAGCGCTGTTATATTTGAACAACTCGGAATCTTGAAGAATAGAGTTGTGTTCAGTTAACAAGAGTGTGCGAAAACCTTTCGGGAAGCAAGAGGGGAAAAATTGTCAGTGGTGGTTATATATATTTTTTTCTTTTTATATTTTTTGTCTTCAGGGAGATCGATGCTTTGCGGTCGTTTGTTCATGTTCGTTCTGGGTTGTTCGTTGAGAATTTTGCTCAGTTCTTTATTACAGATGGCGTTGAAACGTCTTTATTTTTCTTTCTTTTCATTGGTTCTTCGGCTTGATAGGTACATTGTGGACGTTGGTTTGTTTTGTTCCAATTTGATCGTTTCGTCGTTCACTCAGTTTTTTCGTTACACAGTAGAGCTACGATACCGGCACACCTCTTACCTTGCGCGCTGAGCCACCGCTTCCGGCAAGTTTCGAACCACCGTCAAACATGTTCGTACATCACAAACTAATTCGTCGCCCATTGCGCTACGGCGAACAGCTGCGAGAGTATTCCCTAATTCCCGTACCATCGATGGCATTTTTAGACATTAGACTATAATTCATTGTCCTAAGGACGATGTGTTTTTAACAATACTCAGTGCGCCATTGCTTTGAAATACAAATACAGAAGGCAAGATGGCGTATGTAAAAGAGAGTTTCGGGCGAGGGATGTGACGTGACTGATTTCCGAAGGCCAAATGTACGCTGTGTAAAATAAATTTTGAACAAACTACCAAGGCAAGACAGGTGATAATATTTTAACGGAAAAATATAATGAAAATGTGGTAGAGATATTAAAATAATAGTTTGACTAGGAAAAAGTTGTCAAAGTTAAAGTCAAATATCAAATAATTTTGGCTGTTTGTTAAAATACGGTCAGAAAGAATATTACATGTTGTGTGCATAGATATTATCACAATAGTAGAGTGGTGACCTTATCGCCCGTAATTTTTTATTATTTACGTTTTTATTATTTTTCTCCAAAATGATTCCAAAAAATCATAAAACTAGAAGCAAATCTAAAGTGGGTCGTAAAATACGTCAGTGCGATTTCTTTTTCTACCATTTCATTTTCTTTATAGCGTGCGGGAGAAAGATACAGCTAAATCTTTCCGTTTCATATCGTATTTATTATGATGACCATGTCTCCATATAGAGATAGGTGCTAACGCAATATGTTCGCATTCGGAGGAGGAAGTTACTGAAAGCTGAAGGAAATTTCGCAAGCGGATCTCGCCGCAACGAATGCCCTAAACGCAAACCGCAGTTTCTACGTGACATTGATGTCCAGAAGCCATCACTCTCTCACGCAAGCTGATGGTACTTTATTTTTAGAATAAAGAAGTTTAACCTCCTTTCTTACAATGTAAAGTCTGCCTGTAAAGTATTGCCTGCAGCAGTCTCAACGTTTGCGGAACGTACGTGCCGCAACGAATAACACCTTTCTTTCAAAGGATTTCCATCGCAGCTCGTGCATCATTTCCGTGACACCCTCTCCGTTTATCACGATAATACAAAAAGAGCTGCTCTCCTCTGAACCTTTTCTATATCCTCCGTCAGTCCCACGTGGTGAATATCCGACAATGTGCAGGAATACTTCAAAATTGTACAGACCAGTGTAGAGTAGGTTTTTTCTTTAGTAGAACTGTTGCTTGGTTGCAATAGATATACTAGCGTGAAGAAATGCATCAAACTACTCTACGTCTGAACTCTCACACATAAACAGTGATGTTCAAATGTTTGTAAATGTTTGAGACTTAACTGCTGTGGTTATCAGTTCCTAGGCTTACAAACTACTTAAACTAACTTAAGCAACTATGCCCGAGCGAGGACTCGAACCTCCGACGGGGAGCAACCACGCACTCTGCCCACTCCCGCGCTGCACACACATAAAATATCACAAACCTTGAGATGGACTGTTCCACTGTATTCCTATTTGATATATTAATAGCTGTTAAAGAAATCTCGTTCGTTTGGGAAAAAGCTACTCTTATATCAATGCGAATATAAACATTTGGAATAACAATAATATGAGAAAATACGTGACTGTTTATGTGTGCTATCCACTATCCTTTGCAAAAGATCAAAAAAGAAAAAACCTGAACTGGACATCGATTTTTACGACAACTTTACTCCCGGTGCAAAGTTATAGCCGCGGTGGAGTAGCCGAGCGGTCTAAGACGCCTCGCTGCGGAGCGCGCGGTTGCTCTCCGTCGGAGGTTCGAGTCCTCCCTGGGGCATGGGCGTGTGTTTGTTGTTCTTAGGTTAGTTTACCTTAGTTTAAGTAGTTTGTAAGCTACGGACTGATGACCACGCAGTTTGGTCCGATAGATTTACAAACATTTTGCAAAGTTATAACAGGGCTCTACCAACATCGTCTAAGGACCTCACGACAGACCGTGTCACGCCACACAGTGTCCGCCTTCGCTAGCTGACTGTCGCTGGGGCACAACCCACGGCCTCATAGCTGCGAGTGGCCGAGGGGACTAAGGCGCTCCAGTCACGGTCTTCACGGCCCCTACGGTCGGGGGTTCGAATCCCCCCTCGGGCATGGATATTTGTACCGTCCTAATTCGTAAGTAGTTCATAAGTAGTTTGTAAGTTTAGGGACTGATGACCCCGTAGTTAAGTCCCATAGACTGTACAAACATTTGAACATTTCATAGCTGCGAGCAGTCTGCTAGTGATGGCAGTGTGACGTGACACGGTCTGTCTTGAGACCTCGTCTTTAGATGGTGTTGCTTCTACCCGTCCGTTGCATATAAATACCATTATCTCGAAAATGGAAAGATTTGTTAGCTACTACGACATGACAGTACCCCCAAACTAATGCCACACATTTATATTTTATAGGGAAGTCCACAGCTATACACCTGTATATTTCAAGTAGTTACCATATACGCACTGCAAGTACTGACCATGACTATATAAAGTTGTTACGCTTTTACACTAATTTTTATTTAAACAATTACAGTAGTATTTAATTATGTGAAGAGATAACATTGAGGCTTGTGTGATAAAATGTATTGTGTGCTACAGCGCATAAGTGAAGGCACTGCATAATTAACTGTGTTTTAGAAATGAAATGCGTGCGAGTTTAAATAGCGCGCACGAGAGAGGAACGGAGCAACTAAAGAGAGAGAGAGAGAGAGAGAGGGAGAGAGAGAGAGAGAGAGAGAGAGGTAGAGACAGGGGGGAGGGGGTAGCTGCCCGATGTCGCAGCTGCGCTCGGGAAAACGCTTTTTTTGGTTACGTGACGTCACGACTTCCGGGCGTCGCACTAAGGGACTGGCCATTACGTACAATTTTTTGTAAGTTGTGGTGCAAATACCATTAAAGATACAAACCAGTACGTTACGGAAAATGAAAGAAGAAGCCAAGGTGCTTCTGATGACACATTATGACCGATCACACCTATTCTGTAAAACAAGTAATTACGCTATAAATACAGGTGAAATAGTTAAAATTTTATAACTTTTGTACTATTTGACATACAATGATGTGCGAGGGATCAAATGATAAGTTTCATCAAGACACATTGTATATATAATTATTAACATAAGCTCAAATGTAAACAGCTAGCACGAAACTTATTGATTTATCACCATAAAATTGTTTAGAACAAATTCGACGAGACCGTTACACAATCAGCATGGCAGTATCCATTCACAGGTGTCGTAACACACAATCTGAAACATTGAAATGTTGACATTTATGTTTATTTCTATATGGTTTCTTTGATTAACTCTTATATTCGGTAATAACTACCCATAATTCTTTATTTTCTTATTGCACGTTAAAATGAAGCAGTTCAATGGAAAAAGTAGTCAAAAATCTACAACACTGAAATTTTACTTGACTGAAAAATATCTTCAAATGTGAATATAACGGACTTAACTGTTGCCGTAATTAGGCCTTAGGCTTAAAAACTACGTACAGTAACTTATACTAGGGACAACACACCCACTCATGCCCAAGGGAAGAGTCGAATCTCTGACGGAGAGCAACCGCGCGCCCCTCAGCAAGGCGCCTTAGAGCGCTCGGCCACTCCACCGCTGCTACTTGACTTACTAATTTCATAATTCAGCCAATAATGCAATTTTAACACGTTTTCCCAACTGACGAAAAATGTATAAACATATAATTGATATGCTAAGTGAAAATTAACAGCAGTAAAAAAAATCGTACTGACGTGTTTTACGGCCCACTTTAGATTTGTAGTTTTATAAGTTTTTGCAAACAAGAAAAAAGTTCAAATGTTTGTATAGCTTATGGGACTTAACTACGGGGTCATTAGTCCCTAAACTTATAAACTACTTACAAACTAGCTAATACTAAGGACGGGACAAATACCCATGCCCGAGGGGGGGGGGGGGAATTCGAACCCCCGACCGTAGTGGCCGTGCAGACCGTGACTAGAGCGCCTCAGTCCCCTCGGCCACCGCGGCCGGCTTTTTGCAAACATTTTGGACCAAAATAGTAATCTAAATAATCAAATATTAATTAATAAGAGTGTTTGAAACCCTTTCAGGAAAAAAGAATTGAGGTAGTGATGGGTTTCGAACCACTGACCTTCAGCGTCACAGACTAACGCATTGCCCACTACGCTATGGATAACAATAAGAAAATGCGTTCCTTAATCTCATACTATTGATGGCCGTTGTTAAATGATGCTAATATGGCATTTGTAGACACTAGATTATCATTTATCGTACGAAGAACCTTGTGGTTTTGTTAATTCTTCAGTGCGCCATTGCTTTGAAATGACAACGTGTAAGTTACAATAAGAAAATCATCAACTACGCAACACAAAATGACCCCCCAGGGGACCCACAGCTCTTTTGTGGGTACGTGTGTGGTGCGCACGGGGCCCCAAGCCGAAGCAGCCTTTCTTCTGCCCCAGGCTGCTTCACTTTCCCTCCCGGTTTATGCCTTCGCCCGGAGACGGGCGTCCTTTGCGAGTTAAGGTAGTTTCTTGTCATGGTTTCTCTTATTCCTTGGTTTCTTCCTTTCCTAACCTTTGCTTCTGCCTTTCTCTCCTTGCAGTACTCTCCTTGCCTTCTTTTCCTCCTCATTAGTCTCCGCTTCGGCGTTTGAGATACTTCTTTCCTTCTTTCTCTTCACTTCCTCTCTTCTTCTTCTTTCCTCCCTGTACGTGTCTGAAGGCCGACCCACGCATTATCATGCGTAGCAGGTGACGGGGTAACGCGTAATTCCCCGCCCCCGGGTAGACAAGTAGGGCACGTACGTACCCCCTGGTAAAGGCCAGGCCCAGGGAGGGGTGATTACCCGAGCTGGTACCTTCCGAACATGCCGATTGGTCCCTCCGTCAGTTCTCGGGAGTTATGACCTGAGGTGTGAACAATCACCTAAGGCGGGTAAGCCCTCAGAGAGGGCCCCTACTAGGAAGGAGCGCGCCATCGGAGACGCCGGTAATCATGGGGGACACTTCCGCAATGACTTCCTTCTCTTCTTCAGTGACTTTGACCCAGAAACGAAAGATAGATTCGCCTCAGCAAAAGAAAACTCTGCCTAATCTTCCAAAATTCCTTTTTGTCTCTCGAACCGACGGTAAAGATTTCACGTCTGTAAATCCTTTCGTCATTCAGAAAGGTGTTGATGGAATTGCTGGCCCTGTTAAAACCTGTTCGCGTCATCGCAATGGACATTGTTGCTGGAAGCGGACAGTGCCTTCCAAGCCCAAAGCTAATACGGACTATGTTGTTACACACGTTTCCTGTCAAGGTAGAAGCGCATCGCACACTCAACTCGTCACGGGGGGTAGTCTTCACGAGATCCCTTGACGGGTTGTCTGACGAAGACATACAAACTTATATGTCCGATCAGGGTGTAACAGCCGTGCATAGGGTGTTGAAAAAGGTAGATAACCAGCTGACACCAACTCGTACTGTGTTCTTGACGTTCGACAGAGTTGAACTCCCATCGAAGGTCAAAGCAGGGTACGAAGTTATCTCCGTCCGCCCTTATATACCAAACATAACGCGCTGTTTCCAATGCCACAGATACAACCATACCCGTCAATCTTGCCCAAATGCAGCAAAATGTGTCACTTGTGGTAGGGACGCCCATGAGGGGGATTGCCCACCTCCGTCCCCTCACTGCCTTCACTGCAACGGTGACCATGCAGCTTCCTCTCGAGACTGCCCTGTATATAAGGATGAAAAGGTCATCCAGCAAATTCGGGTTACGGGAAAGGTATCAACATCTGCCGCTCGAAAGTTGTTGGCGAGTCGAAAGCCCACTGTCCTCCCAGCGGGCACATACAGTAAGGTCCACACCTCCACTCGACCTACTAAGGATTCAGGTACCCAGACCTGTGACTTCACTTTCGCTGACACAGTTGTGCGATCCGCCAGCCCGAAGATTGCCCGTTCCACGTCCCCGCTTCCTCCTGCTCCTTCTAAAGTTCAGTCTTCGTCAACCTCTTTTTTTTTTTTTTTTTTTTTTTTTTTTTTTTCTTTTTTTTTTTTTTTTAATGATCTATGGGACTTAACTACGAGGTCATCAGTCCCTAAACTTACAAACTACTTATGAACTACTTACGAACTAGGACGGCACAAATATCCATGCCCGAGGGGGATTCGAACCCCCGACCGTAGTGGCCGTGCAGACCGTGACTGGAGCGCCTCAGTCCCCTCGGCCACCGCGGCCGGCTCGTCAACCTCTAATAAACCGCGGGCACCTAAACAAGATGCCCGGACTTTGAAAAAGGAATCCGTCCGTGAAGATTTTCTGCGTTCTCAGGCTTCCAAACCGTCAACTGCCTCTTCTCACCGTCACTCTTCCAGAAGAGCCAACAAGAATAAGAGTTCCTCTCCTTCCCCGCCGAGGCGTGACCCATCCGTCACGCCGTCCAACAGTAGTCGGCCCAGATCATCTTCTGTCTCGCCGGGACGCACTACTGTTAGCCGGGCAACCGGTATTTTACCTGCGGCGGAAGCTGCCCCTCCTGATAAACTCGGGAAGGTGGCAGATGACTTGTTTGAACCTATGGAACATGACTCTCTGCCTCTGCAATATTAGTCGGAGGTGACTTCAACCTTAAGAGTATAGATTGGGACCTCGCTAGTTACATTTCAGGCGGTACAGACAAGCAGTCTTGCGAGCTACTTTTGAACACATTCTCCGAAAACTGTCTTGAGCAGTTAAACCGGCAACCCACGCGCAATGGAAATATTCTAGACCTTATAGCCACAAACAGGCCTGACCTTATTAACGATGTCTGTGTAGAGACAGGAATTAGTGATCATGATATCGTCATAGCGTCGATGGTCACCAAAGTTCGTAAACCAGTCAAGAAGGCTAGGAGCGTGTTTTTGTTGGGAAAAGCCGACAAGCAAAGGTTACGATCGCACTTAGAAACTGAATGGGCATCGTTTAATTCTGGGACTATGGATGTAGAGGAATTGTGGACTAAATTTAAATGCATTGTTAATGAAGGGTTAGAGAAATATGTGCCAGTAAAGACGATTAAGGATGGAAAAGATCCACCGTGGTATAATAATAATGTTAGAAAGCTGCTGAGAAAGCAAAGGCTGTTGCACTCTCGATTCAAAAATGAACACGCAAATGATGACAGGCAAAAGTTAGTAGAGATTCGTGCGTCTATAAAAAGATCGATGCGTGAAGCATACAATAATTATCACAGCCATACCTTAGCAAAAGATCTTTCCGAGAACCCGAAAAAATTCTGGTCCTACGTAAAATCGATAAGCGGGTCAAAGCCCACTGTCCAGTCACTAGTTGATCATTCCGGGGCAGTAATAGAAGAAAGCAAACGGAAAGCTGAAGTTCTAAATTTAACCTTTAAGAAATCTTTCACGCAGGAGGACCGCACAAATATACCATCATTTGATCAACGTACTAATTCCGAAATGGGGGACATAGCAATAGGTATTTCCTGTGTAGAGAAGCAGCTGAGAGAGCTAAATACGAAAAAGTCTGCTGGACCGGATGGAATACCAGTTCGGTTTTACAAAGACTATTCTGCGGCATTGGCCCCCTACTTAGCTTGCATTTACAGCGAATCTCTAATTCAGCGCAAAGTTCCTAGTGATTGGAAAAAAGCGCAGGTGACTCCCGTGTATAAGAAAGGAAAGAGAACTGACCCATACAATTACAGGCCAATATCGTTGACATCGGTTTCATGTAGAATTTTGGAGCATATTCTCAGTTCGAATATAGTAAATTTCCTTGAAACGGAAAAGCATCTTTCCATGAATCAGCACGGGTTTAGGAAACATCGTTCATGTGAAACTCAGCTTGCCCTTTTCTCACATGACATCTTGCGAGCCATGGACGAAGGGCAACAGGCGGATTGTGTTTTTCTCGACTTCAAAAAGGCGTTCGACACGGTGCCACACTGCAGACTGCTAACGAAGATACGAGCTTATGGAATAGGTTCACAGATTTGTGACTGGCTGGAAGACTTCCTAAGTAATAGAACGCAGTACGTTGTTCTCGACGGCGAGTGTTCATCAGAGACGAGTGTATCGTCAGGCGTGCCCCAGGGGAGTGTGATAGGACCGCTATTATTTTCTATCTACATAAATGATCTGATGGACAGAGTAAGTTGTAATTTGCGGCTGTTTGCTGATGATGCTGTGGTGTATGGGAGGGTGTCGTCTGTAACTGACTGTAATAGCATACAGGTTGACTTAGACAAAATTTCTAGTTGGTGCGAAGAATGGCAGCTAGCTCTCAATGTAGAAAAATGTAAGGTGATGCGCATGAGTAGAAAAAACAATCCTATAATGTTCGAATACAGCATCAGTAGTGAGCTTCTTGATGCGGTCGCGTCGTTCAAATATCTAGGCGTAACATTGCAGAGCGATATGAAATGGAACGAGCATGTAAGGAAAGTTGTGAGTAAGGCAGGCAGCCGACTTCGGTTTATTGGGAGAATTTTGGGAAGATGTACTTCACCTGTAAAGGAGACCGCGTATAAAACGCTTGTACGACCACGTCTTGAGTATTGCTCAAGTATTTGGGACCCGCAGCAGATCGGTTTGAAGGAAGACATAGAGGCGGTTCAGAGGCGAGCAGCTAGATTTGTTACCGGTAGGTTCGACCAATGCGCGAGTGTCACGGAAATGCTCCGGCACCTCAATTGGGGATCGCTGGAAGAAAGACGACGTTCTTTTCGTGAATTTCTGTTAAGTAAATTTAGAGGGCCGGAATTTGAAGCTGAGTGTAGTACGATCTTGCTGCCGCCTACTTACATTTCGCGTAAAGATCACAAAGACAAGATAAGAGAAATTAGGGCTCGTACGGAGGCATATAGGCATTCTTTTTTTTCCTCGTTCAATTTGGGAGTGGAATAGGAAAGGAAATGCCTAGTAGTGGTACAGTGTACCCTCCGCCACGCACCTTACGGTGAATTGCGGAGTATGTATGTAGATGTAGATGTAGATGGCGACAGTAGTTCTCCCTCGAAGTCCGGTCCTCAGCGGCCGTCGAGGTGACCCCACCTGCTTGTACCTTTTTATCTTTCCTTCTCTTATTTTTTATCATGGCTCTCCTTCAATGGAATATTCGCGGTATTCGCTCCAATCGGGAGGAATTAAAACTACTCCTTCGATTGCACTGCCCGCTTCTAGTTTGTCTCCAAGAAACTAAGTTACGTCCAAGTGATCGTGCAGACTTACCCCACTACACCTCTGTGCGTTTCGACCTGCCACCTGTGGAAGGCACCCCAGCCCATGGAGGGGTTCTGATGCTCATTCGGGACGACGTCTATCACCATCCCATTACATTGCATACTCACCTATAGGCAGTTGCCGTCCGCATCACTCTATCCACCTTTTCCTTTTCCCTCTGTAATATCTACTCGCCATCGTCATTCGCCCTTACTAGGGCAGATGTGCTACACCTCGTTGACCAGCTCCATTCACCTTTCGTGTTGGTAGGCGACTTTAATTCCCACCACCCCCTATGGGGCTCTCCGGCACCTTGTCCGAGAGGCTCCCTTTTGGTGGACATTCTCCAACACCTCAATCTTGTCTGCCTCAACACCGGTGCACCGACCTTCCTTTCCTTGCCGGTCGGTTTGAGTGGTATGCACTTTCTGATACGTACTCGAGTGACCATTTCTCTTGTGTCATCCACTTCCTGCATCATTGCCCATCTCCTCGTCCCACCAGTTGGAACATTTCTAAAGCTGACTGGGGGCTTTATTCTTCCATGGCTGTGTTTCACGATCAGAATTTTCCCAGCTGTGACAGTCAGGCCGAATACCTCACAGAGGTTATTCTCACAACTGCCGAACATTCCATACCTCGTACATCCTCTTCTCCACGTCGTGTCCCGGTCCCTTGGTGGACTGCAGCCTGCCGCGACGCTCTTAGAGCCCGGCGACGTGCTTTACGCACCTTCCACCGCCACCCTACGTTGGAAAATCGTATAAATTATAAACGACTGCGAGCGCAATGTCGTCGTGTTATCAACGACAACAAAAAAGCTTGCTGGACTGCTTTTACTAGTTCTTTTAACCGTTTTACTCCCTCCACGGTTGTTTTGGGTGGCCTACGCCGTTTATCCGGCATCAAGGTCCACTCCCCGATCTCTGGCCTGACCGTCGAGAACGCAGTCCTTGTGGAACCCGTTGATGTTTCCAACGCACTGGGCCGTTTCTTTGTGGAAGTTTCGAGCTCTGCCCATTACCACCCTGCCTTCCTCCCTCGCAAACAGGCAGAGGAGGCACGGCCGCCTTCTTTCCACTCTTTTAATCGTGAAAATTATAATGTCTCCTTCACCATGCAGGAGCTAGACCGTGACCTCGCCCTGTCCCGATCTTCTGCTCCCGGCTACGATTCCATCCATATTGAGATGCTGAAGAACCTCTCTCCTGCGGGCAAGTGTTTCCTACTTAGCACCTATAATTGCATATGGACTGAAGGTCATGTTCCCACAAGTTGGCGTGAAGCAATTGTTGTCCCCATCCCCAAACCAGGGAAGGACAAACATCTTCCTTCCAGCTATCGCCTTATTTCTCTGACGAGCTGCGTCTGTAAGGTGATGGAACGCATGGTTAACGCTCGGTTGGTCTGGCTCCTCGAATCTCGCCGCCTCCTAGCAAATGTCCAATGCGGTTTCCGTCGACACCGCTCTGCTGCTGATCACCTCGTTACGTTGTCGACCTTCATTATGAATAACTTTCTAAAGAAGCGTCAAACAGTAGTAGTGTTCTTCGACTTGGAGAAGGCATACGATACCTGTCGGAGAGCGGGCATTCTCCGCACATTGCACACATGGGGCCTTCGGGGCCGCCTCCCTCTTTTCATTCAAGCGTTTTTGGCGGATCGCAAGTTTCGGGTACGGGTGGGCTCTGTTTTGTCAGATACCTTTCGCCAGGAGAATGGGGTACCTCAGGGCTCCGTCTTGAGTGTGGCTCTCTTTGCCATTGCAATCAATCCGATCGTAGATTGCCTTTCAGCCGACGTTTCCGGATCCCTTTTTGTAGACGATTTCGCAATTTATTGCAGCGCCCAGCGGACGTGTCTCTTGGAGCGTTGTCTTCAACGCTGTCTTGACCGTCTATATTCCTGGAGCATCGCGAACGGCTTCCGCTTCTCCACTGAGAAAACGGTGTGTATAAACTTCTAGAGATACAAGGAATTTCTTCCTCCATCCCTACGTCTCGGTCCCGTTGCTCTCCCTTTCGTGGAGACAACAAAATTCTTGGGACTAATGTTGGATCGGAAACTTTGCTGGTACACACACGTGTCCTACCTGGCTGCCCGTTGTGCCCGATACCTTAATGTTCTTCGTGTCCTCAGTGGCACGTCATGGGGAGCGGATCGTACCGTCCTGCTTCACCTTTACCAGGCTATTGTTCAGTCGAAGCTCGACTACGGAAGCCTTGTATACTCTTCTGCACGGCCGTCGATTCTCCGCCGTCTCAACTCTATTCACCATCGAGGATTACGTCTGGCGACCGGTGCATTTTATACCAGCCCTGTTGAAAGTCTGTATGCCGAGGCTGTTGTATTACCCTTGACCACTCGGCGTGACATACTCTTGTGTCGGTAGGCATGCCGCCTGCGATCGATGCCCAACCATCCATCTTACCGATTATTTTTTGACTACTCACTCGATCGCCAATATCAGTTGCCTGCGATAGCCTTGCTTCCACCTGGAGTTCGGTTTCGCCGCCTGCTTCAGCGGCTCGATTTTACCCTTCCTTCCACCTTTCGGTTGAGCGAAAGCCCATTGCCACCGTGGCATCAGGCCCAGGTTCACACTCACCTTGAACTTAGTTCGATCCCCAAGGAGAGCACTCCGGATTTGGTATACCGCTCGAGGCTTGTCGAACTCCGTTCGCGGTTCGATAATGCCATATTTATTTACACTGATGGTTCCAAGAGCACTGACGGTGTCGGATCTGCCTTCGTCGTCGGGGACAACCGTTTCCAATACAAGCTCCCTGACCGGTGCTCGAATTTCACGGCTGAGCTTTTTGCCCTCCACCAGGCCGTTTTGTATACCTGCCGCCACCGCCAACCTTTCTATGCCATTTGTTCGGAATCCCTTAGTGCCCTGCAGAGTCTTAAGGACCCTTTCTCGGCCCATCCTCTCGTGTATCGGATCAAACGCTCCCTCCAGTTGGTAGCAGATGACAGCTGTCACGCTTCTTTTCTGTGGGTCCCTGGCCACGTGGGTGTGCCCGGGAATGAGACCGCCGACATAGCAGCCAAGACAGCAGCTCTTTTGCCTCGCATGGCTACCTTTTGCGTCCCATCGGACGATGTTCAACGGGCCCTTCGCCGGAGTATCGTGTCGTCCTGGCACAGTGCGTGGTTCTCACTGTACGACAATAAATTGAGAACTGTAAAATCGATCCCGATCGCTTGGAGGACCTCCACACGCCCCTCTCGGCGAAAGTAGGTCATCCTGGCCCGGTTGCGGATCGGTCACTGCCGTTTCAGCCACCGTCATTTGCTAACCGCCGATCCTGCACCGCTGTGCTCCTGCGGTGAATTGCTGACGGTGCGACATGTTTTACTGTCTTGTGTTAATTTTAATCATCTCCGTGTAGCCCTTCACTTTCCTTCTCTGAAGGAAATTTTAGCTGATGACACACGGGCAGCTGCTCGAGTTTTGCGTTTTATCAACTTGGCCAATTTATCAAAGGATATTTAACCCTTTTAATTGTTTTTTATCTTTCGTTTTTAGGCTTCTCTTGATATTCTAACTGGCAGTTACCTATTTTTTTGAGATCTAGCGAATCCCTGTTCTTGTCTGGGCGCTAATGACCTTAGCAGTTGTACGCCCTAAAACCACAAAACAAAAAAACGCAAAATGGCGTATAATTGAGAGAGTTCTGGGCGAGGAATGTCACGGCACATCTGCGAAGGGCTGCTTTTCGTTAATTCAGTGGAGGGTGTCAAAACTCTGTTATTTTTCCAAATATCTCTCAAACGATACGAGATATGAAAAAAACATAAGGGAACAAAGTTGTAGAGAATTTTCTCCTCTACAAATTCGTTTAATCAATTTTCGCGTCAGATGAAAGGTTGTTTTGCAATTAAAATTACATTACAAACGGCTTTTTTTGGTATTACTAACGTATTTCTAGTCCGAAATACTTCAAAAAGCGAGGTTCTGGTCTCTGGTAGCCAACAATTATGTCCGTAAAATTTGGTGCCGATCGGTTGAACGGTTCGACCTAAAAAGTGGGAACACGTTACTGACAGACAGACATCGTCAAATCGCCGATATTTTTGCAAATATCTCTGAAACGATACGAGATACAAAAAAACATAAGAGAGCAAAGTCGTAGATAATTTTCTCCTCTACAAATTTGGTTATTCAGTTTTCGTTTCAGATGAATGGTTAAGCCGTTATTTTCATTTACATTTCGAGCTGCCGATCGCAAAGGCCCACTTTCAGTGTTACTACCGTAACCTAAAGTGGGCCAAGAATAAAAATTAAATCTTATAAATGTTGTAATTCAATGCTTCACCTATATTTTCAATGTCTTTAAAATCATTTACGTGATGTTCAGGGAAAGATATCAATTTTCTCTGGTGAGACATTGAATTCTTGTACGACGGAGAGCTTGGGGAAGCTTTAGAGACGTGGCGGAGTGGACGAGCGCATTGAGGCGCTACGCTCCGATGCGCGATGCCGTTACCTCGAGCATGGGTGTTTATGCTATCTTTAGTACAAGTTAGTTCATAAGTAATTTGTAAGTTTAGGGACTGGTGACCCCACAATTAAGTCCCATAAGCTTAACAAACATTTGAACATTTTGAGGTTGGAGACTTATTGGTTTCCCGCGGCACTTGTTTAAAATGCGCAGGCTAGGGAAGTGCAGTTTTGGACAGCATCAGACGGCGAGGCACTGTTGTTCGTCGCCGTTATTATCGGAAACGTTTGAAGTTTTTAAATTTTCGTTGCGGAAGTGATCGTTTGTTCGGACTTCGAAGATGTAGTTTGTGCAGGCAAGCATGTGGCCTCTGATTTTGCCCAGACATCGGTCTCGAGAAACTTCTTGGTGTTTGTGTATTCGCAGTTGTGCGAACTTTAAACTGTGTTGTTGAATCTGTGGAGAGGCACTTCGAAAACCTCTGTGAACTCCCGATTTGTAAACTTATGTGATAACTTGGAGACTGTGCTCTCGTAACAGCGTATGCACTCTGCTTGTACAACCACAATACAGGAACAAGAAAATATTTTATTTTATTTTGCTTTAGCAATATCATTCTCTTGCTTGGGGACTCGAGTCGTATAAAACATTTAATGCTCTCGGCAGTGCACTGTGTGAAAGGAGGAACAAATAAACTGTGATTGTAAGCCGATAATGTGCAGTGAATATTATTTTTGCGAAAAACCGTGTTTGCTCATTAATTCGTCAAATTAACATAGACATTTTAATTTATTTCAAATTGTATTAAAGCGCACTTGCCGGCCGCGGTGGCCGAGGTGACTGAGGCGCTCCATTCACGGTCAGCACGGCCACTACGGTCGGGGGTTCGAATCCCCCCTCGGGCATGGATATTTGTGCCGTCCTAGTTCGTAAGCAGTTCATAAGTAGTTTGTAAGTTTAGGGACTGATGACCCTGTAGTTAAGTCCCATAAGCTTAACAAACGTTTGAACATTTTGAAAGCGCACTTAGACGGAAAAAGTGCTAAAGCGGGAATCATACAGTGTGATCCCATAAACGAATCATAAACATTTCCATTATCGTCACTAGTTGTGGCCGGATGCGGTGACCGAGCGCTCTGCGGCGCGCCAGTCACGGTCTGCACGGCCACTACGGTCGGGGGTTCCAATCCCCCTTGGGCATGGATATTTGTGCCGTCCTTAGCATTAGCTAGTTCATAAGTAGTTTGCAGTTTAGGGACTGATGATCCCGTAGTTAAGTCTCATAAGCCCTACAAACATTTGAACATTTTCAACACTAGTTGTGGCTTAATAGAGAGAGAGGGAAAAGCTCGACCAACCCCGTTGCACTATGATTAATTTCAGTAATGTATATTTCCAAATTTAAAATCTCGTGATTTTTTTTTACATTCATTATGTGCAGTACAGTAACTGTGGCGAATAAATGCAATGCCTTTATCGAGCAAATATATCAAGGTGTAGGATAAGAAAGAATGATTTTTTCACTGTATAGTTTTCTTAAAATCGTTAGATAAGTATTTCAGCTCAGGCGCCACATTTCTTCGCCGAGAATGCGTTCAACGCTAGCCGCTGTGGATTTCTTGTGGGCCCCTGTGGACACAGCTTTCGTCACACTCAGCATTTTCTAGAGTTGGCTGGAGACCTTGAGCGCGTCGCGCGGAAACTGTTTAAGCCGCTTTCATAGCCCGCGGTTGCTCCGCGGCGGAGGAATCGCGGCGGTTGGCAGTGCGCTGTATCTCATAAGGCAGCGTGGGCCCTGTTTAAGGGGCGGCAGCCCCACCTCTCTTACACTGCGGCGTCAAAATACCAGCGGTTGCTGCCGCGATGTCCGAGCGGTCTGCGACCCGCCAGTCACGTTCTGCACTGCCACTACGGTCGGGGGTTCGAATCCCCCCTCGGGCATGGATATTTGTGCCGTTCTTAGTCTCAGCTAGTTCATAAGTAGTTTTTAAGTTTAGGGGCTGATGACCCCGTAGTTAAGTCTCATAAGCTCTACAAACATTTGAACATACCAGCGGCTGCACTTCCTAACTGCTTACATGGCGGCTAATGTGACTGTTCGGTGCGCCATATGTCTGGCCGCCAGGTGGAAACAGGGTGCTCAAGGTCATTGCGGCTGAAACACCTGCTGTGTGAGTGACGAGCCCAGCCTCCGCAAAATCACAGCGGTTGCTCCGCTGCAGAGGCACCGCTGTCTGTGAACGCAGAGGTACGACCGCACTGGGCGGAAATCCACTGCAGCAGAGCGGCGAGGCACGACGTGGCCAAATATCCTTTGCATGATATCGAATGGGGCAGCATGCACTATGCGGCAAGGAAAATGCACGGCGTAACACTGCGCGGTTAAAGTTGACCGACTGCGTAACTGCCGCGCCTTGTTGCGTCGCGTAGTTTCTACTTCTACATGTCCATCTACATGGGATACTCTGCAAATCACATTTAAGTGCCTGGCAGAGGGTTTATCGAACCACCTTTATACTATTTATCTCCCATTCCATTCTCGAATAGCGGGCGGGGAGAAAGAACACCCGAATCGCTCCGTTCGAGCTTTGATTTCTCGTATTTTATGCTGATGATCTTCTCTACCAATCTAAGTGGGAGTCAACAATATGTTTTCGCATTCGGAGGATAATGTTGGCTTTTGGAGTTTTGTAAGTAGCCCACGCCGCAGCGATAGGCGCCGTTGTAATGATTTCCATCCCAGATCCTGTATCATTTCCGTAACGCTGTCTCCTCTGTATCGTGACAATACAAAACGAGCTGCCATTCTTTGGACTCTTTCGATGTCCTGCGTCAAATCCACCTGATAAGGATCCCACTGGGCAGCAATACTCCAAAAATGGACGGAAAAAATGTTCAAATGTTTGTAAAGCTTATGGGACTTAACTACGGGGTCATCAGTCCCTAAACTTACAAACTACTTATGAACTACTTACGAACTAGGACGGCACAAATATCTATGCCCGAGGGGGGATTCAAACCCCCGACCGTAGTGGCCGTGTAGACCGTGACTGAAGCGCCTCAGTCCCCTAGGCCACCGCGGCCGGCAAAAATGGACGGACAAGCGTCGTGTATGCAGTTTCTTTAGTAGTTTTGTTGTATCTTTTAAGGGTTCTGCCAATAGAACGCAGTCTCTGGTTCGCCTTTCCCACGACATTATCTACGTGTTCTTCCCAGTTTAAGTCTGAAGTAATAGTAATTCCTAGATATTTTGTGGAGTTTACGGCCTTCACGTTTGATTGATTTATCTTGTAAACAAAGTTTAATGGATTTCTTTTCGTACTGATGTGGACGACTTCACACTTCGCTGGTGTGGTGTGGCAAGCGTCGCAACATTGCACATAAGTCGCATCATAACTCCGTTGCAAGGAAAACGAAAATTTGTTTACAACTATGTCACTGGACGAGTTAATTGTATGTGGAGGTGAATACCCAAAGTTATATGACCTTCAAAATGGATGTTATAATGAATGGTACAAGAAAAAAACAACATTTGGAAATAAATTGCCAGGGAATTAGGAGTACAGGGTAAGTGAGTTTCATATTTTTCTTTGTTGTGCAAGATATTTATTTTCCGTCAAACATAATGAACAAGTAACTATACATTATATTTTTATTTTTATTTTGCGAAAATGACTCCATAATTTGTACTAACACACGCAGTTTATCTTGAGACAGTCTGAAGTACGTATGAAATCTGTTTGGAGCCCTTTTAAGCCGTGGCTAAAGTGTGTGATATTCTCCTTCTTCATAACGTGATTTCGAAATGTTATGCAGCCATATTTGTTGCTTTCTTTTGCTTCGACCGTTCCTCTTCCTTACATAACAAAGAAGTTATTCTTATATCCATGTCACTGCCGTCCATTGCACTCGGAAGATACCCAGCGACTGACAAAACTGTTCGTGTATTGTGGAGCCGCTACAGGTGAGATGCGGTATACCAAACGGAGGCGCGTCGTGCCGCGCCGCTGCGCTGCAGTGCAGTTCGGCTCAGTGCGGTCCTACCTCTCATGCACAAACCACGCCGCTGAGCCTGCTGCACCGGCCGTAGAGGGCGTTCCCATGGCAACCTTGCCGCTGCCGCTGCCGCGCCGTTAACCGCTCTGCAGCCACTACTGGCAATATTTCCGGGCTTGCCGGTAAGCGTCGCGCGGTGCGTATCCATAGCAACCGTACCGCTGCTGCTCACTTTTCCGCGTGGCAGCCGCTACTGTGAAACGGCCCGTAGATTGTGTGAGGCTTCACTAGCGCTTGGCTCGCTACACACCTCCGTGCTGGCGGCGTTACGAATGACGGCACAGGTGTGATGTCGCACATTTTAAACCGCCTAGTTTCTTCTAAATATCTTTCCGTGGAAATAAATTTGTGCAGTTTGTGATTTTAGAGTCTGATGGACTCTCCGTCAAGTAGAATTGTTTTAAAAATTTGACTGCCATTTGACTGATTTATGTTGCTTTATTGTCAATATCCATATTTCGGCCTTAAGCAATTTTCAAGTGATATGATTAAAAATTCAAATGTTCGTAAATCTATCCCACCAAACTGCGTGGTCATCAGTCCCTAAACTTACAAACTACTTATGAACTAGCTAAGACTAAGGACGTCACAAATAACCATGCCCGAGGGGGGATTCGAACCCCCGACCGCAGTGGCCGTGCAGACCGTGACTGGAGCGCCTCAATCTTCTCGGCCACCGCGGCCGGCCGTAGCGCAGGCAGATTACGGTGTAGCGTAGCCGGCAAATTTGGCGTAGTTTCTTGATACATTTTATTTTGTCTGTAGCTCTCTATTCAAAATACAATAAAACTGTTTACCGATACTGTTTTTAAATCAAACGCTGAAAAATATGGCATAAATTTTATTCAATTTAAAATGCATTTTATAGACAAAAGAAGACAAACGATGAAAAGTGCTTGAAATTTAAATTCCAAAAATAGCACGTAAATACCACATCATTCTATAAAATAGTACCTTCATTTTGGAATTTAATGAAAAATTTACTTCGAAAAGTTCCGAGCTATGAGTGGCACAATCGAGTGATTTTATTAAATTACTTTACTTGCGTTGCTTGTAGTGGCCTTCGCGCCTAAAAAACAACCGGAAGTCTTTGAGTATCAGAACCGTGAGTTTGTCAAAGATATTAACGTTCACTTTCTATGACGGAGAAAAGAAAACCCCCCAAAAATTCAAGGTTTCCTTTTGTCCTATTTGAAATGGAATGCCCCGTACCTGCATCGTTCAGCTTCAGTATTGGTAATTAAGCCGGCCGCGGTGGCCGAGGGGACTGAGGCGCTCCAGTCACGGTCTGCACGGCCACTACGGTCGGGGGTTCGAATCCCCCTTGGGCATGGATATTTGTGCCGTCCTTAGCATTAGCTAGTTCATAAGTAGTTTGTAAGTTTAGGGACTGATGACCCCGAAGTTAAATCCCTTAAGCTTAACAAACATTTCAATTTTTGGTAATTGAAAACCAGGAGAGGGTCTTTCAGTGTGGACGACGACTGTTAAGAAACGTTTTCATTTAGATTTGTTCTGCTTTCCAGGCACTTCATAGCGGGCACCGTTCCTTAAGGAATTGTCTCTAATATGTAATGCTCCATTTACGATAAAAACTCTAAACAGTTGTAAATTCCACTGTGGAAAAGTTTGTGTGTGTGTGTATGCGCGTGTGTGTTTGTGTGTGCGAGGTTATTTTCCCAAGGTAGTGCTATCAAAGTAGATGTGAAAGGCAGATATTTGGTATGAAAAACAACCAATTCCAAAGACGTGATTCACATTAATTGTTCAGTGAAGATGACGTACCAGTGTTTCCTATAATTGGTTCTATAATTGAAAATACTGTGCTCGAGATTCCTTGTCATCCGTTTAGACACCTAACGTTCTTGATGAAACTATGATAAAGATTTGGCTACGTCTGTAAGCATACAGTCAGGGACTGTATTGACAGTTTTACTCGTATTTTGAATATTAGCATGTGACATTAAAGTACAACTCCACGCAGACAATGAAAAACTGTATTTCCGAACGTTCTTGGACACTCTTCGCTGACCACCGGAAAAACACTAGTGGTGTAACTCATTTCTTAAGCGTTAGAAAGGAAGAAAAATGTTTAACGCTCCATCGAGAGCGTGGTCGTTATAGACGGATCTCATGTTCGGATTATTTGGATAAAGATGGAGAAGGAAATCGGCCATTTTAGAGGAACCATCCCGGCATTTGCTTGGAGTGATTTAGGGAAATCATGGAAAACCTAAATCTGGATCCACAGAGTGGGCCTGAACCACCGTCCTCACGAACGAGCATTCATTGTGTTATCTCTGTGCCATCTCGCTCGGTAGTTGTTGCAAGGTTTTTGAGTGAGCTCAGCTTAAGAAATGAGTTGCACGACTAGTGTCTTTCAGGTGGTTAGCGGATAACGTCCAGGGATATTTGTAGATATAGCATTCATCCCACATAATTCTCTGTGCACTTACTTGGCGAGATCTCTGTAGTTTACTAATAGATAAATCACGGAATTAATAAATCACGGAATAATGTAGATAGAGAGGTAAAAATTGACACACATGTTTGGAATGACATGGGGTTTTATTAGAATAATAATAAAAAAAATTATCGCTAGACGCGTGAAAGATCTCTTGCGCGCGTCGTTTGGTGATCGTGTGCATAGCCGACACTTTCGTCATGCTTGACCTCCCAGGTCCCCAGACCTTAGTCCGTGCGATTATTGGCTTTGGTGCATCTAGGGATGCTGAAAGACAATATCCGACGCCAATGCCTCACCATAACTCCGGACATGCTTTACAGTGCTGTTCACAACATTATTCCTCGACTACAGCTATTGTTGAGGAATGATGGTGAAAATATTGAGTATTTTCTGTAAAGAACATCATCTTTGCTTTGTCTTAAGTTGTTATGCTAATTATTGCTCTTCTGATCAGATGAAGCGCCATCAGTAGGACATTTTTTGAACTTTTTTTCCCTAATAAAACCCCATATCATTCCAAGAATGTGTGTCAATTTTTACCTCTCTATCTACATTATTACGTGATTTATTAAGTTTTCAAATTTATAGAGACTTTTTGATCACCCGGTACATATTACCGCAGGGCCGCACCTAGTTTTCTGACGCCCGGAGTTATTACTTTTCTACATAGCTTCCAAAATTTTGTAGGCACTTGTCATAACGTGGCACAAGTTTTGTATGCCATCTTCATAGAAGGTTACCGCCTGTTAATTCAACCATGTGCTAAGGTCTTCTTTCAGCTCGTCAACATTGTTGAAGTGCTGATCACCAAGGACAAAAAAATGTTCAAATGTTTGTAAATCTATCGGACCAAGCTGCCTGGTCATCAGTCCGTAGCTTACAAACTATTTAAACTAAGGTAAACTAACCTAAGGACAACACACAAACCCATGCCCTAGGGAGGACTCGAACCTCCGACGGCGAGCAACCGCGCGCTCCGCCGCGAGGCGCCTTAGACCGCTCGGTTAATCCACCGCGGCCACCAAGGACAGATTTTAAGTGTAAGAAGAGATGAAAGTCGCCAGGAGCGAGGTCCGGGCTGTAAGGAGGAGAATCAAACACATCCCTGTGAAATTCCTGTAAGAGTTGTTTGGCCACATTCGCCGTGTGAGGTAGGGCATGCTCGGAACTAACTACTGAATAACTCATAGCATTTTGTCCGTAAACCTCGCAGATTTGCCGATGAATTTCCTTTGGTTTAATTTCTTTGCATTTACAAACGAATCACAGATATGATTTCACACGTGGCGGCATTTAAATACGGCTGACATTATAAAGAAGCACTAGAAAGTACATGTCGGAAGCAGCGATCTGAAAATGGCGTACATGTATTCGCCTTAAGTCAGAGTAATTGCCGCCCATGTTCGATACTGCGATCGTAGCGCTGCTGTGGATAGAAATAGAAACGGAACTTACTTTATGGACGACCATCGTACGGCAGGGGCTTATGAAAGTAGGTACTATGAGCCACTCCAAAACGTGAAGAAATATTATTTTCAACACAAACTTATATACCCCATATCATTTCTTAAGCAATCGATAGGATGAAAAATCATAAAAAGTTCAAATGTTTAAATGTTTGCAGAGTCTATGGGACTTAACTACGGGGATCATAAAAAGAATGGCGTCGGTTGCGTCGCGATGCGTCAATTACATCGGGAGAAACTGGGAAGCGAAGTTGACGTTTGAAATACATGAGGCGCGCTGCTAGCGCATGTCCCAGGCTCAAGCGAGACTCACGGTTGAGTCTCAGACACCCGCTAGCAGCATCACAGCAAACATGAAGCTGACCCAAACATTTATAGTATTTGGAAGATAAAAATGTAATGCGCATCACAAGCCTTATGTTGAAAAACATGCAATACATAATTTTACAAACGCTGAATAAACCAGTAATTTAAAGCATTCAGACCACAGTCGGCGTCACAGTACATGACTGTAATCTTTTGTAGGTTTTCCAGAGTAAAACCATGGCGCTCGAAGGTTCGTATTAATTTATGTTCCGAGAATGAACATTCCTACATCAGTGGTTGTGACCGCGGCATACTTCACATTTGGCACATTTCGGATATGAATTCTGCAGTCTGTGGAACTGGATTTTCCGCCGTGGACGCTGTCACGCAAAGGTCCTTCGAGCTGGTGTTCTTCTGGAAAACCTACTGCACTTTCCCTCTGCTTTTTCTCCCACTTCACCTGGCGCTTCATTAATTTTGTTTTTCACTTCTTCCAACAAACAAATGTTCTCGTAGATAGATTTATCTAAGCCTTCTAACTCGTAAAAGAACTCTTGCCATAAATGTGAAATTGGCTCAAACATAAGCCAATTCCCGTTGAACTGAGGGATCTCGGAGTAAATGTGTTGCGTTAAGTTAGAGAAGTGGCATCCTCCGGTAGATTTTGACTTACCTTCAAGACAGCTGGGAGGTCCTCACTGTAGGCAGTGTTCTGCTGCTGATAACCACGCGCCCAACGGGTAACAATAGCTTCAGGTGGCAAGGGGACTTTCGGAAATACTTTTTGAATGCCTGTACCCTCGATGGAACCTTACCATAATCTTTCTTTACCGTGAAATTAATAAATAGGCAACATAGCCTTACTTTCTCTGCTATACGGTTGACACCACGAGCTACACAATTTACTCGCAGCAACAGAGGTTACAACACATGGAGCGAATGAAACACTTCAGCCGTATGTGCGGCGACATCTGTCAAAGCCAGAAGCACTGTATTTTCATCTGCAGAAAGTGAATATATGTGCGACTGTTTGTTCGTTAGCCTTTGGGAGCTATTTTGAACAAATTCACTGAACTTTGGATGGCGCTTCTGGCTCCAACTTACTAACAATTACATTTGCAATGTACTAGGCAATATTGTGCGTGTTTTGTCTGCAGAAATCCGCATAGAAGACTCCTTAATATCTTTTCGGACTCTTTGTAATACATCCGTATAAGTTAGTTCCAGATACTTTTTATGGTATGTTGACTGTGCCGGTACAGTACAGATCTAAGGCAGTGGTTTTTTTTTTCCCTTCAAATATCGTTTTAATACAGGAAATTAGGAAAGAAATAGGTTTTTTTAACCTAAAGATCTGGGGCTTGTTTATCAGTCCCTGGGCTTACAAACTACGTAAACTAACCCATCGACAACGCACACACCCATGCCCAAGAGAGGACTCGAACCTCCGATGATGAGCAACCACGCGCTCCGCAACAGGGCGCCTTAGAGCGCTCGGCCATTCATGCTTTTTTCTCTCTTGAATTGTAGTATTTAAAAAAAAAGGTAATGAAATTCAAACTATTTGAAAGACCACTAAAACGCTCCATCTGAGGTATTTGATGCCTGTGACGTTAACTGACATGATGCTAAGCCTACTGTCGTAATATTCACTAACGGTTTTTGACACCATGATTAGTTTTACGATTTATAATTGGAATTAGTTTTCCTTGTCTTTTCGATTATGTTATATGCTTATGAGAAATGTAGTACATCATGACACACTGTCTCTGGAATGACTAAGTATGTATATGTAAATTACAATGCAATTTTCTATAAATAATTTTGTATTAAAATTTCAGCAGTGCTATTTACACATTATCCAATTTTCTCATCATTGTAATATTTACGGAGATGCATGTTTAGAGTTTTTATAATGTAACAGCTTGTATGATGGTACAGTTGTGTTTAAAAGTATCCGAACGATCTGAATTGCATTTCGCCTGATTCGCATGCAACCCAACTAACGTATCTTTCTTGCGGGTACTCTACACGCTCCTAGGTACAGTCGTTCGACTATTGAAAATCGTTCCAACAAGTCACCACTAGAGAACGCTGCTCTTTATCGCAATAACTCAAGATGAGAAGTAATTCCACGATACTACAAATGTCAGGGTACACCTTATCACACATAAGACTGTCCTTAAACCCTCGAGCGGGCGCGCCGCATTGGCAAGTATCTAATAGGCTTGCGGGCTATCTTATACCCCAGAGCATAAATTTCATAATACGATGTCAAACTTTGGAAAACTGGCGTTTACTTTGTGTATACACATACTGAGAATAATCATTTTAAACCTGAGTTTTTATTTGATGTTTTTAGGGTAAATTTTGCATATTTCATGTAATGGCAACAAAATGTGTTTCAGTAGAGGTTCACATACTTTATTTTTCAATATATTACGTGTTTTCTACATTTTAGGACTCGCCAAATACGCCACAATTGAACAAAGACTTACTGGTTACAATTGTTGCACGTTATTGTAACATGTTACTTACAAACAAACTTTTTGCATATATTACACATAATGGTTGTTGATACATTTTTTGCTCGGCCACACGTTACACATCTCCCACTTTTCTTGGTTGCTGACCTTTGAGAAGTAGGCGGTGATACGTAGTCCTTTTCCAGAGGCTCTCGATATTTACGCAAGAATGCTGAAATACCACCAGACAGAGACATTGTTTTGGATCTGTCGATTAGATAAGGGTTGCATCAGTGCCATTGCTCAATTCTTCAAAAAGATTCTTCTTGCACAACGTGGGTTATTTGGATTTGAGGAATACAAAATTTGTCCATTGATTCCCGCTGCATTCATGAACGAGTACAAGACGCGCAATGGCCATCGTCTTGTGATGCGCGAGACATTGTAGGCATTGCATAGTTGGTCCACAGTGTCAACATCCCTTTCGTCACGTTGTAGTCCATTATTATTTCAGACTTGTTTGTTTTATGATCCAGTTTTGCTCAGTCATGCATCGTTGACAGCAGTATCACGGATTTGTTTTTCTTTGTTACGTATGACGCAACAGTTAACATCTGTTTGGAATCCAAAAAGTGAAGAACCAACTATTCGATTTTTGTTCGCCTGAAATTCAACAGGTATTTCTCTTTTGTCCTTCTTCAGTGTTCCGACACAAGTGAGTTGTTTCTTTAGGAGAGCCGTCGCTAAAGAGTAACTGGTGTACCAATTATCAAATGTGATGTTCCTATTGCTGCCTTCAATGTCAGGAATTAGGTGAAACACTATGTCGCTTGGCGTGTTTGAAGTCTGATATGGGCCATCCTCTTGTTTACCACAGTATACCTCTAATTTACTTGTAAAAACGTTTTTGAATCGCACATAGCAAATATCTTTATTCCGTATTTTGCAGGTTGATTGGGAATATATTGAATGAAACTGCAGCGCCCAAGGAAAGCTTCCAGTTTCTCATCAATAGTCACGTAGGGTCCCAGGTTGTATGAATTTCTGCAGTTGAGAACAAACGGTTGTAAGAAAGGACGAATGGCTGCTAGTTTGTCAATTTTTCTTCTTTCAGCTCTTGTGCCCTTGTCATCAAATCGTAAAGATCGGAGTAAAAACAAAAATCTTTTGTAGCTCATACGTGCTCTTAGAACTTGCAGTCCTGTCCGTCTGAGTTCCATAGTTCGCGTGCGTTAGTGTGGTGTCCTTTCTTTATTCCAATTAGATATAAACATCCCAATACAACCAGTATTTCACTCCGCAATGTCTCCTTGGCATCTCTATCACAAGAGTATTGTATTGATTCACTTTTCTTCTGAATATACAAATTTGTATGGATGACAATATTATCTAACATACTTTCGTCTATCATTTTATGAATTGCAGAAAGTTCGCTAATGAGGTCATCTGTACTGCTTCTAGGACCAGGAACGATATTCCTATTTTCTTACTTCTCATTTACACCGCTTGACGTATTGAGTTTTTCTCCACTTTGTGATGTTATATCTGCCTATAAAAACGCCACATTTGCACTCGAATAACCGTCACCTTCAGTACCAGACAGGCCGTCTTGTTCCGAATCACTGCCATGCTCACTTTCCTTAATTACTTCATCTTCCTGAGCACTGTCACTGCTGCACAGTTGGTGATCAGATTCCTCTGACAAATATGACAACTCCTGCAGACTTCTATTTCCTCAGACGTAATTTCCCTTAATAAGTAAGAAGCTAATCAGTTTTTCAAAATACTGTTCTGATATGAATAACGATGCATATTTGTGTGTGCATAAGAAATAGGTATTTACCTACAGCAGCAGGCACGTGAGGTACTTTATACACCAGCAACTTTCTGACAACACAGGCACACAGAAAGCTCTACAGTAAAACGAACTGCAGCGGTAGTTAGCTGCGACAACAGGAGAGTAATACGTAGCGTGCATGTAGTCGCTGACGGGAGGCAGCGTTGTCACTAGTGGTAAACAAGACTTGGTGTACTCTATACCCCAGCGCGTCCGCTCGAGGGTTAAGGCTTGTAAGCTCACATTTATTACAAGAAATGAGATACCTGAAATGTTACCACTCTCATTATTAGGTAAAGCACGTAGTACGTTTGTCGTATTCATGATTGCTTGTTCAAAGTAACATACCGTACTTATTATTTAACACAAAACGACATTAAAATTGTCTCTCACGAGCAGCTAGTTAAGAATATGTATGAACTTCAAATGGCACGACGAAACGTCTCGTTCTGCATATGGATTCAAACCCAGGTCATGCAGACTGATTAAATATTTAGTGACTGACGGAAACTAACAGGTATTCCTGATTAAGCATACAGAGAGTGATATACCTCGATTTTAGACGGTATTAGCATACATCAACTTTGAATTACACAACGTAAACATTTTTAATGGATGAGAATTCCTACCCAGCATCTATTGTCCCTGTTAACGAACTTCGAGAGGTGTTAAATATTGCATCTTCACAAGTAACTTACATGAAATGCCGTGAGGTAAAGCTTTGTGTTGGACAGGGATTCGAACCCACAAAGTAATCGGATTGTTATCGAAGCACAATCAACTCTGGCATATCGGATTCTCTCGCCAGTAGCTACATCTTTTAACTGAAATGACAAGAGGGAACATTTTTTTTTGTTCCTTCCCAAGACTTCAACCCCGCACCTATCGCTGTTATATTTTAGAGAAAACGAACGTTAAATATGGGTTTGTTACACAAGCAGCGACATGTGACCATGGTTGAACTATAAATAATATGACGAAGAGTTCAGTGCTGACTGGGAATCGAACCTCACACATATCGTTGTTGACTACACAAAAGGAGACGTCAGCTACTTTCTCCACCAGGAGCTCGGAATAACATCCTTGAACTTACAGTGATGTCGCAAATAGTTCTGTGACTCAATGGGAGTAAAAAGCATCATATATCGTTAGTGTTGGCAACGAATGAAAATACATTGAAAATCAAAATTATTATCCTCCAGCAGATAGGTGTTCTCATGCTAGAGCTTGATAATACAAAATGAAAACTTTAGTGCCGGGCCAGGATTCGAACCCATTCAAGCACGGCGGATTAGCCGTGCGTACTGAGGCGCCGTACTGTGGTGCGCACGGCTATCCGCCGTCGGGAGTTCGAGTCCTTCCTCGGGCATGGGTGAACGTGTTGTCCTTAGGTTAGTTTACCTTAGTTTAAGTAGTTTGTAAGCTAGTGACTAATAACCAAACAGTTGTGTCCCATAGATTTACAAACAAAATGTTCAAATGTTTGTATAGTCTATGGGACTTAACTACGGGGTCATCAGTCCCTAAACTTACAAACTACTTATGAACTACTTACGAACTAGGACGGCACAAATATCCATGCCCGAGGGGGGATTCGAACCCCCGACCGTAGTGGCCGTGCAGACCGTGATTGGAGCGCCTTAGTCCCCTCGGCCACCGCGGCCGGTGATTTACAAACAATTAAACATTTTTCTACACATCAGTCCTCCTGACTTTATTGTGGTTCAATCTTACCTCTACTTGGTAGAGAAGAAATATCATGTTTAACGTGAATGTCAGACCACTATCCCATTATACCTTCTTCACTTGGCGTAGGCAGAAGTTAATATAATCTGCCTCTCCATATAAAAAATCATCCTTGGAAGTTGTAATCGAACCCAGACCGTAAGTATATCTACCTATCATCAATCCAACAGACCACCAGATCCTCTTCTCTGTGACTCACTTTCCTATCGTAGCGCCGTTGCGCCACACTGGATGAGAATTCTAACACACAGGCTCCCTGTAGTGGTTTGCAGCATGTTCAGTACATTCATTTACTTGGTTGACTGAATAGCCAAGATCTAGCTGCCTCTGCTACTCAGTGCATACATTCGTCTCTATTTTGTAATCACCGAAATAAAATCACGTAACTGCCGCTTACACAGTACTGCCAACAATGTAAGATGCACATTTTTTAAACCCAATTCTGCTGTCTGCTGAAGTTATCAATCTAATGGAACTTTGAACATAATTCCCTTCACTTCTCAACCCAAAATAGTCAAATGTGGTTTGCACGGCCACTACGGTCGGGGGTTCGAATCCCCCCTCGGGCATGGATATTTGTGCCGTCCTTAATCTTAGTTAGTTCATAAGTAGTTTGTAAGTTTAGGGACTGATGGAACCGTAGTCAAGTCCCATAAGCTGTACAAACATTTGAACATTTTGAAGTCAAATGTGGAAAAAGGGATAACTTCTGCGACATTTTATTCTTTTCAGGTTTAATAGACGGGTGGAGGCAGCAGATGCATCTCGAAACGTTTGTTGGGGAGAGGACATCGTGAGAAAATATGCCAGAAAATTATTATCTACATTAGCTGTCGTGTGGTAGTGGCATTTTTTCTTCTACAAAGCTTGTTTGACAGCTTTAACTCAGAACAATTTTTCTAAATGCATGTAATCAATAAACTGCATGTATATCGCCAGACTGTTATAGATAACATAAGAGAATAAGCATAAATTGTTGATGATTAATTTCTCTCTCATGTATACTATTGTTTTAACAACACTTAAAAAAACCTTACTAAAATTGTGAACTGTATTATAAGAAATGAAATAAAACTATCCACGATAACCTTAAGTCGAAAGTCTGTTTTAATAAAACTGAGTATCTGTACACAAGCGTGCCTCTAGCGGCACGAATTAAAATACTACTCACTTGGATTCCGATTGGGTCTGTGTTTAATTGGTATGCTATGTCATACTCAAGAGGTATGCAAATGTGGCATTTCATACATAATGTATTCCTGGAAACCTAAAATTTGCTTGTCAGCAGCGGAAAGAGGTGTTACCTAATGTGCAGCATTGTAAGTTTTTCACCTTTGCACTATGAGCCGAAAGTATTTTCTTGCGATTTCCTTTTTGATGTTTTAGCTGACTGCTTGTAGCTCTTTCACAGAAGGGATAAAAGAAAGTTGCACTCTGCGAGACTGGAAGCGCTAACCATAACCGTCGCTGTTTCACATGTAAGCATGCTACCACAGAGCTAGCGAACACGTACATGTTTCAGCTTCCACCTACGAGGTCAATAGTACCTAGAATTCGCAAAAACGCTAATTAAATGACGAGATTAGTTGCGATTTCCACGTACATTTCTGGGTTGAGAACCGTAAATTTACAATCTTTTGTTACACCTCAAGCGATAGTAACTCAGCTTATTCAATGGAAATGACAGATAAAATCACGTGGACATTGAGGCTTAATTCCGTACACCCAGGAAGTAACTCGTCGATCACAGAGTTGCCAAACATACCTTGCCTTGTTGCCAAATCTCAGTTACAGTACTAGCAGGAAGAAGACGTACGGTCGGGGGTTCGAATCCCCCCTCGGGCATGGATATTTGTGCCGTCGTTAGTTGTAGGTAGTTCATAAGTAGTTTGTAAGCTTAGGGAATGATGACCCCGTAGTTAAGTCCCTTAAGCTTAACAAACATTTGAACATTTTTGAAGAAGACGAACGTGTTCCTACAGCAGGCTGGGAAGTGACCATAGCTGACGTCTCAAAGACGCGACTGCTACGGCCTGGAATACGTAATGCGTCTGATTCGCATTTCTGTAACTAGGTTTAGGGACTGGAGCGTAGTTATTAATAATACTCAGAACTGACTGCAAACAAAGCATCATAAATCAGTAACTCTCATAGTTGTTTTTATATTTCTTTCGTAAGTGTACTCAAAACTAAGAAACTCATTCAAGGACGTTTTCGTGCCTGGCCGATAGTCGAGCACAAGAAACAAACAAATAATAAAAAAAAGAATGTATGTGTGTGTGTGTGTGAGAGAGAGAGAGAGAGAGAGAGAAGAAAGAAATTGAATACTGGTGTGTAAAGAAATCTTTCATTAAAATGACAGGTTCCACATCATTACAAAGTGTCGTATTCAGATTTCTACGGAACAAATATTAATCTAATCTAATCTAATCATGTCATACTCCTGACTAGCCATGATGAATCATGAGTTACCGAAATTTTCACCAATATATTTCACCAAATCTAAACTTGAAAATAAAAGACGGCAGTTTTTATAATAAACCGGGACTCCTATTAAGACGCTTTCGTCCCTGTTAATGAACCTCGAAAGATGTCTGATATACCTCCAATCAGAAGACAAAGTGTGCCCACATTTAAAGATGAAGCGCATGATGATAAGTTCTGTGACGGAGATACGAACCCTGCACATAATCGGATTATTAAATATGTAAAATCAAATGCTATGTATCGGTTTTTCTTACCAGCTACTAAGTGTTTGAATCTAAAATAAGGTTACAAGATATTGTGCCTGCCCGACAATCGAACCGCACATTTACGAATATAGCTTATGGATCAATTGCTTAGTCTGGCAATACACATGCAGTTTACTGATTACATGCATGCAGAAAACTTGTTCTGAGCTAAAGCTGCCGCGCACGGTGGCGGAGCGTCTGTGGCGCGCCAGTCACAGTCTGCCCGGCCGCTACGGTAGGGGGTTCCAATCTCCTCTCGGGCATGGATGTGTGTGTCGTCTTTAGTATAAAGTAGTTCATAAGTCGTTTGTAAGTTTAGGGACTGATGACCCTACAGTTAAGTCCCTCAAACGTAACAAACATTTGAACATTTTTTAGTTAAAACTGTCAAATAAGGTTTGAAGAAGAATAAAATGCCACTACCACACGACAGCTAATGTAGAAAATACTTTTTTGACGTATTTTCTCGCTATGTGTTCTCCCCATACATAATGCAAAAGTTTCGAGATAGATCTGCTGCCCCCACCCGTCTATTAAACCAGAAAAGAACAAAATGTCGCAGACGTTAGCCCTTTTTCCAAATGTGACTTGTCTTGAGTAGTGAAGGGAATTATGTTCGCAGTTCCCTTAGATTGATAACTTCAGCAGACAGCAGAATTGCGTTTAAAAATAAGTGCATCCTACATTGTTGGCAGTACTGTGTAAGCGGCAGTTACGTGATTTTATTTCGGTGATTACAAAATAGAGACGAATGTATGCACTGGGTAGCAGAGGCAGCTAGATCATGGCGATTCAGGCAACAAAGTAAATGAATGTACTGAACATGCTGCAAACCACTACTGGGAGCCTGTGTGTTAGAATTCTCATCCAGTGTGGCGCAACGGCGCTACGATAGGAAAGTGAGTCACAGAGAAGAGGATCTGGTGGTCTGTTGGATTGATGATTGGTTGATATACTTACGGTCTGTGTTCGATTGCAACTTGCACCGATGATTTTTTATAGGGAGAGGCAGCGATATGTGCCGGGTTGAAGTCCTGGAAAGGAAGAAAAATGTTTCGTCTTGTCATTTCAGCCGGCCGCGTGGCCGAGGGGACTGAGGCGCTTCAGTCACGGTCTGCACGGCCACTACGGTCGGGGGTTCGAATCCCCCCTCGGGCATGGATATTTGTGCCGTCCTAGTACGTAAGTCGTTCATAAGTAGTTTGTAAGTTTAGGGACTGATGACCACGTAGTTAAGTCCCATAAGCTTCACACACATTTGAACATTTTTTGTCATTTCAGTTAAAAGATGTAGCTACTGCCGAGAAAATCCGATATGCCACAGTTGATTGTGCTTCGATAACAATCCGATTAGGTTGTGGGTTCGAATGCCTGTCCAATACAAAGCTGTACCTCACGGCATTTCAAGTAAGTTACTTGTGAAGAAACAATATTCAACATCTCTCTAAGTTCGACCAATAGATGCTGGGTAGGAATTCTCGTCCATTAAAAATGTTTACTTTATGTAATTTAAAGTTGGTATTTGCTAACTGATACTGTTTAAAACCGATGTATATCACTCTCTGTATGCTTCGTCAGGAATGACTTTTTCCATCATTCACGAAATCTCTGCTCAGTCTGCATGGCGTGGGTTTGAATCCATATGCAGAACGAGACGGTTCGTCGTGTCATTTGAAGTTCATAACATATTCTCAACTAGCTGCTCGTGAGAGACAATTTTGATGTAATTTTGTGTTAAATAATAAGTACGGTATGTTACTTTGAAGAAGCAATCATGAATACGACGAACTTACTACGTGTATTACCTATCATACGTAATAATGAGTGTGTTAACATTTCAGGTATGTCATTTTCTTGTAATAAAGTTATTGCGATAAACAGCAGCGTTCTCTAGTGGTGACTTGTTGGAACCATTTTCAATAGTCGAACGACTGTACCTAGGAGCGAGTAGAGTACCCGCAAGACAGGTATGTTAGTTGGGTTGCATGTGAATGAGGCGAAATGCAATTCAGGTCGTTCGGATACTTTTGATAACGACTGTACATTAAAAGGAAACTGCTAAAGTGGCTGGAAAGGGTGGACAACGCTCCAAAACACGCTTACGCGTCACCGAATCTTCGAGACTTAGTGGGAGTTGAGTGCTTGCAATCATTGTGGTCAGACGCACACTAGCAGAAGTAGCTATATGGCTTCATGGCACGCAATGTGGAGAGGCATTTACTTCAAGTTTTCTCATAATTTTCCCTTGGATGGCGTGATAAGTACACCGGCAATTTGGTAGCTATTGGTTTATTTACTTGGACGCTAAGAAGACGTTTGTTGATCACCACCTACCAAGAGCTAATACGGTGGACTGCATTACAATGGCTAGCAAAGTAAGTTTCTTAAGAATTGTATGCAGGCATAGCGGTAAGTAATGCTTTAAAGACAAATTTATCTTAACAGTCATTATCCTACCTCACATACCAAATATCATCACATCCTGTGAATGGGATAAAAGTATATTTGTGTGAAAATAGTGCTCATATTTTATTAAGTTAAAGTGTGATTACTGGCGGAACAAATAATTAAAGCATTGAAATTGCTAAAGAAGGTTTAACTTTGTAGATTGCACAGCTTTGCAATTACTGTGCAGATTACTTATATTACAGTGAATACAGGAATTAAAGTGGTTACTAATTTATCAGTTAACAGACTTTCATGATTCAAGTAATTAATTTCATACATTTCTCAATATTTGGCTAAAGAAGCAGCAGTTCATTTTAAGGGCCATCACTTACAATCTTTACAAAGCATAAATAATTAATTTAGTTACAGTAGCAATAACAATAACAGTATTTAAAAACAAACTAAAGAGTAATTTTGTAATATGATGATAAAAGTTTTCAATACTGTTCTGGAACTTTAACGCTGAACAAAATTACACACTGGCGGACAATAGGCAAAAAGTATTAACTGCATTCTACGTACAGTACTAAAAAGTCTTCATTAAATTAAAAGTACTTGACAGCTTTCTTAGTTATTTTTCTGTATCAAATAATAGAATTTACTAATTTACATTGAGAATTATGTTGCCACAAACTATAGTTAGTAGATTTTTATACAACACTACGGATTAATTGCTCACTATATGAATGTTCATTTACTTAATGGTTAACTACAACAAAATTATGTTGTTGCTTGATAATTGCAATCTGTGTCTGTCATCATCAAAGGAGACAGTAGGTTTGTTTAACCATAATTTGTGTGATTAATTTTCCTATTTTCATCCTGCGTGTTTTCAGTGTTTATATGTTACATATTTCTTATTAGTTCAAGATAGTAAAGAAAGTAATCAGTCACTGAATCATGAACAGTGATCAGTGTAAGTTTATAGCTGATACATGCCGAATTAGACTCGCGACCAAAAATTGTTATGTAGTCACAGTATTTTACTTGACTTTGGTACTATAAGGCTTGTCCTTTTCGGTTTGAATCTTACCCCTTATATTATAAATTTATACTGTGACGAAGTTAAAAGTGCGATACCATTGTTTGCTAGGACTTTTATCACTGTCTACTTTAAATTCATCCAGAGGCGCTCTGTGTCACAGTACTCTTGGTACAGGTCGTGCTTCTGCGGATCGGCGGCAGTGTGATACCATATCGGTAATCACTACTGTTCATTTGTGGCTGCATAATAGCCCGTACTGGGAGTCTGTCAACACTAACTACGGTGTTGCACTTCGATATATTGCTCGGGCACTTACGTTTCCGAAAATGGTCGACAAATATTGCGTAGTACCAACCCCTACAAATGCATCTATAAAAAGAAGAGAAAATTGTCACGAGGAATGAGAAATGCGAAAAATGTGGCTGAATATGACTCCCAAAGATCGAAATTAGACAGTGGGCACTTCGTTCATTTTTATGAGGCTAATTCTGAGGTAATTAAACACTCTGTACGATAATTATTATCCCAATACAGTATTAAGTATCATGCTCTACATTTGCAAATGTGTAAAATGTTTACATTTGCGAAACGGCTGAAAACGTTGTGAGACGCCAGCCATTTGTATTTATAGTCGATTTCTAATGTAGATGGTGAACGTACAAATTTCATGTTGCTTGCCAGTTTTAATATTTACATAAGTGATGCAGTATTTCAATATGTGATCAGTAAATCAGATATTTGTGTTTGAAAACTGTGTTTTGAGCTGCGAAACTGTTTTAATAAAATTTGAAATGATTACTAATTTCATCAATAATTAGAATCTACTTCAGAGTATCACATTCTTCCGCAACAACTAAAAGAGTGAAAAAAATAGAAGAGGGTTGGATTTGGACAAGGGACGGGAAATTTTAAATCCAAAACACTAACCTTGACGGTTTACGCTACCAAACCGTTACGCCAAATGCTGCCCAAACATATAACCTCTCTTCACCGATACAGACCACGCAAAACTTCGACCGTTATTTTTCTTCGAAAATATTTAATATTTGCTACTACGCCACAAGCTTTGTGCTCTTATTTTCACCCTTCCTTTGCATTGCAAGTTTCGGTTTAACCCAACACGTTTCTTTAAGTAATCAGCACGATAAAAATGCATACGGAACTGACATGTGGAAAGTGGCCAGTGCGTAAGATTAATCTGAATCCAAACTTTAACGACATAGTTGCGCACTTGTCACGTAGTTTTTACAGTGGTCACTAATAACAATATTAGTTTAAAAGGAAAATGCATTTGGAAAAGTAACGAAGACTAAATCTGAGATGCATGCTTATTTACACACGTTTATGAGGTATTATAATTTAAATCTTTAGAATATATTCAGTCTGTTGACACGAACAGGCAACAGTTGGGTTTAAATGTACGTATAATTTACTTTAAACGCGACTTCCACCTTTTTTACTTCCAGCACGTAAAAATCGCGTTGTTTCCGAAAAATTAAGATAGGGCTACAATAAACGCATCAACTTTTAAACGGTTTTCACATTCAGACTTCACAAAATTCTTTTCCATTCTTACCGAAAATTTGTAAATGCGTGTTCCATCACAAAACAACAACAACAACAGCAACAAAACAACGCAATTATACGCAGAAACAGTAAGTAAAAATCTAGTAACTTTTGCTGCCACTGCAAAAACACACATGCAGCTTCCTCCTCCTCGTGTCATGTAACGTCACCAGAGTTTCAATCAATGTCAGAGCGTTTTCGATCACGTGACTAAGCTTCAAATTTAATGATTTTTTAAGTTTTAATTCAAAATAATAACCTTTTATTGTAACAAAGACCGAAAATGCAATTTGTAAGTCATAATCATTCAGGATAACAACAGTTAGAACGATACTTTTATCATAGGGAAAGAGCCTATTGCGAAGCATTGCCGCATTCGCTGACAGATATAAATATTTAATGTCAAAATATAAATATTTATTGATAAAAGCTTATGTCAAATATAAATATTCAGTGTTAAATAAAATATGCAGGTAACCGCAGTTAAATCTAATTTAAATCCACCACAATTTTATCAACATAAGCATATTATTACTGGAAAATAAATAACGCCCGAAGTTATATTTAACGCTTTAGTTAAATGTAATACCCTAAAAAAAAGATGAACTTGTTTTTTTTACATAGATGATTCTTTTCGAGATATTTGTACACAACTGCTGCAGCTTCCATCTAGTATTGTCTGTAGCCTTAGAGACGATGGTACGAACTATAGCACAATCTCTCATCTGTAAGTAGACGATACAAGGACTAAATAGGAACTGTATAGTAGGTCTATTCCAAAATAATTTTCTGCTTCTTGTGATATAGTTTCAGTGTTTACTCTAGTCAAATCCAGTGTTTGTGCAGCCTACAGCAAGATGTTTACTGAAGTATTTTCTTCTTGTAAGCCTCTGAAATTTGCAGTCATGTTAGCACCATTGTCGTAAGATGGGTCTCGACTGTTTTTAAGCTCCATCCGATCACGTTCTATTTTCTTCAAACTGCCCTCACAAAGTGCTTCCTGTGTCTTCTCACGAAACATTAAAAAAACCAAATCAAATTTCTCTGCACCACTTTAATTGAATTTGAAATATTTGATAATTGTGACATCTGCTCAAAGTTACTTACATAGATACGAGTGCGTGTGAAAAGTCCGTGCAAAAGTAAAAACTACTGACGTGTTTGGGGAAAACATTTTCATTTTTAGACATGGTCTCCTTTTAGACTTACACACTTCGTCCAACGCTGTTTTAATTTCTTAACCCCTTCCGTATAACAGGAATTGTCCAAGCTTGCAAAATAGTTATTAGTTTCTGCAATCACCATCTCGTTTGAACGAAATCTTCGTCCCGCCAGCCACTTCTTCAAATTGGGGAACAAATAATAGTCCAAGGGAGCGAAGTCTGGAGAATAGGGAGGATGTGAAACGAGTTGGAATCCTATTTCCAATAGTTCTGCGACCACAACTGCTGAGGTGTATGTTGGTGCATTGTGATGGAAAAGGACTTTTTTGTGGGTCAATCGCCGGTGTTTTTCTTGCAGCTCGGTTTTCATACGGTCCAATAACGATGAATAATATGCACCTGTTATAGTTTTACCCTGTTCCAGATAGTCGATGAGGATTATCCCTTGCGAATCCCAAAAGACCGTCTCCATAACCTTTCTGGCCGAAGGACCGGTCTGCGTATTTTTTGTGCGGATTTTTTGTTTAGATTGTTCTTTGGTCTCAGGAGTATAGTAATGTATCCACGTTTCATCCACAGTGACGAAACGACGCTTAAATTCCTGCGGATTCTTCCTTTAACAGCTGCAATCCTTCCTTGCAGCACTTCACACGATTCCGTTTTTGGTGAAGCGTCAGCAAACGCGGTACCCATCTTGCAAATAGCTTTCTCTTGTCCAAATGTTCATGCACAATATTTTGCATCCGTTCAGTCGAGATGCCAACAGCACTAGTCATCTCACGCACCTTAACTCCTCTGTCATCCATCACCATATTATGGATTTTGTCAATGCTTTCTGGATTCGTAACCTCCACAGGGCGTCCACGTCGTTCATCGTCACTTGTGCCGATATGGTCACTCCGAAAATTTTGAAACCACTTTGCCTTTCATTAAGTAATGTTTAATAACCACACGAAGTTCTTTTTCGTCCATTCTTTGACAATCGCTCTACTTCCTTGATTCACACGAATGCCAAACACAAGGAATGAGACCAATATGGTTGAAACTTGGTGTGCGTTCTTCCCAAAGATGCTATTAACTAAACATGACCTCTATACGCGCCGATGGTGCCATCTATCGGACTTCGCACGGACTTTTCAAACGTCCCTCGTAGTGCGATCAAACGTGGTAAAAAAGAATATAGCACTGAGTGTCAGTATAAATTTAAGCATGAATATAGACGGTTAATCCATCCCAGGAATTGAAAATCTTTTTTTGGTAGAAAGAATGGAAGATTAGGGTTTAACGTTCCGTCGACAGTGTGGTCATTAGAGACGGATCTCACGCTCGGATTAATAGGTAAGGAAAGGAATTATCTCAGAATATGTCTGAAGTGATTTTGGAAAATCACGGGAAAACTGCATCTGAACAGCCGGAAGTGTATTTTAACCACCGTCCTTCCGAATATGAGTCCAATGTGTTACCACTGCGCCACCTCCGTCGGTGACGATACTTGCCTGTTAACGATATCGGTTCTAGCGCGTCAACAGTCTTGAGAATTCCAAGACTTTCTAGAATCCTTTAATTCTAATTTTTAAGATTAAATGTTTCGTGTAATTTCACATTCGCAGTGAAATTTTTCATTTATCTTATTAATTTTGGGGCTATAGCTACATGTTACGATAATTGTCAGTTTTGTATGCGTTAACTACGTTTGCTATCATCCTTGATATTATTACTTATTAGTTTTGCGGAAGTATCCATAGAAGGAAACAGTACAGCCGGCTCTAGAGCTACTGTGGTTATGCAATTGGTCCACAAAACGTTTTAATGGATGTTTCATGGGACATCGAAATGTCATCCCAAGCAATGAAACGGCAATCCTGCATCAATCACCAGTATTACTTCGCTTTGTGGCATTACAGATACTGTACGTGTCGTTAGACATTGACTGCCAGAGAAATTCTGTATGCAGAATGAGTCGGCATGCTGCGGAAATCGGACGATCTGACGCCCATCACCACTACGTGACAAAGCCAGCGTTTTCACAGTGGCGGAGACTGCACTTCATAGTAGCTGCGACACGTAGCACGAAATATTTGTATATTACACACAAAAATATCCCTTCAGAATCAATCTACCCATTAACGAAAACAGATAAAAATCCCTACACTATATTCTGATACTTTTGATAGATAAGCCGGCCGCAGTGGCCGAGCGGTCTGCGGCGAGCCAGTCACAGTCTGCACGGCCGCTGCGGTCGGGGGTTCGAATCCCCCCTCGGGCATGGATGTTTGTGCCGTCTTTAGTATAAGCTAGTTCATAAGTAGTTTGTAAGTTTAGGGACTGATGACCCCGTAGTTAAGTCCCATAAGCTCTACAAACATTTGAACATTTTTTTTATAGATAAATAATGCATTGACAGTCTTTAACGGCAAAAGTCATATAAACAAAAATTCACTATTTTCCGAATTTTTACTTTACTCGTACTGTGAAACACGACTTTTTGTCAAACTTCATGACTTTAGGTCAACGGTAAGTACATAAACTTGGACAACATGGTCCGCAAGTTAATGTATTTCGTCTAGAAGGCACAAACTGTTATTTATTGAGCGGTTTCGACCTATCTAATGGTAATCTATCAGAACTCACGCCCCACATGGATGGAGCTGGTTTTACAGGTGGTTTAACTGAGCAGTTACAATCGTACCACCTCCTATGCAACCAAGTAGACGCCAACACCACCCATATGAGCCGTGAATGCTGAGGATGACCGTCAAATAGGTCGAAACCGCTGAATAAATAACATTTTCTGCGTTATATACGGTTGTTTTAACCCAATGGAGCTAGAAGTACCCTGCAGATTTTGATGAGTGTGTTTGGTAGTACCAAAGTATATGACATGAATAGTGTGTTTCTTGATTGCATTGACTTAAAAGCTAAAATTTTAACGCTGCCAAGGAATAAGAAACCTTAGACTTGATTCCTTTACTATTTCATAATAAAAATGCGTCTTGGCAGTCGGACAGACAGACAAACGAACGGACGGATAACGAAGAGTGATCCTGTACGGGCCAGCCGCGGTGGCCGCGGGGACTGCGGCGCGCCAGTCACGGTCTGCACGGCCACTACGGTCGGGGGTTCGAATCCTCCGTCGGGCATGGATATTTGTGCTGTCCTTAGTAGTAGCTAGTTCATAAGTAGTTTGTAAGTTTAGGGACTGATGACCCCGCAGTTAAGTCCCATAAGCTCTACAAACATTTGAACATTTTTTTTTTTTTTTTTTTTTTTTTTTTTTTTTTTTTTTTTTTTTTTTTTTTTGTAAAGATTCCGATTTAATCGCTTGACGTAAGGAACCTTAAAAAGGAACAAAAAGCGAAATACTACTACATGGGTTACAAGAATCTACAGTGCACAGAAAATAGGTTTACCGCACAAATTCTTGCTATTTTGGTGTGTGTTTCACAATACTGCTGTATAAATATTCATGGGGGGGAACGGTAGGAAACTGAGCCAGTACTCGTAATGTAAGTAACAAGAACGCAGCGAGGCATTATGTATGTAATAGTTGTAAACCGGACTGCAATACAAATAAAATTATTTATAATTAATAATTGGCCATAAAACGTAATTTTTCTTATAGTTTTCAGTAAGTTTGGTTCAGTTCCTTTTTTTTATCTCCAGAAAAACCATAATAATTATTGTCATTTCTGCCCGTTTAGGCACCCCCTATACTGTGCACCAGGAGAAGCTTGCCCCTCCCCTCTCCTCCGCCAATTTAGATTCGTTACTGCACCGTCAGCAGATATGTGAATGATTACTAGAATTCCTTTACCTTGTGGCAGGTAGAACCGATATCATGATGCATTAATGCCTTCCCTATTTAGCGTTGTTACAGGACTTACTGGTGTACATAAAAGGCGTCGAACAATGAGTGATCAGTGTGAATGTTACTCATATAAGTCAAAGGTATCAGCGCCTGACGCAGTTGGAAAGGAACCTTATTGGGTCTCCAGTTGGTTGGTTGGTCGAACTTGCAGTATGCACATCAGAGGGGCTTTCGGACATGGGCAAGCATACTCGTCGTCAAGGCTCCAGCAGACTATGTCTGACCGTCACTAGACGAGATCGCCGTACTGTTCCAAGTTCACCATGCCGCTTTTACATCCAAGAACGAGTTTGAGGTGCTGCCGTAAACGAAAAAAAAAAAAAAAAAAAAAAAAACTGAGTATAGAGACACAGCGGGGTTCCTCATGGCATAATGGTGTCAGAAGGCAATGGATATGACTTAAGGCGACAGCTGATACTGATTCAGAGGACAATGATGGCACAGCGATACATCACCAACATTCTGCGTCTCTGTGTTACTTCTCATGCGACAGCATCGTTGTGCCATTTTTCCACACGACAATGCTCGTCCACACAAGGCGCGTGGCTCCATGAACTTTGAGCGTGGTATTCAGGTACATCCGTGACCAGCAAGATGCCCACATTGTCCCCGATGGAACTTGTTGGGGGCCAGCTCGGACGTCTGTTCCGTCCATTACCCGAAATATGAAGAAAATTAAATCTTCGAAGTGTCTTTGAGTTTTCTGCCAGATACCAACATGTAACTGATAAATTAAATCTTCGAAGTCTCTTCGAGTTTTCTGCCAGATACCAACATGTAACTGATTCAATATTTCCTTGGTACAACTGTCCGTCATTTTCAGGAACCGCCGCTGCTCCTGAGTCTCGCTGAATACTTATGCGACCCGAAGTTTCGCGTCCTGTGTAGGCGTCGGTCGCGTGCACGGCACATACACCACCACCACAGTTGCTGCCTCCTGGACAGGGCTGCCTAGAAGACAAGGCCTCACGACAAGCCGTTTCCACTTCACACCGAGAGGCCGCGAACGCTAGCTGACTGGCTGGTCGCTGTGGCACAGCCCCCGCGTGGTATTCAGGTACATCCGTGACCAGCAAGATGCCCACATTGTCCCCGATGGAACTTGTTGGGGGCCAGCTCGGACGTCTGTTCCGTCCATTACCCGAGATATGAAGAAAATTAAATCTTCGAAGTGTCTTTGAGTTTTCTGCCAGATACCAACATGTAACTGATAAATTAAATCTTCGAAGTCTCTTCGAGTTTTCTGCCAGATACCAACATGTAACTGATTCAATATTTCCTTGGTACAACTGTCCGTCATCTTCAGGAACCGCCGCTGCTCCTGAGTCCCGCTGAATACTTATGCGACCCGAAGTTTCGCGTCCTGTGTAGGCGTCGGTCGCATGCACGGCACATACACCACCACCACAGTTGCTGCCTCCTGGACAGGGCTGCCTAGAAGACAAGGCCTCACGACAAGCCGTTTCCACTTCACACCGAGAGGCCGCGAACGCTAGCTGACTGGCTGGTCGCTGTGGCACAGCCCCCGCCTGGTCCAACACCTTCTGAAGAGAAGGCCTCCGCGCTGCCGTGCCACGTCACGCAGAGTAGTTCACGAGCGCGCAGCTCACTAGCTGGCTGATGCGATGCGGTGGGCCATACCCCATCGGGCAGCCAGTGAGCTACGCGCTCGCAACCTACTCTGCGTGACGTGGCACGGCAGCGCGGAGGCCTTCTCTTCAGACGGTGTTGCCTGGTCCCGGCATTGCCTGTCAGGCCTTGTCTTCTAAGCGGTGTTGGCTGGTGGCGCCACCCTAGTGGGACAGGGCACAACGATATATCGCACCTACCATTAATCACTCACGGGTGCTGCAATCGTCGTCGAACATTGCAATTTGATATTATTTAATAGTGGATTCCATTTTCTACTGAGAGGAAACCCCCTGATTTTATTAGTAAATTGTCCGTCAACCTGGTTTCAATAGCTTCTCTGTAAACACAGTTCCAGAAACCAGAGGTATTGGCTACTAAGTGTGTCTCATCATACATCATCTTGTGTGCCTCCGTTAAACAGTGTTCTGCTACCGCATCTATTTTGCACAGTTCGAATCGAAAGGTCGCTGTATGTCAGGGGAGGACAGGCAGCGGCGGTGTGACGTCAGTCCAGGCCGCTCTGCCTGCTCACAAGGAAGGAGAATTGACCGTGTGACGTCACACGCTCTGTACCGTGGCCAACGAGAGAGACAGGCCGCGGCGCGCCTGTCAAACTACGTAAGCAAGGTAGGCCTGAGCCAGCGCGATCGCTAGCAGAGTGGCCCGCTGCCACGAGGTAGTGGGCTGTGCCCCAGCGGCCGGCCAATCGGCTGGCGATCGCGCTGGCTCAGGCCTACCTTGCTTACGTAGTTTGACAAACGCGCCGCGGCCTGTCTCGTGTCTCTCTCGTTGGCCTCGCTCTGTACCATGGTCGGCGAGAAAGACAGGCTCAGCGCGCACATCATGCGTAGTTCCCAGCCGGCGCGATCGCCAGCCGATTGGCCGGCCGCTGGGGCACGGTCCAATGCGTCATAGCGGGCAGCCACTGAGCTAGCGATCGCGCCGGCTCGGAACGACCTTGCTTACGTCGCATGATGTGCGCGCTGAGGCCTGTATTTCCCGTTGGCGGCGCTCTGTACTGCTGCCGCGGAGAAATAGAATACAGCATGTGAAGAGCAGCAATTTAGGAAAGACAGAGAGCAGATCTGGTGTAAAGAATACACTGAGGTCTACAATATCCTAATTTTAAAACTCACTGTTTTAATTAAATAACAGACACACATTACAGACACTTGCATATCGTCTCTATATCATGGCGATTAAGTTGTATTTAATGTGAGCATAACACCGTTATAAAATGAAGAGAATGGAACATAATACCATTTTTCTACAATTTAAGGCAAAGCTGTACAGTAGAGATCCGAAACGGGCTTCGAAATGTTGCTTAAAACCCGCTAGCGTGCGTTATGACGTCACCGGCTCGGCCCGCTGCGCTCGTGGGCTTGCCGTCGCGGCTCGCCGCCTTCGCCGGGCCTGGCGGTACCCGCAGCAGACTCGAGCTGCGTTGTCGGTTACACGGAACCCAAGGAGGCCGGTGAGTCGAGCCGGCGGACGCAACGGGTACAGCGAGCCGAGCCGGCGGGCGCAGCGGGTACAGCGAGCCTGGCTAGACGAGCCTGGAGAGCCACGCCTAGCCTGTGACTCTTAACAGAAGACGCGCAGAATTTTCTCGACAGATACAACTTACACGTGATAATTATCTATGATTTTGACGTACTTACGCCTGCTTTATTCCAAACTTGATGAAATGATCACTCATCACTTTCAAAACAAGAGAAAGGTCACTCTTGCAGGGATTCGTGTAGTGCATGGCAGAGGGTGATACAGTTACAGATTTCTTACAATCTACGTTTTTATCATGATCTTGATGAAATTTGCACACTTGACCAAAATAAAGGTCACGGCCTATATAAGATTTACGTGGTGGATGGCGGAGGATACTTCTCGTATATAGTTTACAAAATGTATAGTATTATTTGTAACTTGATGAAATTTCGCGCACTTGACGTCAAGACTAGCGGAAGGTCACTGGCTACGTAAGATTCGTGTAGTATATGGCGGAGGGTACTTCAGTTAACAATTCTATAAAATTTAATGTTATATTACGATCTTGATGAAATTTCACACACTTGACATTCAAAACTAGCGGAAGGTCACTGGCTACGTGAAGATTCGTGTAGTACATGGCGGAGGATACTTCAGTTAACGATTCTATAAAATCTAATGTTATATTACGATCTAGATGAAATTTCACACACTTGACATTCAAAACTAGTGGAAGGTCACTGGCTACGTAAGATTCGTGTAGTACATGGCGGAGGGTACTTCAGTTAACAATTCTATAAAATCTAATGTTATATTACGATCTTGATGAAATTTCACACACTTGAAATTATTGCAAAATAATTTTATTTTGATTTCGTACAATTTTCTGTAGAAAAATATATTTATAGAAAATGTATTATGCATTCGCTCCAGTTATTCCATAGTAACATTACAGGTTTTTTTTTTTTTTGTTCACATATTTTTCCTTCAGAAGAATATATTAAAAACGACTGTAATGTTTTTTCTTTGCAAACATGCTGCTGCTTTGTTTTATCGTAAAAAAATACATTTATATTCTTAATATTCATTTCGATTGCTTTTCTGTTCATGTGTGAGTTAACAGAATATACAGTTTTATTATCTGTTGTATATGTACCAATGAGCGTAATTATAACACCCGTACGCCATAGGAAATAAATGATAGAACAAGTCAACAGTTCGCAGCGCCTTCAGCTGAAATGGCCATTATAAGTTGAACGGGTAATACTGTGACAGTATACGCTTTAGTATCCGTCGCTAAGGAGTGTGATGGAAATGTTTCATTCTACGTCCCACGTGCGCAGCCAAGCAGCACAGTGGCTGACTCGGAGGCAAATTGAGACGGGCGGCACAGCGTAGTCTAATGGGGCCGCGCGGACTGGGAGTAGAGGGGGCTCGACGCTGATGCGACCTGCACCTGCACCTGCGTGTCGCTGCAGCCGAGGCACAGAAAGGAAAGGCGGGGAGCAGGCGAGCTCTCTGCCGTACTCTCTGTATCGAAAGTGGCACTATTGTTGGGTGTTCAAAATGTTACAATGTATGTAAAACTATTGGACGCTAATGCTATATTAATCAATCCATAGACTTACAAACTACTTAAACCAACTTACACTAAGAACAACACACACACACTCACACACACGCCTGTGGGAGGACTGAAACACTCGGCGGGAGTGACCGCCCAGTCCATAGATTATTGGATGTCCGAACAACATTGCCTTACGACTGAAAGTGTTTGTCATAGACTAGTGATTCGTTTTTCAACATTTAAGTTCTCTTTTCATTTGTGCATTATACCTTTCAGTTACTGCGTACTTATATCTGTACAGTTTTGTTTAGTGAAATATTGTAACATCATATGATCAACAACCAACGCAGAAAATTTTAATTTCATAGTAGGACATCGTCGACAGTGTTGTAGATAAATTGATGCAACATTGTATGGCTTCTTACATAAATAAAACCAATCATTTTGTTCCTAAGGAACTAGTAAAAATCTAGATAATTTTGTCATAATTGTGTTAGTTACTGTAATTAATGCTAAATAATTTTTGAATCGATACATAATGTGGTTAGAATCTCAAAGATAAATTTTAGCCGGCTACGGTGGCCGAGGGGACTGAGGCGCTCCAGTCACGGTCTGCATGGTCACTACTGTCGGAGGTTCGAATCGCCCCTCGGGCATGGATATTTGTGCCGTCCTTAGTATTAGTTAGTTCATAAGTAGTTTGTAAGTTTAGGGACTGATGACCCTGTAGTTAAGTCCCATAAGCTATACAAACATTTGAAACATTTGATTTGAGATAAATTTTAAAGCTCAAGTCAACATTCCATATCTTCGGGAGTTGGTACGTTTATCTTTTCTTGGTTGTCATTTTTTGTATCAGTTGTTTACTGGAAGATGAAATGTTCAAATGTTTGTTAAGCTTATGGGACTTAACTACGGGGTCATCAGTCCCTAAACTTACAAACTACTTATCAACTACCTTATACTAAGGACGGCACAAATATCCATGCCCGAGGGGGGATTCGAACCCCCGACCGCTGGAAGATGAGCTTACGATTCGATACCTAGGTCATTCTTTATTAATAAATGAAATAAGGCTTTCGTTTGGTTAAAACACACACAATTGTGAGATTCCAACATCTACCATGCCTCAAAGATACCGCCAATTCCGGTTCATTTGCAATAGTCTCTTGCAAAATATCGCCGACCGAGGTTCGAGTCCTCATTGGGGCATGTGTGTGTGTGTGTGTGTGTGTGTGTGTGTGTGTGTGTTCTCCTTAGGTTAGTTTACTTTAGTTTAAGTAGTTTTTAAGCTACGGACTGACCACGCAGTTTGGTCCGATAGATTTACAAACATTTGAACATTTTTTGAATCTTGCAAAATACATTCATGTAAGTCAATGGCGTCCTATATAATTCCATATTATACTTCTGAAAGCTGCCTGTTAGTCAGTCCGATGTAAAATCAGCATCACTTGTCTTCGTAGTAGTTTGACATCTTCCAGATTTTCCATTCACTCTAATACATTTATTTCCAGATATTTTTAATGCAGTAATAAATAAAGCAGTAGTTCGTCGCTAAAATGAGTATGAAATTTGACTATTGATATAACCACATGATTCCCGATGCGCAGGGATGGAAATGGGAGCGCCAGTGCCTCGAAAACGAATTAACATTTATCGTTCTGCTCGGTTTCAAATGAAAAGTCAAAATATTGTCTACATATCAAACAGAGCAACTTTTGATCAAAAATCGACTGAACCAAAAAGTCTATGCAATGTTTTTTTACCAAAGCACATTCTTAATTTTCGTGTAATTCTTCACTTAATTCGATGCTACACAGTAATGAAAATAAATTTAGGCCTTTATTACATCAAACTATAATATATGTGAAATCTTCTGCGAATTGTTTTCTGAATATGGAGTGACAATCGTTTCCTTTGATCTGCAAGAACATTGTAGTGAGCTGAAAGAATTATTAAATTTATTGAATGTGTTGAGAGTATAGCATGAATGTGTGGAAATGATTTTCAGTACAATGGTATGAAGTTGTCTCGACACATTGCAGAAAGAAACTGATGAATACTTCATCTGAAGATCAAGTGTGCAAAATTTCAACAGAATCGTAAGAAAACTATTGATTTTGTCGAATTCTGTGAGTAAAGTAGCCTTCGCCATCCACTACATGGAATATTGTGTAGGCAGTGATATTCCTCTTATTTTGAAGGTCAAGTATGCAACATTTCATTAAGATCGGAATAAAACTGTAGATTTGTATTAATTACAAAACATATGGTCGCCGAACTCACGGAGACAGCGAGTATGGAAAAGGCGTCAGAGTACCCGCGGAGCTCACGTCTGGTGGCTACTGTGTGAGCCCGCGAGTACGATGGGGCGGCTGCGCCAGCGCACTTAGGCTCGCTGTACTCGCGCAATTACAGCGGGGTTGAAGGGAGGCATTTGTAGTGTATGCAACCCACAAGACCGGGCTCATACTCGGCCCGTTTCTGACCTCTCCTGTACAGTACAATTAAGTAAAAATATTTCCCACATTTTCCACTTCGTTTTTCTTTCGTTAGTTTTTCAAAGTCAGGATGACATGTTTATTTTTAATCGAAGACTGCATGTAAGGTTGTGATCTGGCAGGGTGTTTCGGTATTGGGACTTCGCTAATTTCATAATCGAAAAGAATTGTTGATACACACACGCCGGCCGCGGTGGCCGAGGGGACTGAGGCGCTCCAGTCACGGTCTGCACGGCCACTACTGTCGGGGGTTCGAATACCCCCTCGGGCATGGATATTTGTGCCGTTCTTAGGATTAGCTAGTTCATAAGTAGTTTGTAAGTTTAGGGACTGATGACCCCGTGGTTAAGTCCCATAAGCTATACAAACATTTTTGATACACACACGTCGAATGGAACATACATAATATCCGTGAAGCAATGGCATACAATCTCGGAAATGTTTGGAGGAACATTCTTAAAAAATTTGCCAAGCCTCCATTTTGTTTATATTTGCCCTTCAATAAATCGTCACACTGTAAATTTAACACGCCGGCCGCGGTGGCCGCGGGGACTGAGGCGCTTCAGTCACGGTCTGCACGGCCACTACGGTCGGGGGTTCGAATCCCCCCCTCGGGCATGGATATTTGTGCCGTCCTAGTTCGTAAGTAGTTCATAAGTAGTTTGTAAGTTTAGGGATTGATGACCCCGTAGTTAAGTCCCATAGACTATACAAACATTTGAACATTTTGTAAATTTAACAGTTGAAACCTGGTAGAAATATTGTTAACATCCACTGAAAACGCTGTTGCAAAGAGCTGAAACATAGTAGACAGTATTTCCATATTTTCAAACCTTGACTTAAACTGGTTACGAAAAACGTCCAGAATTTTCACATATTCATCAGAGAGAGTAAGATGAGGAGCACGCGCCTGCGATAGCTTCGGAAAATGCGCAGTGCTTCCAGTCTGTAGTTGATTAATCCACAGATTCAGTGCAATTTTGAAGGCTTTATTTCTGTAGTACATATCTGTTATGAGAAGGCCTTTACCTTGGAGTTATTGACATCAAGAGCGCTATTGCTGACTGAGCCCTCCAGCTCCGTACCCACGGCCCCGCTTATCTAGGCAGCATTGCGAAAACAGCTCTCGCCAGACGTCACACGGATTGACAGACTTGCTCTTCCTGCTCACACGTCACCCCGCCTGGTTCACTTCCTCTGATGTATGTCTTGCCACACAGACACGGCATTTTGTAAACACCGGGTTTCCTGTGTCCATTGTCATCCTTCACGCAGCCAAGCAGTGCCCTAATCTTGGAAAGCGGACGGGAAACAGTCTTCACGTTAGAACTTTTTAAAACCCTTCCAGTTTTAAAAGAAACGCCCCCAGCGTAAGGAATGAAGGCGAGATTCGAAGATTTATTACGCCGGAAAGCCTTCGAAGATACAACAAGAAAATTAAATGTTTGTATAGCCAAGGGACCAAACTGCTGTAGTCGTTGGTCACTAGACTTACAAACGACTTAAAATACCTTATGCTAAGAACAACACACACACACACACACACACTCCCATGCCAGAGGGAAAACTCGAACCTTCAACTGGGAGCGGCCGCGCAGTCCGTAGCAAGGCGCCTCAGCTTAGATCACTTGGCCATTCCCGCGCGGGGAATAACAAGAACCAGATACATCAGCGACGATCAGCTTCGCTTCGAAGAGTATGCAAAGCCTTTATCATACCCTTACCAACTTGAAAAGTGCTTACAGGGCAGAAGCAGTGGAATACTATAGTCATGAGTCGGCTCGTATTGACAAGTTCTTTGTAATAACTGAAATCGAATCACTTAACCTCCCAACCCGTGAAATACTCTTCCTCTCCATTTGTTGAGACGCATTATATTACCACAGTATGGACAACTTTCCGCAGTATGTTCAAATGTTTGTTAAGATTATGGGACTTAACTACGGGGTCATCAGTCCCTAAACTTACAAACTACTTATGAACTACCTAATACTAAGGACGGCACAAATATCCATGCCCGAGGGGGGATTCGAACCCCCGACCGTAGTGGCCGTGCAGACCGTGACTGGAGCGTCTCAGTCTCCTCGGCCACCACGGCCGGCTTCCGCAGTATAAATTATTGTCACGGGTGCTGAACCTTTGTTCGTTTTGTGTCGACCCCGTCGGGGGTTGAATCCCCCCTAGGGCATGGATGTTTGTGCCGCCTTTAGTATAAGCTAGTTCATAAGTAGTTTGTAAGTATAGGGACTGATGACCCCGTTGTTAAGTCCCTTAAGCTTAACATTTGAACACTTTTTGTGTCGATAGAAAAAAAAAAGTAACATGAATTCAAGAAAAACAGCCTCCAACGAATTTCATTGTCATGCTACAGACACGTCCAGGTGAGTCCCTCATCGACACATGCAGCTTTCTTACGCTGCTAGACAGATCAATGAAGGCGTCATTTGTGCCAGTCTCATCTACATCTACATCCAAACATTTACAGTGTGTGACTGTAGGTACTTCTTGTACCACTGTCCGTTCCTCCTCCTTCCTGAACCAATTGCTTATGATTCGAAGGGAGAAGCGCCTGCCGGTGAGCTTCCGTGTGGACTCTAAACTCTCAAATTTTATCTCCATGCACTTTATTTGAGGTTTACGAGACCTCTGCATAGAGCGAGGCACCATGGGACTAGGAAAAGTCATGCTCGTTGCTCTCTAATATGGTGTGTGATCACCTCGGACGACCAGTGCTGTTGCACACCTGCGTGGCATGGACAGTATGAGGTTATCAGTCAGCTGTTGGTGGATATTTGGCCATTCTTCCATGAGTGCAATATTCATCGCTGAAATCGTTGTGAGAGGTGATGGTCTGGCTGCAATTCGTTTGCCAAGTGCATCCCAGACATGCTCAATCGGGTTTAACTCTGGCAAATAGCTGCCCACTTCATTCGTACAATTACCTCAGCTTCAAGCATGTTGTCCAACAGTGCAGCTCTGTGGGGACGATCATATCTTCCACCACAAGGAACACATCTCCTATGGCACCAGCGTAGGGCACAACAAAAGGATCTCGTGTCTATACCTGTGAGCAGTCAAAGCGCCGTTCTGAACGACATAGAGGTCCGCACGTCCGCCAGTATTGACGTCTGCCCACACCATTCGTCCACCACTATGATAAGGTGATGTTTCCTGCACATAAGTCAGATTCTTACGCGTTCTCTCAAGATGAGGGAACGACGACTGTCCGGCTGAACACAAAATCTTGACTCATCTGGGTACAGAACCTGGCGCCATTCGTTACGACTCCAATCGTGATGTTCCTCCAGTCAGTTTCTGCGAGCTAAACGGTCTCATGGTTTTAATGGGACATCATAAGCCGATGTGCGTAGTGGTCACATCTCCGAAGGCATTTTGGGATGTTTGTGTTGATATTGCGCGTCCTGTTGCTGCCTCGATGGTGCGCTACAGCTGAGTTGAATTCAGCCTCCTGTCTCAACGAGCTGTTACCCGCAGATGACAGTCATCTCTTTCTGATGTCACCCATGGAAGACCTAGACCTTGCCTACTTTTAACGGTTCCTGTTGTCTGAAATCGAGTCCAGGTACTGGAAATTACACTTTGGGACACTCCAATAGCTGCAGGCACCTCCCTCTGTGTCTGTCCCGCTTCCAACATTCCTATGGCTCTCCATGTCATAGCTTCGGGTAAGTCACGTTGGTGGTCCTCTGCACTAGCTGCTCGCTACACTATCTGAACCCAACTACTTGTGTAATTCGTTTGGTAAACACAAGTGAACACCAACTCCTTATGCAGCAACTTTCTGTTATTATCACTGCTCGTTCGGCGTAATTTTGTTGTCTGCATTCCGTAGGACCAACAGAAAGACGTCGAACCATTTTAATTCATTCTGCCCATGACAATACTCCAGAACCCTAATTGTTTTGACCAGAGTTTAATCCTCGCAGAAGTGAAATTTTAATCTTGTTTCTGTACTACTAGAAGCACACAAGCAACCCCATTGTTACATGATGCACTACACAAGGTCAACTCTTACCCTCCCACAGTTTTAGGTTTTCGACACTGTTAAATGTAAACATTTTTCTGAAGAACTTAGAAAGGATAAGATGCACAGCAAATAACAAGTTCGGTACATATATGTAAGAAAGTATGCCATCTAAACCCAAGAATTATTTTTTAAACATTTTATCACGCCAAAAATTAAAAAGAAAAGAAGACAAAGTACAGAAACATGATTTTGATTTTTTTTTTTTTTTTTTTTTTTTTTTTTTTTTTTTTTTTTTTTTTTTGAAAATATTAAACTCTGCCTAAAAATGGGACATCGGCTGAGAAATAAATTTCACCAGGCTACTGAAATAATCCCACACGTTAGGAACGTACTACTGTGAAGGCGAAAATTGTACATAGGATTTCGGGCAATTAATTTTAAAGACTACATTGCAATTTCGAGATGTTATAAATGCTACGACCTAAACGAAACATTGCAACGTCCAACATTAGATGTCTAGCAGTTGGGCTCAGCGTGGTCACCAGCTTCATATATTCAACAGTGAGTCAGTTGGGTGCATACCGTGTCACTATCGCAATAGAAAATTAGATAAAAAACAAATTAGGATGTGCGACATACTTAATGATTTTGCAACGACATTTAGCTATGCCAAACTGTTGAGAGTAAATACTAATACACCAACGAGGAACAACAATGACGTTGAACGGACAACCTCTTGCACTAAAACCAAAGCAGACCTTTCAATTGAATTTAAGTGAATGGAATGTTAGCCAGGGAACCCGCAGCAACTGTGAGTCACTGTCAAACAAAATATTTGTAAACCTAGTGGACCAAACAATTATGGTCATCAGTCCCTAGACTCACACTCTACTTAAACTAACTTACACTAAGAACAACACACACACCCATGCCCGACGGAGGACTCCCTACATCCGGCGGGAGCTGCCATAGCATGATGCCTTAGACCACGCGGCCACTTCCACTCGACGAGATACTGTCCCACCGCGGCATGCAGCGGTCCACAGCCCACGGTGGTCCGAAACGGTCCGTCGGCACACAGGGGCGCACCAACCAAACGGTTACTGTACGGTTTGTTGACCCAATCCGGAGCCCCGAGCCCCATACTCCCATTCCGCAATGGTCTTAAAAATTCTACACATCGCCGCGGTGGAGTAGCCGAGCGGTCTATAAGGCGCCTCGCTGCTGAGCGCTCGGTTGCTCGCCGTCGGAGGTTCGAGCCCTCCCTGGGGCATGGGTGTGTGTGTTTGTCCTTAGGTTAGTTTACCTTAATTTAAGTAGTTAGTAAGCTACGGACTGATGACCACGCAGTTTGGTCCGATAGATTTACAAACATTTGAACATTTTTAAATTCTACAGATCCGGAGTCGCCCAGCGGACGTCGTCCAGAGCACACCTCTCCAGTAGCGTAGCAGTAATTTATCAGTTGTAAGTGTAACCGGCTTCTCTCTAGAAGCTACATATTTTTACTTTTCAGTGCGTTTTCCCTTGAGTGCATTAAATTTATTGTGTGCTCGCGTTTTTGTTTGATTCATATTCGCGTTAAATATCTGGTTAGTGTATTATTCCGCCGTGTGAATCGCGTCGCGACAGTCGTCTGTCTTTGTTTTCTGATTAGAAGCGACATATAGTATTTTGATTTTCGTCTACACTATCTCGTCTCAATTTGTAAAGTTATACTGCGCTGTCGTGCGTATTGGATTCACATCCGCGTTCTAACGAACAGTTTAGTTTTCCTTTGAACGCATCGCGACTGTAGTTTTTGTTTTTGTTGGCACTGTAATCATGAATAGGGACTGTGACTGCTGTGTGCGGATGCAGTCTGAGCTGGTGACACTTCGCTCCCAGCTTCAAGCTGTGTTAACCTCGGTTGCACAGTTGGAAGCTGCGATCGATGGGCGTCGTTGTTGTTGGCCGGCGGTGGGGACCGAACGGACTACCGTCGTCTCCACCGATCGGCCTGCGGCAGCGACATGCCCTGAAACTGCTAGCAGTGAGGCAGACATCCCACCCGTGGTTGCGTGGGAGGTTGCTCCAGTGCGTGGCAGGAGGCGCAAGACATTCCGGGGGACCGATCGTGAGGCCTCCCCGGTTCGTCTTGCGAACAGGTTTGAGGCGCTGTCTGCTCAGGACGACGTTCCTGAGTCGGATGGTGTCTCTCACCCTGTCACCACCCAGCCTGCAAGATCCGGGCTTTCACAGAGGGTGGGTTTACTTGTAGTTGGGAGCTCCAACGTTAGGCGGGTGATGGAGCCCCTTAGAGAGATGGCTGCCAAGGAGGGGAAGAAGGCCAACGTGCACTCCGTGTGCATACCGGGTGGAGTCATTCCAGATGTGGAACGGGTCCTCCCGGATGCCATGAAGGGTACGGGGTGCAGCCAACTGCAGGTGGTGGCTCACGTCGGTACCAATGATGTGTGTCGTTTCGGATCTGAAGAGATCCTCTCAGGTTTCGAGCGGCTAACTGAAGTGGTAAAGACTATCAGTCTTGCTTGCAAGATGAAAGCAGGGCTCACCATCTGCAGCATAGTTGACAGGACCGACTGTGGACCTCTGATACAGAGCCGAGTGGAGGGTCTGAATCAGAGGCTCAGACGGTTCTGCGACGGTGTAGGCTGCAGATTCCTTGACTTGCGCCATCGGGTGGTGGGTTTCCGGGTTCCGCTGAATAGGTCAGGAGTCCACTACACGCAGAAAGCGGCTACACGGGTAGCGGGGGCTGTGTGGCGTGGACTGGGCGGTTTTTTAGGATAAAGAGCTTCGGGGAAATAGAAAATGGGCAATCTCAAAGGGTGAAGGTGGATCACAGGAGAAATGTAGATCCGGAAACTATCGGTAAAACAGTTGTAAATTGTCGTAGCTGTGTCGGGAAAGTTCCAGAACTGCAAGCGTTAATAGAAAGCACCGAAACACACATCATTATAGGCAGCGAAAGTTGGCTCAAGCCGGAAATAAGTTCAGAAGAAGTATTTTCAAAAGATCTATCGGTGTTCAGAAAGGATAGATTAAACAAAATAGGTGGGGGCGTGTTTGTCGCCGTCAAAAGTAGTATTTCATGTAGTGAAGTTGAAGTTGATAGTTCGTGCGAGCTATTATGGGTAGAGGTTGTACCCGAAAATCGTAAGAAGTTAATAATCGGTTCCTTTTACCGGCCTCCCGACTCTGACGATACAATAGCAGAAAGGTTCAAAGAAAACCTGAGTCTAATTACAAAAACGTACCCGACTCACACGATAATAGTAGGTGGTGATTTTAATTTACCCTCGATCTGTTGGCGAAATTGTATTTTCAAATCAGGAGGTAGGCATAAAACATCGTCCGAAATTGTACTCAACGCATTCTCTGAGAATTACTTCGAACAATTAGTTCATGAGCCAACTAGAATTGTAAATGGATGTGAAAACACACTTGATCTCTTAGCAACAAATAATCCTGAGCTCATAATGAGCATCAAAACGGATACAGGTATTAGTGAACACAGAGCTGTAGTAGCGAAATTGAATATCGAAAGTCCCAAAGTTACTAAAAATAAACGCAAAGTATATTTGTTCAGGAAAGCAGATAGAAACAAAATACATTGCTTCTTGAAAGACAGCTTCCACTCGTTTCTAACACTAAACGTAGGTGTAGACCAGATGTGGCTCAAATTCAAAGAAGTGGTATCGACAGCAATTGAAAGTTTTATACCTAATAAATTAATAAAAGAAGGAGGCGATCCCCCTTGGTACACAAAACAGGTTAGGACACTGTTGCAAAAGCAAAGGAAAAGGCATACTAAATTTAAACGAACACGAAATCCCCAGGATTTGCGATTGTACTCAGAAGCTCGAAATTTAGCGAGGATTTCAATGCGAGATGCCTACAACATTTATCACAACGAAACTCTTTCTCGTAATTTGACTGAAAACCCAAAGAGATTTTGGTCATATGTTAAATATACTCGGGGAAAGTCACAAACAATACCTTCACTACGTGATAGTAATGGCGATCCTGCCGATGACAGCGCTACTAAAGCAGAGTTACTAAACTTAGCTTTTAGAAACTCATTCACTAAAGAAGACGAAACCAATATTCCAGGGACTGATGACCCCGTAGTTAAGTCCCATAAGCTTAACAAACATTTGAACATTTGAACAACCAATATTCCAGATTTCGAATTACGAACAGATGCCGTAATGAGTAACATAGAAGTAGATATCATCGGAGTAGTGCAGCAACTAAAATCACTTAATAAGAACAAGTCTTCTGGTCCGGATTGTATACCCATTAGATTTCTATCTGATTATGCTGAAGCGATAGCTCCTTACTTAACAGTCATATACAACCGCTCTCTCATAGAAGGATCTGTACCAAAAGATTGGAAAGTTGCACAGGTCACACCTATATTCAAGAAAGGCAGTAGGAGTAACCCACTAAACTACAGGCCTATTTCATTGACGTCAATTTGCAGCAGGGTTTTGGAACATATCCTGTATTCAAATATTATGAATTATCTCGAACAGAACGATCTATTGACCCAAGGTCAACACGGATTTAGAAAATATCGTTCATGCGAAACACAACTAGCTCTATATTCACACGAAGTGATGGGTGCTATCGACAAAGGTTCGCAAATCGATTCCGTATTTCTTGATTTCCAGAAAGCTTTTGACACCGTACCTCACAAACGGCTTTTAATTAAATTGCGTGGTTATGGTATATCGCCCCAAATTTGCAATTGGATAGGGGATTTCTTGTCAGAGAGGACACAGTTCGTAGTAATCGATGGTAAGGCATCGACTAAAACAGAGGTGATATCGGGCGTTCCACAAGGTAGTGTTGTTGGTCCTCTGCTATTCCTTATTTACATAAACGATTTAGGGGAAAATCTAAGTAGCTCTCTTAGGTTGTTTGCAGATGACGCCGTCATTTACCGTCTAGTAAAATCATCTGAAGATCAAAACCAACTGCAGAACGATCTGAATAAGATATCAGTATGGTGTGAAAATTGGCAATTGACTCTAAATAATGAGAAGTGTGAAGTCGTCCACATGAGTACGAAAAGAAATCCGTTAAACTTTGTTTACAACATAAATAAATCAAATGTGAACGCCGTAAACTCCACAAAATACCTAGGAATCACTATTACTTCAGACTTAAACTGGAAAGAACACGTAGATAATATCGTGGGAAAGGCGAACCAGAGACTTCGTTTTATTGGCAGAATCCTTAAAAGATGCAACAGAACTACTAAAGAAACTGCATACACTGCGCTTGTCCGTCCATTTTTGGAGTATTGCAGCCCAGTGTGGGATCCTTATCAGGTGGGTTTCACGGAGGACATCGAAAGAGTCCAAAGAAGGGCAGCTCGTTTCGTATTGTCACGATACAGGGGAGACAGCGTTACGGAAATGATACAGGATCTGGGATGGGAATCATTACAACAACGGCGCTTATCGCTGAGGCGTGGGTTACTTGCGAAACTCCAATCGCCAACATTCTCCTCCGAATGCGAAAATATATTGTTGACTCCCACTTACATAGGTAGAAATGATCATCAGAATAAAATAAGAGAAATCAGAGCTCGAACAGAGAGATTCAGGTGTTCTTTCTTCTCGCGCGCTATTCGAGAATGGAATGGGAGATAAATAGTATAATTGTGGTTCGATGAACCCTCTGCCAGGCACTTAAATGTGATTTGCAGAGTATCCCATGTAGATGTAGATGTACAGATCAATAAAATTTAAAGTTCATTTGTAATGGCTGAACCCAGAAAAAGAGTCGAAAAACTGGGAAGCTAATTTGTTGTGTATCCAAGAGATATAATCTGAAAAATGGAAAACTCGCACATTTTCCTCCAAATATCAAATCAAATGTTTGTAAATCAATGGGACTCAACTGCATGGGATTAGTCCCTAGTTTACAAACTACTTAAACTAAAGTAAACTAACCTAAGGATAACTCATTCACCTATGCCCGAGGAAGGAATCTAACCCCAGACGGCGAAAGGCCAGGCGCACCGCAGCACGGCGCCTCAGTGCGCACGGCTAATCCGCCGCAGCCTTCCAATGGGATGGGATGGGAATCATTACAACAACGGCGCTTATCGCTGAGGCGTGGGTTACTTGCGAAACTCCAATCGCCAACATTCTCCTCCGAATGCGAAAATATATTGTTGACTCCCACTTACATAGGTAGAAATGATCATCAGAATAAAATAAGAGAAATCAGAGCTCGAACAGAGAGATTCAGGTGTTCTTTCTTCTCGCGCGCTATTCGAGAATGGAATGGGAGATAAATAGTATAATTGTGGTTCGATGAACCCTCTGCCAGGCACTTAAATGTGATTTGCAGAGTATCCCATGTAGATGTAGATGTACAGATCAATAAAATTTAAAGTTCATTTGTAATGGCTGAACCCAGAAAAAGAGTCGAAAAACTGGGAAGCTAATTTGTTGTGTATCCAAGAGATATAATCTGAAAAATGGAAAACTCGCACATTTTCCTCCAAATATCAAATCAAATGTTTGTAAATCAATGGGACTCAACTGCATGGGATTAGTCCCTAGTTTACAAACTACTTAAACTAAAGTAAACTAACCTAAGGATAACTCATTCACCTATGCCCGAGGAAGGAATCTAACCCCAGACGGCGAAAGGCCAGGCGCACCGCAGCACGGCGCCTCAGTGCGCACGGCTAATCCGCCGCAGCCTTCCAATGGGATGGGATGGGAATCATTACAACAACGGCGCTTATCGCTGAGGCGTGGGTTACTTGCGAAACTCCAATCGCCAACATTCTCCTCCGAATGCGAAAATATATTGTTGACTCCCACTTACATAGGTAGAAATGATCATCAGAATAAAATAAGAGAAATCAGAGCTCGAACAGAGAGATTCAGGTGTTCTTTCTTCTCGCGCGCTATTCGAGAATGGAATGGGAGATAAATAGTATAATTGTGGTTCGATGAACCCTCTGCCAGGCACTTAAATGTGATTTGCAGAGTATCCCATGTAGATGTAGATGTACAGATCAATAAAATTTAAAGTTCATTTGTAATGGCTGAACCCAGAAAAAGAGTCGAAAAACTGGGAAGCTAATTTGTTGTGTATCCAAGAGATATAATCTGAAAAATGGAAAACTCGCACATTTTCCTCCAAATATCAAATCAAATGTTTGTAAATCAATGGGACTCAACTGCATGGGATTAGTCCCTAGTTTACAAACTACTTAAACTAAAGTAAACTAACCTAAGGATAACTCATTCACCTATGCCCGAGGAAGGAATCTAACCCCAGACGGCGAAAGGCCAGGCGCACCGCAGCACGGCGCCTCAGTGCGCACGGCTAATCCGCCGCAGCCTTCCAAATATCAGGTACCTTTTTGTATCAGGAAATGTGAATAAACAAACGTGTAGCGGTCAACAAGCTCTCGGAAATATGTAGTGAGCATTAGGCTTCTATTAAATTTCGATTCCACAATATTGATTGGATTCTCACGAATATACGGGGCGCAAACGTGTAAGTAACAAAAATTATACAAATGCTACCTCTTTCCCTATGTCCTCGACAAAAACGTCTCATGAAATATTGTTGTATTATGTTCTTTAATTTTATATTCCTGAAAATCAATATTTGTAGGACTGGTAGTAGACGTATTTCTGTCTACATTGTCAACTGATGATACATTTGAGAGCCCTGCAACCGCATGGCCTATGCGTGCTGCCAGCACGCACTTTGCCTGTGCTATGAAATGTGAACACTGGCGATGCGGCAGGGCCATAAGGTGCTACTGAAACATGAAGTATAAACAATCATTGGGTTATCAGATGTTCAAATGTTTGTATATCTACGGGATTTAACTACTCAGGTTATCAGTCCCCAGGCTTGCGAACTACTTACGGTTGCTTATACCAACCTAAGGATAAAATACACACACCCATGCCCGAGGGAGGACTCGAAACTCCATCGGGGAGCGACCGTGCGCTCCGCAGTAAGACGCTTTAGAGCGCTCGGCCATTCCAGCGCGGCATCGGGTTATCAAGAACGAGTAATTTATTTTCTGCAAACAATTAATTAAGTACAAACGAACGTTTTCTCTTTTACAATAATACCATAACGAAGGTCGTGCTAATAAAGAAAAGCTAACATCGAAGAAAACATGTTTCCCTTACTACAAAATCAACCAATTAACAAGTAATTCGTTGAGCATTATTCACAATCAAATATTTCCCCTTTTTGCAACACAACCATGCCGAAAATTCCGATTATTTTCCTTTTGTACAAATGAACCTTAACGAAAATAAAACGCAAGTTACTTTTTTCCCTCTTACTCCAATACTACAATAAGTTTTCAAAATGACCATCATTCGATTCTACGCATGTTTAATTACGGCACGCCCGGATTCGTCGCAAACGTTCACACACATGCTCAATTGCCTTTATGATCCTGGCAGTATATGATATACTCTCTGTAAGTTTCTCCAAATTTTTACGTGCTAAGCATAAACAAGTTCCTTCATATGCCCCCAAAAGTAAAAATCCAGTGTATTTAAATCAGGACCGCGTACTAGTCATCGACGTGGACCAAAACGGCCTATCCATCTGCCTGGATATCGTCTATTCAAAAATCTTCGTAGTCTATGTCCAACTTGGGGCGGAGCACTATTGTGGAGGAATCACATGATATGACGCATCCCTAATGGAGTATTTTCTAATAATGTTGATAGGTATTTTTACTCTAGAAAGTTCGGTAATTGTTACCAGCCAGTCGTGCAGATAAAACACAAGGCTCAGTTATAAAATCATCGATTACACCACCAACAAATTTTAGAAAAGCAATGCTGAAAATGTGTACCAATACTCCGCGTGTTATGGAACTTAATTATTCCGTCGCGAGTGAAAGACTCTTCACCTGAGACGAGAATTTTATTTTCAAATTAATGCAGAGCACTTTGCAACAAAAAACACTCCGAGAATTCTCGTAGTGGAGGAGAAGCTCGCTCTTCCCAAGCTTTTACGGGTTGAGTGTATTAAGGTCGCAGACGCCCCCTTACAAAGTAAGATGAACGACAGTGTGCGATACACCCACTTGGCGGGCGATGTTTCTAGTACTCCCAGTAGGATCTACGTGCGTGCAGTCCAGAGTTTGTTCAAATGTTCAAATGTTTGTATAGCTTATGGGACTTAACTACACGGTCATCAGTCCCTAAACTTACAAACTATCTACGAAATAGCTAATACTAAGGACGGCACAAATATCCATGCCCGAGGGGGGATTCGAACCCCCGACCGTAGTGGCCGTGCAGACCGTGACTGGAGCGCCTCAGTCCCCTCGGCCACCGCGGCCGGCCCAGAATTTGTTCCACAGCTTTCGGGACACGATTGTCGCGTTGTGGGCCTCTGCCTTCTGCCGGGGCAGTAAATAGCCAGTATCTCTCAATCCACGTGTCAGATTTATTTAACAGAAAAGGAAAGCATGTCAGAACAGAAAACAAGTATCGCTTACAACAGTAAATTTAAAAAAGTAAAAATAGCTACAGTAGTTTATTAATAATGAATTGCAAAATCATCGCGTAAAAGTATAAAATTACGATTGCACGAACCTATAGAGAACAGCAACAAATGACAATCGTGCAGAAAGTCCTCTTTCTGGGAAGCGTTCTCAACGATCGTGGTGATGTTGTAGCCTGCGGGTCGACGATCATGGTGATAATGACGACGACACAACACCCAGTACGCGTCCGAAGAAAATCTTAGACTTGACCGAGAATTGAACATGGGTCCCCTGCGTGGGTATCACGCTGTCCAATTTTTCCCTTCTTCGTTGCTTCGGATAGGTTGGTTATTTACGGACGTTGATCGGTTTTGTTCTGGATTATTCGTTTGGTTCTTGGCTCAGTTTTTTTATTACAGCAGGCGGCAGGCCCTCTGAACGAGTAGTTGAGCTACAACGCACTGCAATACGGAGCGGACTGCCTTTTCGATAAATTCGTACAGCTGCCATCGCAACACCTCGCTATAAATTAAATGAATGTCGCTTAGTTCAGCAATAGTAAATCTTTCATCCCAGCACTTAACAGAGTTGTAATAACGTCTGCACAGGTTACTCGACGACTGTCGTCGATCGGCGTGTTACAATGACTCGTAAGGGAGGCCCCGACGTTTGGAACGCGGATTTACTGCAAACTTCGTACACTCGTAGTACCCCATGAGGACAACAAAATGTGTAAGCAGTAGTGCGTACTTCTCAAGCGTTATTGAGAAAATCGCAAGATACTTCCGGTCGGTCGTCAAATAACTACCATATGTACCTGTGCGTGGGCGCTCTTGTCACGAAGCGGCGGTAGCGGAGTGGTTAGCGCCCAAGCTCCGTACTCGTTGGTCGATGGATCGAGTCCCGTTCGTCATCTGTTTTTTTTTTTTTTTTTTTTTTTTTTTTTTTTTTTTTTTTTTTTTTTTTCAGCAGAGTCCTATTCATTTCTATTTATATTACAATTGGTATAAGGGGAAAAATTCGTGTAATCAGATGGAAATTTATTAAATTTACGATGTTATTTGGCAGTCTACAAAAAATGTTCAAATGTTTGTAAAGCTTATGGGAGTTAACTACGGGGTCATCAGTCCCTAAACTTACAAACTACTTACGAACTAGGACGGCACAAATATCCATGCCCGAGGGGGGATTCGAACCCCCGACCGTAGTGGCCGTGCAGACCGTGGCTGAAGCGCCTCAGTCTCCTCGGCCACCGCGGACGGCGGCAATCTACAGCTTATTACATAAATGTTCAAATTTCTGTAAATCTATCTGACCAAACTGCGTGGTCATCAGTCCGTAGCTTACAAACTACTTAAACCTAGGTAAACTAACCTACGGACAAACACACACACACCCATGCCCCAGGGAGGACTCGAACCTCCACGGCGAGCAACCGCGCGCTCCGCAGCGAGGCGCCTTAGACCGCTCGGCTACTCTACCGCGGAAATCGTAGATTCCATTGCTTTGTGGCATCCGAGTTCCTGCAGTCCTCGGCTTGCCCAGCAGTTTACAGGAATTAAGGTGCCTTGCATGTGGAGATGTGGTGCAACTGCCTCCAGTGACCTACCAAGGCCTCACTGCTTCCAAGCCAACATGCAGCGCCGCTTTTCTCCGTGACAAAGATGGACATAGCGGATTGTAGGTGGTGATAATATTCTGAAAGATCAGTGCAAGTTTTTTTTGCATCGGCTCTAGATACTCGTAAAAGCTGTGATGGAATGGCCGTCCTCTTTAAGGCGCCTTGCTGCGGAGCGTGCTGTTGCTCCATGTTGGAGGTTCGAGTCTTCCCTCAGATATGGCTGTGCGTGCTGTCCTTGGGTTAGTTTAAGTAGTTTTTAAGCATAAAGACTGATAATCTCAGAAGTAAATTCCCATAAATTTAAAAACATTTCGGCTATTCCACCGCGGCCCTATTATATATATACAGGGTGTATCAAAAAAGATGGCGGAAACTTACACGGTTGAAAGTACACAATAATAGAAGCAAAAATGTCCCAGTAAACATGGGTCGGAAAACGAGCCGTTTTCCAAGATACGCATGTATGGTTCCAGGCCGCCACTGGCGTCATTGTTAACATCGTCCTAGTTACTATACATTAATTTGAAATGTAGACTTTACTATTAGGTTTTACATCTCATTTAGTTCACATTTCACGTATGGGTTACCTGTTAAACGAGGTGTTCAAAGTGTCTTCCTTGCATCTCTGCAGAGAATTTCAAATTCTTTCGAAAACCCTTGGATCATTTAGGCATTCTTGACAATCGTGTACCAGTCTCCACTCCAGTTTTTCAACAGTGTCAACGGGTGTACTGTGCACTTCTCTTTTGAGGTGACCCCAGATAAGATGATCTTGGAGGCCAACGTACAGGTCCGCCTCGATGTATTCATCTTTCGGCGTATTAGATGCCATCTCACAGCAGCAGAAAAATGTGCCGCAGCTCCATCTAACTAACTAGCACCATGTTTACGATATAGTCAGTGAAATGTGAGCTAAATGAGATGTAAGACCTAATAGTAAAGTCTAAATTTCAAATTAATGTGTACTGACTAGGACGATGTTTACAATGACGTCAGTGGCTGCCTGGAACCATGCATTCGTAATTAACTTGCAAACAGCTCGTTTGCGGACGCATGTTTACTGGGACATTTTTACTTCTATAGGGCCTATCCTGTACTTTCACCGGGTAAGTTTGGGGCATCCTCTTTAATACACTATACAGGGTGTCCCACTCAACTGCATCAACCCAGATATCTCTGGAACTACAAGATATATTGAAAAACGACTTTTACGGTCATGAGCGTACAGCAGGGGCTTATGAAAGTAGGTACTATGAGATAGTCTAAAACATAAAGAAATATTATTTTCAACACAAACTTACGTTTTTTTTAAATGGATACCCTATATTATTTCTTAAGAAATCAATAGAATGAAAAATCACAAAAAGAATGGCGTTGGTTGCATCGCAATCCATCAATTACATCCGGAGAAACTGCGAAGCGAAGTTGACGTGTGAAACACATGAAGCGCATAGCTAACGCATCCCGAGACTCAAACGAGACTCACGGTTGAGTCTCGGACACGCGCTAGCACCGCGCCTCATGTGTTTCACACGTCAACTTAGCTTCGCAGTTTCTCCGGATGTAATTGATGGATTGCAATGCAACCAACGCCATTCTTTTTGTGATTTTTCATTCTACTGATAGCTTAAGAAATAATATAGGGTATCCATTTAAAATAAAACATAAGTTTGAGTTAAAAATAATATTTATTTACGTTTTAGAGTGTCTCATAATACCTACTTTCATAAGCCCCTACAGTACGTTCATGACCGTGAAGGTCGTTTTTAATATCTCTTGTAGTTTCAGAGATATCTGGGATGAAACAGTTGAGTGGGACCCCCTGTATATACAGTTAACGGATTTTTGAATGCAAAAATGAGGACATTTTCTATATTTTAGGATTAAAAATGAGAACACTTTCCATATTTTAAATTATTTACAAAAGAAAGAAAAACAAATAATATTGCGGAAATCAGCCCTACTTACATTACGTCTTGATCTGTGTCCTCTATACATACATCTTGAAAATCAAGCTTTTTAAAACAATACAATTCGGTAAACTGTTCTATCCAGATAGCGAGATACTCAGGATCAAACATTGATTGTGAGGAACGTAAATACTTTCCGTTTTACTTGTCAGATTGCAGGTTTCGAAACATAAACAGATCGATTATAAGGTAAAAGTCGACCACTGTACGAACCAAGAGCATTGTTTTATCACTAAAATTAGCAAATAAGGTCCGTGAGAACTACCGGTTACTCCCTGCTATAAAGCTGCGGCGGATTAGCCGCGCGTAATGGAGCGCCGTGTTGCGGTGCGCGTGGCAGTCCGCCGTCGGGGGTTCGAATCCTCCCTCGGGCATGGATGTTTGTGTCGTCTTTAGTATAAGGTAGTTCATATGTAGTTTGTAAGTTTAAGAACTGATAACCTCGCAGTTAGGTGCCTTAAGCCTTACAAACATTTGAACATTTCCCTGCTATAAAACCTTGTAACCTGTCCCAAACTGAGAACTGACTCGTTCCAAATTACTTCAGTAACAGGAAGTTAATACTACAGTGGTCAGTATACATAGAAACTCACACGTTATTACACACAGACATTAATAAGCAAGCCACCACAGTTAAAGTTATCTTAGAAAGGTGGCGCAACGGAATTTAGACATAAAAATGGCATCTGAGCTAGTTCTCAGCACTTGTGAAGAACAATATTAAGTAAAAGAGGGAAGGTGCTCTAAAACTACAATTTATAGGCAACTTACTGATTATTCTGAACTTAAACTTGTTTATTCAGATAGAAAACAAGCAAAATGGGGAACCAATTTCGTTAATACAATAAAAATACATCTCTTACATGGATGGATCAAAACACTTTGAAGCTGGCTCTGGTCTGTTGTGCCTTTTTTGAGATGGTGTGTATAGCCAAGCTAAATTACATTGAACTGGACCGCGAGCGAACACGCTAACGGCGGCACACAGCTACATTACATGAATGCACTCCACTGAACCACCAACCGGACTGATGACCACGCAGTTTGGTCCGATAGATTTACAAACAAACATTTGAAGAACCAACGTTACCTCGCCTGACGCCCAGTATAGAATGAAGATCCAGCGGTCATGAGGCGGGAAACTGCTACCGGACGCGGGAAGCCATCGGAAGCCGGAAAATCCAAGAAAACAGCGATGGTGGGGACGGACAGAGAGATTCACGCCGGAGGGAAGGATCGCTAACAAGCACGCAACCAAAGGGTGTAGAAACCTCTTTGGTAACCTCAGCAGCTATCGACTCTGAACCAGAGAGAACGATGCAAAGCGAGCTTTCACTCCCAACATTCAAACAACCATAGATTCTCGCACACACTTAAAGGTAAAACAACTGCACATTTTCACAGGGACAGTGGCGTAGCGGAGAAGCCGTATTTATGCCACATTAATTAATATAAAATTAAATTATTAACATAACAAAATAAGAAAAACCTAGCAATATTAACTAATATTTTAACACATGAAATAAAAATGCTATTCCTCAAGCCTTGAAAAGAGTGGGGTTCAAGTTTTAACAAAATCATAATCTAACGACATTATATAAATTATAACTTTATAGAAATATACAAAAAAATATATGGAAGACGACAGACGGCGGCCTTTCAAAGGAAAGAACAAATTATGATATTCAATAGCAGAAGTAAAAAGTTTATGCATTTTTGACGATATGAAACGAAAACAAAAAGCGAAGTATCATTTCCCAAAGCTGAAAAATGCGGACATTAGCGGAAATCGTAAATATATATGCTGAAGCCACATTAAACGTCGAAAATGCAGACATGTCCGCATAAATGCGGACGTCTGGTAACCCTGCGCGTGTGTGTGTGTTGTCTGTTCCTTCAGACATGGCCAGTAACTTTATGATTTGCGACATGTGCAGTAACTTTACGATTTGCGATTTCAGTGTGGCGTGACCGAGCAGCCCGTGGAGCCGCGGTGCTCACTGTGTCCTAGTAGCCGGCGCGGAAGTTGAGCGCGATCGGTCAGAGAGCTAGCCGCCCTCTGTAATAAAAACAGAAGCCGAGAACTTATCGATCAAGCTAGAACAAACGCGATCGCAAACTGGAGGTCTGCATATTGGCGATTATGGTCGCTGGCTCTCGGTCGAGTGCGCCGCGCTGGGCTTGGCTTGTTGGAGTGTGGATGCTCGCAGCGAGGCGGGCAGCGCAGACACCGCCCACACAGCAGCCGCGTGGCCGAGGGCTGATGCTCACTGTGTTCCCGCCACCTCATGGAACGATGCTCGCATCGGTGTAGCGGCGCCATACACCAATATTCATTCATGCATGCTACACGAACACAAACATTGAACCAGTTGAAAGTTTCAGAGACCACATTAGTTTTAATAATCTTCTGGGCCCGCTGCGTCATACAGGGTGTTACAAAAAGGTACGACCAAACTTTCAGGAAACATTCCTCACACACAAAGAAAGAAAATATGTGGACATGTGTCCGGAAACGATTAATTTCCATGTTAGAGCTCATTTTAGTATATCTCTTTAAATGTAAATTGAATTAATTCGGCAGACAATTGTCAAAATACCCAATTGTTTCGTTAGTATGTACTGTACTTCCTCGATTCACCGCCAGTTGGCCCAATTGAAGGAAGGTAATGTTGACTTCAGTGCTTGTATTGACATGCGACTCATTGCTCTACAGTACTAGCATCAAGCACATCAATACATAGCATCAAATGGGTTAGTGTTCAACACGAACGTGGTTTTGCAGTCAGTGCAATGTATACAAATGCGGAGTTGGCAGATGCCCATTTGATGTATCGATTGCTTCGAACGTCTTCCTGTCGGGACACCTTCGTTCTGGAAATCTGTCTCGATACAAACGTACCGTGCCACGGCTATTGCCCCGTGCTAATCCATACATCAAATGGGTATCTGCCAACTCCGCATTAGTAAACATTGCACTGACATCAAAACCACGTTCGTGATGAACACTAACCAGTTGATGCTACGTACTGATGTGATTGATGCTAGTACTGTAGAGCAATGAGTCGCATGTCAACACAAGCACTGAAGTCAACATTACCTTCCTTCAATTGGGCCAACTGGCGGAGAATCGAGGAAGTACAGTACATACTAACGAAACAATTGGGTATTTTGACAATTGTCTGCACGAATTATTTCAATTTACATTTAAAGAGAAATACTAAAATGAGCTCTAACATGGAAATTAAGCGTTTCCGGAGACATGTCCACATAAAATTATTTTCTTTTTTTGTGTGTAACGAATGTTTCCTGAAACTTTAGCGGTACCTTTTTGTAATACCCTGTATATGTCATTTAGCGACATTGTAAATTATTGATACCTGTTTTTTTGTTTTTGTTTTTTAAATAATTCTTATGCTGTCGATGTTTGAAAAATAGCTGTCAAACGTCGACAACATAAGAATTATTTAAAAAAAATTATATATACAGCTATATAAGAGGTATAACAACAACAGTTCTTTTACATATGCAAATAAGAACCTATATATATAAGAGAAGCAGCGATCTTACAACGTACACCTGACGATGGCATTCACACCGAAACAGGCCTGTCGTATTAAATAATTTAATAAAAAGCAGCGTCTTTAGTATCAATAATTTACATTAGTTTTTAATTAAAACCTCCACGCTAGTTTTCTGTTTCACGGGAGTTCAGGCCAAATAAATTTAGTTTCAAACATCAGCACACTTCTGCAGGTATGCATTCACATGTGTTCATGCAAAATAAACTGCAGAATGAAAGAAATAAATGGAACGAAAGAAATATAATAAGGGCGAATCGACCTGACAGAAATAAAGTAATGAAATGTTTAAATGTTTGTAAAGTTATGGGATCTAACTGCATTGGTCATCAGTCCCTGACCTTACAAACTACTTAAACTTACTTATCCTAAGAACTAATCCGCCGCGGCCAATGAAGAAAATAGTCACTGAAGTACACTAAATATTTCGCAAAAATGTTCAAATGTTTGTAAAGCTTATGGGACTCAACTGTGGGTCATCAGTCCCTAAACTTACAAACTACTTATAAGCTAACTTATACTAAAGACGACACAAACTTCCATGCCCGAGGGAGGATTCGAACCTCCGACGCGGGAGGCCGCACGATCCGCAACGTGGCGCTCAAGGCCGTTCGACTAAATATTTTACATGTAATGATGGACGTTACGGAAGTTTAGGAAGCCAGAAAATTCGGCACAGAAAACTGTGAGTTGTTGGGCGGATCTCTTTACGAAACGTAATAAAAATGGCAAAGAATTGATTTTTATAACATGTAAGGTAGTGCTACAGTAAGAGTATGATTGTCCAGTGCAATCGGACGTCGACGATGGAAAAATTCCTATGTAACTAGAGTTTTCTGAATTTTAACGGTTAAAATCACACGGGGTTCCGATACCACGCCCTGTACTAGTATTATTCGTTCGTTTCCTTCAGTGTTTGACACTATAAGATATACTTTCCTCAATTCCATTGACTTCCGATCGCGGCATTGACACCATTTTATAACGCGTATTTACTTACGAAAAAAACTACAGATTTAGAGTGAGAGCCATTTAGAAATCTCTTTTTGTAATTTTAGCAACATTTCACTTGTATTAATATATAAACTAAATGGTAGCGATCAATAAGCTACGACTTTTCCTCTTGATTTAATTCAATGCCCACTGGCAGTTAATGTAAATTTCCTTGTATCTAGATTGATAACTGCTACAGGCTCAAAAATGGTGTCTGTTCTTTCGGACATGCCGGAAAGAACAGATGCCACGTATGTAAATAGTAAAGAAAGCAATCAACATTATGCACAGAACTGTCCGTGCCTCAATAGAAATCTACAAGTTATGACTGCATGTAATGAGAAGCTATCATTTTCTCGTCCGTAATGGGCTACACAGCATGAATGAACGTGGAAAGGGCGAATCCCGAGAAGTGCACAGCGACGCAAGAGACAGAACCCTGAACACCACATCACCACACTCGACACAGGCTCCAGTGACACCTTGCAAACGGGGACGAACTTTTCTCTTACTATTTCCAGATGCAACAATCAAAACTGTTAACACGGCAGAGAGAGAGAAGGGTCCTGTTCCGATGCCATTCCAGAGCATAGTTAGAATCAAATCTAAATGTCCTAATATTCTTTATATAATGGTAGTAGCCGGCCGCGGTGGCCGAGGGGACTGCGGCGCTTCAGTCACGGTCTGCACGGCCACTACGGACGGAGGTTCGAATCCCCCCTCGGGCATGGATATTTGTGCCGTCCTTAGTCTTAGTTCATAAGTAGTTTGTAAGTTTAGGGACTGATGACCCCGTAGTTAAGTCCCATAGACTATACAAACATTTGAACATTTTTAATGGTAGTATTTATTTCGTTGTTTCCACCGTTTAAGAGACTAATTTGAACTGGTTGTTGCCAATTAATATTGTCTGCCCAGTACTCATTCTTCTTATTGAAACCAAAACTCTCAAATCGCTCCTCTAATCAACGATGGTGAACTGACGCATACCTCCTTTTTGTTAACTGTTATTTAATTGTTATATTGTTATTATTATTTAAATTATAATACTGAAACATAACTTTGTAATCAATAAAAAATTAAAAAATGTTAAAAATTCGCGTATTGTATAAATTGAGAGAGTATGTCAAAAGGAAGCAATAAATAAATTCAAGGTGATGTCTTTACGTTATGAGCAATCACAAAACTTCATAACTCATAGTTGAGAAGGCATTTACTACAATCATGGAAAGTTTACAATTGCTCAACATACAATATACCAACTTTGGGCATCGAGAAAAGAAATAACATGAGTTTTGGCTTAAATAGTACTATAATTGCCTCATATTAAACACAGACAATTCAATCGATTATGAAACAACTACTATTTCCTTAGCTCTCAGTTGAGGTGGAATGAAGATATAAAGACAAAAACACAGAAAATGATATCAAAGTGTTACACCTGTTGAATCCTTGCTCATACTATTTTGGGGACCAAATGAATAAAATATGGAAAACATTTTCAAAGTAATAATAATTAAAAACAAGGATATCGTTCGTTGTAAGAACCTGTTTAATTCATTTGAGGTTGTAAATGCTCTGACGAGGGACTCATTTGACCTCGAACACTCGGATGCGGACGCAACCATGCTTGGAATAACAGGCAATCATAAACAAGGCAGTGGTGTGCGTCATTTCCATGCAAAACGTTGTATTGTACCGCAATTAACATTTTAACAGGGAGAAACAAAGTAACAAAACATCAATATTATAGGAAGTAAATTATATGTAATTTTATGGCGTCAGTATATCATTGCATATTCAGTCAGCATCACCAAAATCATTTTGCTTAAAATACTTATAATAGCGCAAACCACACATATGCAGCAGTACCACACACCTGAAAGTGCTTATATTAGTCGTCAAAGTGCAGATGCGGAATTTCGATAAATTGGCAAAACAAAGTGGGGGAGAACAATGTCCACACATCACTAAAGTCACCGTATCACATTCCAAATCGCTTTCGCATTCACACAATCCAGTATCAAAAGTCACACTAATTACATTTTCAAATGATGCTGTTGGTGTGTCAATGTCATACCCTGGCTTGCGCCAAGGTATTGCAACATAGGCTTATACGCAGGTGCAGCAAATTGATTGTAAATCACGGCGTGGAGTGTCACGACGAAATAACGGTCATGTTCCTTTACTATTGGTTTGGCGCCTTGTAGTCTTACAAAACAGTAATCCTTCTGATATGGAGTTTATTTATATTGCCGAAAGCAGTAAACATCAAGGGATTGGTAATATTTTGTTGTTGTCGGTGGCTAGATCTTCGGTGTAACAGCTTTGTTTGGAAAACTTGCATCTAGAAGGGTACGAGCTGTATGACTGCTCATAAATCTCAAAACAATGGGCACTTTTCAGTTTGGCGCTAACAGACAAATGCTGTGTTTTGCACAGAAATGACGCACACCACTGTTTTGTTTTTGATTGCTTATTATTCTAGGCACGTTCGAGGTCAAAGTTATCCTTAGTGAGATAAAGAGGATTGCACGAGATAGAACTGCACGAAGAACTGCATGAAACCAATCTTCGTACTGAAGACTGCAACAATAACATCTGTGGCTCAGATAAGTTGTGCTTCTCTAATGGCAGCACTCCCAGGACGGAAGCTGTAATAAGGTAGAGCGACCGGAAGTTGCCGCAGGATAACGATGGCTGCAGTTGCCCCAGTTTTCTTGTCTAATCAACTCTTGCAGAAGCCCTGTCGGAGCTGTAAAATGTCTAACTTTACCTTTCAGGGTCAGTTATCAGCTATTGAACGAGTACTCTTTCGTCCAAATACTTTTATGAAGTGGTCCTTCTCCTTCTACGGCGTCGCTCTGCTGATCAGCGGAGGAACAGTTCTGCCCACCTCCCCACCCCCTCCCAGTGAGGCCTTGGTGCAACGTTCCACTCCCCTTTGAAAAATCTGAGTTCCAGATTGTTACCTCGTTACGTTGTTGACTAAGATAACGTTAACATGTTACAATCTGTTACAAATTTTGAAATTAAAATATATTTTGTATTATCATCTTGTGATGGTGGAGCTCTTGTCTCTTCCGTGCTTGCAGTATTAAATTTGTGGTTGATTCCGCCTTATGCAAGACACTTTTTGTTTTATTTAAATACCCAAGCTAGTTTCGGCACTTATTGTGCCATCTTCCGTGGGTTTCTGTTGTTTATTTTCTATAATAACATGTTATATATTTTGGTTACACAATCGTTTGCACAAGTTGTTTGGTTCGACAATTTTGTTAGATGTTTTAGGCCTAATTTATTCGAGGTACTTACATTGTGTCATTCGCATGTGCATTAATTGTGGAATGACGAATTTTGACAACCTGTCATCTGTATTATCATTGTATTATCCGTGCACAATTTATCATAGATCACACGGTGAATTGTCTGTTTGTCAAACCAAATCCTGCTTCCTAAGATATAACTCGGCTGGTTTGGAGCTGATACACGGGGAGGTGAAGAGGTCGAGCTGTCGTGCAGGTTGGAGAAAGTAATTCAGTTGATATCAGACGTTATTTAGATTGCTGTATAAATTTAAGTATTGAATTGTATCCACCCTTTACCAATGTATGTGTCTTCAGGTCTCTGATTTATGCTCAGAACCACAACCATTCCGAAGGGACACTAACAAGGGAACATCATCAACTCGACCTCATATTTTCTTGAGAAAAAAATACATGAGCTTGATATCAACTCCAGAAATCGATGTCACGTGGCCGGCCGCGGTGGCCGAGGGCACTGAGGCGCTCCAGTCTCGGTCTGCACGGCCACTACGGTCGGGGGTTCGAATCCCCCCTCGGGCATGGATATTTGTGCCGTCCTTAGTATAAGGTAGTTGATAAGTAGTTTGTAAGTTTAGGGACTGATGACCCCGCAGTTAAGTCCCATAAGCTTAACAAACATTTGATTTTGATGTCAATTGAAAATTTTGGCCATTACGACCTCCTCAAAGTACAGCTTTCAAACATTCGCGCGATCGGGCTGTCCCTCACTCGACCCGATTAATGCCCGAACGCGAAGTGCTGTGCAATGAAGGGACAACAGCGAGTCCACCAAAATGCGAAATTTGAAGAGCTATGGAAGTGGAGGAGGAAATAGTATTACGAAATGAAACGTATGCACTGTAACTCTTTCAGGTTTACTCCACTTCTATAGTGTCAGCTTTACATATAAGAAAATTATTTGCATAAAACGTATTGAAAATTAAATTACGTTACACTGCTTGTTGAAAAACCGTTTCATTTTTTTCCACTTCAGTTGTGACGTGCTGTATAAAACGAAAATGGCTCGTTGCATATATTCTTCTGTTACGGAGACGGACAGAGTGGTATTCGACGACTTAAAATCATCAAAGCAGCTTTCACCATCACTGGCGACCTCAATTCCACGCCCAAGCTCCGTTTAGGCAATGAAAGTGATCGACGAATCTGACGCTGTTGAAATGGCAGCGTCGTTATCGTGGACGTCTTCCTCTTGTAAATCTGCACCGAAAGTCAACCCGCTATTTTCTTCTTCATCCAGCTCGTCTTCATCAGTGCAACTGTCTATGATATTTGCAACGCAGTTGAAAGATATAAGGAAAATGATAAAGAAAGCGCCACGTATTTTCTTTTGCCGTGTATAGTACGTCTAACAACTGCAAATGATTATGCTTACCGGTGACGTTTTTATAGAGCTCTAATTCTGTGACATTTAATCGTTGCAGATTAATCATTCCATACCGCTCCTGGAGATGTCTCACAACAACTTGTGGGTTGAGTTTACATCGGGAAGACAAACCTCTTACTGGGCTCTGCTCACAGTGCTAGACGTTCGGGCATTAAGCGGCCGCAGTGAAGAGGGCCGAGTGAGGAACAACCCGAGCGCGCGAAGGTTTAAAAACTGTACTTTGAGGAGGCTGTAACTGCGTAGTATCTGAATAATGGCCAAAACTTTCATTTGATGTCGATTTCTGGGGTCGTTATCTAGATCATGTATTTTTTTTTTCTCAAGAGAATATGAGGTCGAGTTGATGATGTTCCCTTGTAAGTGTGCCTCATATGCTTTCGTGACAGTCCGACCATCCTGGATGGGTGATAGTAATTCTTTCCCTTTAGCATTGGCGGAGCGTTCCCCCTCTTCAAAGATGAACATTACTTTTTTTTTTTTTTTTTTTTTTTTTTTTTTTTTTTTTTTTTTGATGGATGCTTAGGGTTTAACGTCCCGTCGACAGCTTGGTCATTAGAGACGGAGCTAACGCTCGGAGTTTTGGGGTTAGGATGAGGAAGGAAATTGGCCGTGCCCTTTGAAAGTAACCATCCCGGCATATGCCTGGAGTGATTTAGGGAAATCACGGAAAACCTAAATCTGGATGGCCGGAGGTGGATTTGAACCACCATCCTCCCGAATGCGAGTCCAGTGCGTTACCACTGCGCCACCTCGCTCGGTTTTTTTTATTTAAGAACTCTTACGTGACCAAAGCTTCTCATTTTAGTAACATAGGATTACATCACGAGGCGCTATTCTCCGATGCTCGAGGCCGTTCCCCGTTGGGGGTTCGAATCCCTCCTCGGGCATGTATGTTTGTGCTGTCTTTAGTACAAGTTAGTTCGTAAGTAGTTTGTAAGTTTAGGGACTGATGACCCCGCAGGTAAGTCCCATAAGCAAACAAACATTTGAGCATTTGAACGACATCATGAAACACTTGTAAAGTGTACCAATGCTAACTACCGATAACTAAACTAAATTAAAAGTAAACTTAAGTCCGTGCGAACACGTGCCAGAAGGCACAGCGTTATCGACTGGCTGGCATGTCATCCAAGAGCAGAAGGCTGTGTGGAGCAGCATGTGGTCAGCCGTCGTCAGTTTTTGTGACCGGAGCCACTACTTCTCAGTTAAGTAGCCCCTCAATTGGCCCCATAAGTGATGAGTGCACACTGCCTGCCAACAGCGCATGGTCGTCCCAGGCGGTGACCTAACGAAGTGCTAGCTACGCCTGACGTGTTTAACTTCGGTGATCTGGCAGGACGTTGGCGGAAACTGAACTAGAATATGGAATTTCAATCGTTGGAATGAGGTAAAATAGTGGCAACCTCTGCTCTGTTGGTGTTACTATATGGAGCAGTGAAACTGTCAATTCTTCGTGCACCTTTGATATGCTATCTACGAACTGCCACGCTATTAGTAGTGTAGGACTCAGTTGTCCATGTACTCCGTGGTGTACTGCTTTCTGTAAGCCTATTACTTCTGCCCCGGCGTCGTCTATACACTCTGCTAGTGGTCGAAAAGGACTTGCTAAGCCGGCCGCGGTGGCCGAGGGGACTAAGGCGCTCCAGTCACGGTCTCCACGGCCACTACGGTCGGGGGTTCGAATCCCCCCTCGGGCATGGATATTTGTGCCGTACTAGTTCTTAAGTAGTTCATAAGTAGTTTGTAAGTTTAGGGACTGATGACCCCGTAGTTAAGTCCCATAGACTATACAAACATTTGAACATTTTTTTTTGGACTTGCTACTTCTAACACCCAATATAGCCAGCATCATATTTAAATCCTGATTCGCTGCGCCCATAGTTGTTTTGATATACCCTGTTCGTTCCGTTTTCAGTTCTTGTATAACTAAAGTATTACTTAATGTCCACTGTTCCAAGTTTGTCAGTGGTGAGTGTGCTACTCCAGCTGCTCTGTTATTATTTGCCATAACATCTTGCACTTTTCCCAGCGTGCTATTCAGTTCCTGAATATGTATCTGCCGTATCCGTATCTACCGTTCCAAACACTGTCGTTAAAGTGTTTCCATTTCTGTAGCCACCCCCTTTGCGTGTTGTGCTAGATCTCTCATGTGGCTCTGTCCTCACAGAGATGTACCTCCTGGTGCACTCTACGTATCTCTTCTAATATTCCATTTGTTCCAGCCGTGCATGTATCACGCAGTCTCCATACTTTCCATATATTCTAAGTCAGCTTTAGAGTGCAATGGTGACTGGTCAGTACGACGTCTTTCGTCTGGTATCGGTAGTCCTATGAGCAGCTGATTGTGTAGTACACCCACCACACTGAAGAATTACTGGACACATAGTGGCCATACTCGCAAACGACAGGACATACATTGCCCAACTATCACTTTACTATCTATCAATGACATTGCCGCAATATATTAATAAATTAAAACATAAATCTCGCTATATACATTCTAGGAACTTCAGCTCTCATTGGTATCACCTGAGTGCTAACGACACGTTGCGTTCAAATGTTCAAATGTTTGTAAATCTATCGGACCAAACTGTGTGGTCATCAGTCCGTAGCTTACAAACTACTTAAACCTAGGTAAACTAACCTAAGGACAACACACACACCCATGCCCCAGGGAGGACTGGAACCTCCACGGCGAGCAACCGCGCGCTCCCCAGCGAGACGCTTTAGACCGCTCGGCTACTCCACCGCGGCGACACGTTGCGTATATCCTCCGCTCGAGTATCTGCTTTCCTCGTTCCATTTTTGTCCTTTATTTTCTTCACAGATAGTGACAATGGTGCCTGTGCTAAGTGACCGTAGCACCATGCAACTGTTTGATGCGACCCACGTGGACACTGGTTGCTTTCATTCATATAGCTCTTAATAATGTGTAAGAAATTAGTTTTGCTCTTCAGTGTATTGGGGCAAGCTGACTTTACCTGTATTTCAGCAACTTGACAGTGTGCTATCTGATTTCCTTTTGCGGTTCGTGACCCTTGGAATTTGTCCTTTCCACTCACTTCATATATCTCTTAACGTTTTTGTAAACTTTCTTGCTGGCTCACCATTTCATCTAATTTTGAGTTTAACTTCGAAAGCTGACAGTGTCTTCCTGCTATACACCATTCATTTGGCAAGAATAAAAAGTTGTTATGCACTCTTGAATAGTCTCGATACAGGATAGGTAAATATCCATTTACTGTGGTAACTACAATGCCCGCCGCGCGGGTATGGCGGCGTGGTCTAAGGTATCATGGCACGAATTGCAAGGTCGCCCACTTGCTTGTTCGAGTCTTCCCTTGGGCATGGGTGTGTGTGTTGTCCTTAGAATAAGTTAGTTTGTAACTCTAGGAACCAAAACGACAATGCCGGAAAAGGCTATAGTACTATCAAGGACAGTTTTCAGTGGCACTGGGTTATAATAAACAGATACTTAGGGGCCGCATTGTTAGTCATTAATTTATCATGTCCATCGGCCATCAAATGGTGGACAATTGGCCTGTCTGTGCCCTCTATTGTGATTCTGCAGGAAGTAACTGTGTTGAGAGGTGAACAGTGTCTGAAACATGTAGAATATACTGCAATTTGTAGAATATTCTCACACCTGTAGACCACGTTCTGGATGAAACTTCCGGCAGATTAAAATTGTGGGCCGGAACCGGGACTCGAACGTGAGACCTTTGCCTTTCGCGGACAAGCGCTCAACCGACTGAGCTATCCCGACATGACTCATGATGCCGTCTCACAACTTTACTTCCGCCAGTACCCTGCCTCCTACTTTCCATACTTCACAGAAGCTCTCCTGCGAAACGTGCAAGACTAGCACTCCTGGAAGAAAGAATATGGTGGAGACATGGCTTAGCCACAGTCTAAGGGATATTTCCAGAATGAAACTTTCACTCTGGAGCGGAGTGTGCGCTGATATGAAACTTCCTGGCAGATTATAAAAGTGTGTGCCGGAACCGGGACTCGAACCTGGGACCTTTGCCTTTCGCGGACAAGCGCTCTACCGACTGAGCTATCCCGACACGACTCCAAGATACCGCCTAACAACTTTAATTTCGACAGTACCCCGCCTCTTACTTCCCAAAGTTAGGCTGTGGCTAAGCATATGTCTCCACCATATCCTTTCTTCCAGGAGTGCTAGTCTTGCATGTTTCGCCGGAGAGCTTCTGTGAAGTTTTGCCGCGGTGGAGTAGCCGAGCGGTCTAAAGCGTCTCGCTGCGGAGCGCGCGGTTGCTCGGCGTGGAGGTCCGAGTCCTCCCTGGGGCATGGGTGTGTGTGTGTTGTCCTTAGGTTAGTTTACCTAGGTTCAAGTAGTTTGTAACTACGAACTGATTACCACGCAGTTTGGTCCTATAGATTTACAAACATTTCTTTGTGAAGTTTGGAAAGTAGGAGGCCGTGTACTGGCAGAAGTGAAGTTGTGAGGTGGCATCGTGAGTCGTATCGGGATAGCTCAGTCGGTAGAGCGCTTGCCCGCGAAAGGCAAAGGTCCCAGGTTCGAGTCCCGGTCCCGGCACACAGATTTAATCTGCCAGGAAGTTTCATATCAGCGCACACTCCGCTGCAGAGTGAAAGTTTCGTTCAGGTCCTGGTTGCTCGCATATGCAGATCCACGTCAAGATTGATGCAGGTTTGAACCGCGGTGGTGGACCAAACATAATCCAGGGTCGAAATCTGTGTACGTGTTCGAAACGCTGTGACATCTGGGACTATCTGCTGTAAATATGGCTAGGTCCTAGTGACCCCATCACACTGCCAATCATGACTACTCTGATGTCATGAAAGCATTGACTGGAGAGTAGAACGGTTCTCTGTTGTCCTCAGTGAGGAGAATAGGTTCTGCAAAATGTTCAAATGTTTGTAAACCTATTGGACCAAACTGCTGTGGTCATCATTTCCTTGATTTACAAATTCCTTAAACTAACTTACATTAAGGACAGATCACCCTCGACCCTCCGACGGGAGCGTCCGCTTAGTCCGTTGCAAGGTGCCTTAGACCACGCGGCTATTCTCACGCGGCAATAGGTTCTGTCTATATGTGTAGGATGTACACATATATAGTGTACACTTGATGGGCTGCCCATTAAAGAGTGTATTCTCGCACAACACACAGGTCCCACCCCTGACTTCATGATTGGGAGATGGGAGGCATCAAGTACAACTGTTGGTCATATTTAGTGTTTCTTCAGGGTAAAGCAACCAGTGCCTGCTATTCTGTACAGACGTATTCCACCCTAGTACCATTTTGACGGTAAGGTGACGTGCGGTTCCAGCAGGACAATGCACATACATGCGCAGCTACTGTAAAGCTGTGTGATTTCAGAGCGAAATCATGGTGGAAGATGATGGGGACAAATTGTTACAGAATGCCATTCGGAATCCTTATGAACGTTTTCATGCAACAATATATGCTTGCGTTTCTGCTAGAAGGGGGGAGGTTACACTGTATAATCATTTCACCATTTAGGCACCCTTTACTGTGACATGTGTTTGATGTGCTCAGAATTTGTCATATACTGCTACAGGAATAATTACTTGTGAATAAAACGGCCATCTCCTTGATATTGATGCATTTGAAGTTGCTGTGATTAATTTATCAGGGGCGTGAAACTTAAATAACCAGAATGTATGCATGTCTGAAGAATATTTGCATATGTTACATCTTTAAACATTGACATTACACATCGTATATCGTGTTTAAGCCAAAGAAAGGTATGCGACATTTGTAATAAACATCTGTACCGGTGTGGGGATTGAGTAATGGAATGTAAGAGCACTACCGGTAATAGATTGTAGACAATGTGTGGCATATGGAAATTTGGCTCAGAACAGATTCTGAATATCTCACCAATAGCCGGCCGCGGTGACCGAGGGGACTCCGGCGCGCCAGTCACGGTGTGCACGGCCACTACGGTCAGGGGTTCGAATCCCCCCATCGGGCATGGATTTTTGTGCCGTCCTTAGTATTAGCTAGTTCGTAAGTAGTTTGTAAATTTAGGGACTGATGACCCCGTAGTTTAGTCCCATAACCTCTACAAACATTTGAATTGACCAATAAAATGTATGGCCGATAGTGATTCATATTCGCAATTGCGAATACATTTCTTATACAAATGTTATAGTCACTTTTGCCTCTGAAGAAAACCGAACGAGGCTGGACTTGCATTCGGGGGGACAGTGATTCAAATCTACCTCCGACCATCCACATGCAGGTTTTCCGTGATTTCTTTAAATCACGCCAGGTACATGCCGGGATTGTTCATTTCAAAGTGCACATCCGATTACCTTCCCAATTCTTACCCACAATTCCGAGCTTGTTTCTCCGTCTCTAATGACCATGCTGTCGACGGGACGTTAAACCCTAAGCTTCCTTCCTCCCTTAGAAGAAAAATATCGCTGGAAATACTTAAGTTTAAATTAATTTCTCTTTTTTGCGTTTATCATCAGTTATATTTTAAAAAAAAAGGGTGTACTCAGCAAAAGGTGTAAAAAGTAATTTTTCAGTTGTTGTTTACGTACGCTTTATAACGCACAGATCACTATTTCGTAAATTATTCGTAACGCAAATTGAATTCTGGGCTATAGTTGACTTGTAGACGGCGTTGGAGTACTAAGTGCTGCTGCTGGGGAAGGTTGGTAATGACAGGAAGTGTCTTGGTTACGGAGCAAACAAGGAAGCGCGCCGAGATATCAAAGACTCGCAGCGCGGCCATTTGCCGGCAGTTTTCAGAGGGCGCCAGAGGCACTCAGCGCTTCTCGCTCCACTTCATTACTCAATTACCGACACCAAAGAACAACCAAGCATATTACCGCCACCTTAAAAAAAACGTATTTCGCCTCCAGGCGCTTGTAGAAAAACATTTAAAAATTATTATCAGGTTTCACAATGAAACTCCGTTTACATTTTCTGGTATTCCGAGATTATACATCAAACTAGCTGCTAAACCAGGCATTGTCCGGGTATATATGCATTTTATCCAGTCTCATATTAGAAACGAAAATAAAAACTCGAAAAAAATTTCATCTTCATGTATCCATGAAAACAGCTTAGAAATTATGAAACAGTAAAACAAAGAAATATGCATAATATACTATTTTCAAGTGCAGTATCCAAAGAAAGAAAAATAGTAATAAAATACAAATTATGTAGAACATTAATTTAATTCAAAACTTGACTATAAACAATATTTATTGATACTTGTGATGGGACAGTTTTTGTGACTCATTGTTTACGACGTCTTTTTTCCTGAACTATGTGTCTTAGGTAGTTTTATCCCCACGGCGATTGTTGTCTGATAGTAAGCAATATGTGTACCAAGATTAGTTGAAATCTGTCCATTATTTTAGGAGGAAATATGGAAAAATATCGCATGATGTAGCAATTATTTGGAAATTTCATTGTTTATGTTGTCATATCTCCTGAAATATGTGTCGTACTATGATGTATATTTTGTATCCCATCCTCGTCGCCACTTTTGTGTCTCGTTTCCGCCGGTGGTCCTGGTGTCGGTGGCCGAGTAGAAAGAGACCGACACAGGAATAAAGGATGCACGCGTGTGCAGGTACGGAGGTGACCAGCCAGTGAGACAGCAGAAACTAGAAACACTAGAGTAAATTAGAACGAGATATATCTTTCATGGAGCCTTGGTAATACTTTGCTTTTACATAGTTCTTGACTGCAGAATGCTGATACAATAGTTTAGATAGAGGCCTGCCTACTGATAATTCCTAGTGCCTATCCGATAACCAAGTCTTTACTGGTGCCTATCTGATTCCCAAGTGTTAACTGGTTCCTATCTCAGTCCCAAGTGGACGATTCAGTTAGTGGTGGCCACGAGCAGAGTTGTAGCAGAGGGCGCTCGTGGGTGACGTCGTAAGAACGCCGCGCCGTGCGTGAATGGCGGCGCGCGGCGTACGTACGTGGCGCGCACTTCATACTTGTGCGACACCACAGTAAATTCGAAGGTACATTCATTGTTATATGTGCCTAATGTCTGAAAAATATGTCGTGAATGGTGTTAGCAGTATAGACGTAATAAATCGAAACCTCACGCGTGATGATGCGGTCTTTCATGAACCAAATTGTTTATGAATTCATATCTCATGAACTATGTGTCTAACTGTGATACAGTATCGAAGCAACATTCAGTGGCATGTAAGTGTACTGTCTGTGAATTTTCTTGCGAACACAATTTACTTGTAACGTCATGCCAAATGCCGCAGATATACGTCATGAACATCAGAAAAGTAGTAAGCAATAACCTATTTTCCTTTCGTAATTTTGTCGGGGTTGTAAGCGAGAAAAAATTTCGTAAAGATTAATGCAAGTTGCTAAGTGCTCTCAGTGTCAAATAGTTGACGAATAAAATCACGCTATCACGCGCCGCAACATGGGGCAGTTTCCACTGTTTCTGACGTGATATCGTATGAGCTATGTATCGTAGGTGGTTTTTACAACCATAGCAAATGATTCCTGACCTTTAAGAATATTTGTAACCAATTTGGTTGAAATCGGTCTATTAGTTTAGGAGCAGATGTGGAACATACATGCATACACACGCACATACAGCCTATTTTATAAGATGTGTATATTTGATATTAATTCTCCATCTGGTCTGTCTGTCAATAATTTTTTTTTTCAATATTTGTTATTCTGATAGATGTCTGAATTCCTTAGATCTATGTTGTCGGTGGTCTCAAATGTTTGTACAGCTTATGGGACTTAACTACGGGGTCATCAGTCCCTATACTTACAAACTACTTACGAAGTAGGACGGCACAAATATCCATGCCCGAGGGGGGATTCGAACCCCCGACCGAAGTCGCCGTGCAGACCGTGACTGGAGCGCCTCAGTCCCCTCGGCCACCGCGGCCGGCGTCGGTGGTCTCCCTCGTTTCTTTCCGGTGGCTCCCATTCCACAATTCTGTGTGATAATCTTTCCAGTGACATTCTTTTTGCTTGTCCATACCATAAGAGTTGTTTTGCTTTATAAAATCCATAATCGAATTTGTAACGTCCATTTTCTTCCCGATTATCTCATTTCTTATTCTTTCTCGCCCAGATGTACTTGCGGAACGCCTCCAAACATAAATCTCAGTTGCTATCATTCTTTTTTACTAATTGTGATTTAACTGTCCATAATTCTGATTGATACGTCATAATGTTTCTCATAATTGTGTTGAGAATTATCATTTTTTTTCTTTTGAAACTGCCAGTCCCATAAAATTATTGTTCCAATAGTAAACTTCAGAACATTGTTTATTGAATTAATTTCCATGTCTTCTTTGCGACCTTGTATGATATGGACTCCTAGATATTTATATTCTTCAATGTGTTTATAATAGTTCTTATATCTTCTTCCAGTGTCAACACTTGATTTATGTCTCCTATTGCCATATATTTTGTTTTATATTCTGTGGACCTGAAGTCCCTACTCCTGTATTAATTTCCTCGTGATGTACCCTGTGTCTTCTTTATCTTGTGGCAAAACTGCGTGATCATCTTACTTTAGGCGATCAGGCCCAGGAGACCGCGCACAGCTACAAGGATTTGTTTCCACCGAGCTCTGTTTTCCGCCATATGGCGCCAGTTGTTCATTGGCATCCCTATCGCGCTTAGGTCTTCGTGTAGTCCATCGCTCCGTCACTTTCTTGGCCTCCCACTCGGTCATGAGCAAATTGTAATTAATATATAATAATACTATTTATAGGATCCCCATAGATTTGAATTTTATTTTCTAATTTTCCAATGCTTTCCTGTATTCTTTCTCTTTGGCCGTATTCCCGCACATGCAGGATTGGCTTTTTTACATCCGTATTTGGCGTCTTAATATTTACCAGGTAGCCGGATGCCCTTCCTGCCGCCAGCCCATGTTCCCCGGAAGGAAACGTGTACCAAAAATGTCTGCGTTTAGTGTTACATGTGTGAAAATGTAAAGTGTTACGAAATGTTTGCGAATCGTGTAACTGAGGTGGGACTTGGGTACCAGCCCGCTATTCGCCTAGAGGTGTGTGGAAAACCGCCTAAAAGCCACATCCAGGCTAGCCTGCATTCTGACCCCCTTCCTTAATCCGTCCGGGTCCAGTACATCTCCCCGTCTCGGAAAGCCGTGCGTTAGATCACATGTCTCCTGTATATATCTTATAAACTGTTAACGGCAGACTGCATACATCAAGTACGGAAATGTTCAAATTTTTGTAAACCTAAGGAGCCAAACTTCTTAGGTAATCAATCCCTAGACTTGAAAACTACTTCAGCGACCTTATGCTAAGGACAACATTCAGCCGGCCGCGGTGGCCGAGGAGACTAAGGCGCTCCAGTCACGGTCTGCACGGCCACTACGGTCGGGGGTTCGAATCCCCCCTCGGGCATGGATATTTGTGCCGTCCTAGTTCGTAAGTAGTTCATAAGTAGTTTGTAAGTTTAGGGACTGATGACCCCGTAGTTAAGTCCCATAGACTATACAAACATTTGAACATTTGAACAACATTCACACCCGTGCCCGAGGGAGGACTCAAACCTCCGACGGAGACCTGTTGCGCTATCCATGGCAAGGCACCTTAGACTATGCGACCATTCCCGCGCGGAATGATGTTCAAATGTTCAAATGTTTGTAAATCTATCGCACCAAACTGCGTGGTCATCAGTCCGTAGCTTACAAACTACTTAAACCTAGGTAAACTAACCTACGGACAAACACACACACCCATGCCCCAGGGAGACTCGAACCTCCACGGCGAGCAACCGCGCGCTCCGCAGCGAGGCGCTTTAGACCGCTCGGCTACTCCACCGCGGCGCGGAATGATGTAATCGTTTTGTAACTAGAAATTCAGGTGAGAGATAATTTTGTACTTTTCTTCTTGCTTTAGAGCAGGGGTGGGCAACCTTTGCTGACATGGGGAGCGGATTCATATATATGCCGAAGCTCGCGGTCCGGATCGTCAACTGAGGTGACAGCAGCGCCCCTATTGCTGCATTGTGTCGAAGCTAATAGGCACCCTACGTTAGGCCTAATGTTCACGGGGTAACGTACCCATAAGAATGACGCCCATTCCCAACCCGGAACACATACAAATTATGTCTCAAAAATAGCATTGTAGCATGCAAGGGGGGTGGGGAGGGGGTGAAAGGGGGTGTCTTCCACCCCACACCCCAATATTTGGTGCTTCAGGTTAGTCCTCCTTATCAGATACATACTATCCTTTGAGGCGTCCCCACAAATAGTTTAGTGATGATGACGCCTGCAGTAGAATGTACATTAATTTTATGTTCACCCAAACTTACGATTTTTTTATTTACGCGCCATGGGGTGATATTTACTTATAACTTTTTGCAATAGCTGGATTAAAGCTTTCGTTGGAAAATTCTGCAACGCTATTAGTAAATAAACTACGTTCACGACATGTAAATAAATGAAATTATCTGAATTTGGGATGTCAGGCATCTTGAAAAGTCATCACGAAGAAACAAATGTATATAAAAGTAAGTGGTTGCAGGTAATTCATTATAAATTACCCCTAGTTTCAACAGTTCCAGTGCTCTTATATGTCTACAAAGGAAAATAATCATTTACGGTACCAATTTATATGCAAGAAAGAATACAGAATAGTTCTGATAGCATTAATACCGTTCCTCAATATTTCTAGTATTAACAATATAATGCTCACTCTCAGACGTCCACTGTGTTGACGTATTAAAAATGATACTGAACGTGTTAGGGGTCCCCATAACTTTCGAGTGAAATTAGTACATTGCTAATGGTAGGCACAAAACGCATGTTCTTTACACTGCACGAAAAGGTCGAAACTCCTCACAACAATCATAGTAGAGCGATTGGTTGGTTGGTGTTGGGTGTTTAAAGGGGGCTAAACTGCCGGGTCATCAGTCCCCTGTTCCCAGCTAAGAGATCACAGGATTTCATGTATGATTAAAATAAGCACCCTGCAACCAGTACAGAAGACGTACAGGAAGACAGTGTTGGTCATAATTACAACATAAAAAGGAAAAGGGAACCACAGTAGAGGTGGAACTAATAATCAACTAAAAATCACAGCAGATGTTGGCTGGCTGATCACTAGGATAATAGATGAGCCAGCCATTCTGCACATACTATACAACTGCCAGTCGCAAAAAGGACTGACAAGACAAAAGTGACAACAGATTAAAACTATAAGCGGTGTATGCCTGAAGATCAGGCATACGAACCCATCGTTAAAGCTTGTGATAAAAGCCCGCTGCGCGAATAAAACCTAAAACACAGTCAGCCATAGAGGAGTCGTCAGCTAAAATCGAAGGAAGCGCAGTAGGCAGCTTAAAAGACTGCCGCAATGCAGCCAAAAGTGGACAGTCCAACAAGATGTGGACTACAGTCAACACAGCTCCACAATGGCATTCTGGCGGTTCCTCTCGGCGTAAGAGGTGGCCGTGCATTAGCCACGTATGGCCTATACATAGGCGACAGAAGACGACTGAGTCCCTTCGAGAAGGCCTTAGGGAAGTCTTCCAAGCTGCTGTCGTGGGCTTGATTCCACGGAGGTTATTGGGCATACTCATTGTTGCCCATTCCGAATTCCAGGCCTCAAAGATCTTTCGGTGGAGACCCAAGCGGATATCGCCTTCTGAGGTACCGATATCCAGGCGCTGGCATGTGATGGCCTGCTTGGCCAGCTTATCAGCGCGTTCGTTCCCTGGAATTCCAATGTGGCCTGGGGTCCAGATGAAAGCCACAGAACGGCCTGACTTGCCAAAACTAAACACCGTGACTTGGATGGATCGCACCAAATGGTGTTTGGGGAAGCAGTGGTCGAGAGCGTGCAAGGCACTCAGGGAGTCACTACAGATAAGATATGACTTCCTGGGGCATACTCTGAGATGGTCGAGTGCACGGGTTATTGCGATCAGCTCTGCCATAAAGACAGTACAGCCAGGGGGCAGGGAGCGCTGTTCAGTGTGGTTGCCATGAACATAGGCGTAACCCACTCTGCCGTCTACCTGGGAGCCATCAGTGTATATGATATCTGCATCACGGAATGTGCCAAGTATGTCCAGAAACTGGTGTCTAAGTAATTGTGGTGAAATCGACGCCTTTGGATCGCAGGACAGTTGCAGGTGAAGCTGGAGGCGAGGGATGGTCCAAGGAGGGATATTAGATAGGCAAGAGAATGCAGGACAGAGAGGAAAAGACTCGAGTGAAGAAAGAAGAGAATGTACCCGGACCGCAACTGGAAGACCCGATCTGGGTCGACGTTGCGGAGAGGGAAGGTCGGTATTCGCAAACAATAACCTGCGATTTGGATGGTGAGGTGTAGAGTGGACATGGACAATGTAGGAGGCCAGCAACTGTTGCCGGCGGTACCTCAAGGGAGGGATGCCAGCTTCGGCAAGGAGGCTAGGCACAGGGCTGGTGCGGAATGCCCCTGTTGCTAAACGGACACCACCATGAAGAATGGGATCCAAGATTCTCAGTGCTGAAGGTGATGCAGAGTCATACACCTGGCTCCCATAATCCAAGCGTGATTGGAGGAGTGCCTTAAAGAGGTGCATGAGGGTTCGACGATCAGCTCCCCAGGCAGTGTGGCTGAGACATCGCAATATATTTAGATGCTGCCAGCACTTCTGCTTCAGCTGACGAAGTTGTGGCCCCCAAGTCAGTCGGTTGTCAAACAGCAAGCCGAGAAACCGATGGCTTTCTGCAACCCGAAGCTGGTCAGCAGCTAGGTACAGTTCTGGGTCAGGGTGAACTGCCCGACGACGACAAAAGTGCATCACCCGGGTTTTAGAAGCTGAGAACGTAAAGCCATGCGTCGTGGCCCATGACTGTGCCCTTCGGATGGCTCCCTGAAGACGCCTTTCAGCAACACCAATTCTAGGAGAGCTGTAGTATAAGCAGAAGTCATCGGCGAATAAGGAAAAACAAACCGATGACCCCACTGCCGCAGCAAGACCGTTTATCGCAATTAAAAAGAGCGGTACGCTGAGAACGGAGCCCTGTGGGGACGCCGTTCTCCAGCACTCGGCGTGAGCTGAAGCAGGTACCAACTCTAACCCTAAAAGTGCGTAGCGAGAGGAAATTCTTGATAAACATTGGGAGTGGACCCCGTAAGCCCCAGTCATACAGTGTAGCAAGAATATGGTGGCGCCATGTTGTGTCATACGCCCGCCGGAGGTCAAAAAAGACCGCAACTAAGTGCTCACGCCTAGAGAAGGCTGTACAGATGGCCGACTCCAATGACACATAATTGTCGATAGTGGAGCGACCCTGGAGGAAACCCCCCTGTTGTGGGGCCAGCAGACTCCGATCTTCAAGGACCCACATAAGACGGCGACTCACCATACGCTCAAGCAACTTACACAGGACATTTGTTAAGCTGATGGGGCGGTAACTGTCAACTGCCAGCGGATCTGCTCCCGGTTTCATAACAGAGATAATAATACTATCCCTCCACTGGGATGGGAAAACACCCCCTGTCCAGACCCTATTAAGTAAGGCGAGCAATTTCTGATGAAAGTCCGCTGACAGGTGACGGACGAACTGGCCATGTATACGGTTTAGCCCGGAGAGGTATCGGGGCATGCAGCAAGAGCAGTGGTAAACTCCCATTTCGTAAATGGAGCATTGTACAGTTCCCGGCGGCGAGTGTGGAAAGATAGAGGATTTCGCTCCACCCGTTGTTTAAGGGAGCGGAAGGAGGCACTATAATTTGCCGTTGCGGAGCAGCTCACATAATGCTCTGCCATGCACTCAGCAATAACGGCCGGGTCAGTACAGAGAGTGCCATCGACGGTCAGAGATGGGATTCCCGCTGGTGGGCGGTATCCAAACAGGCGCCGTACCTGAGACCAGACGCGAGAAGGGGAGGCACGAGAGCCTATAGAGGCAACGTACGGCTCCCAACAGTCCTGTTTACTTTGCCGGATAAGGCGTCGGGCTCGGGCCCTGAGCCTTTTAAAGGCTATCAAATTTTCAAGTATTGGGCGACGCCGGTGGCGTTGTAGTGCACGCCGACGGTCCCGGATGGCCTCAGCAGTCTCGGGCGTCCACCAGGGCACGACATTGTGCCGAGGGGAGCCAGTGGTGATCGGAACAGTCTCCTCTGCAGCTGAAACTATAGCAGCAGTGACCTGTTGGACTGCCGTATCAGTATCAGGTAGTAATGGAACAGAAGCCACCGCAGCTGAGGTGTAACGCCGCCCGTCTGCTCGATGTAGACACCATCTGGATGGGTAGCCTGCAGGTTCAAAGTGCTGGAGTGACAGAAGAATGGGGAAATGGTCACTCCCGCAAATGTCGTCGTGGACCCTCCAACTGAAATGTGGGAGCAGGCCTGGGCTACATACAGATAGGTCAATAGCAGAATATGTGCCATGTGCTATACTAAAATGTGTGGGTGCACACCGATGTTTAAGAGGCATATGTCCTGCTGTGTCAGTAGCGTTTCAACGTCTCTACCACGTCCCGAGGGATGTATACCGCCCTAGAGAGGGTGGTTGGCGTTGAAGTCCCCCAAAAGGATAAATGGTGGGGGTAGTTGCGCGACCAAGGCAGTGAGGTCAGCAAGAGACACGACCTCATCTGGTGGGAGGTACAGAGAGCAGTCAGTTATGTCCTGCATTGTTCTGAGTCTTACAGCCACTGCCTCGAGAGCCGTGTTAAGAGGCACGGCAGCACTAGGAATAGTGGCGAGCACATAAATGCTGACACCTCCAGATACCCTGTTGTAGTCAGTGTGGTTGTTATAGTAGCCCCGATAGCTGCGGAGGGCTGGGGTCCGCTGGACAGGAAACCATGTTTCTTGTAGAGCTACACAGAAAGCAGGATAGCGGCACAGTAATTGCTGCAGCTCGGGTAAGTGTCGGGAAAAGCCGCCACAGTTCCATTGCAAGATCATGCTACTTCTTGATTGCTGAGGCATGGCAGTATCGAGGGTGCTGTTGGTTCCATAGAATCACCGGTCGTCGCCATTGGTGGAGGCAGGGCCTCTACATCCATCACCTCCAAAGTCTTGGTGATAGCCAAGTCCTCTGGTGAGGTGAGGAGTTCCACCACGTCCTCAGACGTGTGAGGTGGTGGTGGTGGTACGGTTTCCACCTTGGAATCCGTTTGCTTAGCAGCCTTCGACTTTTTCTTCTCTCGCTCCTTTTTTGGTTTCTCTTGCTGGGAGGGCTTTGGGGCCTCGACCTCAGCCTCAGGGACTGAGGAGGACCTTGAAGCCCTACGATCATGACTCGAAGTCTGTGACAGTGTCAACCACTCACTGGTAGCCACATTATCAGGAGGAGAAACCTTGGAGGAAGGGAGCTCAGGGACCCCTTCCTGGCGAGAGGTGCAGGAGAAGGCTACTTCTTCTCCGGCTAGGTATTGGGGACTGGAGTCCCCAACAGTTGTGGGGCAGTTGCCCCCACGGGAGGTGGTGGGGTGGGCAACAGAAGAAGGGCCCCCAATCGTCAGGGGGCAGTTTGATGTTGTCGGCCCACAGGGGCCACAGAAGGTGGTGTGACATGGGAGGCTGACGTCCCCATAGCGATCGGAGACGACCTAATGTCAGCAAAGGACGACGTCATCCGAACGGGATGAAGACGCTCATACTTTGGTCTGGCCTCTGAGTACGTTAATCTATCCAGGGTTTTGAATTCCATGGTCTTTATTTCTGTATGTAGCACACTACAGGTCTGCGAGCAAGGTGGATGTTACAGCCCACAATTCACACACACAGGAGGAGGTTTACATGGCGCGTCTGGGTGTGATGGACGCCCACAGTCTCTACATGTGGGGCTGGAAGTGTATCGGGAAGACATATGCCCGAACTTCCAGCACCGAAAGCATCGCATAGGGGGAGGAATGTACGGTTTTACTTCACATCGGTATATCATTACCTTGACCTTCTCAGGCAGTAAATCGCCTTAGAAGGCCAAGATAAATGCACCGGTGACAACCCTGCGATGTTTCGGTCCCCTGTAGATGCGCCGGACGAAGTGAACTCCTCGCCGCTCTAAGTCAGCGGGCAATTCGTCGTCAGTCTGTGACAGGAGATCACGGTGGAATATTAAGCCCTGGATCATGTTGAGCGTTTTATGCGGCGTGATACTTACGGCGACGTCTCCCAGCTTGTCGCAGGCAAATAAAGCCTTTGAGTGTGCAGGGGATGCCGCTTGTATTAAGACAGACCCGCTTCTCATTTTTGAAAATGATGCCACTTCACCAAATCGATTTTCAATAGTGTCAACAAAAAATTGCAGTCCGAGTACAGACTAAGTACTGGGGCGAGTAAGGCTCAGATTGGTTAAGGGCCTGACGTTCTTCCCAAGGTGTGACCAGGGAAGGGAATGATCGCGGGTCATACTGTGCACCATTAAATTCGTTTCTTCCTCTCTTAGAGACGGCGTTTTTGCGACCGCCCATGCTATTTATGGCTCGTTTCATTTCCGCCCCACGAGCAGCTAGGGAAATAAGGTCCACCCAGGCAGAGCCCGCTTGCCTGGGTAAGCCTTGTACAACTGAGGTACGGCAGGTTCCTCAGTGGTTGCTCGCTAGCGCCTGTTCAATCTCAACAGCCATGCATCTCCTTGGCACGTAGCACACCTTGAGATTGAAGTTTTTTTTTTTTTTTTTTTTTTTTTTTTATAGAGGTTTGTACCGTCCTCGCGACCCGGGCGATTAAGCCAAGATCCCCGGGCTCTGAAACGTACAACGTTCCACCGTCGCGCCGAACGATGGTCGTTGAGGCACGCACAGAGCTTACGGTATAGCGGACTGTTGGCGCGACACAGCCCACAGCTCAGGACCCCGGGTTCGCCAACCCCGTACTCAGCAAATTAATGCTGAGCCCCTGAGGGATAGTAGAATGACAGCATAGGATTTACTGAGTGTACAGCCAATAATAAGAGAGCATTTATGTGACGCGATAGCAGCGTGTATAATGTGTAGGCTCGACGGCATATGTCCCGTGAAGATTTGTGGATAATATACAGGGTGAATCACCTAACACTTGCACCGCAAATATTGCGGAAACGGAAAGTGCGATTGATGTGCGGTTTTCACAGAATGGATTTGTCGTCAGGAGCTCGTATTTCTTATTTTTTTGTCGCAGTTGCCCTGTAAGCTGTTGTTGAACAGCGTGTTTAGTAGTAAAGTGCTTTTTCATGTTATATTCCTTGACAACAGATAGTGATTCATTACACAACAAGCGCCTGTTCTATGAAGTGACCTGCAAACTTGGGCCGGCCGCGATGGCCGAGGGGACTGAGGCGCTCCAGTCACGGTCTGCACGGCCACTACGGTCGGGGGTTCGAATCCCCCCTCGGGCATGGATATTTGTGCCGTCCTTAGTATAAGGTAGTTGATAAGTAGTTTGTAAGTTTAGGGACTGATGACCCCGTAGTTAAGTCCCATAAGCTTAACAAACATTTGAACATTTGAACATACACAACAAGCAAACAGGTTTGTTGTTGTACATCGTAAAGAAATAATCCTCTGTTCATTTTTCTTGAAACGCGACATTCAGTATCTACTTTTGTCTTCTTAATGCCAGACTTTTGAGAATAAAATTAACTACGCCACGCGGACATAGGAAACACTCGACGAAATTAAGGAATAATTGGCAGAGCACAGGTGAACTGACAACAGAGAATTAAAACTTTCAGCTATTTGTGGCACCTGCCGCCTTTTCTCAAAACGATTCATTTCGCTGGTGTTCGGTAATTGCCGGCCGTGCTGGCCGAGGGGACTGAGGCGCTCCAGTCACGGTCTGCACGGCCACTACGGTCGGGGGTTCGAATCCCCCCTCGGGCATGGATATTTGTGCTGTCCTTAGTCTTAGCTAGTTCATAAGTAGTTTGTAAGCTTAGGGACTGATGACCCCGTAGTTAAGTCCCATAAGTTCTACAAACATTTGAACATTTTGTTCGGTAATTAATTTTCGTGGCATTGTTGCCGCCTACCACTAGTGTCAGATCCATCAATGTGAAGCACAAATGTAGGCCGTGCGTTTGACTGGTGTTGGCAGCAGTACTGGGAGACAGGTCTGCTGTACTGCGCTATACGTCAGCCTGCTAATGGCGTGTGCCACGGTGACAGCTGGCGCACCACCAGCAGCTGCTGTCGCCCCTATGGTGTTCCACCATGGCTTTTAACGCCGCGGTGGATTAACCGTGCGTGTAGGAGCGCCGTGTTGCGGTGCGCGCGGCTGTTCGCCGTCGGGGGTTCGAATCCCCCCTCGGGCATGTATGTTTGTGTTGTCCTTAGGTTAGTTTACCTTAGTTTAAGTAGTTTGTAAGCTACGGACTGATAATCACATGGTTGAGTCCGATAGATTTACTAACACTTGAACATTTGAGCTTTTAACACGTTGCACGCCGGCAGCCACAGCAGGCGGCTCTGGCCAGCACCGTGTAGATACAAGGCCTCACAACAAGTTCGCCTTACGTCACACCCATAGGCTGCCATCGCTACCCGAGTGGCTGGCCGCTGGGGCGCCATCCAGTGAGCTTGTGATGGCAGTGACTTGTCACGGACTTGTTGTGAGCCTTGTATCTAGACGGTGTTGCTCTGGCACTCCTCTGACGTCATTGCAGCAGGCAACGTGTTAACGCAACACCAAGAGACAAGGCGTTACAACTGGCCGTGCTACGTCACACTGACCAGGCCGCGGCCGTCAGCTTATTGGCTGCCCGCTACGAGGCAGGGGGCGTGCCCCAGCGGACAGCCATTCGCGATTGCGGTTTATCGTATCGCGACATTGCTGCTCGCGTTGGTTGCGATCCAATGACTGTTAGCAGTATATGGAAGCGGCGGGTTCATGAGGGCAATACGAAACGCTGCGCTGGATCCCAACGGCCTCGTATCACTAGCAGTCGAGATGATAGGCATCTTATCCGCATGGCTGTAACGTATCGTGCAGTCACGTCTAGATTCCCGAGTCATCTGATGGGGACGTTTGCAAGACAACAATCATCTGCACGAACAGTTGACGACGTTTGCAAAAGCATGGACTATCGGCTCGGCTGCGGTTACCTTTGACGCTGCATCACACAAAGGAGCACCTGCGATGGCGCAACGACAAACCTGGTGCACGAATGGCAAAAACGTCATTTTTCCGGATGAATCCGGATTCTGTTTACAGCATAATGATAGTCGCATCTGTGTTTGGCGACATCGCTGTGAACACACACTGAAAGCCGGCCGCGGTGGCCGAGGGGACTCAGGCGCTCCAGTCACGGTCTGCACGGCCGCTACGGTCGGGGGTTCGAATCCCGCCTCGGGCATGGATATTTGTGCCGTCCTAGTTCGTAAGTAGTTCATAAGTAGTTTGTAAGTTTAGGGACTGATGACCCCGTAGTTAAGTCCCATAAACTATACAAACATTTGAACATTTTTGAACACACTGAAAACGTGTATTCGTCATCGCCATACTGGCGTATCACTCGGCGTGATGGTATGGGGTGCCATTGGTTACACGTCTCGGTCACCTCTTGTTCGCATCGACGCCACTTTGAACAGTGGCCGTTACATTTCAGATGTGTTACGACCCGTGGCTTTACCCTTCATTCGATCCCTGTGAAACCCTACATTTCAGCAGGATAATGCACTACCTCATGTTGCAGGTCCTGTACGGGTCTTTCTGGATACGGAAAATGTTCGACTGCTGTCCTGGCCAGCACATTCTCCAGTTCTGTCACCAATTGAAAACGTCTGGTCAATGGTGGCCGAGCAACTGGCTCATCACAATACGTCAGTCACTACTATTGATGAACTGTGGTATCGTGTTGAAGCTGCATGGCCATCTGTAGCTGTACACGCCATCCAAGCTGTGTTTGACCCAATGCCAAGGCGTATCAAGGCCGTTATTACCGCCAGAGGTGGTTGTTCTGAGTACTGATTTCTCAGGACCTATGCACCCAAATTGCGTGAAAATGTAACCAGATGTCAGTTCTAATATAATATATTTGTCCAATGAATCGTTTATCATCTGCATTTCTTCTTGGCGTAGCAATTGTAATGGCCAGTAGTGTACTTTGTCGACATCAAGCCTATCTAAGGCATATTACATTTAATAATGAGTATCTAAAGTCTATTATCCAACGAAACTAATCACACAATAATAAAGTATAATCACATAAGAAAAAAGTACAGTACAATTTCGATGTTCGAGTTCCCGAGACCACCTTGAAATATTGAAAACTCGGACTATCGAAATTTGAAAATAATGATTTTTGTTATCTTGGGGCACGGGAGGGTTCCCTCCAAGTCGAGCGCACAGCCGTAGCATCTTTTTCTCGAAGCCATTCAAAGCGTTTTCTACTCCCTTTTATCTTCGTTGCAGATACAGTTACAAACCCGGCTTCTCTGTGACCAAGAGTATCTACTATAACCAGCTATATTCCGAAATTGTACTATTCTGCACCTTATAGTTTACGAAATATTCATAGTAGAAAATCGTGATTCCGTCACTCACTCACCGATCATCGAAATCCTAAGGTACTTCTAGCACACACAGAAATTTAAAATTTTGTATCTAATGAGTGTTTAGTCTGCAGTTTAAGGAAAAATACAAACATCCATAAATATCTACATCAGAACGCTTGGCGGTATTGTATCTGCTAACTTTATTCTGATGGTGACGGTTTTGCGATAAAACGCTGAACTCCCATGTGAGAGGTCGTAAGTTCCATGTTTTTCGGGGTAAAGTAATTAACTTAAAAAAATTCAAATGTTTGTAAATCTATGTATGAGTGAGGCCTGCAGATTATGACAGAATTTTCAGTTACCATAGAAAGCATCGTGGAAGACGGGCCGCCTGTGCAACCTGCCACTAATGAGCAACAAGTTCGCGCGGGCACATTCGTGTTTATTGTACTAACTACCGGCAGAGTTCGCAGCTGTCTCTTGGATACGTGTATGAGAAAGTTGTCGCTTACAGACAATGAATGTAGCTTGAATTACAAGAATCTAATGGTACCCTAATTCATAACCAGAGACTGGAACATTTACATTGATATGTAGCACGTGTGAAATGGTGGCGCTAAACGTGACAATGACTTTGCGACATCCTCGCCATAAACTTCGCTTAATTTCCACGTTTCCTCCTACTGCGACGAGTAAAGCCATATTCGATCCGTAGGCACGGGAAGTTATGATGAGAAGTTAATCAGCATCCAGGATGGAGTTGCGCCACTCTTCGTACAAGGGAGGCTTCACGCTTCAAAAAGCATAACATATTTGGAAAAATAAGAAGAACTTCCAAAATGAGGTGGAACGAGGCACAAACAACTTAAAACAGTTGATTTGTAGACTTATTATCGTTTGATGGAAGCTCGAGAATGTATTCATCTGGTGACGACAAAACACTCGCAGCAGTGAGCTCTTGCTGCTGATAGCCAATTTCTTAATTTAAATTTTCAAGTTTCTGGCTCGTTGGTCAAGTTCTTCAAAGGAAGACGCCGAATTCGTTGGACAAAATTCACCAGATTTGCATCCGAGGGTGAAAGCGCTTAACTGCAGGAAGATCTAGATGCAGCAGCAAGGATCTGAATGCAGAGTCGAACCCTCATACCATAATAATGCAAAGATTTTATCATTAACAGTGATCAAATAGGCATTGCAACTAAAAAAAAAAACGATTCATTTACATCAATTACAATACGATTATTACAAAACATGCGATGTGTTAATTTTAAAAAAATGTTCAAATGTTTGTTAAGCTTAAGGGACTTAACTACGGGGTCATCAGTCCCTAAACTTACAAACTACTTATGAACTACCTACAACTAAGGACGGCACAAATATCCATGCCCGAGGGGGGATTCGAACCCCCGACCGTAGTGACCGTGCAGACCGTGACTGAAGCGCCTCAGTCCCCTCGGCCACCGCGGCCGGCTGTTAATTTTTGATACGGGGTCAGAAGAGCAGTCAACTTATGACTGAGCTATCACCGAACTTGGAACGAAGGTGCCGAGGGGACTGAGGCGCTCCAGTCATGGTCTGCACGGCCCCTCGGGCATGGATATTTGTGCCGTCCTTAGTCTAAGCTAGTTCATAAGTAATTTGTAAGCTTAGGGACTGATGACCCCGTAGTTAAGTCCCATAAGTTCTACAAACATTTGAACATTTTGAAGATGTACACTTTATTTTGTATCTTTCTTGTTATAAGTCGCTCTCCTATATTCCCCATCCTTGTGAGTTATGGAGTGCGAGTGGAATGCAATAATATTTCTTTGGGTGTTGGTAACATGGGCGATATTGTAATCTTTGGTTGTGGCAATGTAGTTACTGTCGGCAAGGACTGCCTAGCAGCAAAGGTTTTGTTTAAGCTTTGAAGTAGAGGGTCGATCTGGTCAAGCCAGGGGTTTTTCGAAGGCGGTGCAGTAATGGACACTCGGTGTCCAGACAATCAGAGCGCTCCGTCCCCGCGAATTTGAAGAGGGGACGGTTGGTCCTGTTGGTGCCTAGCGAGAGAAGATCGGTTCCTGGCCCGATGGAGTGCGGACGTGAGGAGAGCTGCTCGCTGGTGTCACGGAGATTTTGGTAACTATTTGGTGAGAATCTTCAGCAATGTTGCTCATGGTGACGCTTTCACCACCGGTTGTTGGGGGATGTAATCAATAGGTATCAATTTTAACCTTTTTTTTTTTTTTTTTTTTTTTTTTTTTTTTTTTTTTTTTTTTTTGGATTATAGGTGACTGAATCAGTTCGAGATGGTGTGTGCTTTGTCGTGGGTCAAAGTTACTGCTGAGTCAGTTATTTATTGAATTAACTTGGAGAGAGTTAGTTTCAGCGGGTTTTTGTTGTTGTTTCTGGTAGTATTCATTTTGACGGATTTTATTCAAATTTATGGTGATTTTCTTTGTAACTAGGACATTGAAGGCTAAATGTGTAAATTGTAGTTTGTGAGTCCAGTTGGTGGAATGGTAGTGTTTTATTAGTCATAATTTGTTCCTCGAGAGTTTTCGATTTGTTTACTGCATAAATGTGGAGGATTAATCTCGGAATTATGACGGTTTTCTTTGTGCAATGTGATCAGGGTGTACGTTGTGCCACGTGGTAACCAGTACATAATCTGGTAACAGAGTGTCTGTTGCAATTGCTTACCGTGTTCATGCAATAGTGTTATAGTAATTACGTATAATTTAGTGTTAACTGGCATATATTCGTAAATTTGGTTAAGTTTGTTTTGTAATGATTCTGTGCTATGATGATAGGCCCACGGGTTAATAATAATGTTGCCAGACGTGATGTATTCAAGTAATCAAACCCAAATTCCGTAGAAGTAAGAGTAGATTCAGCATGGTGGTAATTATTTAAAATTAAATTTCAGTAGCTTGGTTTTTGTTTGGGGCTACGCTGATCGCGTATGTTCACCACTTTGACGGGCATTGTAATATTTTGTGATCCCCTACATGTTCTCGTAGTAATCAGTAGATCGATAATACAAATCCCATTCTCGAGTAATATACTGTGTCCGTTCACACCACTTTGCTGCCCCTGGATCGCAACGGCCGCGCGGATTCAAATTAGTTGGCTCGCGTAGTAATTCTTCCTTTGCATGCCTTGTCTGAATGTGATAAATCATAGCGGGCAAACTGAGAATACTTCTTGCTTCCATATCCTTGCGAGTGAAGAGATTAACCTTTTACCTTTTTTTGTTTGGAAAACTTGCTAGGGGGCCTATTTGGATGTAGTATGAGATGATGAAAACCTAAGTTGTATTTAAATTCTCATTTATAATTATATTTGCATTTTAAATCCTCACGACAAAGCATTTATTTTAAAGGATTTGTTAATAAAGATTTTATCCCACACCCGTGCCGAAGCATGTTCATATGATCCTATTCAGTGCTAGTAATCCCATTCTTAAAGTCCTTGCTGTGGCCTACAAAGGTGCACTGGAACATAAATATCAGAGTAACGTATCCGTTCCATTTGAGTACGGCTAATGGATCCGATTAATTAGTTCAGATGCGTTTGTAATGTTATCCGTTGCGCGGGACAATCTTATGACTCTTAAATTTCATTGGTGTTGTCTGGTGTGCTTATTTCGCACGTGGCGGGAACCCATATGTGTTCTCAAACTGGATAAAGCCCGCGTAGCCACGTCATTCCACATACAAACGTGTGGGAGCCATATTGTATTGCAATAGCTTGCGGTAGGCACCTTCAGTGCACAAGTTACCGGGCGAATAAGCAGATATAATGGTGAATACACAGTCCAGACACGAGGTTATTAAAATAAAACGACGACGGGTACGTTACATTATCACCAATATTCGTTTATACCGTTCGACGTGCGTGGCACGCCGCGAAGTTGTGTGATTACCGAGAGCTGTTAGATACAATGAAGTAAACCATGTGCAAAAACTCCGACTTCATGGTGCTGTATGTCACAATAATTAATGTTTTACGTGTTTTCACAACCAGTATCATCCTTATTCTTGCAGTTCTCCGCAAGGGTCACATAGGTACAGTAATATGAATGAAACGACTTTGCTGATTTGATTCAATATTTTGATTAAGTAGACAATGTCGTATATCTATGTTTATATTCTTGTACATTCTTATGAAGAAATTTCCTTTTCCTTCTTTTTGGGAAAAATATTATACAAATAATAAGCCGGCCGCGGTGGCCGAGGTGACTGAGGCGTTCCAGTCATGGTCAGCACGGCCACTACGGTCGGGGGTTCGAATCCCCCCTCGGGCATGGATATTTGTGCCGTCCTAGTTTGTAAGTAGTTCATAAGTAGTCTGTAAGTTTAGGGACTGATGACCCCGTAGTTAAGTCCCATAAGCTTAACAAACATTTCAACATTTTCAACAAATAATAAATGAATCATTAAATATTGATAATTTGACTTTGTGGCTCGCCTTTGTGGCGAAAAAGCACCAACAGCAAGTTGTGATACAGGGACCTTCCACATAAAAAATACATAAACGTTTATTTACTCGGCTACTACTCTTTGGCTATTAACGGCAAAATTTGATATACAGAGCCATGCCTATAATATTAAAAATCGATTTTCTCGAAAACGATTGAGAGCTTTCTCTACAAAAGGAGAGAGATAAAAATGTAATACCTATACGCCCAGTGGCGCAGCTAGGTAGTGAGGTAACCGGTGTGGAGTTTTAACTTGTTACCCCCCCCCCCCCCCTGATATCCACTCCTGCCAAATCCACAAACACATCAAACTATTTTTGGGGAAGTAGTTCTCGAGTCATTCAGTAAGCGAGTTGTAAAGTTAACTCATTTGTTAACAGTTTTAATGACTGCAGACAAATAAGTATGAGTTTCTATTGACAATGGATTATAAAGGAAGACGTACAAGAAACTAGTTATCTTATACATTATATGTGACTCTTACATGTAGCTTTCAATGTCTTCTTGTAATTTTCCTCCTGAAAATTCTCTCGCTAGAATCAATGCATTCAGAATGTTATTTTTTCATAAAAATCGCGTAAATAGTGTCATATTTGACTATTAGTGATCTAAGACAATTATTTATTAAACTGAATTTTGAAACACTTATATCACATGAAGCTACCGAAACATTATGAGAACGCAGGCTGTTACTGCGTGATTACCTGTAATTACCCCATGACTTCAATAAATGCTCAAAATGATGTCCTTCAACTTCAATGCATTCCTGTCAACAGCTAGTAGTTCGCCTTCAGTAATGTTCTCACATGCATTGACAATGTTCTGACGCATGTTTTCAGGCGTTGTCGGTGAATCACGATAACAAATATCCTTCAGTTTTCCACACAGAAAGAAATCAGGGGGTGAAAGATCCGGTGAACGTGCGGGGCCGGCCGCGGTGGCCGAGGGGACTAAGGCGCTCCAGTCACGGTCTGCACGGCCACTACAAAATGTTCAAATGTTTGTAGAGTCTATGGGACTTAACTGTAGGGTCATCAGTCCCTAAACTTACAAACTACTTATAAACTACCTTACACTAAAGACGGCACAAATATCCATGCCCGAGGGGGGGATTCGAACCCTCGACCGTAGTGGCCGTGCAGACCGTGACTGGAGCGCCTCAGTCCCCTCGGCCACCGCGGCCGGCACGAAATTACACACAGGCATTAATAAACAAGCCACCACAATTAAAGTTATTTCATAAAGGTGGCTAAAGAAAAACCTTTTATGGCGCAACGGAACTTAAACATAAAAAATTGCATCTGAGCTTGTTCTCAGCACTGGTGAAAAACAATATTAAATAAAAGGGGGAAGATGTTCGAAATCTACGATTTATAGGCAAGTCAAAATTATACTGAACATAACTTGTTTATTCAGGTCGAACGCAAGCAAAATGGGGAACCAATTTTGTTGACACAATAAAAATGCGTCTCACTTACATGAGCTAATACTGAAGATGCCCAGCATTGAATTTAACATAAATCACACAGAAATTACTGGGGGGGAGGATTTACAAACAACACTCACTCGCTCACTAACAAGCAATGCAACAGCGAAACTCACCAAAATCAGCGTGCTGAAACAAGGCAGAAGCAGGCGCCGCTATCGTAGGCGAACTTCAGCACACCCGGAGGTACCATACAACACAATATACAATAAAACTGCGAAGATGGCTCTGGTTTGTCGTGCCTGATTTTAAATGGTGCGTGAGTATAGCAAAGTTAAGTTGCATCTAGATTAGACCGCGAGCAAACACGCTAACGGAGACACACGGCTGTGTTACATGATCGCACTTCACTGAAGGTGAAGTGGTTAAAATCGGATTCATTACACAAAATCACGACGGACTCTTAAATTGCAATCAGAGAGTAACTATCTAGGCACTGGTTTTATGAGAAGTGGTGTGAATTCAGGTGGCTAGCTGCAAACCCCTGAAGTCGGAGTTCTGACCCACGTGGTACCGAAAACCGATAAAAAGGTATAAATTCAATTTCTGAAAAATAAAGAAAATTAACTACGGCATGCAACCCATAGAACTGCGTAGGATTCCATAAGGAAGCTACTGAAATGCCGCAACATGCGATTGGGAGCGTTCACAGAGACGGAAGAAGTCCAGTCTCGAAAACCAGAAAAGTGAAATAATTACGAAGTCGGAAAAATAAAAATAAAAACTACGGCATGCAACTCATAGAAATGTTTAGAATTAGAAAAGGAAGCGAATGAAATGCAGCTACACGCGATAGGGAGCGATTACAGAGACGTATGAAGTCCAGTCTCAAAAACCAGAAAAGTGAAATAATTACAAAGACGGAAAAGTGAGAATAAAAACTACGGCGTGTAACCCTTAGAAATACATAGAATTTCATAAGCAAGCTACTGAAGGAGGTTGTACAAGGCTCGGAGAGAATTACTGATAAAGACTAAGTGCATACTACAAGTTCGGAGAAGAAACAGCAAAATTAAAATAGGCGCAGAGAGAAGATCGCGAAATGTTAATGGAAATCAGAAGAATACATGCATAGTTGCTTGCATGATGGGTGTGGAACAAACAACAGTGGAAGTTAAAGGCTTTGTTCTAAGAACTAACCATGTGGAACACATGACACTCATGGAAGGAATCGATAAGAAAGATTTTACATGTACTGTACAAAAATGAACATATTGTCAGTAAGAAATCGGGCCCCACAAAGCTAGAAAGAATTTACACAGAGTTTGGACACCGCCATATAATCACAAAAAAAAAATGTTTTGTATAGTCTATGGGACTTAACCACGAGGTTATCAGTCCCTAAACTTACAAACTACTTACGAACTAGCTAAGACTAAGGACGGCAAAAATATCCATGCCCGAGGGGGGATTCGAACCCCCGACCGTAGTGGCCGTGCAGACCGTAACTGGAGCGCCTCAGTCTAAATGTTCAAATGTTTGTACAGCTTATAGGACTTAACTACGGGGTCATCAGTCCCTAAACTTACAAACTTCTTATGAACTACTTACGAACTAGGACGGCACAAATATCCATGCCCGAGGGGAGATTCGAACCCCCGACCGTAGTGGCCGTGCAGACCGTGACTGAAGCGCCTCAGTCTCCTCGGCCACCGCGGCCGGCTAATCACAAAAGGTTTGAATATACCAGGCCGTTATCAAACTGCAACTAGTAACACAAACACCACGTTTATCTGCAGGAAATCACTGGATTGAAAAACTAGAACACATTTCCGTGCACGATCGGAAGGAATATTCCAAAAAATGAATCTAAGTTCAAGAGTCTAAGTTAAACATGCTAGACAACGAATCGCTACCATCTCCATGGACACAAGTGCAGAACCAACCTTACCTCACCACGATCCCGTCACAAAGTGAAGGTCGAGTGGCCAGCAGGCGCGAAGCTACCGAAAACTGGCAAAACCCACTAAAAACGAGGTGGTGGGGGAGAGCTGAAACTCGCGCGTTTTGCTGTGGCTCGCTAACTGGGCATTACACACAACCTCTTTGGTTGCATCAGCAGCAGGGGTTGGTAACGACTAACTATCGACTCAGAACCAGAGAGAACCATACAAAGCAAGCTATTACCACCCACATTCAGACAGCCATAAGATCCTTGCACATCCACTTAAAAGTAAAACAAGTAAACATTCTCAGTGACCTAGCGGAGAAGCCGTTCTTACTGCCACATTCATAACCACAATAATAAATTATTAAAATAACGAAATCCTAGCAATATTAACTAACATTTCAGAAACTAATATTTTAAAACATGAAATAAAAATTTTATTCCTCATGCGTTGAAAAGAGTGGGGTTCTAGTTTTAACAAAATGTTAATATTGCGACATCAAATAAATTACAATTTTATAAAAAATATATGGAAGACTACAGACGATCCTCTTTCAGCCTTAATGCCGATTGCGCGGTTGCTCGCCGTAAAAGATTCGAGTCCCCCCCCCTAGGGCGTGTGTGTGTGTGTGTGTGTGTGTGTGTGTGTGTGTCTTGTACCTAGCATAAGTTAGTTTACGTAGTTTGTAAGCCTAGGGGCTGATAATCGCAGCAGATAAATCACTTAGTTCATTGTGACACAGTAGTATGTTTTCCTGTACACAACTTTATCATGAGGGTGGCCGGTGCACAGGGGTCGCTCTCTGGCCTGTGTACCACCATCTACCTGTTTTATAAGAGTTGAAGCCTTACATAGTTTAGTGAATCTTGCTCTGCTGTTTTTCATCAACTCCTTTCATTTTTTTTCAATCATAACCAAGAATGAATAATATTTAAAAAGCATTTTATTATTTAAAAATTCCCATTGTATGTAAGTGCGGAATGGCCGCGAGGTCTAAAGCGTCATGTTACGGACAGGGCAGCCGTTCCCGCCGGAGTTTAGAGTCCTCAGTCGTGTGTGCTGTGTCTGTGCTGCGGGTGTGTGTGTGTGTGTGTGTGTGTGTGTGTGTGTGTGTGTGTGTGTGTGTGTGTGTGTGTGGCTGTGTGTGTGTGTGTGTGTGTGTGTGTGTGTGTGTGTGTCGTCCTTAGTGTAAGTTAGTTTAAGTAGTTTGTGAGTCTATGGGCTGATGACCATAGCAGTCTGGTCCAATAGCTTTACAAACATTAGAAATTTTTTCATTGCATTTTACTTCAGCTACTCTTTTGTAGACAGATCGAACTACCCATTTTACATGAACCACTTGTAATCCAGTGGACGAAAATGTTAGGCATATATCTTTGCATTTTCAATATTTATCTAATCTTCTCGTTTACAATTAGATAACTTTTCATGATGGGTTTGTAAATCTATAGAAAAAGATGGTAAAAAACGCCCTTGCTTCTCTGCTTCGATGTCTAGTATAGCATCAGCACATTACATCTACATACACATTTTTACTCTGCAAAGCACCTGCCAGAGGATTTATGGAACCGCTTTCATATTATTTCTCTACCGTTCCAATTTCTAGTAGCACGCGAGAAAAAGGAATACCTACATCTCTGTTTTCGATCTAATTTATTATATTTTATTATGATGATCATGTCTTAGCGTGTAGGTGGCTGTTAACAAAATATTTTCGCATTCGGAGTAGAAAGTTGTTGAAAGAAACGTCACAAATAGAATAACGCCTTTTTTAAATTATTTCTACACGAATTCGTTCATCACTTCCGTGACTCTCTCTCTCTCTCTCTTCCCTGTATCGGGATAATACAAAACGAACTGCCTTTCCTTAACTTTCTCTATACCCAATTTGGTGGAAATCCCACAATGCGCAGCAATACTTTAAAACAAGACTCACAAGTGTACCGCAGGCAGTTTTTTTGAAGAACTGTTGCATCTTCTAACTGTTCTACGACTGAAACGAAACCTTTGGTTTCCCTACCCTACGATATTTTCTAAGTGTTGTACCTATTGAAGTTGGTCGAAATTGTAATTCCTAGGTATTTAGTTCAATTTATAGCCTCTAAATTTAACTGATTTGTCGTGTAAATGAAGATTAACGGTTTTCTTTTAGTGCCCATACAGATGACATCCAACTTTTCATTATTTAGGGTTAATTGCCAATTTTCTTTTCGCACCATGCAGACATCTTATCTAAATAATTTTGCAGTTGCTTTTGATCTTCTGATGACAGTCTAAGAGAGCTGTCCAGATTGTACTGCCGGCCGCGGTGGCCGAGCGGTCTGCGGTGCGTCAATCGCAGTCTCCACGGCCACTACGGTCGGGGGTTCGAATGCCCCCTCGGGTATGAATATTTGTGTCGTCTTAGTAGTTCATAAGTAGTTCGTAAGTTTAGGGACTGATGACCCCGCAGTTAAGTCCCTTAAGCTTAACAAACATTGGAACACATTGTACTCGCAAAATAATATGAACGTCTCACAAGATTACAAAAAAGGTAATGGAAGACAGTAAAGGTAACGAATTACGCATAACAGCAGAGCGCACGTCAGATACAGCAGCGCGCGTCCTGCAGCAAGTACACGTAGCTGCTAGCTGCCCATTGACGTCACGCTTCCCCAGACCGGGCGAGGGAAACCGGAATACACCCCCTCAGCAGCAGGTATAAAGTTGCCGGATTCAAATGTGCGGTTTGAGGACAGATTCGGAGAGTTGCCGAGTTGGAGTGTTTGGTTTACCACTAGCAGGTAAAAGTTTACGAGTTCCTGTGAGCCGCAATCGGCGGTTTGCCGAACTCGCCGACGAGAGCAACAAGTACAAGAAGATGCAAGAGAAAAATTGTCCCTAGTCATTCCGCTATGTACAGGGTAAAGTTTACAAACTTGAAGGCCTTGTAGAGGGAATTGAGTACATAATATTTTGCATAGGACCCCATGTCTAGAAATGTCATACAATGGCGCAGTGAGCTCTTCTTCTTCTCCAATACTGTCAAACAAATCTCTTCAACTGTAAATTCTTTGTTTTTAGTGTTTTGAGAGGATATGGTATGGACTAGAAATGTTGATATTAATAAAAAAATCGGGACTCCAATACGTCGACATTTAAAAAAAGTATATCATGGGACCTCAAGATATCGAAAAAAATCGCTATATCGATACATCAAAGGAAAATATTTCGATACTGACTTATAAAAATAATGGCTTAATATTATAAATAGAATGCCGGTTTTAGAGTTCAAAATACCAGCAACACCAAATCTGGTGACGAACATGAAACTTTAACTGATCGGGTGATAATTATAGGTTCTATACTCAAGTATTAACAACTCTTTTCCAGGAAAATTGCACTAGTGCCACTACTGTTATCTGTTTTGTTTTATCTTTGTAGGTAGAAGTACGCACAGTGGTGTTTTCTTTTCAAATATCCCGACAGATCTGTAGTGTTTCCACTATTGACCCACTTTAGGTTACGGTAGTTTCATATATAAATGGAGTCCTAGATTTCTGTGGCAGCTGTCGTATCTAAATGAAACGGAAGGAAAGTGTATAAATTGCAACAAATTGCCTGTTTCTTATTTTCTAAGCAATTATTCACTATTAATGCAATATGTTAAAAGTCATTAATTAGAATCAATGCGTCAACTAAAATGTCTGTCTTTGGCATGGTTGCTCTGGACGCTTTTAACGTAGATTGTGTTACCTTTTCTGTAGTCCAGATATGACTTTTTTCCTTGTTCCTTTGTTCTGTTTCAAACCGTGACTACGTTTACTTTTACAGCTAAAATAACACACGAAATAAGTGTGGTAATACTGAATTGCACAAAGCTCTAGTACTTAATCTATATACAAAGTCACTGTTATCATTACGTCATTTACAACAGTTGTAAAAGTATCCCCCCAGTTTGTGTACATGTGATAAAGAAGTCTATGTGTGTAATTCTTTGGTATGTATTTAATTATATGGTCACAAAATAGAACAAATGAACTTTTCAGAGAAAGCGCTGTTAACTTTGAACAAATCAGAATCTTGCAGGTTATAATTGTGTTCAATTAACAAATGCTTGTTAAGCTTATGGGACTTAACTACGGGGTCATCAGTCCCTAAACTTACAAACTACTTATGAACTACTTACGACTAGGACGGCACAAATATCCATGCCCGAGGGGGGATTCGAACCCCCGACCGTAGTGGCCGTGCTGACCGTGACTGGAGCGCCTCAGTCACCTCGGCCACCGTGGCCGGCTGTTCAATTAACAAGTGTGTGCGAAACCCTTTCAGGAAACAAGATGAAAAAAAGTTCAGTGGCGGATGTTTATCTATTATTTTTTTGTTCTTCAGGTAGATCGATGCTTTGTGGTCGTTTGTTCATGTTCGTTCTGGGTTGATGGATTTTGCTCGATTTTTTTATAACATATGGCGTTGAGACCTCTTTCTTTTTCTCTTTTTCCACTGGTTATTCCGTTTGATTGGTTGCTTGTGGATGTTCGTTTATTTTGTTTAATTTTGATCGTTTCGTCGTTGACTTAGTTTCTTCGTTACAGAGGACGTCGAGCACTCTGACCGTGTACGTTGAGGCACCACACCGAGCGATCTGAGTCACCGCGCCCGGCATATTTCGAACCACCGTCTAAGATGTACGTACATCACAAACTAATTAGCTGCCCATTACGCTACGCCGAACAGCTACCATAGTAATTCGTAATTCTCGTACCAACGATGGCAGGTGTTATCTGCTAACATGGCATTTTTAGTCATTAGATTATAAATCATAGTCCTAACAACGATGTGTTTTTGATAATTTTGACTGTGCCGTTGCTTTGAAATGACAACACTTCAGTTATAATAAGAAAATCATCAAAATAAAGAAAGCAAGATGGCGCAAACAAAAGAGTGTTTCGGGCAAGGCTTCGGGCGAGGGATATCACGTGACTGATTTCCGAAAGCCAAATGTTAAGCCCATAGAACCAACTAGACATGTGCTATATGGTAGTTATTATTTTATGTATATTTTAATGTTTTAATTTTGACCAGCCATCCATTTTATATCTGTCTATTCACCACTGATTTTCTATATAACTGTCATCCAGGATACCTACCAGATTTTGTGTGTATCACTATATGTTGTTGTTGTTATGGTCTTCAGTCCGGAGACTGGTTTGATGCAGCTTTCCACCCTACTCTATCCTGGGCAAGCCTTTTCATCTCCTCATAAGAACGGCAACCCACATCCACTTGAATCTGCTTACTATACGTGTCTCTTGGCCTCCCTCTGCGATTTTTACCCCACACACTTCCCTCCAATGCTAAATTTACGATTCCTCGATGTCTAAGAATGTGTCCTACCAAGCGATCCCTTCTTTTAGTTAGGGTATGCCAAAAATTCCCTTTCTCGCCAATTCTGTTCAGTACCTCTTCATTAGTTATGTGATCTACCCACCTAATCTTCAGCATTCTTCTGTAACACCACATTTCAAAAGCCTCTATTCTCTTCCTGTCCGCACTGCTTATCGTCCATGTTTCACTCCCATACAAGGCAACACTCCACACAAATGCCTTCAGAAAAAGACTTCCTTACACTTAAATTAATATTCGATGTTAGCAAATTTCTCTTTTTCAAAAATGCTTTTCTTCCCATTGCCATTCTGAATTTTACATCCTCTGTACTGCGGCCATCGCATGTTATTTTACTACCCAAGTAACAAAACTCATCTACCACCTTCATTGTTTCGTTACCTAATCTAATTCCTTCAGCATCGCCTGATTTCCTAAGACCGCATTCCATTATTTTTGTTTTGCTCTTGTTGATGTTCATTTTGTATGCTCTCTTCAACACACTGTCCATTCCATTCAACTGCTCTTCCAGGTCGTTCGCTGTCTCTGACAGAATTACAATGTCATCAGCAAAACGCAATGTTTTTATTTCCTCCCCCTGAACCTTAATCACTATTCCAAAATTTTCCTCGCTTTCCTTCACCGCCTGCTCAATGTAGAAATTGAATAACATCGGAGAAGGGCTACAACCCTGTCTTACTCCCTTCCCCACTGACGCTTCCCTTTCATGCCCTTCGAGTCTAATAACTGCGGTCTGGCTTTTGTACAAGTTGTAGATAACTCTCCTTTCCCTGTATTTTACCCCTGCTGACTTCAGAATTTGAAGGAGTGTGGTCCAGTCAACACTGTCAAACGCTTTCTCCAAATCTACAAAGGCTAAAAATGTAGGTTTGCCTTTCCTTAATCTATCTTCTAAGATAAGACGTAAGGTAAGTATTGCCTCCCGGGTTCCTATGTTCCTCCTGAATCCAAACTGATCTTCCACTAGGTCAGCTTCTACCAGGTTTTCCATTCTCCTGTAGATAATTCGTGTTAAAATTTTGCAACCATGACTTATCAAACTGATGGTTCTGTAATTTTCACACCTGTCTGCACCTGATTTCTTTGGAATGGGGATTATTACATTTTTCTTAAAGTCTGAGGGTATTTCGCCTGTCTCATACATCCTACACACCAGTTCAAATAGTTTTGTCATGGCTGGCTCTCCCAGAGACTTTAGTAGCTCTGAAGGTATGTCATCTACTCCTGGGGCCTTGTTCCGACCTAGGTCTTTCAGGGCTCTGTCAAATTCATCTCTCACTATAATATCTCCTATTTCATCTTGATCTACTTCCTCTTCTCTTCCTACAACATCGTCTATAAGTTCATTTCCACTATAATAAGCATTTTAATGTCAGTGAGACCAGATAATGACACCATAGTGTCGAAACCGGTCGTCTTGAATAAATAAAATAAAAAATGCGATCTTGGCCTCTATCCTAATTATATAATAAGATCATTCTCTGAGTAAATTAGTGATAATGAAAATGTGGGAGAGATATAATAATTGTTTAAAGAGGTAAAAGTTCAAAAAAGAGTATATTCGTCAAAGCTAAACTTAAATATCAAGTAATTTTGGCTGTTTGTTAAAATACGCCCAGAATGAATATTATGTGTTGGGTGCATAAATATTATCACAATAGTAGAGTCGTAATCGTATCGTCCATCAATTTCTTTATTTCTATTTTTTGTGTGTGTCCGAAATGTTTGCAAAAAAGTCATAAAACTATAGAAAAATCTAAAGTGGGCCGTAAAACACGCCAGTGCGATTTTTTTGTATTGCTTTCAACATAAATTGCAAGAAATACTACTCAAGTATAGCTTTCTGAAAACTACGGACGAATGTACTGCAGTCGAAATGATTATGACTTTGCTACCTTGACAGAATAAAGTTGTCTGATGTGTCCGTCGTTTTTTCATTGCTGCCAACGCCAGATAGTTTGCAGTCTCTGTTGGTATCGCCTGGCGCCGATTACGTCAGTATTTCCCATCATACATTGCCCCCCACTGCGAAGACCAATCTCTCTACCCGGCAAAACTTGACGTGACGTGACAGTCCGGCGATGGATATCGTGAATGATAATGGCATTTTGGTACCGATTTATCGTTACAAACTATATTGCCGATAGAACGATACTTCTCGAAAGAATCGAAGTGTCAATAAGTCGATATTTTATCAAGCGCTCTAGTATGGATAAAACAGGAGAAAATGTCAAGTAAATATGGACTCCAAAAGGCATACATTGAGAGCTATGAGCACTTGGCCAGTAGATATGTTCCACAGTATTGTTGGATGACACTTCCGGATATCCTATTAAAATGTTATGTAGTCACTCCGCTTTATTACTCGAACATTATATTGTTTCAGTAAACAGCGAGTATACGCAAATGAGGACTACGGCACTTAGAGGGGAGCAGGGACACAAACCTCGCCTCTCTCTTGCAGTTCCGATACGCTACGTCAGGAATGAAGATTTGCGTTGAATGTCTCGTCGACAGATTGGTCATTAGAAACGGGGCGCGCTCAGACTTTTGGGTAAGGAGGAGGAAGGAAATTGACCGTATCCTTCAAAAGAACCATCCCGGCATTTACCTGGAGTGTTTTAGGGAAATTACGAAGGACAACACACACACACACACACACACACACACACACACACATGCCCGAAGTAGGACTCGAACCTCCGACGGGGAACAACGACGCGCCTCGCAGCGGCACTGTGAGTTCAGTGTTCGATCGATCGCTACGTCATGGTTCTGTGCTCTAGTGAAAACAGATCTTCAAGCGTAGTGATAGTGAACGCTGGAACGTAGAATAATAGTTTAAGTGTCGTATACACGTACAACTAAGATATCTGTTGCTACAAGGGCTGTAACATTTATCATCTAATATATAAAACAAAGTTTAATTGTCTTTTTGTTCGTATTTTATGCACTGCCGTGCTGTTCCTCCGATTGTGATGAATCATTGTTAACAAATTACTTGCACTTTCGCGAAAATTATAGGCATAATAATATCACTGGAAGACACCGGAAATATGATGTCATAAACAATGAAATGCGCGACAAACGGCTTACGGCGGGGCTTCTTTTAAAAAGACAGGGAGGGACAGTCAGTGCCTAGTTGACGAAGTTCCTAAAACACCTCCCCTCTTTCATGCCTTCCCTCGGCGATGTTACCATCGCACTTCGTGCCAGTGCCCTGGTTTGTAAACGGGGCAGCACTGCACGCGAGGTGCCGTGTCGATATGCAACTTCAGTTCACATCTAAAATCACTCTTTTACTAACCTTGTGTCTTCTGTCGTAGATGATGTTCCATTGCGCAGGTGAAGCACACAGGTCGCGCATCCGTTGTACCTGAAGTGATGCTTTACGAGGTGTTGAAATGTGGCTAGGAAGTACTGCACTACGATTAACTTTAGCTTTTGTAGGATGCCAGTGCTTGTTTTTATTGAAGAAATGCCAGTATATATCCAAGCACAAATATACAGACTGAGTAATATTAAAAATATAAACGATACATAACGTATAAACTGTCCCTGGCCCGCAGTGAAGTAACATGACTGTGCAAGGTATCGCGGTCGGCGCTCGACTGACTGCCGCCGCCTCTCGCTGCGCGCCACAAGCCACCGTTTTGGCGCCAAGCGAAACTTCTAGACTAACATTGTTCAGCTTATTACAAAATATACAAATAATTAAATCTTTGAATTAACCGAAATGTAGCTTAGCACAAAAACATTACAGAAAGAATACAGATTATTTTTAATAGACATAGGAAAGTTAAATATTAATAAAAGAAACTTAAAGTTTTGGCGGACAACTAGTATAGGCGGGAGCCAATCAGATCTCAACTTGCAATAGGGGCGGAATACAAGCCACGGAATACAAGCTCATCTACTGTCTCTCTCTCTCTCTGTCACCCTTTGTATTACGTAACACAGTTCTCCAACCAAGAAAACTTCTTTAACACCTAATATATTGATATGCGAAATAAACGGCTCCATGTCAGCCCCGTCACAGACTGCATCACGCGACAATGTTGAACATATCCTCCTCAAGAAATTGAACAAGTCACCGAAATTTGTAAAGATTTTTTTAATCAACTGTACATCCAAGAAAAAAACTCGGTCGTTCTTCCTACAACACACGTTGGACAGCTTTTGTTAGGGATGGGGAAGGAAATCGGCCGTGCCCTTTGAAGGGAACCATGCCAGCATTTGCCTGGAGTGATTTAGTGAAATCACGAGAAACCTAAATCAGGATGGCCGGAGGCGAGTTTGAACCGCCGTCCTCTCGAAAGCGAGTCCATTGTGTTACCACAGCACCATCTCGCTCGGTGGCACAGGGTTGAGCGAACTGTTGTATCAGATAAGAAACTGCTACGTGCTCGAATTTGGCGTCGAGCTCGCGGACTCGGACGGCACGATTAAGTGGCGAGTATAGCTGACTACAGGGCGCTTCTTCGAGCCTCCGCAGAAGAAGACGCCGCCGCCGAAGGTACGTGAGAAGACTACCGAGGGGGGCTGCCCTGGGTGATGGATGAGGTTGCAGTCCCGGCGGGTAGGGTATGGCCACGCTGTCGTCCGGTTGCACAACCGGACCGACGAGACGAGGCCGCCCGTGTGTATTGTAGCCGTGCCTACGGCTCACAACCCACAGGGAGTTTTCGAGCTTCGGAATATCTCAGGTTTCCTTGTGAAAGCGGAAAGCTCTACCGCCAGACCCGAACGAAAACCCAAAGTGCTTCAGGTGCAAGGGAAAAGCACTGCTGCGTAAAGGTGCATAAAGTGTTCGTGTGAACACGAAAGTCGCACTCGCGGCAGGTGACAAGACACGCCGATGTGCGTTGGATGTGCCGGGTATCCTATCGCCAACTGCGAGACTGTCTGGTCTTCTAAAATCACAGACAGACCAGCGGGGGGTTTGCAGTCGCAAATGCAGTGACGCACGAGGAGACAAGGGGAAGACTTCAATAGGGGACGAAACGAGTTCAGCAGACTGGTGAGCCAGCGACAGCCGTTCTAGCCCCCCCCCCCGCCCCAACGACAAGACTGCCACATCATTGACTGCCGGCCGCGGTGGCCGAGGGGACTGAGGCGCTTCAGTCACGGTCTGCACGGCCACTAAGGTCGGGGGTTCGAATCCCCCCTCGGGCATTGATATTTGTGCCGTCCTAGTTCTTAAGTAGTTCATAAGTAGTTTGTAAGTTTAGGGACTGATGACCCCGTAGTTAAGTCCCAAAAGCTTTACAAACATTTGAACATTTGAACATCATTGGCAGGGGTTTGGGGCACCGGCCACAAACCACGAGAGACGCTGCCCGATACTGACAAGAAAGGCAAGGGATCTGCCGACAATAATTTTCGTGACACTTCAAGAGGTGAACAGCCAAGCGAAGAAATCAATATGGCGATTCGTAGTTCGAGTCCTCCCTCAGTCATGGGTGTATTGTTATCCTTGACCAGTTTAACTTATTTTAAGTAATTGTAAGTTACGGACTGATAACCATGCATCCCATAGATTCACAAACATTTGAACATTGTTTTGATTCGCAATTGCTCGCAGTCCGTGGACGAGGAAATGATATGCGGGAGTCCGGCGCAGTAAAGTGGTACTGTAAAGTCCATATATACTTTTTATTTCACACGGGATGCTCAAAAAAGTGTTGAAAAGTTTGAGTCGTGGTAGTACTCATCGTAATAAGATCTATTAGTGCAATTAAAATTGGTCCGGAAATGCATACTTTCTGAAATGAACACGTGTTTGTAGGGGATATTCCACGAGGCGTTTAGCCGTGGCAGTGCATCCCTCTGCCCTTCCGCGTAACGAATACGCTACATTTGAAGTATAACCGGTTATTACAGTATTTTCAGGCAGGCATTTCATTTTTCATTTATTTCTACCTTTTAACATAAAGCAGGGCGTAAATTTGTAGTCTTACATGTTATATATTTAGTTAATGATATTACATATTTTAAGCATTTGAAACAGATGGAGATAAGGGAGAAAAGAAGGGGAAGACGTCAGTCAGTATAAATATATAGGGTGTCCCAGCCATCTTGTCCACCCAAAATATCTCTGGAACAATAAAAGCTATTGGAAAACGACTTTCACCGGTATCAATGTACGGCTGGGGCCCATGAATGTACATATTTGGAAACATTCTAAAACGAAAGCAAATGTGTGTTTATATATATATATATATATATATATATATATATATATATATATATTTATTTATTTATTTATTTATTTATTCTTCAGCAATCCATAGCATGACAAATCATATAAACAATGGCGTTGATTTTATCGCAATATTCCAATTACATCCCGAGATATTGCGACGAGAAGTTGACGCTTGAAAAACCCGAAATGCGCTGCTAGCGCACGTCCTGAGGCTCAGGCGTGAACCCCATGCTGCCCGTAATCGCGATGTGATTGACAAGCGTAACCGGACTTCCATACTTACCAAGAGATCCGAAACGAATAATACGCGAATAATACGGTCTGCTGCCATCCTGCATTAAAGTCGTACATTCCAGCAGGTATTTATCCCATAGGCTAGGGGTGATGCGGTTCTGTAACATGTCTGTGTACCGCAACGGTAGTCACAAAGTTAACTTCGCTTATATTTAACGCATTCGATAAATAAATTAAAAACACAATTTTGTGTGTGTTCTACATTCGATAAACCTTATTTTGGGTGTGCAGGATAAATAAGACAACCTGACTGGTGTATACCGATCGGTATTGGTTCATATTGTGTACGTAGACACATAAAACGTGCAAGAGGGAAACCATTATGTGCTTACGAGTGTTGATGGCAGCAGACCATATTATTCGTTGCGGACCTCTTGATAACTATGGAAGTGCGATTACGCATGTCAATCAAATCGCGATTACGGGCAGCATCGGGTTCACGCCTGAGCCTCAGGACGTGCGCTAGCAGCGCATTTCGGAGTTTTTCAAGCGTCAACTTCTCGTCGCAATATCTCGGGATGTAATTGGAATATTGCGATGCAATCAACGCCATTGTTTATGTGATTTGTCATGCTATGGATTGCTGAAGAAAAAATATAGGGTGTCCATTTAAAAAACATAAGTTTGTGTTAAAAAACACATTTTCTTTCGTTTTAGAATGTTTCCAAATATTTACATTCATGGGCCCCAGCCGTACATTGATACCGGTGAAAGTCGTTTTCCAATAGCTGTTATTGTTCCAGAGATATTTTGGGTGGACAAGATAGCTGGGACACCCTGTATATGAAAGGTTTTTGGAAAGAAAAAAGACGGGAATAAAAGCTAGATTTTTGAGTTTTTACCGCTCTCCTTAAGGGGAATGTACGCAATTTTTTCTACCGCCTACGGGAAAATAAGAGAGACATTTGGGGACAAGAAAAACAGCAGTGTATCAATAACTCAGACGGAAAACGAGTACTAAGCAAAGAAAAGAAAGCTGAAAGGTGGAAGGAATTCAAAGAAGGCCCATACAAAGGAAATAAACTTGAAGGCAGTATTCTAGAAATGAAAGACAAAGCACAGGAAGATGAGATAGGAGAGGCAAGAGTGCTGTTCGAGGCAAGGCGCCATAGACCACCCGACCATTCCCGTTCGGCTAAGAACATCGTTGATTGGAGTTATGTAGATCATTTCCATCAAGGTTCTGCAAACCGTGGTTCGCGAGCTGCATGCGACTCTTTGACGAATGGACTCCGACTACAGGTCTTGTAAAACTTTACGACCATGATGAGGTTCAAAACAAAAATGTTATGGAAGCACGTATGCAGAGCGTTGGTGCTTTTGAATTGCAGTCATTTTACATTTCTATTTGTCGGAAGACAGTAAAAGGGAAACTCCTGTGTGCTCAGTTTGCATAGCGCGTCATCTAAAAGCGCTTGAAGTGTCTATATTCAGACCGATTTAGTGGTGATTGTTAATAGCGGGCGAATGTGTATTGTTCCTCAGACCAGCCACTGGAAAGATATCATGACAAGCGCTAGTCAAAGGAGCCAGTTATCAGTGTTTATTGATACGGTGTCCGCTCTTTTCGGACAAGTCGGAAAGAACAGACACCATATAAATAACTGTATATGTCTCTAACAGGCAATTGACAATTTCAATGAGGACGCATTAATACCCTCGATCTCTTGCGGAAATCCAGCATAGGCTCAAGCAAGAGGAAGTAATGGACTGGGAGCAATACCATCGAAGTGTGCTATAAACTGAAAATTTGGAGTGGACGGGATAGTCTAATTGGTTAAGGGGATCGCTGGCCCGAAGCGGGACATCCGGGTTCGAATACCGGTCCAGCAAGACTTTTCAACTTCGCCGTTTAATTCATTTCAGTGCTCAGAAGTGGTCGAGACGTTTCAATACCTTGAATTCTTAGTTGTCACTGAGTTTAGTCATCAGAGTTAGGCGGATCAAACAAAGCGCGTCATCGATGGAAATATCTACACGGCGTATTAAGCTACTTGTACCATTCAACAGCCTACCCCAGTTGTTACTTTAGTAAGCTATATAATTTTGTCACAGTTTTTATTTTTAGAATGTCACTCATATTTTAGATGCTACGTGTATATTTATGCTCACATTATTTGAATGTGAATTACCCATATGACCATGCTTTATATATATATACTACTGTCGTTTCAAAGATTTGTATCATCAGGAGTTGTATATAAAATTTACTTCTTACCTCCTAGCCTCGACCGATCTGTGATCATTTCGAGGCTCTTTAGAATATATTAAATTTATTCAGTGATATTAATTGACGGAAGACTTCTAAGACGTTTTCAATTTAATCTAAGCGCAACGCCTAAAGTTAAAAACAATGACATACAAAGTGGGTCTAGTCAAACTTTCCAAAGAAATGCAGTACCACTGTTTGTATTAAATATGCACTGTCGTACATTTATTAGTGTATTTCACTTATCATTACATATGGTTATAACCGATTCTGGTCTCTATACAGTATTTATGTGCTGTTAGTTCTTTAACCGACTCCTACAAGTACAGTTCTACAAAATAAGTGCGGCTCTTAGAACAAGTGTTAATTACTACACTACTGGAATTTGGCTCTTTTGACGAACGAGCTTCCCGATCACTTGTAGGAGTTGATACCCTATTTTCTGAATTACTTCAAGATTAACATCTGGGCATACAGGCTTGTTATGTAAATTCACACCATCTCTTGTGAACCCTGCCTCGTCGATAAATAAAATTTTGTATTTAACAGTGGATCTGCAGCACACTTGTGTAGTCCTTCCTATGAACATGTGTTTTATGTCAGAAATTTTGTGCTTCCGTACCCACGTTTATTGGACTTATTTTTCTTGTTTTGATGCGTAACTACGATCTCTCAAAGTATAGATACTGTATATCGTGTAGCGCATATTCCAATTGAGGAGAAAATCTCCATATTACAGAACGAGTCAGTATATAAAACAGTAACAGAAGAGTAATGATAGACAATATGAAAGCATAGGAATCCCACATACACAACTCGTGAGTTTCATTAAGCATAAAAAAAAGGCTTAACACACGAATTAGCTGAAATTTATTGCCGGCCGCGGTGGCCGAGGGGACTGAGGCGCTCCAGTCACGGTCTGCACGGCCACTACGGTCGGGGGTTCGAATCCCCCCTCGGGCATGGTTATTTGTGCGTCCTTAGTTGTAAGTAGTTCATGAGTAGTTTGTAAGTTTAGGGACTGATGACCCCGTAGTTAAGTCCCATAGACTATACAAACATTTTTATTTATTTATTTTAAATTTATTAACTCCTCGAGGAGTACCTCGACAGTCATATATGAGGAAACTCTTGAGTTTCGACTTGAAAATGCGTGGCATTTCTGCTGATATTTTTGAATTCTTGTGGCAGCTTATTTGAAAATGAATGCAGGAGAATACTGCACGCCTTTCTGTATCAGAGTAAAGGAGTTGTGATTAAAAAGCAGATCGTAATGCGCCGTTCCCAGTCAGAATCATGAGCAGAATGCCAACTTAGACCATATAGCCGCAGCGTATTAGCCGTGCGCGCTTAACGTGACTTGCTGTGATCAGTTCGCCACTGGAGGTTCGAATCCTCCGAGCATGTGTGTGTGTGTGTGTGTGTGTGTGTGTGTGTGTGTGTGTGTGTGTGTGTGTTGTCTTAGGATAAGTTTGTTTAATTAGTTAGTAAGTTTAAGGACCGATGAAACTTAAAAAAAAGGACCATATAGAAATAAAATACAACGCATCAATGTAACAAATGAAAATACACCATAGAAACCTCATACAATCTACGCTACTCAATGGCATGGTAATGTGATTGGCGAACGCAATGCTGTAATCACATATTAAAGGTTACAAACAGGTTTAAACTAAGTGCATATACTTACTGTTCGTGAAATTCTAGCGCAAAATCATGCTCACGTGGACTGCCTTCTGTTTCCAGGATGGCGTATTTACGAATGGCCGCCATGATGACTTATACCATGTGTGGCCCCATCTCTATTACCTTTATTATTCTTCAAATCTCTTTTACAGAAAACGTTTACAAAATACAAGGTTTGATACGCATTGTAGCCCAGTAATGTATTGCCAGCGGAACCCCACATTACAAGTCCCGTCCAGGGTATTGCGAAATGCCATATTTCGCCCATAATGTTTTCTTTGAATGCCTGTTCATCTCGCAAACTCTCGTGCAAAATCTCGTCGGGAGATGCCATAGCTTTCCTCGTGAGAAGATGTGGCAGAAGACCGACGCTAGCCCTGCATGACGAGCACAAAACGCAAGCACAGCCTAAGTGGATAGGCTGCCCGCAAGGAAGATCGTGGCGCGCATACAACGCTTGAGCGCGCTTGCGCAGCGTTTGACTCGTAAGACGTCAATCGCATTTTATCCGTGCATGAGTACAGCCAGCGCAGGCTTCTCATTGCTAAGCCGTCCGCAGACGGGTCGATTGGCAGTCGACTCGTCCGCGACGCGTTGCGACTTCACATGTAAGTTAAGGGTCGGACGCACAATGCACATGGGTCGACTTGACTCGTACTCGTTTCGAAGACGTTGCGAGCGATGATCGTCTCTCGCGTGCTGCAGAAAAATTCGAGCGCGACGAGCGTATCGCACGTCGCACAGGAGTTCTACCTTGCGTTTACTCGTTTTTTTTTTTTTGTTTTTTTTTTTTTTGTTTTTCTTTGGTATTCTTCAGTCACGGTCTGCAAGGCCACTACGGTCGGGGGTTCGAATCCCCCCTCGGGCATGGATATTTGTGCCGTCCTAGTTCGTAAGTAGTTGATAAGTAGTTTGTAAGTTTAGGGACTGATGACCCCGTAGTTAAGTCCCATAGACTATACAAACATTTGAACATTTTTTTTTTCTTTGGTATTCCTATCGCACATAACAGTTTAGACTCCCCGAAGTCTATGTGCAATGACTGAAATAAACTTTTAACAAATAGATAATAAAATACCTAATATTTGACAAGCAATAATTTCAGAGATTACCGAGTCTATTAAGAAAGATCCCACAGCCAATAATACCGATTGAACAATTACCTTCAAGTCGCCGTGGAGGATCGAGTCCTCCTTGGGGCATGGGTGTGTGTGTTGTCCTTAGGTTAGTTTACCTAGGTGTAAGTAGTTTGTAAGCTACGAACTGATGACCACGCAGTTTGGTCCGATAGATTTACAAACATTTGAATTTGAATTACCTTCAAGGTTCACTAGAAGCTGTTACAGTACCGCGGAATAATGTCACTAACGTTACAAAGGACTTCTTTTAGTAGTTCAACTTCAAATTTTTGGGAGAAGTGGGAAAATATGCCGAGAGATACGAATATACTTTCCAAGAATCTGAAAGCGTGGAATCATGTTGCCAAAGAAGTAAACTTTCCACGTATTTATATAAAGTTTTATTTTCACTGTATAATGATTCCATAGCTCAGCACGTTATTAAATACACAGCATAGACAAATATAATTCAAATGAAAAGTACACACTCAACAATACTTGAGCCCCTATGTCTTTTAAATGCAACAAATCAACTCCCAAGACAGTGATGCAATTGGAGTCAGAAAATAATTTGCTAAATAATCTCTATAACAACATTAGCGGTAGGATCATCTATTATTCTGGCTCGACGTGGTACTGTAAAGCCAATGGGTTTGCAAAACAAGTCATTTTAACACTTTGCTCCATTTCTTGCACTGTCTACGGCCACTATTTTCTTTTCCTAACTTAGTTACGAATTACTCAGTAAAGAAACCAAGAGGAAACTTGAAAAATATGCATCCACAAAGCCGGCTGTGCCACCCGTTTCTTCCTCAGGAACCAATAAGACATTATAGCTTCAACCCTCACCAGTGGAACTCCATTACACATGTGGTTATTGAAATAAATGGGCAACCAAGTTTCGTAGCTCAAATATGTTTTTATGTGTCCCAGTATGGACCTGTGGTCAAAGGGGCTTTAGTGAAACTGGCGTGTTATTAACAAATCGCAGGAACCAATTATATTGCGGACACGTTAGGAATCCACCGGTGATTAATTGTATCGATAAAACTTCTTTTAATTCAGTCAAATGAATAGTGTGAACAGGAACAGCTACAGGTTTCAGGAAAACAACTTATTTAATTAAAATGTTTAAATGTTTGTAAATCTATCGGACTCAAATGTGCGGTTATTAGTCCAAATGTTTGTTAAGCTTGAGGGACTTAACTGCGGAGTCATCAGTCCCTAAACTTACAAACTACTTATGAACTACCTTATACTAAAGACGACACAAACATCCATGCCCCGGGAGGGATTCAAACCCCCGACCGTAGCGGCCGTGCAGACTGTGACTGGCGCGCCTCAGACCGCTCGGCCACTGCGGTCGGCTGGTTATTAGTCCGTAGCTTACAAAGTACTAAGGTAAACTAACCTAAGGACATCACAAACACCCATGTCCGAGGGGGGCTCGAACCCCCGACAGCGATCGGCCGCGTGCACCGCAGCACGGTGCCCCAGTGCGCACGGCTAATCCGCCCTGTTGCGCAGTTTAGGTAATTTCCTATTAATGACAAAGAGAATAAATTTTCTGATCGAAAATGTTTTTGTGTGATTGTACGGACATACAATAAAATACACCGAATAAAAAAATGGTTAAGGAAGGAAGATTAGTGCTTAACGCCCCGTCGACAGCTTGGTCTCTAGAGGCGGAGCTTACGCTCGGGTTGTTTGGGTAAGGATGGGAGAGGAAGTCGGCCGTGCCCTTTGAAAGGAACGATCCCGGCATTTCCCTGGAGTGTTTTAGGGAAATCACGGAAAACCTAAATCTGGATGGCCGGAGGTGGATTTGAACCACCATTCTCCCGAATACGAGTACTGTACCGCTGCGCTACCTCGCTCGGTAATGGTTAAGGCACGCTATGCAAGCACAGAGATAAATAAACACTCAGAGGACGGCACTGCGGTCGGCGACGCCTGTATAAGACAACAGGTGTCTCTCGCAGGCGTTACATCAGTTACTGCTGCTACATTGGCAGGTTATCACGATTTAAGTGAGTTTGAACATGGTGTTATAGTCGGCGCACGAGAAATGCGTCACAGCATATGGGGATTTTCCATACGACCATTTCACAAGTGCACCTTGATTATCGGGAATCCGGTAAAACAACAAATCCCCGAGATCGCTACGGCCGGAAAAAGATCCTGCAAGAACAGGGCGAACCACAACGGGAGAGAACAGAAGTGCAACCCTTCCGCAAATTGCTGCGGATTTCAATGCCGGGCCATCAACAAGTATGAGCGTACGAACCATTCGACGAAACATCATTGATATGGGGTTTTGAAGACGAAGGCCGGCTGCAAGATACAAAGCTTTACGCTTCGTCTGGGCCCAACAACCCCACATTGGACTGTCGCTGACTGGAAACATGTTGCCTGGTCTGACGAATCTCGTTTCAAACTGTATCTACTGGATGGACGACTACGGAGACAACCTCACGAATCCGTGGACCCTTCATGTCAGCAGCAAACTGTCCAAGCTGTGGGGTGTATGCAGCTGGTGTGATATGGGACTCGTGATGTGTCTAGATAGACTCTGACAGGTGGCATGTACGTACGCATCCTGGCTAATCGCCTGACCCTATTCATGTCCATTGTGCATTTCGACGGACTTGGGCAATTCCAACAGGACAATGCGAGACCCCACACTTACAGAATTGGGACAGAGTAGCTCCAGGAACACTCTTCTGAGTTCAAATCACTCACCATCAAACTCCCCAGACATGAACATTATTGAGCATATCTGGGATGCTTTGCAACTTGCTGTTCACAAGAGATCTCTATCCACTCGTATTCTTGCAAGTTTATGGACAGGTCTGCAGGATGCATGGTGTCGATTTGCTCAGCACTACTTCAGACATCAGTCGAGTCTGTGCCACCTCGTGCTGCGACACTTTGTGTGCTCGCGGGGGCCCTACACAATCTACATCTACATGGGATACTCTACTAATCACATTTAAGTGCCTGGCAGAGGGTTCATCGAACCAGCTTTATACTATTTATCTCCCATTCCATTCTAGAATAGCGCGATGGAAGAAAGAACACCCGAATCTCTCCGTTCGAGCTCTGATTTCCCGTATTTTCTACCTATGTAAGTGGGAGTCAGCAACATATTTTCGCATTCGGAGGAGAATTTGGCGATTGGAGTTTCGTAAGTAGCCCACGCCGCAGCGATAAGCGCTGTTGTTGTAATGATTACTGTCCCAGATCCTGTATCATTTCCGTAACGCTGTCTCCCTTGTATCGTGACAATACGAAACGAGCTGCTCTTCTTTGGACTTTTTAGATGTCCTTCGTCAAACCCACCTGATAAGGATCCCACACTGGGCAGCAATATTCCACAAAAGGACGGACAAGGGTAGTATATGCAGTCTCTTTAGTAGTTGTGTTACATCTTTTAAGGGTTCTACCAATAAAACGATGTCTCTGGTTCGCCTTTCCTACGACATTATCTACGTGTTCTTTCCAGTTTAAGTCTGAAGTAATAGTTTCTAGATATTTTGTGGAGTGTGATTGATTTATCTTGTAAACAAAGTTTAACGGATTTCTTTTCGTACTTATGTGGACGACTTCACACTTCGCATTATTTAGAGTCAATTGCCAATTTTTACACCATAGTCATATCTTATTAAGATCGTTCTGCAGTTGGTTCTGACCTTCAGATGATTTTACTAGACGGTAAATGGCGGCGTCATCTGCAAACAACCTAAGAGAACTTCTTAGATTTTCTCCCAAATCGATGTTAGGCAGGTGTACCAGTTTGTTTTTCGCATGAGTGTACATTCGACGTGCTGTGTGAACTTAATGTGTCGAGAAAATTTTCTTGGAATGCGGCATATGTGTCAATCATAGAAATTGAGATAGAGAGTGAGGGGAGAGCACAGATGTCATATGTGGTGTTCTGCGAGGTGAGCTGAGAAGAGACGCCGGGGGTTCGAATCCCCCCTCGGGCATGGATGTTTGTGTCGTATTTAGTATAAGGTAATTCATAAGTAGTTTGTAAGGTTAGGGACTGATGACCCCGCAGTTGAGTCCCTTAAGTTTTACAAACATTTGAACTTTTTTTTAGAAGAGACGTCTGCGTGAGCAGTCATACTCGTTTATTTACATGTCCGAAATCCGGGACAGAGACATGGAGGGCCAGCGAGTCTAGTGATGTGGGGCCGGACACGAGAGACTTGCTCCCCCTCTTCAGCAGGCGAGCCGGTATTACACGACCATATTTTTTATCAAATCTTTGACAAAGAAATATTATCAAATATTCATGAAATACCTCTGACATAAATCGTTGACGAGGCGCTAAGAAGGGATATTACACTGTCATATTTATATTTATATTTCAAGATAGCGGACAATAAAAACTTATTATGCGCTGCAATTATTACGGCCACAATGACATTTTGTATGCGTTTCGCCGAAGACAAGTTGGGGAAAAAAACGTACTTGGGTAAAGATGTGGGTGACAATAAAAACATTCAGAAAATTTGTAGCGGGGCGACAGGTGGAGGACGTCAAGTCATAAATAACCTGAGAATGGATGCCACAACGTATCAGTATTTACTCAATAAATTGGCTCCTCACATCACAAAGCGAAAGCCGTGCATGACCAGTGCTATATTTGCAGAAGACGGGGTTACAGTAACACTGTGATTTCCTGCTAATGGAAAGATCTATTCTAGGCTCCAGTACAGCACTCGAATACCACAGTGTGCATTAAGCAAAATAACTCCTGAAGCGTGTGAAACAATTTATAACGCAGTGAAGGATGAATATCGGAAACCAGCTATAGTCGGGCCGTTGAAACATGTCACTTCAAGGTCACTCCACGAGTGTTTTCAAGTTGCCAGTATGAGTGAAAAACAAATGACGAACGCGAGACGCTGCGTCTTCTGAACCAATCACAGCACAGCTACGAATGCCGGTTCCGTCGTCGTCACTACCACGTTGCCGCGTTCTATGTAAGCTTTGTGTGCTCGTGGGCTAGCGTCTGCTTTTGTATCGTGTGTGATTGTACTGCTTCGCGTACATTTTTTTATTTATTAAAAAATGTCACCGAAACGGCATCTTCAATCAAACGACAATCCGTTGCGTCGCGGAGTGTCGTTAAATAGCCAGGCAATGGAATTAATTAGAAGAACGCGGGAGTTCTACGAACAAGAGAGAGAGTTTGTTTCTTTTCACGGGGAACCATCAATTCCGGCTGATAAAGTCTTAGAGCGTACCTCGAAAACTCTAGGACTGAGTCAAAGAACGATTATAAGGAAAGGTGTGCTGCTTCAAGACCTACAAGACAGTGACGCAAACCGTGTGGAAGATAACCCGGGTGAAGAAAACAGTGTGTTTTTAGCTACCCCAGGCAAGGAAAAGAAGCAGCCTCGCCCTGTTACCAATCTCGATTTGTTTCAAACGGATGCAATCCGTCGTCATATTTTTGACTATTATAGCCGGAAAGAATATCCGACTGTAGCGAAGTTGCTAATTTCCTTAAAAGCATACGATCTTTTCTCGGGTGGAAAAACGTCTCTGAAAACGGTGTTAAGAAGTATGTGCTTCCGCTTCAAAAAGTTAAATGGACGAAGACTATTACTTGAAAAGCCGCATGTTGTTGCAGCTAGAAGTATATTTTTACATAAAATTAAAGGTAGTAATATACATTCCATTGTGTGGTTAGATGAAACCTGGGTCAACGCCGGAGAAGCTGTTGATAAATTCTGGACAGACAATACTCCAAATAGTAGTGGTCATCAGCCAACAGGAAGAGGTGCCAGATTAATTGTGGCACATGCAGGATCTTCAAGTTGATTTGTGAATGACGGACTTTTAGTCTTCCGATCCAGAAAAACTGGTGATTACCACGAAGATATGGACCACCAACGTTTCCTGCAGTGGTTTAAGAATTTGTTGTCGCAGTTTAGTGTCCCAACAGTGTTTGTAATGCACAATGCACTTACCATTCGGTCATATTAGACAAAACTCCGACAACTAGTGACCGGAAAGAAACTATGGTACAGTGGTTGCTAGCGAGAGACATTGCTGCAGATATGAGTATGACAAAGCTGCTGTTGTATTCACTCGTGAAGCAAAATAAACCTGTGACGCCTACGTATGTAGTAGACGAAGAGGCAAGGGAAAAGGGTCATACGGTAATTAGGCTACCACCGTATCACTGCCATTTCAACCCCATTGAATTGGTTTGGGGTGACGTAAAGACGTATATTAGGAAGAAAAACAAGCCTTTCACTATAACGGAAGTGGAAAGACTTTTACTTGAAGGACTTGCTACTGTTGACGCAAACTCGTGGAGAACGAAGTTAGAGCATGTTGCGAAACTTATTAAAGAAGCACAGACTATAGATGGAATAATAAATGAACATGAACAATTGATGATTTCCCTCGATGATGATGATGATGATGATGATGATGATGATGATGACGACGACGACGGGTTTGGTGCTGATTCGGATGCCAGTGATGATGGAGAACTTGACGGAATTACGCCATTGACTTCATAAACCGGTGAGTGTAAATTTATGCAAAATTAATTCTTTCACTCTGCATCGCAGAATGCAACTGTTTCTTTATTTCGTACGACGATTGTTGGTTACGTGTTCTTTGTTATGAATAGCTTTACATTATTGTACGACATTTCATTTGCATCTATTACGTTGACAATTCGGAATAACATCTCATAGACACTGTCCTTAAGTTAGACTGTTTTATTTATTTCACGGTTTCGCATATTAACAAATCGTATTTCTCTGTTGGTGATTTGTCTGTTGAAATAATACATTCCGCGTTATACTTTCGTATAAATTATTATGCGACCGTTCTTATTCACGGTCTTAGGCGACATTTCCAGTACATATTTCGGACGTTCTGAGCTATCAGCTGACCCTGTAGTCGTCTGCTGCGTAGTTATTGCAACCTCGCAATCGCAGTATAGCGAACTACGTACAAACTGTCAAGTGACATGTTTCAGCCACCCGACTATAAATGTTTTAGTGGACTACATAGGCATTAAGAATGACTGTGCTTCAATGTGGGCACAAACTTTATAAACAAATAAAATACAGAAAGGTGAACAGATGGGGCTTAACAGCTTTGACATAATTGCAAAACGACATATTGACCATAGCTGTTTATTTTTGATCTCAATTTCGGTTAGTTTACCATTATCAGGCGTTAGCAGAGTTTAGCTAAAAGCTCAACATGGTGTAACACAAAAATTCAAAATTGTAAAATAAGTATTTGTTATTATTACTGTAATCCTTATTTATATTAACACAGTGTCTGACTGCTAGTTTGTAGCAGTCAGCCACTGTGTTAATATAAATAAGGATTGCAGTAATAATAACAAATACTTATTTTACAATTTTGAATTTTTGTGTTACGACATGTTAAGCTTTTAGCTAAACTCTGCTAACGCCTGATAATGGTAAACTAACCGAAAGCGGAAGCATTGAGATAAAAAAAATAAACAGCTATGGTCAATATGTCGTTTTGCAAATAAAATACAATTTGTGTTCCATCAACTAACTACAAGATTTATACAAATACACGGGGTAGATGAGGCGCTGTTTAACGTGAGGCACCCTTGTTTCAAAAATTAATTTTCTTCTCCATGTCGTCGGCGCTTCTACCGGACCGTATTTGACGCTTAATAACCTCTGACACTTTCTTACAGCTCTCCAGTCTTCTAAACGTATTTTTACTATCAGAATGGCTCACATTATGTAACGTCTCGTCTGCTGCATATATTTCTTTTAATTTTGTGGTTGACTGAACACACTAACAAAATAAATTTTGCATCTGTATTTACAAATACACAGCAGTCAGACAACTGCAGCGATGCTAGCGCTCAAAGCGGTGATATTTCGCATTACAGTGAACAAAAGACAAACGACTTTTATGATCAAATTTACGGCGAGGCGCTAGATTTGATAATATTTCTTTGATGAAAGACGAGATATGTCAAAGTTCTCCATTACACTATCAAGTTTGTTTGGCGTAAATATTTGACATATCAACTTTGACAAAGAAATATGATCGTGTAATACTGGCCTATCCGGTGAAACGAAGTGCGTTGCAACAAACTAACCGACAGTATGTGCGGCACTCTGCTTGAAGCAGTTGAGGCTACTGCGGTAACACGGAGGCTGGTTTCAAAGCCGCGGAAACGGAGGCGCGTGCCACCAGCTGCGCCTATTAAGTCCTTTCTACACGGGAAGTAAGAGCAACAAGATTACCCACATGCACCAGTTCCGCTAGTCGCCCACTGTGTAGCTCTGCCATTTGCAGAAAATGGACGCGTACGATCGCTTGTAGAAAAAATAGGCTGAAACCTATTTTGACACGTATGAAGGTGCAGCACGCGTGCGCAGACGAACGAGTGGGGATCCTCAGCTAGAGATGGGCTATGAGCGCTAAGGCAAATTCTCGAGTACACTACACAAGTTGTCTATAGTGCTGGGCTCTCTGGAGGCTGAGGGAAACTGCTGTACAAGGGAGCATGGGCGTCACCGACGGGGGGGGGGGGGGACGTGCCCCCCCAAAATTTTTCGAAAAACAGTTTTAAGTCTTTTGTTTTAGTTGATAAATAATGACATTGTTGAACGAATATCTTCAAGCTTAACTAATAATATGCGCTGAAAGTTCTTATGCACTATTACTTAATTATTTACATGATTTACTAAATGCTAGTAAAGCAACAGTGAACATTATGAGGTAGAAATACGAGCATTGACACAAGACAGTGTTACGGACTGTCTGATGGGTCAAGCGGCCGGGTGGTGCTGTTCCCTGTCAAGAGAGCTGACATCCGGCGCGGCTGTACACTAGGGATGGGAAAAACCAACCGGTTAAAACCGATACCGGTATTTTAGTTTTGAATAACCGGCTTTTTCGGTATTTATTTGGTGTCGGTTGTACCCGGTTTTTCTAGTTATTGCCAAGAACCGGGTAAAAAAAACCTGTACGACTACTTCCTGTGGTAGTGGTTCAAAATGTGTTTTTTGTAAATAATAAAAAAATTAAAACTAGTAGACCCTAATATTTAGGGCTATTCCTAAAATTTCCACTGCTGTGAAATATTAGGTCATCGCAGTAACTAAGAAAAGCGATCAGTGATAATTTAAGTAAAATCCTGGCAGTCAGAAACGCGCGACAAACGCGTGGTATAAGAACTGGTGCAGCTATTGAGGCATCGATGCACCTGTTGCCGTGTGGCGTGGTATATTAGACGACGGGCGTGCACCGGCAGTTTACAAGACTTGTCTCCGTCTGGTAATGCGGCAGCTCCTTGCTGTCGTCGCCAGACTTCGGTTGTGTCTTAAATGGCACCATCCTGAGTGTGGAAGTACTTCACGAAGTACGGGAGCAGTGAGATACAATGCTCCATTTGCTTTAAAAAGCTGAAAACGGGCGGAGGTACTACAAACATGCTATGTCATTTAAGGAGAAAGCATCCAAAATGTTCCTTACCTATTACGTAAGTGATGTACTCCAAGCTTGGAATAATAACTTTTAATGTATTATCATATTGTTATGCTAACAAGTTTTATTAATGTGATTCCTTGAAAGTGAGGGGCTTTTTTTAATAAACAATATGGGTTAGGTAACATTGATCATGTGGTGCGTCGCGAGGTAACTGTGCGGTCTGAGGCTCCATGTCATGGACTGCGTGGCTGCTCCAGTTGGAGGTTCGAGTCCTCCCTCCTCCCTCGGTCATGGGTGTGTATGTTGTCCTTAGCGCAAGTTAAAGTTAGATTAAGTAGTTTTTAAGTCTAGGGACCAATGACCTAAGCAGTTAGGTCTCATAAGAACTCACACCCATTTGAACATTCTTTGATCATGTGGTGCACAGCTTTCCTAGTTCAATTTGCGTAAATTTACACTGACAACAATCATACTGTTAGTCGAAACTGTGATTTTATTTTTCGAAATATTTCTGCAGCGCTCATTGAAGTTTATTTACTGACTGTAACTTATATATATTGTGTATGTAACGAGATATTCGTATGCGCTGGCTCCGAAGTCCAACTTACGGAGTGGTTGGCTCAATATTCGCAACTGCCGGATGGAAATACTAGACCAGTAAATCTGTATGCTTCGTATATCGTCTTCTACGGACTCCTGGCTAGGCTTACACACACTCAAAAGGCGTAGTATTGGGCGGGGATCTTGCAAAATATGGAAAGACTAGTTATTTGTGTTATAACGTAAATGTACCTAAATTTTAACTAAATCTCGTAAGTTTCGGTTTCGGCCGAAACTAGAAGAACCGAAAATTCGATTATCGTTTCTGTTTCGGTCGCAAAATATGTTTCGGTCGAACTCTCCTGGAAATAATAGCAATAAAAAACCGGTTATCTTGAGCAATTTTTACGGTGCGGTTAAACTGGAGATGAAAAGAACCGGTATAACCGAAAACCGGTTGTTTCAGCGATAACCGCCATCCCTACTGTACACGGCCTGAGAACGCGCCTCAACTCACCTCACCACATCCAGCAGATGGTCTCACGGAAACACAACGTGTGCGCGCTGCTTAGTAACGGTGCTGTAGTCAGTTCATTCGCCATCTGTTTGTGCAAAGTTACAGTCAGGAATAGCTATGATGAGAGTAAAAGACAGTTCATCAATATTGTCTTTCTTTAAAAAGAAAAGAAATTACGGTAAGCAAATGTTTATTACAAAGCTAGTTTCAGCAACCGCCGCAGTATTTTTTCCACTGTTTTGTTATACATCTCCTTCTTCCCATTCTGTCCGTCGCCTTCTGTCCCGTTCTATTTCACGTGTATCTGTAGTGGATATTGGTCTCTAGTTTCCTTTACCACATCTCAATCCTTACAACGTGAGGTCTAGAACAAAGTACTCTGCAATAATAAGATTTTCTAGGTACCTTCGCCGGCCGCGGTGGCCGAGGTGACTGAGGCGCTCCAGTCACGGTCAGCACGGCCACTACGGTCGGGGGTTCGAATCCCCCCTCGGGCATGGATATTTGTGCCGTCCTAGTTCGTAAGTAGTTCATAAGTAGTTTGTAAGTTTAGGGACTGATGACCCCGTAGTTAAGTCCCGTAAGCTTTACAAACATTTGAACATTTTTTTTTCTAGGTACCTTCATTAGAATATTAGGAAAGTGTCTCCCAAACGTATTGCAAATATACTTAGTAGTAAAGATGTAGGTATCGAATTAAAATCCTTGAGCTTGATAGGCTGTTATTTAATGCATCTTATTGTTTATGATCTCATTAACTATGCGTCCTAATATGAAATAATTTATAAGATAAATTTAGTGATAGGCCTATATTTGCATACTGTATGTCAAAAATGTCGAGAATACAGTTTGTAGTATCCAAATAATAAACTTTAACGTCGTGCCGATGCCATAATTTTACTTCAAAAACAGTGGGAAGTTACTATGTGATAAACCTTTTCCTTTCATTACTTTGCAGCCGTTGTCAACGACAGGTTTCTTAAACGTTTATCATTGCGTCTAAAGTTTGTCACAATAAAGTAACCGCACCCTTTCTCAAAGTGTGGATCAATAGAATATTGTTACTCACGCATCGCGGGCTACTCTCCTTTTTTTGTCACCCACCCTTTGGAAGGTAGTTCTTACCCTCACAGATTCTATTATTTGAAACGAAACAACAGTATAAATGTATGTATGTACGCAGTCTGCAAATATAGTATGTCTGTGTAGATTTGAGCAACAAAAATGGCTTTGGAAGCATTGACAATCATTATTAGCAGTGTTAAATATCTTATCAGACAAGGATTGGCTATTAGAGTACACACAATTACGGAAATTTAATGGAACTGTTGAAAATCTGTAGTTAGGAAAAACCAACTCTGAAATTGTGCCTCCAAAGAGAACAAATTACACCCATCCAGTGATACAAAATGAATTAATTGAAGTCCTTCTTAAAGAAATTGTTAACACCATAGTTCAAAAATTAGGTCACTGAATCCTTTGATTTATTCAGTGATCTGTGATGGCACAAGGGACATTTCCGGCGATGAACAAATTAGTTTCTGTGTAAGATGGTGTGATGACCATTTAGATCCTCATGATAGCTTTTTGGGGTTCTATAAATCTAGTTATGTATGTGGAGCATATAGCTGTACTCATTTGTAACGTTCTGCTCAGATTGCAGCTACCTTTAAGTAACCTTCGTTGGCAGACATATGATGGAGGAGGAAACATGAGTTGAATGTATACAGGGACTCAATCAATTGTAATTGACAAACGGCCTTTGATCCATTTCATTCACGGTGGTGCTTACTGCTGTAATGTAATTATGAAAACAAGCTGCGAAATTTCAAGAACTGTTAAAAACTCCATGGAATCAGCTTATCCATTAGGAAAATGTTTCAAATGTTTGTTAAGCTTATGGGACTTAACTACAAACTACTTATGAACTAGCTAACACTAAGGACGGCACAAATATCCATGCCCGAGGGGGAATTCGAACCCCCGACCGTAGTGGCCGTGCAGACCGTGACAGGCGCGCCGCAGTCCCCTCGACCACCGCGGCCGGCTATCCATTAGGAAAACGGTTTTCAAAAACAAAAGACCCCATTATAGATACTATTGAAGATGCGGCTGAAAAACGTGTCAGTAATGTTGCAAATATCAAGCCTTTATGTCCTACTAGATGGCTGTATCGACAGTCACAAATCAATGAAATTATATATATATATATATATATATATATATATATATATATATATATATATATATATATATATATATATAGTTATCAAGACCTTACATGAACTAACAGAAAAGGTATACGAATGAGACATTGGCCTACGTAATGTTTCTGAGTTTAGCAAAACGTACCTTGGTTTCCTAATGGTGAATGACGTATTTGAGCTTTTAGAAATCTTGAACAGGAGTTTCCAAGTGAGACAAAAGAACGGTCTCGGGACTTCATTCTGCAGTTGAAATTATAACTGAGGGCCTTAAAAATCTCAGGACAAATGAAAAGTTTTCTTCTATGTACAAAGAATGTAATATTACTATATCCGAGCTCGGCTTAGAACAGCTGCAACTTCCAAGGACAAAAGTAATTCCCAAGCGATTGTCTGAGGGCATAAATCCACATCAATTTCTGTCGCTTGAAGAACTTTACAGGCAGGAATATTTTGAAGTCATCGATTCAGCTGTCCAAGGGCATTGACATAGGATACGTGACCAACCCGGTATGAAGAAACATGTTTCCTCGGAGAAAGTGTTCTTGAAGAAAAAACAATACGATGTGGTAGCTCCTTACCTAGAAATACATGATCAGTCTTTGAAAATAGAACATCAACTCTTTCATCTACAATACAATGTAAAATGCGTGAAAGAGGCAAAAGCTGTTTTGGTTTCTATGAAAAAAGAAGCCCTTGAATTATTTTCTAATGTTGAAGCGTTGATCAGGCTTTGCTTGTGTGTCCAGCGTCAAACTGTGAAGTTGTTTGTTCAAATGTTTATATAGTCTATGGGACTTAACTACGGGTTCTTCAGTCCCTAAACTTACAAACTACTTATGAACTACTTACGAACTAGGACGGCACAAATATCCATGCCCGAGGGGGGATTCGAACCCCCGACCGTAGTGGCCGTGCAGACCGTGACTGGAGCGCCTTAGTCTCCTCGGCCACCGCCGCCGGCAAACTGTGAAGCAGGATGGAGTTTTTCAGCACTACGGCGACTGAACAACTATCTGCGCTCGACAGTGACACAGCAGAGGCTGAATCACGTAGCAGTCTGCAATGTGCACTGTTGTATCCGATGTGGCACACAACAATTAACATGAGGCGTGGGCTTAACCAAAACACAATTTATTTTCAACAAGTATGGTAACACAATCTGTAATACAAGGTTTGTCGGTGGCAGGCAGCAGAGTAGAGTCCATAACAGAATCCTTTTCGAGTCGGCTGAAGCGTAGTGTGACGTCCTGATGGCGTAAGGCGACGATCAGCACGAGACTGCCTATTGCGCTCGAGCGTGGGCTTATAAAAGCCGGGTGGCGTAGGAATACGCCCGCCGTAACCGCGTCAGCTGTGGCGTGTCAGCTCGCGATTGGTGCGGCCTCAGTGGACAGCTATATTGTGAGGCGAGGCCGGCCGTGGTTACCATGGAGTCGCGGAAGCACTCTATCACTACGTATACATGTAACACATCTTCCGGAAGACGAAAACCGATTTTCGTAAACCGTTTTTCGCTGTCGTGTTTACACGGCACAGCCTGAATCGGATTTCCTAATCCACTTAAGATGGCGGCTGAAAAACAGCTGATTCAGTCCCCGATTTAGCCAGCACAATTGCTATTTTTCTTTACTTAAATACACAGATTCATGCTCACTCTAATATTAATACTTTTATTTCACATTAGAAAATATCACTCTGTCGATATGTGCCGAAACACATACCATAAAAACACAATCTGACAAGCCAAGAACGCTTCAAAAACGGTTGCGTTTACATGGGCACGAAAATCGATTGTGGAACTGGAAAACCGCTTTAGAGAAGCGGATTTCCAGAGTCGATTTTGGAGTGTTTACATGACCAACCGCCGGCCGCGGTGGCCAAGGGGACTGAGGCGCTCCAGGCACGGTCTGCACGGCCACTACGGTCGGGGGTTCGAATCCCCCCTCTGGCATCGATATTTGTGCCGTCCTTAGTGTTAGCTAGTTGATAAGTAGTTTGTAAGTTTAGGGACTGATGACCCCGTAGTTAAGTCCCATAAGCTATACAAACATTTGAACATTTTGAAACTTAATTATACTAAGGACAAAACACACACACAAACAAACACAAACACCTGAGGGAGGACTCTAACCTCCGACGGGAAAGGCTGCCCAGTCCGTAGAATGACAGCTTAGGCCGCGCGGTCATTCCGCGCCGCTCTCCATCTGTCTCTGTGTCACTACACCGTGTTGAATCATCCTCGATGCCGTTTTTTGAGTAGTCGTCCCTGGTCAGCATGTCTTTTTTTATTATTAATGTTTGTAAATCTATCGGACCAAACAGCATGGTCATCAGTCCGTAGCTTACAAACTACTTAAACCTAGGTAAACTAACCTACGGACAAACACACACACCCATGCCCCAGGGAGGACTCGAACCTCCACGGCGACCAACCAAAAGCGGAATTGTGAAATCGGTTTACGAAATACGGTTTTGGGAGCCCATGTAAACAGGGTGTATGTGCCGGCGCTGTCTGGCTGTACGGAGCTGCGCATGCGCCGGCGGGAGAAGAGAGGCGCCCTCTGCGCCACGGCGCGGGAGACCTGCGGCCGGCGCCACGGTGCGGGCATTGACGATGTCACGTGCACAAGTTGCTGCTTGATGAAATAGACTTCAGAAATATTGCTAGAATACTTATATCTAATTGTGACAACAGAAAAATTGTGTTTGCCTCAGTGTGGGAGGAACTTTGAATGATTATTTCACCTAATGCTGCCGGCCGCAGTGGCCGAGAGGACTGAGGCGCGCCAGTCACGGTCAGCACGGCCACTACGGTCGGGGGTTCGAATACCTCCTCAGGCATGGATATTTGTGCCGTCCTTAGTAGTAGCTGGTTCATAAGTAGTTTGTAAGTTTAGGGACCGATGACTCCATAGTTAAGTCTCATAAGCTCTACAAACACTTGAACATTCACCTAATGCTTCTAACACTGCAGTTAATTATCGTTTATGACTGTTTTGATAGTTACTTGTTTATTCCTGTGTATATATTTGTTCATTTTATGTTGTGGCGTAAAGTCAGCGCCACACGCCAGACGTAAGAGAACGATCGTGGAGAAGGCAGCGATCGACCGAAAGTCAATAGCAAGCAGGCGCCGCGCGTCCTGGAGGGAGTAACCGAAGATGCGCGCCCTCTACAAGCGGCTATATCTAGGCCGACATACGTCTGGACGCCCCGACACTTACTAGCCAGTAGAGGTCTGCAAATCGCCGGTTTCGCTCCCTCGTACTCGGTCGAGTGCGCAACGCTCGGCGGTGGCGCGGCGAGTGTGTTACGCTCACAGCGAGCGTGTTGACACTCGAATGAGGCTGCGTGGGGCGGGGCGGGCAGAGGCCGCACAGCGTACTGCTGCCGCTGTACTCACGAGGAAACCTACCCAAGTCACTCTCCGATTTTTATGAAATTTGCATATGTTATAATACATGAAAAACTATGGGACTCGTATTATTTTTTAGCGGCGGAGAAGCATATTTAAGGGGTGAAACGGTCCCTCCAAAATTGTCGCTAAAATAGAAACATGGCGAAAACTTAGAGACTAGAGAAGCGATTTTAATGATGTTTGGTATGAAAGTATCTTTTGATAAAAGACAAATTCCATAGATTTAACTTCGATAAAATCAAAACAATTTTTGAGCACAAAAAATTGGTCACTTTAGGGGTAGTCGCCCCCCTAATTGTCACTCCCCCTTGCAATGTACCTAGGCCGATCTCTTATCAAAAGATAATTTCATACCAAAACATCATTCAAATCGCTTCATTAATCTCTAAGTTATCATGATTTTTCTATTTTAGCCCCAATTTTGAAGGGACCGTCTCACCCCTTAAATATGTTTTTCCACCGCTTAAAAAAATAAATAAAATAATGAAAAAATACGGGTCCCACAGTGTTTCGTGTATTATAACAAATCCAAATTTCATAAAAATCGGAGAGTGACACTTGGGAAGGTTTCCTTGTCAGTCGCTACGGCAGTGGCTCTGAGCTGTGGGCTGCTGTTGCATCTGATGCAGCCCCGCTAACTAAAGGAACTAAAATAGTTATGCTGTAGACGTTTATTCCTGCATAGTAGCATGTAACCGCAATATCATTATACCGCAAACGAGACAAAAAGATTGTTTTCACCAACTACAACATCAGGAAGTAATGTAAAGTATCTAAAGAGAAACTACGGAACGAACAACTTTTTTACTGCAATGTACAAAAGTGAAAATTACCGTACAACAAAGTAGACATCGAACAGTAACATTATCCCCAAACTATTCGTTAGTGGCATTGTAATTGCAATGTATTGTTAAAATATCAATGACACGTGGTAGATCGAGTCGAGTTCTTCTATCAGAGAACAGGTTCCCTGCCGCACTGAAAGTGAGTTTACTAGCTGCATTTGAGGCGGGCACACAAAATACTGATTGCCAGTACAGCTAGCTTAGGAAGCAGAGTACTGTTGCGTTTCTACCACTCAAGCAGATCGTCGTCATCACCATCAATTCGTGCTAAATAAAGGTCCACCTCATTGGTGGTTTGCGCATCGTACATTTCACAGTCCAGCCATTCCAAAAACATGCACTTTATGCTTTTGGCTGGTGCACCCGGGTGACATTCTTCAGACGGCCCTAAATAAATATAACACAGATATCACTGAAACAGCATGGGCACCATAAATTCGTACAGCTGTGTAAAGTAAACAGTTGGAATAAGAGGATTTAAAACAGGTACAGGATATATGAAGATTAGACCGGCATATGACCCTGAAGACGGGAGAAACCGCGGATTCTATATATTGCACAAAAGCTTGCAAGCGTTCTTTATTATGTAGATAAGAAAGACGACAGTGGCAGTGGGGAATATATGAATGTTGCAATTAGAAAAATTCCTGTTAAGGACTCATTCGGAAAAGGTAGAGGCGCAGCAACCATGCACAGTGCCAAAATACTACGGGAATATATATATTAACGGGGTGCAACAGAGAGAAAGAGAGATGCACAAAACTAACCTAACGGGTGTACATCAATATAGTGTATTTAATATTACTATAAAAGACGGACAAAGTATTCCAGGACGTGAGAGTGATAAGAGGAATGGATATAAAATACAATCATTTGCTCTTTAAGACGGCAAGTAACAGCTACCACTAAACAGGCACTAACAGTCCACAAAATGGGAACAAGAAAGTAAGAAAGATCATGGAAAACTCATTTAGTAAATGATTTTAGCACAGAAACTTTATGTTAATCACGTATAATAACTTGCATGGTGAAGTACAAAATGCAAAAGTTAATAGCTTGTTCAACTGGATCAAGAGAACACCTTTCGGAGGACCCGGAAAAGGAAAGAATTCCAAATTTCGCAGTCAGGATTTATTCTCAAGCGTCTAGTTCGCTCCCGACACTCGCCTTGGACTCGAGTGGCGCTGCGGTGGGCGACCGAGTGGCGAGCGGGCAGTGTGGACGGTCGGGCCGGTCGAGCGTACGCCGCTCGAACGAGCGTGGAGGAAGTCGAGCGCAGCCACACGCCTTGCCGCAAGCTGAAGCACCGACACCTGTCGGACTGTCATAGAACTACGTGTATCACGCGATTCGAGCGAGCAACCGAGCGAGGTGCAGACCTCTACTAGCCAGAACTCAGTCAGCTACGAAGTCAGAAATAGGACAGTACTAAGTCAGAACGCGGCTACGAACTTAGCAGTGACTAGGTCTCAGCGCAGCTAGCATCGTACAGACGATGCCGCAAAACGAGAAGAGAGAAGAATCAGACATATGTTCTAAATTTGAGTATTATAATTTTCAGTCAATAAAACTTGTATTATTAATCTGAATAGTTGTTACAGTTGACATCGATTCCTGCACCAGTACCTTTCCTGACAACTAGACCGGGGCGAGTAGGAAACAACAAAAGGCGAGGAGGTCACAACATTTTATAATGTATTTTAATGAATGAAAAATAAAATGTTTCTTAATTCGTTTTTTAATTAAATTTCCAATCAGAATTAAGCACAATATCGTTATAAAAGCTGTTCAGTTTCCAATACTTCAAAGTTGTTTTAAACAGTACGTAATAATCACACATTAAATCCAGGATTAAATTGGCCCGCTTTAGGAACTTTAACTGAAACAGTACCGGGGCAGGTAGTTGATATTACCAACGACCCCTCTCCCCCCCCCCTTCCAAAAAAAAAAAAATAAATAAAAAATAAAATAAAATAAAAAAATAAATAAATAAAAAATTGGTGTCTGAGTCATCAGAATGTTCGAAAATGTCCCGGTTGAGTCGTCCCCCTCCCCCCCCCCCCCAATAATTTTGTACTGGTGACGCCTATGCAAGGGAGAAATGACACAGAGCAGTCGCAATTGTTGTCTTCCCTACATGCAAGTTAGGTGTACTTTCTACACATTGGTGTCAAGTACAAGACTTTCCTTTATTTGTACTGAATTAGTGGTAATTGTAGCAGTAGTAGTATGTTTCGCAGAAGAAAAATATCATAGGAGGGGCAATAAAACACATATCTGATATGAAACAAAAATTTCATTCTTTCTTAAAACAAGTATGCATTTTACATGAATTTATACTTAACTGAGAGAGAAATGCTAAATTATATTACACGCAAAATATCGTTGCATATATTTGCTTATATTAGAAAAAATTCGCTAGAACTTAAGAGTATCGTCGGTTTTTGCTGCCGTCGTTATGATTTCAGCTTAAAGCTGTGGTCCTTTCTTCAACACAGCTGCCATAATTTACCACTACAATAGCGACTGTCGGTTTTTCCATCTTCGTACTGTTTGGATAGTGTTAATTTTGATGTATGGTGTATGCTGTCGGAGTGAAATTAAAAATTAAAGTTTTCCGATACTGGCGAACTGTTACCGAAACTATCCAATTTTTTACCGAATTTTGCTTTCATATAGTAGCCTTTCCACTTCTTTCCCCTCTGGCAGTAATGCTCATGTGAAAAATACCGAGTAGCACCATGGTTGCTCGCCGTCGGAGGTTCGAGTCCTCACTGTGGCATGGGTCTGTCTGTTGTCCTTAGGTTAGTTTACCCTAGTTTAAGTAGTTTGTAAGCTACGGACTGATGACCACGCGGTTTGGTCCGATAGATTTACAAACAAACAGCTCCGTGGTTCGTAACCCACGTTAAACTGTAGGTTCCCCTATAACTGGCTGGGTAAGTCAGTTCGAAGGTCGGAGGAAGGCAATGGCATACCACCTCCAAACAGGACCATGCCTGGTAAAGTACTGTGGTGTTCAAACCAATCTTAGGATTGTTGACTGCTTTACCTGTTATATATAGTATGAATGGATGACATACATAAAACCTAGGGTGTTTTATCTGACTTCAATTAATAGAAGCATGGACTTCTTTGTTCGTGAACGTATGTCTTTGATTACTGGATATATTGTATAATTTTATATGTCTTATCATGCCTGTTGCATTTTTCCCTACATTAAGAAGCTTAAAAAAGCTACGTTGCAACAGACGTTATCTCTATTCTCCGTAAAGTTCTGGCAGCTCCACGACTTTGGTTTTCGTGTATCCGTATTTGAATGACAATTACAGCGAGCGTTGCCTGTTAGCGTCGGCAGCCAGTTTAGGCAACACCACCTAGAGACAAGGCGTTACAACAGGCCGTGGCTACGTGACACTTAGAGGCCGCGGCCGCCACCTCACTGGCTGTTGGCTGGGGCACGCCCACCGCCGCGCAGCGGTTCTAAAGCTTATGGGTCTTAACTGCGGGGTCATCAGTCCCTAAACTTACAAACTACTTATGAACTACCTTATACTGAAGACGGCACAACCATCCATGCCCGAGGGGGCCACCCACAGGTACATGTTGTACGTATTTGATGACAGACCTAAATTATCTAGCAATTTTCTCAATAACGCTTGAGAAGTACGCGCCACTGCTTACACATTTTTTTTGTCCTCATGGAGTACTACGAGTTTACGAAGTTTGCAGTATATTCGCGTTCCAAACGTCGTGGCCTCCCCTTGGAAGTTCACCAAAATCATACCTTATAAAGTTTGCTTTGGCCGTAAATTTGATTTAGGGGTGTTATTTCTTCAATTACGATAGTGTATTATGACTTTTTACACCAGTAATTGTAACTCAAAACCTCACTTTCACCGCAGGTTTTTGGGATAAGCGAATTGACGCGACGGACAGGTTGAATTGACCTTGTCGCATGTTATACAACGCCCCATCTGATTTATACTTCTTCTTTGGTCAACAACCCGTAGGTTGGTTTGCAGCATTTCCCCACAGTGTCCTGTTGCTTGCCATTTGTTTAATGTCCCTGTAGCTGTTACAGTTCATATCGTCCATCACTTGTCTCATATACTCCAGCCTGGGTCTTCCTCTACAGTTCACTCCCTCTACCAATACCTCCAAGATGATTTTTAGCAATCCTTCATGCCTCAAGACATGATCAATTTCGATATTACGCCTTTTTCGCAGAGTTCTTCTCAGAGACAACCCCTCGCCAATTTTATGCAAAATCTGTTCGTTTGTTATTTTATCAATCCAGCTTATCTTCAACATTCTAAAGTGACACCACATCTCGAACGCGAACGCGTCTATCTTTCGATGTTCCGGTTTTCCCATGGTGCAAGATTCACATCCATACAACATTACACTCCATACAGAAGACTTCAGCAACTTATTTCTCAAAAGGATATTCATGTTGCTGGCTGTGAGAAGTTTACGTTTCTTATTGAAGGCAAATTTTGCTTGACATATTCTACTTTGAATGTGTTGACGTTGCTGGAACACATTACACAAAATTGCCTCTGATTGCCATGTTTGCGAATACGAAAGCTATGTCAAGCCTTAGCCTCCAAATAATATTATTTGAAAACAGCTGTAGTGGCAAGGACGCTGAACTACTACTAGCGCTCCGAGCGGTCACATTTCTCACTGCAAGAAGCAGAAGACGAGAGATTTCTTTGATGAAATCCAAGGCGAGCCGCGGCGGAGTGGCAGAGCGCATTGAGGAGCTATGCTGCGATACGCGAGGCCGTTCCCCGTCGGGGGTTCGAATTCCCCCTCGGGCGTCGATGTTTGTGTCGTCTTTAGAATAAGGTAGTTCAAAATTAGTTTGTAAGTTTAGGGAATGATGATCCCACAGTTAAGTCCCATAAGCTTTACAAACATTTGAACATTTCTAAGGCGAAGCTTTAGATTTGATCAAATATTGGACGACATTCCCTTTCGACTAACAAGGAAAGTACTTGGGCTCGAACGAACACATATACACCAAACTCGTATGAGATATAATGTAAAGATCCCTTATTACACTAGTGATACTCCCGCATCTACAAAACTCTGCAGTCGTCCGTTAGAGGCCTCTGCGTGTACCTTGCCACATTGCACTTCGACTTGTCGGTTCGCCAGTAGGGACGGTGCAGTGTGCCTCCGAAGTTGCGTTTTGTGACGTTATTTGTGTGGTGAAGCGTCAAATGGGGCGGCGATTGGTAATCAATCCTGCTAATGTATTGCGATTGGTTGAGATGAAGTTACGAAGAATCCTTCTTCGTAAAAATGGTATTAGTGTAGAAGATGAATCATTCGCACGCTTTCTCGTATCTGTTATGGTACAGAAATATGAGCATAAGTTAGATACTGTTGTAACACTAACACAAAATGATGATAATAGGGATGATAATGACGAACAACTCATTGCAAGCGGTAGTGCTACGGTAAGTGCGGGAAGAGGCGATTGGAAGCAGTGGCAGTGAATACCAACAGTCTTCCGAGAAGAAGGTTAAAGTTGCAAATGTCATCACGGCTTTTGATGACAATACGCTAGAGAACATGTACGATGATTATTACATAAGTTATAGTTAAGATATCTGCATTACGTATAGCGTCTACAATTACATCTAAAGTGCTATATAGAGCATGATTACAAAGTTTTGCATAAAAACGACACCCACCAGCACACTGAGGTGTACGTAGAGATCCTGTAAGAAAACGTTCATACAGATATGTTTGTTCGAGCCCATGTACTTTCCTTGTCATTTATTCACTTTCCTTGTAAGTCCAATATTTTCTTTGTCCAGTAAGTTGATAGTGTAATACCGGCCACACAGACGAGAACAAAGTACTCTCCGATAGGCACCGGATACGATAGCGAGGCCTGCGTTTTCATGAGTTCTGTTCGCATTGAGTCACGGATGTGAGCCGCCAGAGCCACATACCTGACGCGCCATATGCTGGCCTCGCCACTGCAACCGCCTGGCTGTCAGACGGGCAGCTCGCTCGTTGCGTCGCACTCGGCGAGTGTCGGCGCATTTGACGCGTGAGGCAGCGGCCGTCGGCGACTTCCGCTTTCGCGTGGGAACCGCGTGGTGGCCAACGGCTGCTACTCGCGCGCGAATGCAGTGCTCTACTTACAGCTGGCTTTCAACGTGACTCGAACTGTTCGAGCAATTTACGTCACAGTTCGGGAAATCTCGGGATATGTTCGAACCAAAGACGTATATAAACATATACCTCTTTGGTTCGAACATTCGATCACGACGCTATCTAGCAATGTCAGGAGGTACTATCACTATGATTTATAGCGATTATATTCATTAATCTTTTCGGCGCTGTGCAGTAAACTATTTATAACGAAGATGGTGTCATTAATGTACGAATGGGATTAATAAGTGTGAAATGCAGACTGTGCTTCTAGTGTGCAGTAAAACCTATAACGAATATAGGCTATACGTAAACGACAGCAATCGCGATTGAAAACTGTAGTGCTGCGATCTAGCGACGTCTGTTGGTACTACGTACACAGGATCTCGTGCACTGTTTTTCCGTGGTCGCAATTACATTTTATTTTTATATGACTTATTTCCGTTATTGGGTATTAAATTTCTAGTGTTTTGCTACTTCTTCTCTTTTAATCTCGTTTTGCAGGCGATTAAAAGGTGTTACCATTTTTATTTGTTACTGTACCGTATGGACAGGGAATGGAGTGGTCATTTGCAACCTCTTATAATCACAATAAACGTAATATCCACTTATGAAGGATTCACAATCATGTAACATACTTCCACAAACAACATTTTTACCTTTGAGTGTTAGATTTGAAGTAATTTGATGCAGTACTTCTGTTATAGTAGCAGATATTTTGTTTATCAATGGATCATATCTTGTGATATCAGACAGGTCACGTATGCACACTTTTAAACAAAATTTACCTTATTTCATTGTGATGCCCCACTTTTCTTTTACATGTACTTGCACTTTCTATGAAATTAGTTCTGCGCAAAACGATAGCCCGTTATCATCAAACTTTCCCGCGTATCGTTTGCAGATATAAGCGCGAGTCATTTGTTATCTGAGTGTTCAAACAGTTCGGTACTATATCGAGTTCTCGGCTGTATCAGGAAATATCGAGCAAGTTCGAGCGCGAGTATCGATTGCCCATCCCTAGTTCTACTTCAGTTCCTACTACAACCGACCCCTCACCACTGCCTACGACCACAACCATCTTAAGAAGAGTGGCTCCTCTGGGTCCTCAGATGCTGAGAAGCCAGAAAACCTGATCAGCGGAAGGGGTTACGGGTTGCCGCATGGGAACGGACTGATATCTTCGTATGGCTACGGTACAGTACCCATGGCACGGTAACCACTACTGCATGATCTGTCGCAGATTGCATGTAAACCGATAAACTGTTCCTGCCCTTACTATCCGACCCTAACTGTCGTAGATTATTTCTCCCTCCTTGGCGCTTGCCTTGACACTTTTTGTCTCTACCCTTTCACCCCTTCGAACACACATTTTTGTTGCAATAGAAAAACACAATAAAATATTATTTTTTTACTGCTACAAACACGTTAAACAAGATTGCACTTATTTGGATTAGGATATTATTTTTATCTTGGAACACATACAAACCAGTATTGAGGTGTTACCTCACTGCAGCTAAGTATTCAGATATTCCGGACGTTCGTTCCACAATGATTTTCAATCACTTCATGATCCACATTTTACTGCAATATTTCGACATTAGAGATATCGCCATCCACCAGAAACTCCAGAATCTCTGATAATTTAGACACAAAGGGAAACACCGGAGTTTCCATTGCAACCACCGAGGCCCATCTGTGTGTAACCTTGTTTTACTGAAAGTAATACACGAAGTGCATTATAAAAATACAGTTTATATAGGCAGCTCATATACTATAATTATAAATTGTTTAAATAAAAGTAAAGAAAAGTTATCCTAAAAGTAATTCATTAGCAGCGCTCCATGCTTTCACTTAATTACAAGATGCAGGAAATGTCCCGTATAATAATGCTCCTGTAGGAGCTGCCATCTGATGGCGTAGTTTCAAAAATGTTTGTTCAAATGTTTGTAAATCTATCGGACCAAATTGCTTGGTCATCAGTCCGTAGCTTACAAACTACTTAAACCTAGGTAAACTAACGTAAGGACATACACACACACACACCCATGCCCCTGGGAGGACTCGAACCTCCACGGCGAGCAACCGCGCGCTCCGCAGCGAGACGCTTTAGACCGCTCGGCTACTCCACCGCGGCTGGCGTAGTTTACACATTATAGACTGCGAAAGACTGTTCACAATGTTTGTAAACCTAAGGGACCAAACTGCAGAGCCCATTGGTCCCTAGATTTACAAATTACATAAACGAACTTATAAGCACAACACACACACTCATGACCGTAGGAGGACTCGAACATACGACAGGAGCGGCCGCGTAAATCTTTGACATGGCATTCCCGCACGCCTCACTAATGCCTTGTGGACCAGTACGTTTTCATGGAGATTGCAGATATAACGAAAAACTGTAAAGGCTCAAAATGGACCCATTGGAGGATTAAAATCTGCTCTTATTTCAAATCGTGGCCAAGAAATTCTCCATGCTCGCTCAAATCATAAGTTGCAACGTCGTTCCGTGACAGTTCGCTAGATATAAGGTATTTTTTTTTTATAGTGGGGTGGGGGCGGGAGGGGGGAGGAAGGAATCAGACAATAAATAAATTATGACATATATTGTAACTTGCAAAGTATTACAACATAATTTCAGGTGGGATTGAACCCCTTCATCCCGTCCACCTTGCCGGCCGCGGTGGCCGCGGGGACTGAGGCGCTCCATTCACGGTCTGCACGGCCACTACGGTCGGGGGTTCGAATCCCCTCTCGGGCATGGATATTTGTGCCGTCCTTAGAAAGAGTTAGTTGATAAGTAGTTTGTAAGTTTAGGGACTGATGACCCCGTAGTTAAGTCCCATAGACTATACAAACATTTGAACCCGTCCCCCTTGACTACGGCCCTGGCGTGGCAGTGTAGTCGCATAGCACGCTAGGAGCAATTGCATTCGGTTTTCCTTCTTCTATTTCAAGCTTCCCCAGCTCGAAATGGTTTCTGAACTGTGTCCACTGGTGAAATTTTCATTTTCAGAGAAAATCTTTCACGATCTCGCTTCATTTTCGAGATACTGGCAACCTGGGAAATTTATAATGAAGAGAATGGATTCCAGTCTCGTATTTTATGTTTATTTGACTGCTAGGATAATCCGGTAAGACCTTTATAATTTCAGTTATTGTGACTGCTGCTGTTTTCAGCCAGATTTATTTTTTTTAACGCTGTTGACTAACCTGTTTTAATACGTCTTTATATATGGTGATGGTCCTGGACCGAAACTAATCGACTTTAAGGATTTAATAAACAGCTGATGGTTAAAGATGCATTTTATCAGTTTTTGAAATATGATTTAAAACTTTTTATTTATCTAATTCTACAATAAATTCGCTTTGCCCTTCCATAAAACCTTTCAGAAACTTGTTCTTAGTGCGTAAGCGAATAACTGAGTTACACTCTAATTTCTTTAATTCATTGGCAACAAATTTTGCAATTGGGTTATGAGAACGCATATCTAGTTTGCTTCCAGTACAGTGGCCATGAGGATCTGGCCTTCCTCTTCCCTCTTTAGTTTTTCCCCTGCCTTGCATAGGGAGGTGCGTGGGTTGAGATATTACATTGAGAACTGGCACTTTGGCCCGCTCCAGCAGATACATCCACACCCAGCATAACAGGGGTCTCCTGCAAACAGAAATTACCAACATATTGACTGTTGTCTGGTCTTAGTATGAAAGGTGCAAATCTTAACACTTTGACTGGATATTAATTTTAAGTCATGCTTTTTTGCATTTTAATCTGATCATCATAAATGAGGGCACAATTGTCCTTAAATACAATTGTTGAATATTTGTATTTCACAAGGTCCTATAATGTATAAAGTATCACAGTGAAACTCTATGATGGTCTCATTACGTAGTGCGTGTTGAGATGATTGTGATGTCTGAAAATAAAATTTCCAGCTTAATGTTCTGCATATAACCCGAAGTTAAGGGAGTGGTATAAAGGGGCTACTGCTTACAGAGTATCTGTCGACAGAAAAATTAATCTGTTGCTATCATCAGTTCCTGACTTCGTTTGAACCTGAAATAATGATATTTACAGTTTTAACTGCACTTTATGCTCGCTAAAATTGTCTGTACTTACAACTAGTATCAATTTTAACTTACAGTGTAGCTGTGGTCCACATGATCATATTCCTGTGCGTCACTATGATAGAGGCAGGAACCTGGGAAATAATTTTAATGGCTGTTACATTTGAGATACTTTTATGTTAAGGATAGCAGTAGAGCTACATCCATATAATCTATGCTGCTAAGAAATGCCAATAAAGAAAGGCAGCCTACATTATTTTAAGTAATTCAAGGAAGTAGAGTAATAATTTTTAACTTAATCATGTCAGGTTTGTATAAGGGTATATACTGCAAGTCACATTTACTCCTTGTTTACATCGCTAAATAAATTAAACTCCGAGGGTTGTTAGACATAGTATATAATCTGACAAACAGGATGAATGAAGTGTGGTATTTATATTCTGCCTAAGTTTGACAGACCATAATGATATCAGTTGTTCTTGCTGTCAGCCACTGACATTTATTTTGCATGTTCATACATAATATAACGGAGAAACAAAAAGATGAAAATATAAGCTAAATATTTGTTTAAGTTCATACAATTCTTATCTCATAAGCTTCCTACCAACACTGAGAATTTTTCACTAGGTAGTTTACTCCTCATTTGTGTAAATGTATTACTTTTAAATGTTCCACATTTACTGATTTGGTTACTGGTAAATGCTTTACGATGAAGACACCTAAACTGGTAATTTCAGTATTATTACAGTCTGAAGTTATTCTATGTCACTGTGCCATATAAAATATCAGAACCTGACAAATTTTCATTCACTATCATTCTACAAAATTATTCTTTTGATTAAGGGAGAAAAGTGTTCACTGTACATAACAAATACTAATGTAGACTATTGAAAATGTGTGTCTGAAAATGAAGTTTGATTTAAATGGTACACTTATTCTCTAGGCAAATCCTATCTAACTACCAAGGTAAGTTAAAACACAAATAAGCACAAGTACCCAAGCATGTCACATCTGTAGCTCTAAAGTATTAGTTACAAGTCAATATTAACAAATAAATGGTAAATAACCTATCAAGTTTCAACAAACTGGTAATATATGTTATGTCATATCACATCTTGCTATTATAAGAATAACAACGAAAGAAATAATTTCTATGTATACTCACAATTCTGTCCAGCATGTTTGTAGAACTGTTTCTGGGTATTATGTAATCCTTTAAAAAATGGATAAGTGGAAACCACCACACAGTTGGTTTGTAAACTGAAGATGCACCAGCTCCACTACTTTCAGTTGATCTAATTTTCCTGCATTCCGTACCATAATGCGACCTTAAAGACGAAAGCTTCGTTCTGCAATCTTCAGAACCGACGCCAGGTAACTGCTAACAATTTTTGTTTTCTTGCAAGCTGAAAAAAAAAGTAATTTCTTGTTAATGGTTGAACAACACGTTTTGTTCACGCTTACAACTTAGTTGTACTTTCAGAAGTAATAAACTGTAACAGCTGTGCATTTAGTCAATGTATGCACGAAGCTAAAACTATTATAAGGGCAAATGAATACCGCTTTACTTATTATGATATAAAGGATCTACTTTATTGAACATAGACGCTTCCTCGCGGTATGCTGTGATAAGAATTTCAACTGCCTTCCTTATCTCCTCCATTTATAAAAAATACACAATGAACAACTATTATTTAAGGATGAACTAGAACAAATTTACATGCAAGCCGTTTACTATTTCTCGGTTTACTATTTACACATCTCGTTCCGCGGACGAGACAGTCATCTACTCTACACCAGGGATGGGTCGAAAATCGCGTATCTACAAGAGTCACCATGATTTAGAAGTAGCATTTTTCACAGTCGCAACTTTACGGAATCTGACTGCGATTTCAGTCGCAGTTTAGAAGCGCAGTAGCAACTAAAAGTAGCAAGTCGCAATTAAGAGTAGCAAGAACAGTTTGCACTCTGCCATCTGTTGGTCGAAGTTTGTACTAATATCTTTGCATTGGGTAGGCTATAGAGCCTACCTGCGCTTTCAGTGACAAATCTCGTTTAAGAGTCGCAAGTAGCAACTAAGAAGCGCAGTTTCGACTTTGCCGGCTGCCATCTGCTGGCCGAAATTGGTACTTCTAGCTTCCTGCCGTCTGCCTCGTGTATGTATGGATTTTTGTGTATATGTGTTGGTCGAACGCCGTCGGCTCAAAGCAGTGAGCTCGAACGTCCTCACTGGACCAAACTGCGATTTCAGTGAAAAGTCGCGATTAAGAGTCGCAAGTAGCAACTGAGAATAGCATTTAATATTCCGCCTTGTGCTACTTGTTGGCCAACTGTCGTACTTTCACTCGTGTGTTCTTTAGGGATGTTGTCGAATTAATAAGCAAGAAGATAATTTTCTTTGTGAAAATGTTTACACTTAGTGGCACTATTTTACCTGGCGGCAGCATTTACATGTTGTGAAGCAAAGCCTGGCATGTATGTTTTTAGGTTGTAGTTGGTAAAGACAACAAATGTGAATGACAAATATTGTATTACGGACTTGATCCCTGTTTAAAATCATTTTTCGTTATAGAACCTACAACTATTATGCAAATTCAGAATACGTATGCTTACATTGCAAATCTGGTTTCGAGGAATATTTTTGCATACATTATACATCATACATAAAATAAAAATTCCAAGGGTGTTGGTATCAAGTGGTCAAGTAAGTAATTTTACGAAATGTTTAATAGTAGGCCAACTTCATTTTCTGTGTGCACTGTGTTAAGTACTGCGACATAGGAGTAAACTTGTATCTTCGAGGATTCTATAAAAATATTACACTTGAAAATAAACAAGTTTTTCGCGTAATGGAAAGTTTTATTTTATCCGATTTGTTTTAGGTCTAGGAATGTTGTTTCCCGTCTTTTTCCTTTTAGTACATTCCGTCCTGTGATGACATGAGTGAAAGCAGATGGGTGGTATCGGATCCTTCAGTATTATTAAAACTTTTGTTTACTGCAGTGGTGGCATAGTGTGCTTATGTTGGCAACGACCGATGAATGATCCTAGAAACCTAAATCACATAGAATGACGGAAATAATATTTTATCATAAAATAAACAATTAATGTTATTCTTAATTTGTGGTTGTAGGGTTTATTGTATGTAATCCTGTACAGTCAGTAAATTAAAAATTCTTATAAAATGAAGATTTAGTTTCCAACATTAGCACACTAGGTTGCACGTCGATTAGTAAAATATAACCCAAGCTCTTATCTATAGTTATTCGGCAGAATATGTGGTTGTACCGAAAGGTTTTAAAGGGAAAAAAGAATTTTCAGAAGTTACTCACGGTGTATTTCACATTTACTTATAGCTAATCTCTTTCAAATTGGTAGGTGACTTATATCACACAATGTTAAAAAAATCTGTAAAGTAAGAACATAGCACTTTCGTTGCACTGACAGTTGCTGTATGCCTAATCTGCCCAATCTTTTTGTTAAGGTAGAGTATAGGCTTACTTGCCAATTTCTGTTACACATTACATGCGAATAACTTCACTTTTAACTACACATTACACATCCAACACTGAAATAGCTTTTAGAAGACTAATTGACATTTGTCGATGTGTAAATAATCCGAACATTTCACGCAAATGGATCATACGAGGAATCTGTTATGGATGAATGGATGATATATATTCATTTGCCACACACATCGCCTAAGTCACGGAAGTAGCAGAAATCACTAAAGTAGCAGAATTAGCAATATCAGTAGTAGAAATCGTAGAAGTAGCATTCAGTCACCGAAATCGCAGTTTGAGTGCGGAGGGATACATGTCGAGGATTTGTACACTGCGATTGTAAACAGTGACAAATCGCAACTAAGAATCACAGATATCTAGAAGTAACAGTCACAGAAATCACTGATATCGGAAAATCACAGTTTAGCCCATCCCTACTCTACACAATACAATTCGAGAGTTCTCGCCGTTCAGCAGGTGGGCTTCCCCTCTCGGTCTTCTGCGCATGCGGGAAGCGCCTTATCGTATGCTGTTATGGTGTGCAAGTGGCAGCCTTTTCACTACACCGTAGCAGCGTTGCCAACTTGACGGATTCCCCGTCAAATTTGACGGGATTTCATGTTGTATGACGGATAAAATTTAGCTTTGACGGTTGGCGGATTTTTTGACGAAAATTATTATAAGTTTACTAATTTTATTGATGGATGTTGTTGGTTTAATAAAATTTTGAGAAAAAATATAACATTTTATTTGAAAAAACTATTACGGATGCAAATATTTCTGTGCCCGAAAAACAGCAGCATAGTACATTAACGAGCTGTTGCACTAAAACCCAATAATAAACATCTCAGATGACTGGAAAACTAAGTAAAATAAACATTACGGTGACATATGGCTCTAATTTGTGTGGATTCAAAGATATTACACGTGCCTCAGCAGCAGCATGAAAACAATTATGTGCTTTGCTGTAGGAGTAAGTTCGGGGAATTCTGGATAGTGAGCTCAGTACGTTGGCTGAGTTTCAGGATTTTTAAATGCTTCTCCGACTCGTACACGAAGTAACGAATATTGTGTTTCGTATACTTTATTTATTTATTGCAAAGCGAGGAACATCTAATTTTGACGGATTATTAAATATATTACTAATGCATAAACAGAGTAACGGGTTCAAAGTTTTAAAGTTTTAAAATACTTGTATATTTTATCTTTTCTTTATTTTGCAAGAAAATACAGAGATATCTAATTCTGGCGGATTATGACGGATTTTTGGGTGTTGGTCTGACGGAAAAAATTTTCATGAGTTGGCAACACTGCACGGTAGACGGCCGACGGAAACGGTGTGGCCGCGGCGGATTAGCCGTGCGCACTGGGGCGCCGTGCTGCGCCGTTCGCCGTCGGGGGTTCGAGTCCCCCCTCAGGCATGGGTGTTTGTGTTGTCCTTAGGTTAGTTTACCTTAGTTTAAGTAGTTTGTAAGCTACGGACTGATAACCACGCAGTTGAGTCCGATAGATTTACAAACATTTGACATTTTTGGAAACGGTGTGTCATGGATAATCTTGTAGCCCCTCACTTTCCGTGTAGAACCAACAGGGCGGGCTTTTGGAAACACTTGGGCGCCACATCGTAACAGCGACGGCGGGACGGGGCATTTCAGCAGTCCAGCTCCACAAGTCTGGCAGCACAACACTAGGCACGGGACTGTGAGAACCGCCACCTAGAGAGAAGGCAGGCAGAGTAGGCTGCGCGCGCAGAGCTGACTGGGTAGCCGCTGGGGCACGGCCCACTATGCCGAAGCAGCGAGCCATTCAGCTATGCCCGCGCAACCTACTCTGCCTGACGTCACACGAGAGCGCCGCGGCCTTCTCTATAGGTGGCGGTGCTGTGAGGCATGGCGAATACAGCGCACCGAAAATTTCTCCAGCTGCCTGTGGTCAAGCGTTTCTCGAGAAGCGGCGTGTCGCTGTGGGGCAGCACGCCACGCCACACGCTACCGTTATTTGCAGCTCGTTGTGATTATCATTAAAATATGGCCATTTGATTCCCGAAAACAAAAGTCACGGAGATGGCAGTATTTTACGGAGGATGGAGATGTCTGTTGCAAAGCTCCTTAGTGTAGCGAAAAGTACAAAATGTGAGTATACAGGGTAGGATTACCATACGTCCTCTTTTTCCCGGACATGTCCTCTATTTGAGGCAAGAAAATGTGTCCGGCCGGAATTTATAAAATTCTACAAAATGTCCTCTTTTTTGAGTTCCAGGAAAGAAAATTTATTTCTGTGTCATTGGCGACAACATGTTCTTTCGTACTGCAGTTCCAAACTGTTCACAACTATTACGCTCATACACAGACTGAAACTGCCGTTGACAATTCCGCACTCCGCATGGGTCTGACAGTTGGAAACGATTCGGAATTTCTCTCCGAAGGAACCCAGTTGTCTATCCTGTATTCAACCAGTGCATTCTGTCTTCTGCATTGCGTTCTATGGCGTTGCTTTTTATATACTTTGTGGTTTAGGTTAAGGCAGTATTGTGGGTTTGAGATCGTAGGTAGCCTTTTGCTTCAAAATAGATTACGAACTTAAATATAATACCGAAGAGAAAGTCAGTGGTTAAATATGTGCTCCTGGTGAAATACAAATCATTGAAGAGAATGATCAAACGAATGTAAGAATTAATGATACATTGTGCTCCGATTAGCTTTGCAATTTTATAATTTTTTTAAAGATTATCAAAGGAAACAGAACATACCAGCAGCTGAAGTATGGTGTGCATATTTAAATCAGTCATCTAGTGCTGTTAGTTATTCTGAACTGCTGAAAATTGTTGACTTTTGTTTTTCTATAACTAGTCATAATGCCGACACAGAACCTGTGATTTGTCTTGTGAACACACAGTGGACAAAAGACAGGAATAGGTTTAAAATATACTGTAATTATACTGTATATGTACAGTATAATTTCAAACATTTGAAATGCCTGAGCTTTTATCAGTACTTGTTAAAAAACAAAAAACCCTTGAGAGAGATTTCGTCGTCCACCAGATATAGTTGGTTCAAAAGTGAATAAGACCAGAATGAGACAATTGAGGGTAGTGATGAGGAATAAACTGTCAAGGTTCATAATATTTCGTTTCCCGACAACCACACAGGGTTACTGTTTTATTTTGTAGTAGTTTTATGTGGTTCATTAATAAAGATGTAAATTACATTATGTTGAAGATAAAGTGTCCTCTTTTTTATATGAACTGTCCTCTTTTTTTGATGATGAACATATGGTAACCCTAATACAGGGTTTTAGGTTAGTAACCTCTTTGGTACGTTTTGGTCGAACGATAGTCATCGTTGGCGTGCAGCGATAGCTGCTGGCAACAATGCTTAGGTTGGAATGTTTTTTGTTTGTTGGCCGGTGTGCGGCAGTCTCCCGCCGACCGCAGAGCGAGGCAGTAGCATGTTGACAGTGCGTCCGTAACCCGCGTTTAGCGGTGAATAGTTTTTGCCCTTCAGTCGTATCGCATATGAGTTTCGGTTGCAGTTGAGTGTTGAAAAGTTTCAGTGTGGACTTGTAGACGTTTATCGTGGTGGCACGCGGTTATTTAATCAGTGTATTTAAAGGAAGAGTTTTTAACATTTGTCGTTCCATAATAAAGGAAGTTAACAAACTTTATTGTTATGGATCAACCTAGTAATTGTCCGCATCCCATGGCGTCAAATTATTGGAACAATTATTATATGATTAAGCAGCAAATAGAATATAACGGCAACTTCGCCCATCGAGGATTAGGTGGACGCAGTTGTGACGTTACAAATGGCGACCGTGACAGGACGTCGATTCCTTCAACAATCTTCAGATCCGGAGGCCGATCGACAGCAACAACACATGGTGAGTGTTAAATATTCAGCGGCGCCTCGAATTTCAATCAACGTTGGACAGGATTAACACAGTGAACAGTTATTTCATCATTCTTAAAGTGTGTGTGATAGAAACTTCATTTAATAATGGCGGATCAAATAGGAAATGGTAACATAAAGGGCAATGTAAACTTAAATAATCAGGACAATTTTGAAAGTGATACTAACAATATGGCAGAAATAGTCAATAATAGTATGGGACAAAATGTAGTAGAAAATGAATATTCAGATTTGGGTGATAGTAAGCAAAGGAGTGAAGTAGGCAGTAACAATGTAAGTGGAATATTGGGAACAGATCATGTAATGATTCAGCTTTTGGAAGAAATGAAATTAGTTCGTTCAGAGATACAAGAAAATAAGAAGGCTTAAGAAGAAAATAGGAGGGAACTTGACGAAAAATTTGAAAATTTTGGTCAAAAAATTAGTGAAACATTAAGATCAGAATTGGCATTAGACTTAGAGCAAAATTTTCGTAACGATTTTCAAGGTCAATTTGCCGAGTTTGTATAAGAGTGTAAAAATCGTTACAGCAGGAACAATTAACTTTTAGAACAGAGGTCAAGATGCATTGTCAGGCACTTAGTGATGAAGTTGTTGAAGTTAAAAAACAGATTGGATCTCAAACAAATATGCTTAAAGAAGCTATGTTAAGTAGTGCAGTGACAAATCAGGAGGTAGTTAGTGCAAAACCCTTATGTGAAGAAAACAAAGAATCAGTCATCAAAGTTGTAGCGGGAGTACAAGAACAATATTCAGTGTTAGAATCTAAAGTGCAGGAGCTCGAACTGTCTATTCAAAATGTTAAAGTTCCTAATCAGGCGATAGATACAGAGGTAATCAGGAAGGAAGTAGACTCTATTATTAATAAAAATGGCATTTCTGGAAGTTGCACAAATATCATTGTTGACAATATGTGTAGTACGAAATTGTTTAAAGAATTTGAACCCCACAAGTCATTGCACCCAGTGGACTTTATTAAACAATTTAAAGTAGCGTTTGCAAGGATTCACAATGAAGTTGAAAAATACATATTTGTGTTCGACATATGACAGGAGGTGCGAGAACATGGAGAAACCGTGTGCTCAACCAATATACTACATTTACTGATTTTGAAAATGCCTTTCTCAATAAGTATTGGTCTCGTGAGAAACAGCAGAGTATTAAAGAGACGATTCTTTCGATGAGCAGCTGTCATCGGAGCAGTGGGTCAATGCGCGACTTTCTTAAAAACGTACCAAAGAGGTTACTAACCTAAAACCCTGTATCCTCACAAAAAGGCATGGTAAGACATTTAAAATTACACAATATATCTAGCAAATCAAACAGATATGTTCACGGGTACAAAAGTGCATTATTATATTAATACAAGATAGACAAAATACCAAGCTATTATGTATGTTATCTATTCAAATTACATTGAAAGAAAATTCGCTAAAAAGGTTGGATAGTACCTGAAATAGTCCGCCAGTATCGGAAAACTGCTGCAATAACATGCAAAATCCATCAAAATTAACACTGTACAAGCTTTTGAACTACGGTCAGTATTGTAGTTGTAAATTATGATGGCTGTGTTTATAAAATACCAGAGCTTTAAGCTGAAATAAGTAGGGCTGGGCAAACGGTACTCGCGTTCGAACATGCTCGGGATTTCCCGATACATCGGAGAGCTCGATACAGTATCGAAGTGTTCGAACACTTAGATAACAAATGTCTCGCGTTGCGTATCTGCAAACAGTACGCTGCAAATTTTGAAGTTAGCGGGCTACTGCTTTGCTCAGAACTGATTTCATAGGAAGTATAAGTACATGTAAAAAAAGGGAATCACTATGATAAACTGTATATTTTGTTTGAAGCACTGCATAAGTGACCAGTCTGATATCACTGCAAGATATGATCCATTGATAAAATATCTGCTACTAATACAAAATTAATGCAAAGCCAACAGTCAAGGGAAAAAATATTGTTTCTGTAAGTACGTTACATTACGGTGAATCCTTCATAAGTAGAAATTACGTTTAATGTGATAATAAGAATAGGTTCCATTTCCTGTTCATACGATACAGTAACAGATAAAAATGTTACCACCTTTTAATCGCCTGGAAAGCAAGATTAAGAGAGTTGAAATAAGGAAAACATTAGAAATTTAATACCCAATAACGGAAATAATTCATTCAAAAATGAACTGTAATTGCGACCACGAAATGGAACAGTGACACGAACTGCTGTTTACGTAGTACTAACAGGCTTCGCTAGATCGCAGCACTAGAATTTTAAATCGCGATTCCTATCGTTTACGTATAACCTAAATTCGTTGCTTTTTCAATTATGACCTGCTACTAAAGTCTGCATTTAATACTCATTATTACTCATAATACATTAATGACACAATCTTCGTTATAAGTAGTTTACTGCACAGCGCCCAAAATATTTAAGAATATCATTGCTGTAAACCGTAGTGATAGTACGAACTGACATTGCTAGATAGCGCCGTAATCGAATGTTCGAACATATCCCGAGATTTCCCGAACTATGACGTAAATTGTTCGAACAGTTCGAGTCATGGACAAACCCAGCTCTAAAAATAAGGATGGAAACTTAGTTATGTAACGCTGGGTAATACTGTAAGCTGTGCCGATTTTTTTTTTCCTAAAATTAGTGAATGTATCTAAAGTTTTGGGTGCAACCTGTTGTAGCATATAAATACATGTGGGACCCATATTTGTTTTTGGTAATAATGAAGTTCTTGTTTCGTGTAAGATACGTGTTTTAATAAGAGTTCTATGATTTTTGTGCTCTGCGAAATAATTCTACTACTACTACTACTAATAATAATAATAATAATAATAATATAGTTTCTTCGTTGGACGTACGGAAGACAACGATTACGACTGCTCTGTTGCATGTAGAGTAGTTTCGCACAGCCTCCAGAGAGCGCAGCACCGTCGACAATTCTCGAGAATTTACCTTAGTGTAGCGCGTTTCTTGAGAGCGCTCATCACTACACACAACAGACCTTAGCTTCTCAGCGGCAGTACGATTTGCAATATTAGAGTGAGTGTTAATTTGCATTTGTTCATACAACATTAGCTAATAATAACTTAAGGGGAATTAGTTCAGATAAAAGTGTTGTTAATACTTTAAAGAATATTTGTATAAAGTTTCTAAATTTTATTAAGTCAAAAATGGCTAGAGATGGAGGAAAAATGTACTTATAAAGAAGTATAGAGAGGAATATCTGATCCAATGTTAGATGCAGGGAAATTTTGTTGATGCAAGTGTAAGTATTGTTTTCAGTAATTTAATTAATTTTGTAAATCCTATTTTGATTAACAATTTTGATCATATAGATACGAATGAAGACGACAATGTATTAGAATCCGTGGCTAATATTGTAAGTGAAGTAGTGCCAGAAATGAGTACAATGAGTCATAGCACAAGTTCAGCTGACACCTTGCTTATTCAGGAAAATATTCAGAGCAAAAGTGTTGAACATGATTCGAATAAATTATTGTTGTCAATGATGAAATCACTTATGCAGTTATTTAAAGAAGTTCAAACTAAACTAGAAGCAGGGCAAGCTAAACTGGAAGCAGGGTAAAACGAGCATAGGCATGATTTCAAAGCATTAGAGAACAGAGTTTCAGAATTTGAAATTAGTGTAGGCAGTACTATAAAAGACTGTAACAGTGAAATTAATGTCAGGTAAACAGATTTAGAGGAAAAGTTAATTAAAGGTATCACAGAGTGTAATCGCAAAATTGAGATCAAAGGTAAGGAGATCGAGCAATCGAGCCTATAAAAAAGGACATGTTAACGGTCTAGATGATTTGCAAAGTAAGACCCATAAGGTGTGTAAAGAAGTGCATCACCAACAGCAGGCTAAATTAGATATAGTAAGCCGGCCGCGGTGGCCGAGGTGACTGAGGCGCTCCAGTCACGGTCAGCACGGCCACTACGGTCGGGGGTTCGAATCCCCCCTCGGGCATGGATATTTGTGCCGTCCTAGTTCGTAAGTAGTTCATAAGTAGTTTGTAAGTTTAGGGACTGATGACCCTGTAGTTAAGTCCCATAAGTTTAACAAACATTTGAACATTTGATTTTTTAGATATAGTAACAGAAAATGAAAAGCCAATTAAATCTACCGTAGAATCCAAATGCACCAGACAATGTAAATGTGATTCACAAGGAATTAAAAGCAATTAAAGGGAAGGCAGAGCAGATTCCAGATGTAGAAACAATAGTGAGTAATAAAGTTGGCCGTGGCGGATTAGCCGCGCGTAACTGGAGCGCCGTGCTGCGGTGCGCGCGGCTGTCCGCCGTCGGGGGTTCGAATCCCCCCTCGGGCATGGACGTTTGTGTCGTCTTTAGTATAAGCTAGTTCATAAGTAGTTTGTAAGTTTAGGGACTGATGACCACGCAGTTAAGTCCCTTAAACTTTACATACATTTGAACATTTGTAATGTTGTTGTTGTTGTTGTTGTTGGGTTTTGGAAGGGACTAAACAGCGACGGTTATCAGTCCCTTGTTCCAGTCAAAGAGATAAAACATTTCGTTAAGCGTTCCTAAGTAAATACGTTAACAAGTCAAAGTTAAAAACTCACAGACTAATATAAAGAAAGGATACAATTAAAAACGAAGAAGGGATAAAACAGCTGAGACAGTACAAGAGTGTTTTTGCTGTGTGGTCACAGGGATATAAGGAACACATCCAGCCACTCTGGGACACGTTAAAACCACCTACCTAAAAGACTTAAGCAGGTGGAGGACAGAGTAATGACAGACACACACAAACTTTAAATGGACTTGTAAAATCCACACTCACGTATAAAATTTAAAACAGAGTCAACCGTGGAGGTATTGTCAGCTAATGCAAGCTGCAAAGCGTCAGGTACATTAAAATATCGTCGCGCTGCGGCTAAATTGTGGCATTCAAGTAAGATGTGGGCGACTGTCTAAGGCGCACCACATCGACACTGAGGAGGGTCCTCGCGACGCAGGAGGTGACCATGCGTAAGCCAAGTATGGCCTATACGGAATCGGCAAAGGACAACCGACTCCCTGCGAGGACCCCTCAGGGAGGTCTTCCACACAGCGGAAGAGGGCTTGACAACACGGAGCTTATTGGGTTCGGTCGAGTCTGCCCATTCAGAATTCCAAACCTGAAGGACCTTGCGGGTCAACTGGGTTTGGAGGTCCGAGTCTGGGAGGCCAATATCCAGGGACCGTGAAGTAGTGGCCTGCTTGGCCAGCTGATCGACACGTTCGTTGCCTGGTATACCTATGTGACCCGGGGTCCAGACAAAGGTGACAGAACGGCCTGACTCGCCAAGGGCTAAGACAGCATCTTGAATGGCTCGCACCACGTGTTTGGGTAGAAACTGGTCGAGGGCCTGTAAACCACTCAGGGAGTCGCTGCAGATGATGAACGACCCCCTGGGGTGAGCTCTGAGGTGTTCAAGAGCTCTCAAAATACCGACCAGTTCTGCAGTGAAGATTCTGATTCCACAAGGCAATGACCGCTGTTCGATGTGGTCACCATTGTCAAAGGCATATCCGGCATGGCCATCGACCAAAGAATCGTCCGTGTAAAGAATGTTTGCTCCGTGAAATGTGTCAAGCAGTGCGTAGAACCGGCGACGGAGAAGCAGTGGTGAGATAGAGGCTTTCGAATCCTGGGACAGGTCCAACCGAACTTCCAGGCGAGGAATTGTCCAGGGGGGATACGGGGGGAGTAATGGTAAGGTGGAGGAAGGGGTAAGGAATCAAGTGAGGAGAGAAGGGAACGAACACGGGCCGCAATCGGGAGACCCGACCTGGGCCGACGTCGCGGGGAAGGGAGTGCAGAAAGCGGGAAGAGTAGCCTGTGGTTCGGATGGGGGGGGGGGGGGGGTGAAGCATGAACCCAGGCAATGTAACTCACCAACGACCGTTGCCGGCGATACAGTAGAGGGGGAACACCAGCTTCAGCTAGAAGGCTCGTTACGGGACTGGTGCAAAAAGCTCCTGTTGCGAAACGCACACCTGTGTGGTGAACGGGGTCTAGGACCCGCAAGGCAGAAGGGGCTGCTGAGTCGTAAACCAAGCTCCCATAATCAAGCCGCGACAATAAGGGACTTGTAGAGCTGAAGAAGGGTGGAACATGCTGCTCCCCAACCAGTATGACTGAGGCATCTGAGAATATTTAAATGCCGCCAACACTTCTGTCTCAGCTGACGTAGTTGTGGCACCCAAGTCAGCCGGGCATCGAAGACCATGCCCAGGAAGCGATGTGTTTCCTCGACCTGAAGTAGTTCACCACCCAAGTAGAGCTCTGGGTCAGGGTGAACTTCCCGACGGCGACAGAAGTGCATCACGCGGGTTTTCCGTGCGGAGAACTGAAATCCGTGAGTAGAGGCCCATGAGTGGGCCTTTCGGATGGCACCCTGCAGCCGTCGTTCAGCTACGCCGATGATAACGGAGCTGAAATACAGGCAGAAGTCATCGGCGAATAGGGAGCAATTGACTGATGACCCCACAGCCGCAGCAAGACCGTTTATCGCCACTAAAAACAATGGGACGCTGAGGACGGAGCCCTGTGGGACACTGTTCTCTTGAATACGGGGGGAGCTAAAAGATGCCCCAAACCTCACCCGAAACGATCGGTGGGAGAGGAAATTGCGAATAAAAATAGGAAGGGCACCCCGTAAGCCCCAGTCATGAAGAGTTGTTAAAATATGGTGGCGCCAGGTAGTATCATACGCCTTACGAAGGTCGAAAAATACAGCAATTAAATGCTCACACCTAGCGAAGGCAGTGCGAATGGCCGACTCCAGGGACACGAGGTTGTCAATGGTAGAACGGCCCTGGCGAAAGCCCCCTATTGTGGAGCAAGGAGTCCACGCTCTTCAAGGATCCACATAAGCCGTCGACTCACCATACGTTCGAAGAGCTTGCAGAGAAAGTTGGTGAGGCTGATCGGACGGTAATTGTCAGCCACCTGGGGATCTGCACCAGGTTTCAGCACCGGGATGATAGTGCTTTCCAGCCATTGCGATGGGAAAACCCCCTCTGCCCATAGATGGTTAAACAGGGCGAGAATACGGCGCTGAAACTCTGGTGAAAGGTGTCGAAGAAATTGGCTGTGAATCCTATCGGGTCCTGGAGTGGTATCTGGGCACGCAGCAAGGGCAGTTCGGAACTCCCACTCATTAAATAGGTCGTTATATAGTTCCCGACGACGACTCTCTTTCAGACAGCGGAAGTCGGCACTGTACGTGGCAGTCGCAGAGCATTGTGCGTAGTGCTCTGCCATATGCTCGGCGATAACTGTCGGGAGCGTGCAGAGCACACCCTGGATGGTGAGGGATGGGATTCCTGTCGGCGGATGGTACCCAAAGACGCGTCGGACTTGCGTCCATACCTGAGTCAGGGAGGTGCGTGAGCCGATACTGGCTACATACCGCTCCCAGGAATCCTGCTTGCTCTGCTGTATGAGTCGTCGAGCACGCACACGGAGCCGTTTAAAAGCGACCAAATTCTCCACGGAAGGGTGGCGTCGATGGCGCTGGAGCCCTACGAAGACACCAACGGTGTAAGCTGTCTGCAACTTGGTACTGCGGGAGCGACACAAAGATTGGAAAGTGGTCGCTGCCACACAGATCATCATATACACGCCAACCAAGGTGTGGTCGAAGGCTGGGGCTGCAGGTCGATCGCTGAATACGTGCCCTGTGCCACGCTAAAATGCGTGGGCGCACCTGTATTCAGGAGGCAAAGGTGTTGTTGCGCGAAAACTGTCTCAACATCCCTACCGTGGCCTGTGGTCTGGAGTCCACCCCACAAAGGTTTGTGGGCGTTGAAGTCCCCCAATAGGAGGAATGGTGGGGGAAGTTGGGAGACCAGAGCAGTAAGGTTGTTGAGAGACACGGCCTCATCCGGAGGAAGGTACAAGCTGCAGACAGTTAATTCCTGTGTTGCCCGGATTCTGACAGCCACTGCCTCAAGAGTGGTGTTGAGTGGCACTGGGGACAGTGTCCAGGACGTACAGACAGACACCGCCAGACACCCTGTTGTATATGGACCTGTTGTGGTAGTAGCCCCGATACCCACGAAGGGCAGGGGTCCGCTGTGCTGGAAACCATGTCTCCTGTAGGACGATACAAAATGCAGGGTAGCGGTACAGTAGGTGTCGCAGCTCAGCCAGGTGATTAAAGAAGCCGCCGCAATTCCACTGGAGAATAATTCTTCTCCACGCTCTAAGGCCATAAAAGAAACAGAAAAGAAGAAGATCATTCCATAGGAACATCTGCTGCTTTATGGTCAGGATCAACAGAATCTAAGACCATAGATTCAGGTGAACCGGGTTGTGCAGAGCTCCTATGGTCAGGTGAATCAAGAAGTGCGAGATCCTCAGTGGAAGCAAGGATCTCGACCTCATCCTCTGAGGCAGAGGATGTTGGTGTGGGTGCCTTGGAAGCCACCAAAGAATCCTTTTTCTTCTTTTCTTTTTTCTTGCCCTCTCGCTGGCCCTCTGGTATTGAGGTCCGTGGGGGCTTGTCAGATGGGGCGGCAGGAGCTGACGAAGGGCAGGAGGCCCTTCGATCAGCAGCCGGGGGATCCTTCAGCCATTTGCTGGGATCCACTTTCCTGCGAGAAGCCTCGCAAGGGAGTGTCCCGTGGGACCCCTTCCGGGCGAGAGGAGCCGGAGAAGGCTGTTGTTTCTCCGGCGGTGGGGTGGGGACCGACGTCCCCTGTGATGGTTTATCTGTTGCTCCCAACATAAAGAGTGTGGGAGCAACCGAAGGAGTAGTGCCCCCAACTGTCAAGGGGGCATGTGGAGTGGATCAGGTCTGGGGGCCTGCTGGCATTGGTGGTAAACTTTGTGGTTTGGCGACTGTGGGGATCAACAACAAGGCTACTGTTGAGTATGGGGTCGTCATGGTCACTGGGTGGAGTTTCGCGTACTTACGTCTGGCCTCCGCATATGGCAGCCGGTCCAGGGTCTTGTACTCCATGATCTTGCGCTCTTTGTGGAGTACAGAACAGTTGGGCGAACAAGGAGGATGCTGCTGATTACAACTGACGCACACTGGAGGTGGGGTACAAGGGACTTCCGGATGGGATGCACGCCCGCACTCCCGACATGTTGAGATGGCATCACATCGGGAGGACATATGACTGAACCTCCAGCACTTGAAGCAGTGCATAGGGGGCGGAACGTAGGGCTTTATGTCGATCCGGTAGACCATCACCTTGACCTTCTCAGGCAATGAATCGCCCTCTAAAGCCAAGATGAAGGCACCGGTGGCAACCCTCTTGTTCTTCGGACCCCTATAGATACGGCGGATGAAATGCACACCTCGCCGCTCCAAGTTAGCTCTCAATTCGTCGTCTGATTGCAGCAGCAGATCCCTGTGGAAAATGATGCCCTGGACCATGTTTAAGGTCTTATGTCGCGTAATGGAAACGGAAACATCACCCAGCTTGTCGCAGGCTAGCAAAGCCCGGGACTGCGCTGGGGATGACGTCGTTATCAGAACCGATCCAGATCTCGTCTTTGACAGACCCTCCACCTCTCTATACTTATCTTCTAAATGTTCGATGAAGAACATTGGCTTCGTCGTCATAAATGATTCCCCATCATTTCGCGTGCAGACCAGATATTTTGGGGCATAAGCCTCACCCTGAACTTTCGCCCTACGTTCCTCCCATGGTGTGCACAAGGAAGGAAACATTTGGGGGTCATAATGTGCAGCGTTGTAATCGCCTCGACCGCGTTTAGAGACGACGGTTGTACGTCCGCCAACGTTTCGTGGTCTTTTCATGGTGTTCCCACGATCAGCTAGGGAAATAAGCGTCCACCCAGACAGAGCCCCGCTTGCCTGGGTAAGCCTTATACAACTGAGGTGCGACAGGTCCCTCAGAGGTTGCTCCCTAGCGACTGTTCAACCTCAACAACCATGCATCTCCTCGGCACGTAGCACACCTTGAGATTGAGGTTTTTTTTATAGAGGTTTGTACCGTCCTCGCGACCCGGGCGATTAAGCCAAGATCCCCGGGCTCTGAAACGTACAACGTTCCACCGTCGCGCCGAATGATGGTCGTTGAAGCACGCACAGAGCTTACGCTGTAGCGGACTGCTGGCGCGACACAGACTACGGCTCAGCACCCCGGGTTCGCCAAGCCCGTACTCAGCAAATTAACATTTGTAATGAAGTTGCCGAAATACAGCCAGCATTGATAGCTCGGATTTGAGCGGCTATCTGAGGTGATAAAGACTGCCAGTCATGCTTGCGAGATGAAGGCAGAGCTGACCATCTGCAGCATCGTCGACAGAACCGACTGCGGTCCTCTGGTACAGAGCAGAGTGGAGGGTCTGAATCAGAGGCTCAGGCGGTTCTGCGACCGTGTAGGCTGCAGATTCCTCGACTTGCGCCAAAGGGTGGTGGGTTTTCGGTTTCCGCTAAATAAGTCAGGAGTCCACTACACGCAGAAAGCGGCTACACGGGTAGCGGGGACTGGGCGATTTTTTAGGATAGAGGGCTTCGGGGGAAAACAAAATGAGTAGTCTCAAAGGGTGCAGATGGATCACTGGAAAAATGTAGATCTAGGAACTATCGGAATAACAGTTGTAAATTGTCGTAGCTGTGTCGGGGAAGTGACAGAACTCCAAGTGTTAATAGAAAGCACCGAAACACACATAATTAAAGGCAATGAAAGTTGGCTCAAGTCGGAAATAAATTAAGCCGAACTTTTTACTAAAGGTCTAACTGTGTTCAGAAGGGATAGATTAAACAAAATAGGTGGAGGCGTGTTTGTCGCCGTCAAAAGTAGTCTTTCGTGTAGCGAAGTTGAAGTTGATAGTTCCTGTGAACTCTGGCGATACAATAGCAGAAAGGTTCAAAGAAAACCTGTGTAAAACTGTAAACACATACCCAACTCATACAGTAATAGCAGGCGGTGATTTCAATTTACCCTCAATCTGTTGGCAAAATTACATGTTCAAATCAGGAGGTACGCATAAAACATCGTGCGAAATTGTACTCAACGCATTCTCTGAGAATTACTTCGAACAATTAGTTCATGAGCCAACTAGAATTGAAAATGGATGTCAAAACACACTTGATGTCTTTGCAACAAATAATCCCGAGCTCATAACCAGCATAAAAACGGGTACAGTTATTAGTAAACAAGGGGCTCTCGTAGCGAGATTGAATATCGAAAGTCTCAAAGTTACCAAAAATAGACGAAAAGTATATTTGTTGAGAATAGCAGATAGAAATACACAAAATTGATTCCTGAAAGACAGTTTCGACTCATTCCAAATCCTAAACTTGAGTCTAGAACAGATGTGGCTCCAAAGAAGTAGTATCGACAGCAATTGACAGTTTTTACCAAATAAATTAATAAAAGAAGGTGGTGATCCCTCTTGGTACACAAGACAGGTCGGGGGTTCGAGTCCCCCCTCGGGTTGTTGTTGTTGTTTTTGGGTTTTGAGGGACTAAACTACACGGTTATTAGTCCCCTCCCCCCTCGGGAATTGTTGTTTGTGTTGTCCTTAGGTTAATTTACCTTAGTTTAAGTACGTAGTTTGTAAGCTACGAACTAATAACCACGTAGCTGAGTCCGATAGACTTACAAACATTTGAACACAAAACAGGTAAGGACGCTATTGCAAAAACAGCGAAAAAGGCATGCAAAATTTAAACGTACACAAAATTTTCAGGATTGGTGATCCAACACAGAAGCTCTAAATTTAGCGAGGACTTCAATGCGAAATGCTTTCAATAGTTTCCGCAACGAAACTCTTTCTCGAAATTTGACTGAGAACCCAAAGAGATTTTGGTCATATATCAAATATACTAGAGGCAAAAACAAAAAATACCCTCACTACGTCATAGAAATGGCGATCCCGCCGATGATAACGCTACTAAAGCAGAGTTACTAAACACACCTTTTCGAAACTCATTCACCAAAAAAAGACGAAACCAATATTCCAGATCTCGAAGAGGCCAGAAAGAATAACGTAGAAGTAGATATCATCGGAGTAGTGAAGCAACTGAAAACACTTAACAAGAACAAGTCTTCTAGTGCGGACTGTATACCCATTAGATTTCTATTTGATTATGCTGATGCGATAGCTCCTTACGTAACAGCCATATACATCCGTTCTCTCAGCGAAGGATCTGTACGAAGAGACTAGAAAGTTGCACAGGTCACATCAATATTCGAGAAAGGCAGTAGGAGTAAACCACTAACTATAGGCCTATTTCATTGACGTCAATTTGAAACAGGGTTTTGAAACATATCCTATATTCAAATGTTATGAATTATTTTGAACTAAATGATCTATTGACCCAAGATCAATACGGTTTTAGAAAATATCATTCATATGAAATACAACTAGCTCTTTACTCACACGAAGTGATGAGTGTTAATGACAAGTCATCTCAAACTCATTCCGTATTTCTAGGTTTCCAGAAGGCTCTTGACACCGTACCTTACAAACGGCTTTTAATCAAATTGCGTGGTAGATTTGTGACTGGATAGGGGATTTCCAGTCAGAGAAGACACAGTTTGCAGTAATAGATGGTAAGGCATCGACTAAAACTGAGGTGATATCAGGCGTTCCACAGGATAGTGTCTGCTGTTCCTTATCTCCATAAACGATTTGGGAGAAAATCTGAGCAGCACTCTTAGGTTGTTTGGAGATGGCGCCGTCATTTATCGTCTAGTAAAGTCATCTGAAGATCAGAACCAACTGCAGAACGATCTAAATAAGATTGGTGTAAAAATTGGCAATTTACGCTAGATAATGAGAAGTGTGAAGTCGTCTACATGAGTAAATCCGTTAAACGTTTACACGATAAATCAATCGAATGTGAAGGCCGTAAACTCCACTAAATACCTAGGAATTACTACTACATTAGACTTAAACTGGAAAGAACTCGTAGATAGTGTCGTAGGAAAGGCGAACCAGAGACAGCGCTTTATTGGCAGAACACTTGAAAGATGCAACGGAACTACTAAAGAGACTGCATACAATACTCTTGTCCGTCCTTATTTGGAGTATTGCTGCCCAGTGTGGGATCCTTATCTAGTAGGTTTGACGGAAGCCATCGAAAGAGTCCAAAGAAGGGCAGCCCTTTTTGTTATTGACACGATATAGGGGAGACAGCGTCTGGGAAATAATACAGGATCTGGGATGGGAATCATTACAACAAAGGCGTTCATCGCCTTGGCGTGGTCTACTTATGAAACTCCAATCGCCAACATTCTCCTCCTAATGCGAGAATATATCGTTGACTGTCACCTACATAGGTAGAAATGATCATCAGAATGAAATACGAAATATCAGAGTTCGAACGGAGAGATTCAGATGTTCTTTCTTCCCCGTGCTATTCGAGAATGGAATGGTAGACGGGTGGTTCGATGAACCCTCTGCCAGGGACTGAAATTTGATTTTCAGAGTATTCCATGTAGATGTAGATTTTATAACAAAGGCACTGAAAGGTTCAAGTTTTGACATCTGTGAGTCGGACAATAATATTAACACACAGAAACTTCACCATTTTTCAGTTTCTGGTAGCACACACACTGTCCCATTCATTCGACAGTTTGACGATATTTTTAATGGGTCACGAACAGAGAGGGGAAAAAAAACGAAAAGAACAGATGTGTAGCCAGCCGATTTGAGGGAGATATTATTTCGCAGGGTACCAATATAATTAATACAAGCACAAAATACGATGGGTTTAAACAAGCCTTATTGAACCAGTACTGGTCCAGCAGCACACAAAACAGTGTTAGAATGAAAATAATAGAGGGTAGGAATTTTGTCAGTAGTGGTTGCGAGAGCTACAAAGAATTTTTTCAACATTGCTGGGAGAAAAATATCTACTTGTCCGAACCATTAAAGAAGTCTGATCTTGTCACTGTCATTATTCTAAAGTTTCTGAGGTCAGTGCATGAAAAACTTATTCAATGTCGACAGATGTAATGTGGATAATCTAAAGTATGTACTCGAACAGTCAGATTCATTAGACGGGAATCGACAAGGATACGAGGGATGCAGACGGAGTAAGTGGCTTTCAGCTAGGCGCGATAACGGTGACAGTGGCGCGATAACTGTGACAGTGGTCGCAGCGCGGGTGGTAGGAATGACATACGTGGGGAAGACAGCGCCACGGCGCAGCAAGGAGCCCGTCCAGAAGAGGAATAGGCCATCGGTAAGGGCCATGAACCAAGGAGGTTACCGGGGTGCTAACAGAGAGTATGAGAATGCTGAACAAGCGCCTGAAGGAAACAGAGAAAATTATACTGAACAATAAACCTCAGAGGGCTTTGCACTCTTTCCAACGCCACGTGCTTATCGAACACCAGGTGCTCGAGTTACTGGCAGTATTACTTCCTCTTCATTTCAAAATGTCCGTCCTCCTTTTCTATCTTTTTGTTTCTGTGATCTTTATTTTGTACCCTATCCTTAGAATGAAAGTACGAAACCTTAGAGGGTGAAAGCTAGGTGAGTAATTTTTGTTTGTTTGATAATAGTAAGTAAGGTCTATTTAAGATGGACTATGTTGATATGACAGACTAATGAATCCACATCTACATAGATACTCTGCAAATCACATTTAAGTGCCCGGCAGAGGGTTCATTAACCACTTTCATAATCTTGCTCTACCGTTCCATTCTCTAATAGTGTTTTGCCGCTAGTGTGCTTCACATATGACCAGAATTTCTTTAGATTTTCTGCCAGATTACGAGACAGGATTTCGTTGTGGATACTATTATAAGCTTCTCGCATTGAAGCCCGCGCTAAATTCGGAATTCCTGTAAAAGATTTCCAGTCTTGGGGATCCTCTGTCTCTTTAAATTTTGCATGCGTTTCTCGTTGCTTCTGCAACAGTTTTCTGACCTGTTTTGTGCACCACGTGGTCAGCCCACTCTTTTATTAATTTATTTGATATAAATCTCTCGATTGATACTGATATTATGTCTTTGAAAGTAAGCCACAACTGATCTACACTCGCATTTTTAGTTTGAAAGACTGGAGACTATCACTCAGGAAAGCGTGAAGCGAATTTTTATGTGCTCTTTTGAATAGATATATTTTTCGTTTATTTTTTGGTGCATTTGGGAATTTCGATATTCAGTCTCGCTACTACAACTCTATGTTCGCTAATCGCTGTATCTGTTTTGATCAATGCTAATACTAAATTGCGAGATTATGAAAAGGCAGAAGACATACAAGATTATCATGACACTTGCTAACCGGAAAATGACAGCAACACACCGATAGCGAACACACTGAATGTTGACATTGTTCATAAAATCGAATAAAACACAGAATTTATGACAGAGATTAAACGCTGTTTTGACAAAGTTTTGCTAAGTTATGTGCGATTGACAATTATAAGAACAGATGAAAAATGGTATCGGTATGAAAACTTATTTATAATTGCTTTAGATTAATCTTGCATGTTAAGATGAGCCTTGTAATGTGGTAAGTGCTTTAGCTGTTATATGAGAAACACCTGCAGTGATAACAAACTATATTGTACTATGATTCATGGTGCTCTATACGCGAAAACGTGGAGTGTTGTGTTATGATATTGTTATGAATATGGAAACAGTGAATACTGTTGATCGAGATCGAGAGTTCAAGGAGCTGAATAAGCTCTTCGAAAGTAAAATAAATACCGAAGACCTAATTGCTGAGGTACAAAGCAAACCAGAGCTTTGGGATGTCACGACCGAAGCATATTCCCACAAAAGTGAGAAAATGGGTGCTTGGTGCAATATTTTAAGGAAGTTAATTTCAGAGATCGAGGAGAGACCAGGTAGCGAAAAGAATGTCCTAGGTGAGTTTTGTAACTTTACTACTTCAATACAGGATTTAGTAATATTCGTAACTATTTCATAAATATGAAATATTTGTACATATTTTTCATTACTTATCATTATTAATGCGTTATAGCTAACAAGGAAATAGTCCGACATGTCATGTCAGAACTTTCTTTTATAATATTTTCATTGCATCCAGTCCAGCGCTTAATTTCTTAAATGTTAGGTACCGGTACGCACCCCTTCAACCTCCCCCCCCCCCCCCGGCCACAGAGAAAGCGATAAAACTTAAAATGCTGTTCTGAAATTCGTTTTTAAACCATAATATCTTATAATCAAAAACATAAAAGCATAAGGTTCAATATAAATAACAGCTGCTATCGCATGGCGCCGTACCAGTGTGACTTCGCTACCCAGTTCCGCTTCGTACGTATTCCCACAAGGCTTGACTAGGAAAATAACCTTTCCACAACTGCACTGTGGGCAGGCATTGCAAAAAAATAGTGCATAATTCTCGGAAGTTATGAACATTAATCTCCAGAACGATTTTTTTGAACTCACACCGTCTACCAGTACAGTTTTCTCTAAAAATGTTGATGCAGTTTCCGACATGAGTTGCTCAGTTACAAACAGAAACAGTTTTAGACGTCTACTTCACGAAAAAAATTCAACGTGAATATATCTATTTATCAAATAGGCTGCAACATATTTTTCACTATCCCAATCAACTGGTTTGTTGAAAGTTCACCCTGGAATAAAGTTAATTCGTCCTACTGCCTTATCCATGTAATTTTCCTGAATCACTCCAGGCAAATGCCAGGATGGTTCCTTTCAAATGGAACGGCCCATTTCCTTTCTAATCACTAACAAAAATAAATCAATAAATTAGAATTTAAAAGATCCGTCTCTAATGATAACGAACTCTATGGGACCTTAAATCATAACTTCTTCCTGCCTCATCCGTTTGCTAGAGTAATCGTTAGAATCAGAATAAAAAAAAAAAAACATTCATATCTTTCGTGAACGCAATAACATATTACTCATTGTCACATCAGGTGCCGGCCGCGGTGGCCGAGGTGACTGAGGCGCTCCAGTCATGGTCAGCACGGCCACTACGGTCGGGGGTTCGAATCCCCCCTCGGGCATGGATATTTGTGCCGTCCTAGGTCGTAATTAGTCCATAAGTAGTTTGTAAGTTTAGGGACTGATGACCCCGTAGTTAAGTCCCATAAGCTTAACAAACATTTGAACATTTTTTTTCACATCAGGAGATGATGCGTTTTAAATTTAGGGTAACGAAATTACCTCTACTCCTGTGTTGCATACTGGACACTCAGGACAGTTTACACTTCCAATACAGTATTTTTCACCTTCACACCTTGACACGAAAACTCAAAATTCTGGAATTTCTCCTGTTTTATGAATTTGCAACCGGGGGTTAAAATAAAGCATTAAAAACCGGGTGGAACCCGGATAAACCGGGTGATTTGGTAACCCTATTCAGAATAAAAGCCGCGGTGGATTGTCCGAACGTAGCCGGGCGCCGTGGCTCAGCGCGCCCGGTCAGAGGGCTGAACGCCTCTCTGTAATAAAAAAGCTGAGCCAAGAACTCAACGAACGACAACGAACAAAAAGGAACAACGACCGCAATGAACTGATCTACCAATAGGAAGAAAAAAAAAAAGTCTCAATGCGCCTTGTTGCGGGGCGCGCCGCTGCTCGGCGTCGGAGGTTCCAGTCCTCCCTCGGGCATGGGTGTATTCGTTGTCCTTAGGGTAAGTTAGTTTAAGTAGTTGCTAAGCCTGGGGACTAATAACCAAAGTAGTTACGTCACTTACATTTACAAACACTTTAACATTTCAGAACGAAAAATAATTTTGTTTGTAAGCTCTTATTTTTAAAATGACTAAAGATAACTTACATATCTTTTTCGTAGATGTTTTATTAAACTACAAACTATAGAGTTGCTGAGACAATTGGTACCGCTTAGTTTAAACATTAAAAAATGTCCAATGTAGAAGCAATAGTCAGTGCATAGTGAGTGCCACGTACAAGTCCTTTTCAGAGAAGAAAGTAGTCCACATTGAGTGCAGACGTTTGTTACAAAACATGCTCTCTTCGCATCACTCCACCCTAGCGACACTTGCATCCAATGCATTCTTTTTTAAAATCACTCAAGGTGTGCACTGTAGGCAGCGTACTGTTTGTAAGTCATTTGATTGCTAGACTCCTTACTTATGAACTGGTATAAATTGGAAGACGACAGTCTGACCACTGTCACTAATAATAGTAATAATAATAATAATAATAATAATAATAATAATAATAACAATAATATTGTGTAAGCCCTCCAGCAATGTACCAGCCTTTACATGTTGTGTTGTGCTGTCCGCTAATGCATTCATTAGTGTGGTGTGAATAATGAAGCAATTTGTGATCTGTTATGGGAATTACTTACAACTTACTAAAGGCATATTCATGACATATTAAAGCAGATGTAATAAGTATGTCTTAACTTTACTGTCTAAGGTGTGTGGTACAAAATATGTATTTCGTGGGTGGACTACAAGAAGATCGTACACTCATTTCACAAGCTGCAGCCTTTACCACAGTGTCACCCATTTATGTTAGCATTTGAAAAAGAAAAGTATTAATCGGTCTTATGTAGGCAGGATTATAGCCTTACGAAATAGTAATGGATCTTTTAAAAATAATGTAGTTACCGAAACTAACTTGAACTCTTTTGTTTTCACCCCTCCGAAAATTTCATTTTACCAATCATGAGATAATTACCCCTCAGTTTGAACCACTGATCCCAGCTGATAGTGGACATTATTTTTTATGAACGTGTAAGTGCAAAAATTAGCCTGCACTAACAACTTTTCTAATTGCACGTACTGCAGTTAACGCAACAACAGGTAGATAATGAAATTCAGAGATATCCATCTCTTCGCTCGAAGTGACACCCAAGAAATAACGATTACAACGATATTTTGTCAACTTCCAGCTGAATACTGATATATGCTGTTACATTAAATTAGATCTGAGTGGAAAAACGTTGGTTGTTTTGATACGACAACCTGGATATTTTATTTGACATGTGTATTACGTAATTTGAAGAGTAAAGAGAGTTTTGATTGGCTGTAATTTTATTTATCAAGAAACTTTAAAGATACAGTTGTCTATTATAGGTATAAAAGACGTCCTGTGATTCATTGAGCCATATTACAAAGATTGAAGCATTCCACATTAATATTGTGAAAAATGGTAATTAAATCTCAAGTTAACGTACTTAATTAAAAAGCTTTAGGTAAACAATGTTTTTGCTATGACATCGGTTTCAAATACGGTCCATTATCCATGGAAAAGCACCTTACTCACTCACAAAATCGCACTTCTCCACACTCCAAGTCAAACAAATCCTCAACTCTTCCATTTGAAACCCATCCCTTTCCCGGACAAAATTGTGAAGAACGCAGCATACTTTAACAATATCTTCAGACAATGTCAAATCTACAGTGAGAGGCCGATGGAAAATCCTCCACTTATTTGCAAAGATTCCAAACGAACATTCTACATATTGTCGTGCTCAACAATGTCTCTAATTAAATTCTCGTCTTTTAACATTAAGGCATTTTCCTGAGTAAGTTCTGAGTATGCGAGTGCAGAGTTCAAAACCTTTATCAGCAAGAAACACAAAAGGCAAGGGCTCTGTCATCCCACTCTCTTTGAAAACTGTTGAGTCAGCTTATTTGCCATATGCACCAACTTCCAAAAAAAAAAAAAAAAAAAAAAAAAAAAAAAAAAAAAAAAAACCTAAACGATGCATCACAGACTGCAAGGAGTGAAAAAGAAAAGTAGTTCTTGTAGTTGTAATACAGTGACCCACTGCCCTCTGGCTTTATGACTCTTGGGTGTTTGCAGTCTATAGCACCCGAACAATGCGGAAAGTTAGTTTTTTCATAACATTCTGAAGTTTCTAGCCAGAATCGTTCGTTCAGTTCAGGAAAGCAGATTGGTTTGACATGGTCCCAAACAGCTTTACATACTTGGCGAATTATGACAGATATCGAACGCTGGCTTATTCTAAGCTGAAACTGCAAATCAAGTCTTCGTCGCTCCAGGAGCCAAGTATATGGAACAAAAGTTGTACCGCTGAAGAGAGACCACTGATAGGAAAATAAAATAAATGAACAACTGACTTTTCATATTAGAAACAAGACTTCGCCACATTACATAAACCAAAAGGACTAAAACTGCACTGAAACTGACATGTTTCGAAGGCAACTATTCATCATGAATTGTTTTTAAAGTACAAAAATCAAATGTTCAAATGTTTGTAGAGATTATGGGACTTAACTACGTGGACATCAGTCTCTAAACTTACAAACTACTTATAACTCAGCTTATACTAAGGACGGCACAAATATCCATGCCCGAAGGGGGATTCGAACCCCCGACCGTAGTGGCCGTGCAGACCGTGACTTGCGCGCCGCAGTCCCCTCGGCCACCGCGTTTAAAGTACATTACAATGTAATGTGATTCTGTCCTTACTGCCTAATACATATCTATTTCTTAAACATTTACAGAGTAGTGATGTTGCGCTTTTTTTTCAGTCGCACAGAATAAATGGAAATAATTCGTTCTTGCCATAATCGCGAACTTCAGAAGAGGATATGACAAGTGTTTCTGAAGCTATTAACAGAAAGCGATATATATAATTTGATCAACTACGATGCTTACAAACACTTTACAAGAAAACAAGAAGTTTGGAAGAAGACAATAACAAGTATGACGCGCAAGATACTGGCACAGAAGTTGAACCTGTCACTTGTGAGTATCCAGCCGAAATTGAAAAACCAAAAACTAGAGAAAGGAAAAGAGTTATAAATGAAGGCGATAAACTAATTGCTCTATTAAAAACGATAACTGTTGCAGCAGCGCATTCTATGGAATACGAAAAAGATGATGACAAGAACTTCCTTCTTTCCCTTCTATCGGATGTTCATAAATTTCCTCCTGAAAGGAAACTGAAATTACGATCCGACATAATTTTAGTCATTGCAGCAGCACAAGATCACGATAACCAACAATGGCCATACCTTTCCATTATTCCGGACAGTTTCCTCCTAATAGCTACAATCAAACACACCCTCTACACATACACCCAGTACGGCAACATCCGTCTTCCAATTTTTATCTACATGCACATCATCAGCAAATGTATTCTTCTGGATTTCTACACGCACGAAGTCTGTCAAGTGACCCTAATCACCAACAAAACAACCTGTCTCCGTCACCAGCGTCGTCATCACTGTCTACTGAATCTCACACCTGCGATTCACCTACCCAGTGAGAGGGCAGAGTTTCACAAACGAGTCTTTTTCTTTAATATGTATACGGAAAATGATAGTTTGGAAAGTACTGTATGTTTTAACATATAAAAGTGTACTGTTATTCAAAACTGTTCAAATGTTTGTAGAGCTTATGGGACTTAACTACGGGGTCATCAGTCCCTAAACTTACAAACTACTTATGAACTAACTTATACTAAGAACGGCACAAATATCCGTGCCCGAGGTGTGATTCGAACCCCCGACCGTAGTGGCCGTGCAGACCGTGATTGGCGCGCCGCAGTCAGCTCGGCCACCGCGGCCGGCTACTGTTATTCGATTAGTAAATAAAGGCGTTAAAAGCCTTTGCTATTTTTTTTGCTAAATTATTTACAGCTAGTTACTGTTGATCTATTCATTAATAAATAACTTTTAAAATTATAGTTAACTGCGCAGTATACAAGAATGAATTAACGACTGTCTTACCTCAGTGTAATGACCAGTTTTTCTTCTGCTGAGAAACACTTGTTTAATTCTGTGTCGATTCCAGTTCTATCTTTTACGCAGGCAAGCAACTCGTAAAACGATTCTTTTGACATTCAAAGAAAACAAAAAAAATTACTATCGTCGGCACATATATCGTCAAACAGTATATAATACATTCCTCTACTAAGTCGAGAAGCATACATGGGATGTTTTCGCGTTTTCCTAACCCTTCGCTCTTTCTTTTTTGAAAGAAGTGCAAGGAGGAGCAGTTCTTCGTAGGAGACCAGTCTGTCAACTGCCGTTATCTGGATGAGAATGGAGCAGGTGTTCAACAGTTGCGCTTCATTAAGACTCGTGACGTCACGAGTGGCGACGCTAGTTGCCGTCGGGTAATAGCGGCCTAGGCGTGAGAAACAGAACAGTAGGCAGCTGAGCACACGGCTCCACTGACCCGCTTAGACTGACCGAGGCCCAATAAATGTCTCATGTTGCCGACGTACCTTACTTTTCTGTATCTTTTATATTTAGCTGATAGCACTAATTGGGGCAATTTTTTTGTGTTTTCTCATGTGCCAATGCGCGAGAGAATGTAATGAGTCAAGAAATTGGAGACAAAGCAGCACATACACGCAAGCTCGCAGCTTGGACATGGCAACGACATGATGACTGTGATGACTTACGCCGCAACTACTACGACGGTATCTCATTCATCCGTTCCGCAACTAGATACGACGACATGCAGTGTTGTGAGTTAAATGTGTTTCTTCGTCTTCAGCAAAGCGTCAAAAAAGTGTGATGAGTGCAATAGTGCTCATGTGGGAGAAAGTGCTACATATTAAAGTAATATAAACGACAATGCACCGATACAAAACAAGTGTATTTAGAACTGCAGACTTAAAAATGAAATTTCTACTGAATCTATAGTGTTCTATATAAAATTTTAATGTGCATATAGCAAGTATTTGTGATGTTTCGAAAAATGGAACAACTTCTTTCTCACAATAAAAGTGTTGTATAATGTTCACGTCAAATCATATTATCAAGTTTGATTCAAATAACTGATGAAAATTAATGAATGTACATTCATAAAAATGATGTATTGCCTGTTAGTTGATGTATTTGCAGTATCTTTCTGATCTATACGGTAGGTTAATTTTAAGACGATTACTCATGTCTATGTCAAAACTGGTTTTGATTCCTGGTGGTGTTAGCTATATTTTATGGAACTGCAATGTTTCTAGAATTTCAGTCAATTCTTTATCTAAAGCACAAGCTTCGTTTACGTGTATGTATTTCATATGTACCTCATTTCTTTATTGATTTCAGGTCTTAAGTTTATTACGGAATGTAGTGTTCCTTTCAGTTTCACTTATTTATTAATATAAAATATAAATTTCAGTTAGGGACATAGTTTACTTATGTAATTAACGGACGTGGGATGTTAATGGGAGAATTCTTGATTTGGGTTCAATTTCCATTTCTTTAAAATTTATTTCGAAATTATCGGTCGTCTTTGAGAACTGTCGAATATTACAAATGTAATAAGGGAGAGGATGTGTGACGGTTCCGGCTTTTACAGATCCAATGTAAATTTTTTGTTAGGCGTCGTTTAGCTGGAGAGTTCTCGTGACGCCAGCAGTGGTGTGGGAAAGCTGACGGTGGGAAGAGGTTGCATTAGATCTTCTCCGTGGGAAAGTGCGCCAGTTTTGGAAGAAATGTGATGTGATTGGTTGCCGCCACGTTAGTGAGTGATTATAGGCGCAAATCTTTCTAAATTGATATTTTATACATTATAATTTGTATCCAGACAGTTTAAGTAAAAGAAAAACATCTTAATAATAGCCCACCTAACGACACTTTCTAAATTTTGGAAAGTATTATTTTTATTAACAAAACAATAAGTAAATAAGTGTGCGCACCTCGAGAACATTCTTTCCCGCCAAAATTGCGCATAGAAGCCACTTGTTTCTGTCGTGTTAGCTCACACTTGTCTCGGCTGCCGGGATTGTAGGATCGTGCCTAAGCATGGAATAAGTTATATGTGTTTGGCTGCTCGGTCAAAATATGAGTAGCGTGCCGTAATTGTCCTATCTTCTATGTAACTTAAGTATTATTGTATGTTGTGTAATTTTGTGAATGATATATCTATCGTTTGTGTGTGCAGTGGTTTGTAGTGTGCTACTTTATTACGACAGACTTAAAGTAGCTGGCATCCCTGAAACACCAGATTAGTGAAAACTTCATAAAATAGTTTATGCCTTCTGTTCTGACGCAACAGGAGACAACTACGCCCCTGACATGTTCTGCATTGCAAGTACAAATAGCGACAGCTACATGTAGGTCGTGGTAACACGATTGAGGGAAAGGGGACAGAAAAGGAAAGGAAGTTTTATTTAAAGTGGAAACTAAAAATTTTAAGTATCACAGTCACAAACGATACTTTCTGACTCTGCTAGGACTTCGTAATATCTAACTCCAGTGCGTAACTACACGAGTTTCAGTTACACAGTATGACCCCGGATCGCAAGAACTATTTACACCAATGCGTCGGTGCACTACTTTTGTGAGCGGCTGTAATAGGTCAGTGCTCAGCAACAGATTGGGTGACCAAGTATATCGAGTGAAGTGTCCTTCACACCTACACAAATTCACGCAATCACCACTAAGCACAAAATATACAAATTATGGGTGAGTCCAAACGGCAAGTATACCTGGCGACATATAAGAAGGCGCTCCGCGCATAGACGCGGAGCGATAGGAGGGGAGGACCTACGGCCGAAGGCTAACAGTTACGGCTGTGGTCACAGTGGCTCCGATATCGGTGGGTTTTACAGACATCGGCGGAAAAGGGCCGATCGTTTCAAATCAGTACTCCACTATGGGCACGGTCACAGTGTAGCCGATCTCATCGCCCGAACGTAGAGACTTCGGACGACAGTCGGTTAAATTCAAATCAGCTTAATACAAATAAACAATCCCTGAGAGGAATTTTCGTCTCAAATATGTCAAAGACAATAATGATAAATAGGTATCAGAAATTACAGCAACCAGTCGCCTTTTGTTTCTTCTTAATGAAGATTTATTTAAACCATTACCGGTTTCAAGCTGCCTAGCAGCTCATCTTCAGATGGTATAAAATATTACAAGTTACATTTCAATCTGTGGTAGGGCAGAAAACGAGAAAATGGTAAACACTAATTTTGGTAGGCTATACTTAAATTACAATAAAAGTTTGTCTTCCAGATATTACTTACAGTTATGCACTTTACATGTAGTTTGTCCATATTTGGTCCGCTTATTGATAGAATATCAGAACACTTCTTTTCCATCATCATGCCACAACACTTCCCACGAATTTTAGGTGGTAAAATTGATAAATATTTCACACACATTACGACTGTTTAGCCACTAGCATAACTTACAGCTTGTAAACAAACCAAAGAGTATGTTTATACACAAGATAAGAACTATGTGAAACCAAAGACTAATAAAAGCTTATCTTATTATAGAATATACATATGATGCCAATTTAGATTACATAAGATTAAAAGTTGTATTCAAAGTTAACATATGTATATAATATATCATTTTGAAATTATATTATATACATATGTTAACTTTGAATACAACTTTTAATCTTATGTAATCTAAATTGGCATCATATGTATATTCTATAATAAGATAAGCTTTTATTAGTCTTTGGTTTCACATAGTTCTTATCTTGTGTATAAACATACTCTTTGGTTTGTTTACAAGCTGTAAGTTATGCTAGTGGCTAAACAGTCGTAATGTGTGTGAAATATTTATCAATTTTACCACCTAAAATTCGTGGGAAGTGTTGTGGCATGATGATGGAAAAGAAGTGTTCTGATATTCTATCAATAAGCGGACCAAATATGGACAAACTACATGTAAAGTGCATAACTGTAAGTAATATCTGGAAGACAAACTTTTATTGTAATTTAAGTATAGCCTACCAAAATTAGTGTTTACCATTTTCTCGTTTTCTGCCCTACCACAAATTGAAATGTGACTTGTAATATTTTATACCATCTGAAGATGAGCTGCTAGGCAGCTTGAAACCGGTAATGGTTTAAATAAATCTTCATTAAGAAGAAACAAAAGGCGACTGGTTGCTGTAATTTCTGATACCTATTTCAATAAACAGTCGCAGGTTCCTACACAATGGATAAAAGTTTCAACAATGATAAATTTGAAGCATAGGATTAAAATTTGTGATGCGGCGGGAATCGAACCCGGACCTCCATGCTTACTAGACAGACGTCTTAACCTTTTTTTTTTTTTTTTTTTTTTTTTTTTTTTTTTTTTTTTTTTTTTTTTAAATAGGCGCTTTAGATGGCTTTTTTTTTCTTTCTTTGGGTACATCAATTCATTGCGGTCGTTGTTCGTTGTCGTTTGATGAGTTCTTGGCTCAGCTTTTTTATTACAGAGAGGCGTTCAGCTCTCTGACCGGGCGCGCTGAGCCACGGCGCCCGGCGAACCGTTAAGGCGGGTCCACACTGAGCGCGCCGCGCTGCGTTAAACTGGTGTGCGCGGGTGTGCGCGTCCAGTGTGGACGACGAACCGCGCCGCGCAGTGCTGCGCCGTGCCGCGCAGTGTTGTCGGTACATCAAAGGGAGTGGCGCGCTCAGTCTACACGGGGCTTCGGCTGGCGGGCGCGCTAGTTTATTGCGTGCGTCAATTCGCTGGGACAGATCGGGAGTTCTCGCGTAGGTGTCCTCGTTATGGAGTGGGACCGGAAGCAAAGTGAGAACCTCATAAGAGCAGATACATCAGACTTGTAAAGGAATCTCCAGTTGCCAGAAAGCGCAAAGTTATTGCCAGTCTCTCTTTAGTAGATATAGCACGTCTACAATTTGTGACTTTCTTCATTATGTCTGGTTCGATCACTTTCAACAGATATTCGAAGTCTTCGAAAGACATTCGATAAAAGTTTTCGAACTGTCCACTGTCGCCTGCAAGTAGTTCACTGAAAAGATCATTTCCACCGTTCAATGCCCTACTCTTTAACACTGGGGTTACCCAATGACGACGATTCTTCCTTAACTGATGGTACAGCACAATAAATGCGGCACTCACAATCTGGGCTCGCTCCATGTTGAGAAGTGCGCGCGCTTCAACTGGAACCACAGTGCGCGCCCTTCTGCTGTGCTCCAGCAGTGAGCGGGCTGTAGCGGCGCGGCGCAGCACGCCTTTAGACCACCAACGATTAAGGCGCCTCGGAATAGTCTAAGTATGATTTCCCTCCACGTCACAAACTTTAATTCAGCTTCTGTGTTCCACAGGTAATTGCCACTACTGCCAAGGCTCTCCATGCTGCATGCTCCATGCAATTCGGAATCTATGGTCTGATATTACAGTTTATTGGAAACCCCAAGTTGGTTAAATCCTTTATCAGAAAGTTTAGGCGTAAATTATAACCTCAAAAATGTGTTCAATCTGGGATTGTGGCGTATCTTAATGTTATTGTAGTGGATCTCTTACGTTGTTTTGCACTGTGATAATCGGGTATTAGCTGTCCACAAATTATTCTTACTGGTTCTGGCGTTGTTTAACAAGTTGATAACTCTGTTCTGTGAAGTGACCTGCAAACGTGGTGCAGGCCAACGTGTGATTCCGCTTTTCTGTGGTTTATGTGTTCAAAATTATTCTTAATTTCACACTTGTCTTTCACAAATATATTGAATGACAGTCATTGAAGTTCAATGTACCGTAACTTAATTTCTTTCATCATTATCGGATGTTTCTGGATGGTCTATAACTGTGTTCTTCATGGATTTAAATACCAAAAAACTGCATCCATTGTATATTTTTATGCTTAGCACAACGCATTTAGAGAGTTTTTCTAGTTTTTAATGCATTTGTTTACACAAATACATCGTGACGTTACTATGTGTGATTTTATGCAGCACTTGCACAGAGGTTACTGTAATGAGGGAAATCGTAGCATACACAATAACATCTTGGCAACTTTTTTTACATTTTAAATAGTACGTCTGTCTGTACTTGCAGGTATTGTGTCTGCTCCATTAAATTGGATATCAGAACACAAAATCGTCACTTATAGTGGTTTTTGTACAAGTCATGATTATTAACTTATGTTGCATATTCTGAGTAATGGAAGAGGCACTATAACTTTAAGCAGACAGAAGAAGTTATGGTTTCTAACATTATGATAAAACACATACCTCAATATTTATTCTGTCTGATTTTCCGAATTTCAGTAGTTAACCTAAGAGACAACTGCAGTGCAAGTGTGTATGGAAATCACACATTGAAAAGTCAAATAAGTACCGTACTTATGTAAACAAATGCACTAGACGACGCGAATAAATCCTCGAAACTCGTGTAGGTTTTCGTTATTTCCAGTATGAAGGTTAACTGGGGTATGTCTGCACAACTTCAAATAAATTCAGCAAAACTGTAAATTGCTTGTCAATGACACCACGAAATATCACAAGTATGTAATAGAAATTTCTCCTTTTACCGGTACCTCACATATTCGTAACGATTGTCTGTCAGTAGCAATAACTGAGGACAGTACACAATCCTCGCCACTTTCTTCTTTCGAGACAGGTGAAGCTCATTCGTATCCATTCGAAGTCTTTATTAATAACAAGAGCTGCATTGTAGCACTAATTTGGAAGCATAAAAATGTCGGTGGAATCCATTGCACCCCAGGGAATTGAAATCTAATACACTTTAGACACAGAATACATACAAACCTAACCTAACTTTCTCCTTTAACCGGACCAAGTGACAAACTATATCGCATGCAGTGTGACCACGCCGTCGGTCGATGTTTTCAGTCGAACATGGTCGACAGCGTCTGACGACAGTCTGTCGGTGCCACTGAACACAGCCTAACTCGCGGCCAGCCACGCGCCTATAGATTGAACATTATTGATTGTCATTGCATTAATGGAGGGGGTGCGCACACGGCTGAAAACTGGGCCGTCTTCGTAGCTGACGCCGACTATGAGACCCAGAAAATTCTAAATCCAACTGCGGCCTCATTCTGTGAGCCCACAGCACAAAACAAACACGTAAACTCCTACGACCGTCTTGGACACATCATTAACCTACTGTTGGCCTTTTCCTCATGGCCACGCAACTCTCTCCCAGCAAAAAAAAAAAAAAAAAAAAAAAGATATATATAGTGAGGACAGTTTAACACTCACCGCAAAGACTTGGCGACGAGCTGCGACAGGCACATACAAAAGACACATACATACAACACATTCAGCTATCGGCCTTGGCCTTCTTCATAAAAAGAACACTCACGCAATCAGACAGGGACACAACACAGTCATACAACCATAACTTCCGAATGCCGCAATTCGAATCACGCTCTGCAGCGAATCAGGGACGAGTGAGGAAGGGAGAGGGGATAGGAAGGTTACGTAACTTACGTCACGGTGGTGGGGATGGGTTAGATGGGAATATCCCCTCTCCCCTCCCCTCCCGTCCCCGATTCGCTGCAGAGCGTGATTCGAAGTGCGGCAGTCGGAAGTGATGGTTGTATGACTGTGTTGTGTGCCTGTGTGATTGCGTGAGTGCTCTATTTTCTGAAGAAGGCCATGGCCGATAGCTGAAAGTGTTGTATGTGTGTGTCTTTTGTATGTGCCTGTCGCATCTCGTCGCCACGTCTTTGCGGTGAGTTGTGAACTGTCCTCGCTATATTATTAATTCCAACCTGGACTTTCCAATCTCCAAGAATGGTCAACATTTCCGCCCGGCGGGCGCCCCGCGGTTGTAGTACACTGTAGTTGACCGGCCTGGCCGCGACCGTGTGTCGCTAGTGCCCCACATGCCGCTGGGCAGGGGCGCGGCAAGGCCGCACCACCTCGAGAGAAGGCCGCGGCGCTCTCGTGTGACGTCAGGCAGAGTAGGTTGCGCGCGCATAGCCGACTGGCTCGCTGCTTCGGCATAGTGGGCAGTGCCCCAGCAGCTACCCAGTCAGCTATGCGCGCGCAACCTACTCTGCCTGACGTCACACGAGAGCGCCGTGGCCTTATCTCTAGGTGGTGGTGGCCCATGCCCGTGGGGCGGTGTTTGGCAATGCCTGGTCTAATCTGAGGGGTGTTAATTTATTACGTATGAGTATTGTAGAGTGGGTAATAATGGCCAGTGAAAATCAGTTTGACAAAGTGGTGAGCAGTTTCGGACAGAGGCAGGAGTACGTGACCAAATGCGAGAGTTGCACGTTGCATCAGAAACAGAATGAATCAGTGGACTCGAGCAAGCGCGACCGTCAAAACGGTAAACAGCAATACACGGCCGGCGTATGCTGTAATGACGACATGCTAAACGTAAGTGAGCTACAGAGGTAATCGTCCCTGAAGACAATCAGCAGAAGGGGGCAGCCGGCGGAAGAAATATCGGCCAAGAAGCGAGGACTGGCAGAGTTTGCCGGCGAGCAGTAAAGTCGGAGTTCGTTGAAGACTGTCGGGGTCCGGCGACGCCGAGCACTGGGGGATAGCGGCGGGGCACGCACCTGGGAACGTCGCAAGAGAGCTGGCCGGCCCGGAACTGGCAGCAGGCCCCGGGAGACTGCACTGGTGACCTCAGCGGGGAGAGCAGCTGAAGACACCGAAGCAGAGGGCGCCCGGCTAGCGAACCATTCAGCGCGACACCGCGAGGGAGACACGGGAGGCAGTCTACACGCGCTACGAGTCTCCAGTAGGTGTGGGTTATGAGCGCTCTCGAGAAACGCGGGACGCCAAGGCAAATTCTCGAGTACTCCCGAGAAATTGTCGACAGTGCTGCGCTCTCAATAGGCTGAGAAAAACTACTCAACAAGAAAGCATTGCGGCAACGCAGTCGTAATCGTTGTCTTCTGTAGTGCAATCAGGAAACTGAATAATTATTATTATTGTTATTGGAGCGTGTGTTGTAAGATTCTATTTTATTCAGTGGTTAGTTACTCCTGCTATGACGTATCTTGACGTATCTTTCCACTTAGGTTAACAACAATAGCGACCACAGCAGCAGTAGTAGTAGTAGTAGAATGTTTCGCAGAAGACAAAATTCACAGGACTATTATTGAAACATGTACCTTACACAAAACAAGAAATTAATTGTTACCAAAACCAAATATGCATACTGGACATATATTACTAGAAACAAATATGCATTCTGCCTGTATTTGTACTTACATGAAAGAAGAATGCTGTAACTGTTTCACCCAAAAACTCTTACATTTTACTAATTGTAGCAGAAAATTCGGCAGAGTTTACATTATTAGCCAGCTTTACATACCTAAGCTACTCCTTTAGCTTAAAACTCTGGTACTTTCTCAATATAGCACCACAATTTAAAACTGCAATACCGCCTGTTGGTTTTTATGACCTCATTTTTTTAAAAAGAAAGTTTGGATAGTGTTATTTTGATGCATTTGGTACGATATCGCAGCCAAGTTGAAGACTACAATTTTCCGATACTAGCGGACTGTTTCAAGCACTATCCAACCTTTTTACCGAATTTTCTTTTAATGTATTTTGAATGGATAACATAATAATAGCTCAGTATTTTGTCTGACTTGCATTAATATAAGAATGCACTTAAGTATCCGTGAACTTATCTGTTTTATTGCTAGATACGTGTAATGTAAAATGTCTTATCCCGCCTGTTGTATTTTTTGCTACACTACAGAACTTAGCAACAGATATCTCCATCCTCCGTAAAGCACTGCTAGCGGGGTGTTCTTGTATTAAACGCCCACATTTAAATAAAAATCACAGCGAGCTGCAAGCGCTGCATATAACCACAGCGCGCGGCGTGGCGTGGAGGGGCGCGCTGCAACCACCACCTAGAGAAGGCCGCGGCGCTCTTGTGTGACGTCAGGCAGAGTAGGTTGCGCGCGCATAGCTGATTGGCTCGCTGCTTCGGCATAGTGGGCCGTGCCCCAGCGGCTACCCAGTCAGCTTTGCGCGCGCAACCTACTCTGCCTGACGTCGCGCATAGCTGACTGGCTCGCTGCTTCGGCATAGTGGGCCGTACCCCAGCGGCTACCCAGTCAGCTATGCGCATGCAACCTACTCTGCCTGACGTCGCGCATAGCTGACTGGCTCGCTGCTTCGGCATTGTGGGCCGTGCCCCAGCTGCTACCCAGTCAGCTTTGCGCGCGCAACCTACTCTGCCTGACGTCGCGCATAGCTGACTGGCTCGCTGCTTTGGCATAGTATGCCGTACCCCAGCGGCTACCCAGTCAGCTATGCGCATGCAACCTACTCTGCCTGACGTCGCGCATAGCTGACTGGCTCGCTGCTTCGGCATAGTGGGCCGTGCCCCAGCGGCTACCCAGTCAGCTTTGCGCGCGCAACCTACTCTGCCTGACGTCGCGCATAGCTGACTGGCTCGCTGCTTCGGCATAGTGGGCCGTGCCCCAGTGGCTACCCAGTCAGCTATGCGCGCGCAACCTACTCTGCCTGACGTCGCGCATAGCTGACTGGCACGCTGCTTCGGCATAGTGGGCCGTGCGCCAGCGGCTACCCAGTCAGCTTTGCGCGCGCAACCGACTCTGCCTGACGTCGCGCATAGCTGACTGGCTCGCTGCTTCGGCATAGTGGGCCGTGCCCCAGCGGCTACCCAGTCAGCTTTGCGCGCGGAACCTACTCTGCCTGACGTCGCGCATAGCTGACTGGCTCGCTGCTTCGGCATAGTGGGCCGTGCCCCAGCGGCTACCCAGTCAACTATGCGCGCGCAACCGACTCTGCCTGACGTCGCGCATAGCTGACTGGCTCGCTGCTTCGGCATAGTGGGCCGTGCCCCAGCGGCTACACAGTCAACTATGCGCGCGCAACCTACTCTGCCTGACGTCGCGCATAGCTGACTGGCTCGCTGCTTCGGCATAGTGGGCCGTGCCCCAGCGGCTACCCAGTCAGCTTTGCGCGCGCAACCTACTCTGCCTGACGTCGCGCATAGCTGACTGGCTCGCTGCTTCGGCATAGTGGGCCGTGCCCCAGTGGCTACCCAGTCAGCTATGCGCGCGCAACCTACTCTGCCTGACGTCGTGCATAGCTGACTGGCACGCTGCTTCGGCATATTGGGCCGTGCGCCAGCGGCTACCCAGTCAGCTTTGCGCGCGCAACCGACTCTGCCTGACGTCGCGCATAGCTGACTGGCTCGCTGCTTCGGCATAGTGGGCCGTGCCCCAGCGGCTACCCAGTCAGCTTTGCGCGCGCAACCGACTCTGCCTGACGTCGCGCATAGCTGACCGGCTCGCTGCTTCGGCATAGTGGGCCGTGCCCCAGTGGCTACCCAGTCAGCTATGCGCGCGAAACCTACTCTGCCTGACGTCTCGCATAGCTGACTGGCACGCTGCTTCGGCATAGTGGGCCGTGTGCCAGCGGCTACCCAGTCAGCTTTGCGCGCGCAACCGACTCTGCCTGACGTCGCGCATAGCTGACTGGCTCGCTGCTTCGGCATAGTGGGCCGTGCCCCAGCGGCTACTGAGTCAGCTTTGCGCGCGCAACCGACTCTGCCTGACGTCGCGCATAGCTGACTGGCTCGCTGCTTCGGCATAGTGGGCCGTGCCCCAGCGGCTACCCAGTCAGCTATGCGCGCGCAACCGACTCTGCCTGACGTCGCGCATAGCTGATTGGCTCGCTGCTTCGGCATAGTGGGCGGTGCCCCAGCGGCTACCCAGTCAACTATGCGCGCGCAACCGACTCTGCCTGACGTCGCGCATAGCTGACTGGCTCGCTGCTTCGGCATAGTGGGCCGTGCCCCAGCAGCTACCCAGTCAGCTTCGCGCGCGGAACCTACTCTGCCTGACGTCGCGCATAACTGACTGGCTCGCTGCTTCGGCATAGTGGGCCGTGCCCCAGCGGCTACCCAGTCAACTATGCGCGCGCAACCGACTCTGCCTGACGTCGCGCATAGCTGACTGGCGCTGCTTCGGCATAGTGGGCCGTGCCCCAGTGGCTACCCAGTCAGCTATGCGCACGCAACCGACTCTGCCTGACTTCGCGCATAGCTGACTGGCTCGCTGCTTCGGCATAGTGGGCCGTGCCCCAGCGGCTACCCAGTCAACTATGCGCGCGCAACCGACTCTGCCTGACGTCGCGCATAGTTGACTGGCTCGCTGCTTCGGCATAGTGGGCCGTGCCCCAGCGGCTACCCAGTCAGCTTTGCGCGCGCAGCCTACTCTGCCTGACGTCGCGCATAGCTGACTGGCTCGCTGCTTCGGCATAGTGGGCCGTGCCCCAGTGGCTACCCAGTCAGCTATGCGCGCGCAACCTACTCTGCCTGACGTCGCGCATAGCTGACGTGCACGCTGCTTCGGCATAGTGGGCCGTGCGCCAGCGGCTACCCAGTCAGCTTTGCGCGCGCAACCGACTCTGCCTGACGTCGCGCATAGCTGACTGGCTCGCTGCTTCGGCATAGTGGGCCGTGCCCCAGCGGCTACCCAGTCAGCTTTGCGCGCGGAACCTACTCTGCCTGACGTCGCGCATAGCTGACTGGCTCGCTGCTTCGGCATAGTGGGCCGTGCCCCAGCGGCTACCCAGTCAACTATGCGCGCGCAACCGACTCTGCCTGACGTCGCGCATAGCTGACTGGCTCGCTGCTTCGGCATAGTGGGCCGTGCCCCAGCGGCTACCCAGTCAGCTTTGCGCGCGCAACCTACTCTGCCTGACGTCGCGCATAGCTGACTGGCTCGCTGCTTCGGCATAGTGGGCCGTGCCCCAGTGGCTACCCAGTCAGCTATGCGCGCGCAACCTACTCTGCCTGACGTCTCGCATAGCTGACTGGCACGCTGCTTCGGCATAGTGGGCCGTGCGCCAGCGGCTACCCAGTCAGCTTTGCGCGCGCAACCTACTCTGCCTGACGTCGCGCATAGCTGACTGGCTCGCTGCTTCGGCATAGTGGGCCGTGCCCCAGTGGCTACCCAGTCAGCTATGCGCGCGCAACCTACTCTGCCTGACGTCGCGCATAGCTGACTGGCACGCTGCTTCGGCATAGTGGGCCGTGCGCCAGCGGCTACCCAGTCAGCTTTGCGCGCGCAACCGACTCTGCCTGACGTCGCGCATAGCTGACTGGCTCGCTGCTTCGGCATAGTGGGCCGTGCCCCAGCGGCTACCCAGTCAGCTATGCGCGCGCAACCTACTCTGCCTTACGTCACACGAGAGAGCCGCGGCCTTCTCGCGCTGCCCCATTCAACCGCCGCACAGCGGCACGCGCCGCAGCGCGCGCTTCTCGAGAGCTTCTCGAGCGCTGGCAGTTCGAGAAATTCTCGGTGCGCTCGAGTCGCCGCGCCTCACAATCCCATCCCTAGTCTCCGGGGCGCGAACACGGCACCACCGGCGCGGAAAGTGGAGCAACACACGTCTGGCCGGCTGCGGCCTGGAAGCGCAACAACTGGCAGACGGCAGCGGGCCGCCGTGCGCCTGCTGACACACACACTCTCCGTCCCGACGCGTCAGCGCCAACGCTTACACAGTCACGGCCTCTGAAGGCCGAGGAAGCCAGGTTAATTAAAACCATGTGCAGTGGTGTCAATAAATGTTGTCTTAGGTAAACGCTGTTGTACTCTTACTTCCACCCCGAGTCGAGATACGTCTCCGCGACTTACAGCCGTCCTGATCATGCCTGACAAATATTATTAACAACAGTTCCAGTTCCTTTCTCACCACGAGTCTCCTCTCCCACTCCACAACATCCCGTTACAGTATAACTTTGATTTAAATATATCTGACTTCGGAAAAGAAAAAAATGTTCAAATGTTTGTTAAGGCTTATGGGACTTAACTACGGGGTCATCAATCCCTAAACTTACAAACTACTTATGAACTACTTACGAACTAGGACGGCACAAATATCCATGCCCGAGGGGGCATTCGAACCCCCGACCGTAGTGGCCGTGCAGACCGTGACTGAAGCGCCTCAGTCCCCTCGGCCACCGCGGCCGGCTTCGGAAAAGAGAATTTTTGCCAAATGTCTAGTCATTAACGTATATAAAAACAATATAGGGCCTTGAAAAACTGCTCTTAGTGATCCCTAAGCTACTCTACCTCGTATCTCAGCTACTTTTCACCAAGAATTTGAAGCATGTGTTACCTCTTTTTCCAGTTTTTCCTCCCAACAGAAATAATTTGAAAAACTTTCCAAGGAAATAATTTCTAACTAATGAAACAATAAAATTCATTTCGGTTAGAGACACGAGTCCTGACGTATTTGAACAGGCTGCGTTGGCCGAGCGGTCTGCGGCGCGCCAGTCACGGTCTGCAAGGCCTCTGCGGTCGGGTGTTCGAATCCCGCCCCCCTCCCTGGGCATGGATGTTTGTGCCGTCTTTAGTATAAGCTACTTCATAAGTAGTTTGTAAGTTTAGGGACTGATGACCCCGTAGTTAAGTCCCGTAAGCTCCACAAACATTTTTTTTGACGAATTTGATGGAAACTGACAATGATAGTGAAAGAAAGCCTATACACTTAATTTTCGACTGATAACCGTTGCAGTTTAGTCCCTTCCAAAAACCAACCAACTTAATTTTCAAGGATGTTTCAAAATTTGGTGTCATCAAGGGTCTTACCGTAAATGCAGTTAAAGGTTTTAATTTTATGTCATGAAAAATGTGTCGTTTTGTTTCGTCTGCCTACCTCCATCTTATAGATTAAAAGAATGGCCTTTGGTTCACGGGGGTGGTAAAAGAATCTACGAAAACTAAAGTCAGTCGGTCAGGCCGTTCTATCTGACCGATTTCCTTAAATAAATAAATATATGTCCAAATGTTTGTAAAGCTTATGGGACTTAACTGCGGGGTCATTAGTCCCTAAACTTACAAACTACTTAGGAACTAACTTATACTAAAGACAACACAAACATCCATGCCCGATGGAGGATTCGAACCTCCGACGCATGAGGCCGCGTTATCCGCAACGTGACGCTCCAGACCGCTCGGTTACTCCCACGCGACCCGATTTCCTTCATTTTTGCTTTAAACGAAAGGTATTCATTCGCAGATTTGTCATCAAGCATCAGAATTAACTTAAGTCTCTCCGTCCTTTATTTTTATTGAAACGCGGTATCCTTCTGTCCTTGCATTGAATATTTTAATCGGTTTGTTTTACAATATCTTCGGTTCTAATTAAGGTACGCAGTTATTTTTGACCTAAAAACACTAAGCGGATCAAGCTCTTTCATTTACGATTTTCAACACTTGCATTGATTGATTTTGAAGAAAGCTATGCGTGAACATTCAACTTCAATTTTTCCAACTTTTTTGTCGTTCCACTAACGGTGCGAAGTATTCGCACGGGTCCTCTAGTATGAGAGCTAAGAGCCAAAACACTCGGCGGGAATTTCCACTAGATATCACTGATTCGTCAAGTGGGCATCTGCTTTTCATACGCAGCTGCGAGGAAAAAAATATTCTCCAGCGAGGGGAAAATATTTTCAGCTCTCTTCACAGATGACTCACGAGTATTTATAATCATTCTCAAAGAGCAGTGATCTGGAGAGCAATAGCTATCAATCGAATATCACCTAAAGCGATCTGAATAAAGGCATAGATCAGGTTATATGGTCTGGCCTCTATGCAGAGGATATACGGCTTTTTGAACTCGTGTGTGTTGCCGTGCCGCTTGAAAAGCACCTTTGATAACAGAGTTAAATGTGCGCTGGACTGGGAAACATGAATACGTTTCCAAAATGATAATGCCCGTCGGCAGAGAAGTTGCCTCAATGACAAACGGATGAATGAACTCTTTATTCAAATTACACAATGGCTTCTATTGGTCACTCTTTGTCGTATTCCGGATGTGTATGTGAACGCGCTCCATAACACTGCAACAAAGTTCTATGAACATAATGCAGTTATTAGCTCTTGAACAGGCTGTCAGTCTTATTAACATAATGTAACTTCAGCGTGATGCTTCTGATAGACCACCGGTAGTCCCAATCCTTTACAGAATACTTTTTGGAACGTTTCTTTAAGTGCTTATTTGTATGAGTTGCCATGGATTCGTGGAGCATGATTTACATAAAAAAAAAAAAAAAAAAAAAAAAAAAAAAACCCTTCATTTTGTCGTTTTATTCTATGTCCACATAGTCCACTTGGCTGTATTATTATTATTCGAATTACTGTTTATTGCTAAATCTGACATAAATGCTGACTAGGAAGTTTACATTTGGAAACATGTTACTGCTATTAAATATTTATATGAAAAGAGTTTCTTCCAATTTCATTTACTTTATTTATTACTAGCTTAAACCCGCGGCTCCGCTCGCGTGTTGGTTGATTATGATAGATAAGCTATCTTTCAGTAGTGTGCTATGAGACTGGTTTTGAAGGATGAAATGAAATACAATACCTTCTTTAGAAACAAACATTTTTAATCGACATTCAAATAAAAAAATAAAATTATGTGAACTGCTTAATAATTTACAATAAATAAAACATACATTATTCCTTATATCCTGTGTTGCAATATCTCAACACGTATGTGAGAGGAATGACCAAATTCATTTTAATTTCATTTTAGGGCATTCTGGTAAACTACATTATTTGTAGTATTGTTTGGCGCGTAAATGTAGAGATTTTTTGGGTTGCCCACCCGTGAGCAAGCGACGTATAATTGACCACGTGAAAAACATGAGGGCTGTAAATGGATTCCTGCGATTTTTTTAAAGAGATGCATTAAAAGAAATTTCTTTTTTACTGCTTTATTTATTTATTCTTATATTTCCTTATTCGTATGCTTATCCTTACAGAGAAAGAGCTGAAGACACTGTAGCACGCATAGACCAAAGATATGGTCTGTGGCATCACGTTTCGCTGTATGTAACCTCCTTGCTTTAGAGTCGCAAACGTCATCGCTGGTCTTCAGTCCGAATTTTTTTATAATTCCACGACTTTCAACCACCATATCTTACATCCCTTTATAGCTATCTGCATGGAACTGCTATGGTGTACAACGGGAGACTTCGGACAACAATTACACATAGGCCATTCGTTTGCGTTCTGTAGTTTTCGCTGCAGAGCGAAACATTAACACACACACGTAGAATTTTATATACACCGATTACTTTCCATCCCAATATAGTCCACCCTTTTATCATGATCAACCCTCAAGCAACAATCCAACCAATAAAATCATTTTCAAAGAGTAAATATAATTTTCAAAGCGTAATTATTGTTCCGCATTTCGCGTTATATTCAAATGTTTGTATAGTCTATGGGACTTAACTACGGGGTCATCAGTCCCTAAACTTACAAACTACTTATGAACTAACTAAGACTAAGGACGGCACAAATATCCATGCCCGAGGGGGGATTCGGGGATACGAACCCCCGACCGTAGTGGCCGTGCAGACCGTGACTGAAGCGCCCCAGTCCCCTCGGCCACCGCGGCCGGCTCGCGTTATATTCTTCAAATTACTAAATATCTATTAGATCGCTATAAAACCGTGCCTAAAGCCTTCCCCGGGTAGACGTTAGTAACTGTACACATTTTTAGCTTTTTATGTCTTGTGGTTCAAACTTGATAAACGTACACCGAGCAGACATTCACATTTATAGATACAGATGTGAGATTCATACTTTAGTCAAGAAATGTTCAAATGTTTCTAATTCTATGGGACGTTGGTCATCAGTCCATAGACTTACAAACTACTTATACTAAGTTAAACTAACCTAAGGACAACACACACATGCATGCCCGAGGGAGGATCCGAACTTCCGACGCGGGAGGCCGTGCGATCCGTGACGTGGCGCTCCAGACAGCTTTTTTTATTTTATTATTATTTTTTTTATTTTTTAACGTTTTACTGGTAGATACAACGTGCCACTGTTATGAACGACAATGCCGATTCCCCACACGCCTCTTGATGATACTGTCGTGCTCTACGACCACTGGCGCATTCCATCTTGATCTAACTCCGTTGTTCTTGTTTCGAATACATAGTGAAACCGTTACGTTAGACCGCTCACTCACAAGTGACTGTTCCCCTCGATTGTGCGCACGCTTGTGACGTGAGACGGGCGAGTCCATTTGCTCGGAGGTGAGGAAGGCATGTCACCAACGTGTGCTACCAGCGACATTAGTAGATTCCATTGCATAGTGTCTCCACAGCAGTGTTGGCATTATTTAAGCTCCAAGCTTCGTATTTCTTCTCACTGGACATTTATACCTTTCCAAATTTCTTCTTGCTTTCCTTCAAAGCTTGCTCACATACCGTTAAGTGTAGGCTACAAACCTGTCCCGCCGCGATGGACTGTTCGAGCGCTCTAAGGCGCCTTACTGCGGAGTGCGCGGTTGCTCGCCGTCGGTGGTTTGAGTCCTCCCTAGGGCTTGGTTGTATGTGTTATCCTTATCAGAAGTTAGTTTCCGTTAGTTTCTGTAGTTTTTAAGCCTAGGAACATATAACCGCGGCATATAAGTCCTTAGTTGCATGTCATAGAATTTGAGTCGAAATACGACGTCCTGTGACTGCATAAAAGTCAATATTCAGCATTGTGGAGTTCCTCTCAGCGGTCATCGGCTGCTGTGGTAGTCTCTAGGCGGCTAGAGCGAGGCACGTTATCGATAGTTCCTATGTCTCTGTACCTCCTCCACGTCTGAAGAATATCGATTTGGCTCAATCCAAGACGAGTGGAAATTTAACTTGTGAGAGTCCCTCCTGAAAAAGAGATAGATGGAATGTACAAATACGTCAGAGATTTTATAAAAGTTTTTATGATCCATAAAAACAAAAAATTACACCAAAATTAATTCCACAAAATAATATATGGTTAATCATTTACATACTAATAATGAAACATCCTATTGACATACCAATAAGACCAGATATGCTCTATATAATAGCAAAGAAATAATTGCATTGTAAACTTGTAATATCGCCGATATATCTGTCAAAATAGCTGTCAAACATCGACAACATAAGATTTCTTTTTTAAAAAGTATATATACAGCTATATAAGAGCTATAACAACAACAGTTCTTTCACATATGTAAATAAGAACCTAAACATATAAGAGAAGCAGCGATCTTACTAGGGTAAGAAGAGCTACCAATGTATGTATAAAGTACAAAAAAAAATGTTCAAATGTTTATACAGTCTATGGGACTTAACTACGGGGTCATCAGTCCCTAAACTTACAAACTACTTATGAACTAGGACGGCACAAATATCCATGCCCGAGGGGGGTTCGAACCCCCGACCGTAGTGGCCGTGCAGACCGTGACTGGAGCGCCTTAGTCTCCTCGGCCACCGCGGCCGGCTATAAAGTACAATTATCTTCTTAAATGTCGTATTAAATAATTTAATAAATCGCAGCGTCTTTGGTATCAATAATGTACAATGTCTCTAAATGCGAATAGCATCAAACTTCGTAATTAACCTTCTCGGCAGGGAAGAAGTACAGTCGCTTATTACTATTCGTTACTCACGCGATGTCATTTCAAAGTAATGGCGCCCTGAAGAATTACCAAACACACGTCGTTTTTAGTATGATATATTACAATCTAATGTCTAAAAATGCCATTTTAGCAGTTAACAACTGCCATCAATAGTATGAGACTTAACGGACAATGTCGTAGTTGTTGGCTGTGGTGTAGTGGGTAGTGCGTTACGTTGTGATGCATGTGGTTGGTAGTTCGAAACTCGCCAATACCATTTTTTTTTTTTTTTCGCCTTGGCTCCTAAAAGAGTTTCAGGCACTCTTATTAATTAAATAGAGCCATGTTCTGCAATATTTACAGTTGTGCATAAATAAAGAGTGCTCCCTCTGAAATGTACGTTTGTTCTATTTCGTGGACATGCCATGAAATATGTAAGAACGACTTGAACAATGGTCATCTGATGCATATGCTCGTAAGCTGGAGGGATACTGTAATAATGAATATTCTAAACAACGTGCTTATACTGGTAGTTTCATGTATAAATGAAGTTCTAGATTTATGTGGCAACTGTCGTTCCTTGATGGAACGGAAGAAATTCCTAAGGAATTATTCACTATTAATGGAATATGTTGAAAGTCATTAATCAGAATCATTGCGTCTACTAAAATGTTTGTCTTTGGCATGGTTGCTATGGACCCTTCTAACGTAGATTGTATTACCTGTTCTGTAGTTCAGATATGACTTTGTTCATGTCACTTTGGTCTGCGCTAAAATAAAGAGCAAATATTCTGTTTCAAACCGAGACTACGTTTTCTTTTACAGCTTAAATAACAAATGGAACAATTGTGGTAATACTGAATTCCACGTAACTCTCGTATTTAATCTATATACAATGTTACTACTATCATTACGTCATTTTCAACAGACTTTGTAACAGTATCTCTCCAGTTTGTGTACATGTGATAAAGAAGTCTGTATTTGCAATTCGTTGGTATGTATTTCGTCATATGTTCACAAAATAGAACAACTGTACTTTTCAGAGGAAGTGCTGTTATTGTTGAACAATTCCGAATCTTCCTCAGTATAGTTGTGTTCCATTAACAAGAGTGTGCGAAAACCTTTAGGATGCAAGATGAAAAACAATTACCAGTGGCGGTTTATATTTTTTTAATTTATTTATTTACTTACATTTTTTGTTCTTCAGGTAGATCGATGCTACCGTTCTGGGTTTTTCGTTGAGAATTTTCCTCGGTTTTTTAATTACAGGTGGCGTTGAGCCCTCTTTCTTTTTCTCTCTTTTAATTGTTTCTTCGGTTTAATAGGTGGACGTTGATTTGTTTTATTTTGATCGTTTCGTCGTTGATGCAGGTTTTTTTTATTACAGAGGGCGTCGAGCCGTTTGACCGAGCACTCTGAGTTACCACGCTGTAACGAACTAATTCGCCGCCCATTACGCTACTCCGAACAGCTGCTAGAGTAATCCGCCATTCTCGTACAATCGATGGCAGGTGTTATCTGCTCAACATGGCATTTTAGGCATTAGATTATAATTCATTGTCTTAAGCACGAGGTGTTTTTGATAATTTTCAGTGCGCCATTGCTATGAAATTACAACGTTTGAATTATAAAAAGAAAATCATCAAATACAGAAAGCAAGATGGCGTATGCAGAAGAGAGTTCCGCCCAAGGTTTCGGGCGAGGGATGCCACGTGACTGATTTCCGAACGCCAAATGTACGCTGTGTTCCATCCAGGCTATAGTCACTCGTCCGAACGGCAAACGAACGCTACGTTTTTTCCAGGGTATAGTCATTCGTAACTAGTACAGGTAAAGAAAATAAACTTTGAACAAACTATCGAGGCAAGAGAGGCATTAGTCGGTACAGCACTTGCCCGCGAAATGCAAAGTTCCTGAGTTCTAATCCCGGTCTTGCACACAGTTTTAAGCTGTGAGGCACAGGGTGACACAGAATAACGGGAATGTTAGAAATGAGTAGTGGCAGTCATGGGCGTGTGGCAGCACTGCAGGTTAGCCAGTAAACAGTCCGCCATGTCAGTAATCACCCATCAGTGGAACGGGCTGCTGGCAGCAGCGTGTCTTTGCCATAAAAAGTTTTTTTAAAAGCAATGAAAGTTTGGTAGCGGCACAGAGGGAGTTTATGCGTTTTTATAATTTAACTCGTCATGATGCCATTCTGTAGAAACACCAGACAAAATGTTGGATTAATAACTTTGAAGACACTGGATCTGCCCTCAAAAAGAAATCAACAGGACGACCAAGAAGTGTGCGTTCTCCAGAGAACATTGATGCTGTACGCGAGTCTGTGTTGCGGAGCCGGCGTTCAGTTCGTAAGCAAGCAGCAGAGGTTGGAATGTCCCGGGAGAGTGATCGCAAAATACTTCATCTATCTTGATTTAAAATTTCATCCGTACAAACTACAGATGGTGCAAAAATTGAAGAACAAAGATTACCACTTACGATTGGGATTCTTTCAATAAATGATAACAAAATTAAACAATTACGATGGATTTCTAAACAATTTGTGGATGTCAGATGAGACTCATTTTAATCTCACAGGTTATTTGAATAAATAGAACTGCCGTTACACAAATCCTAATGACCAGGGCCGTATTTAGGCAGGTGCAACATGTGCAGCTGCACAGCGCGGCAAAATTTTGCCATCGAATGATTTTTTAAATATTATTTTAATGTTAATTGAATCATCATTATTCAGAATGTTTGTAAATCTATCGCACCAAACTGCGTGGTCATCAGTCCGTAGCTTACAAACTACTTAAACAAACTTAAACTATCCTAAGGACAACACACACACACACACACACACACACACACACACACACACGCCCCAGGGAGGACTCGAACCTCCGACGGCGAGTAACGCGCGCTCCGCAGCGAGGCGCCTTAGACCGCTCGGCTACTCCACCGCGGCCATTATTCAGAGTTTCGATTACAGCAATAAATTTTAAAATTCAGGTTGTTGTGTTGATAGCAGTGGCATATCCAGAGAATTTCTATTTTATTTTTTAGAAATCAGTTTGAATCACAGATGCCGCAGGGAGGGGGGGGCAGTATGGTGTGGTGTCCATTAGGTAGGATTATCGAACAGTATTTTTTTTTTTTTTTTTGCAAATGAACAGGTAAACACAACTATAAATGCCGATCGTTACGTGGAGGTATTACGAAATTTCGTTACACTGGCATTGAACAAGTTTCCAAACGTTCAAGAGGCCTGGTTTCAACAGGACGGAGCGACATCACACACTGCACGGGAATCAATGGCATGCGTGCGAGAATTGTCCGGTAACCGTGTGATCTCACGATTCGGTAATATTCCCTGGCCCCCGAGATCGCCAGATTTATCAGTTTATGATTTTTTTGTTGTGGGGCTACCTCAAGGGCAAAGTCTACACGACTCGACCAAGAAACCTGGATGAGTTAAAACAGAATTCGGGCTAAACTTCGCAGTATCCCTGCTGAGATGTTGCAATCTCCACACCATATTTCACGAATGTATTCGTACAGAACGACGCCATCTAAAGAAGGTAATTAAAACAAAAGATAAATGACAATGTTTCATTAATGGTAAAATAGTAAGATTTCAATTACTACGAATTAAATCTGTTTTTTTTTTCCTACTTGTAGTTTTAGTAGATTGTGGGAATGTTCCCGTTTTTTTGTGTGACCTTGTAGTTTCGTTTTTGTTTGTCTTTGCGTCAGGCTGTACAAGTGTGCGTCGTGCCGCTGAAGTGGAATTGCGCTCACTCGATGGTTTCGACGCTCCCGCCACCTGTGGTCCAGTTGCGTCAGCCACTGCGAGGCGCACTCTCCCCGCGGGAAACTCTCAGTGAAGGCCGAATGCCGGCCTCCGGTGACGAGTGCTACTGACGTCACACCGATCTGCCACCCCGACGGCCAAAGGTGTGCGTTGGTGGGCGGGACTTGTGCAGCAGCCGGCAGAAGTCACCGCGTGCTGCTGGAAGGTCTGCGATGGCCCTTTTCTAGCTGAAATACTTTTGCAAACTCAGAGCCTCGAACCCTGGCCTCAATACAGAATGGAACTGCGGTAGTCTGTGGGGAGCTGCCTGTGGCTGTCCGTGTAGCACAAGCCTACTCACTGCGGTGGAATGGCTGAGCACTCTCGGGCACCTTCTACATCTACATCTATATGGGATACTCTGCAAATCACATTTAAGTGCCTGGCACCGTTATACTATTTATCTCCCATTCCATTCTCGAATAGCGCGCGGGAAGAAAGAACACCTGAATCTCTCCGTTCTAGCTCTGATTTCTCGTATTTTATTCTGATGATCATTTCTACCTATTTAAGTGAGAGGCAACAAAATATTTTCGCATTCGGAGGAGAATGTTGGCGATTGGAGTTCCGTACGTAGCCCACGCCGCAGCGATAAGCGTCGTTGTTGTAATGATTCTTATCCCAGACCCTGTATCATTTCCATAACGCTGTCTTCCCTGTATCGTGACCATACGAAACGAGCTGCCCTTCTTTGGACTCTTTCGATGTCCACAGTCAGACCCACCTGATAAGGATCCCACACTGGGCAGCAACACTCGAAAAATAGACGGACAAGCGTAGTGTATGCAGTTTCTTTAGTAGTTCTGTTGCATCTTTTAAGGGTTCTGCCAATAAAACCCAGTCTCTGGTTCGGCTTTCCCACGACATTATTTACGTGTTCTTTCCAGTTTAAGTCTGAAGTAATAGTAAGTCCTAGGTATTTTGTGGATTTACGGCGTTCACTTTTGATTAATTTATTTTGTAAACAAAGTTTAACAAATTTCTTTTCGTACTCATGTGGACGACTTCACACTTCTCATTATTTAGACTCAATTGCCAATTTTTACACCATAGTGATGTCTTATTTAGATCGTTCTGCATTTCGTTGTGATCTTCACAAGATTTTACTAGATGGTAAGTGACGGCGTCATCTGCAAGCAATTTAAGAGAGATACTTAGATTTTCCCCTAAATCGTTTATGTAAATAAGGAACAGCAGAGGACCATAAAACTACCCTGTGGAACCCCCGATATCACCTCCGTTTTAGTCGATGCCTTACCATCGATTACTACGAACTGTGTCCTCTCTGGCAGGAAATCCCCTATCCAATCGCAAAGTTGGGGCGATATACCATAACCACGCAATTTGATTAAAAGCCGTTAGTGAGGTACGGTGTCAAAAGCCTTCTGGAAATCAAGAAATACGGAATCGATTTGCGAACCCTTGTGGATAGCACCCATTATTTCGTGTGAATAAAGAGCTAGTTGTGTTTCGCATGAACGGTATTTTCTAAATCCGTGTGACCTTGCGGAGCACGAAGTTGTTCCCCGTCGGAGGTTCGAATTCTCCCTTTTGCATTTTGTGTGTGTGTGTTTCTATCTGTTTGTCTTGTACTTAGGTTTAAGTTGCTTGTAAGCCTAGATAACCTCAGTAGTTAAGTCCCATATATTTACAAACATTTGGAAAGTCCCGTCGTCCAACAGAGCTCTGACACCGAAGACATTGTTATTTATTACAAATCTGAAGCATTGAATTAAAATTTGTGAGCGACCGGGAATCGAACTCGGACCTTCATGCTTAGTAGGCAGAAGTCTTACCACTATACCACGGCATCACTAGCGATTAAGGCGGCTCGGAATAGTCTTAAGCACCATTTCCTTCATGTCACAAACTTTAATTCAGCTTCTGTGTTCCATAGAACATTGCCACTACTGCCAAGGCTCTCCATGCAGCGGAATAGCACCTCGGCAATGGACATGTTGGAACATTCCTGTTTTTTTTTTAAAGGTGATATAAATATCAATGTAAATACAAATAAACAATGCTTCAGATTTGTCATTAATGTCTTTTACACATTCGAGACGAAAATCCGTCTCAGGTATTGTTTATTTGTATTTATATCACATTGTTATTACTTCACTGGCCCTCATTTATTCAAGGCAGCGCACATATCTTTTACGAATGCGTCGCTTCGATTTATGTATGCTAAACATTCACCCCCGTTACATGGGCTCTCAAACCCGTATGCCGGCCGCGGTGGCCGAGGGGACTAAGGCGCTCCAGTCACGGTCTGCGCGGCCACTACGGTCGGGGGTTCGAATCCCCCCTCGGGCGTGGATATTTGTGCCGTCCTAGTTCGTAAGTAGTTCATAAGTAGTTTGTAAGTTTAGGGACTGATAACCCCGTAGTTAAGTCCCATAGACTATACAAACATTTGAACATTTTGATCAAACCCGTATTTTACAAACCAGTTTCCAATTCTGCTTCTCGTTGGCCATGTAACAACCCAAAATTGCTTCTGGAAATCCACTTCAGTAGTGTGGTTTTCCAATTCCACGATCGATTTTCGTGCCCTTGTAAACGCGACCGTTTTTGGAACATTCTTGTCTTGTCAAATTGCGTCTTCTTGTGAAGAATTTTCGACTCATATTACAGAGTGACATTTTCTGCAGTGAGCAGCGCAACTGCCTAGAAAGCAGGAGACCCGGGTTCGAATCCCGGCTGGGTACACATTTTCAGCTATGCCCAATCGCAGTTGATGTCATATATTCTCTGAATATTAGAAAAAATATTTATTGTACAAAAATCTACTTTTCTACATAGCTGCCGAAATTTTGTAGGCACTTGTCATAGCGTGGTACAAGTTTCTGTATGTCTTCTTCATAGAAGGTTGCCGCCTGTGTATTCAGCCATGAGGTAGCATGTTCTTTCAGCTCATCATCGTTGAAGTGTTGACAGGACAATATTTAGGTGTAAGAAGAGGATTTCCATCAAAATGTGGTGTTTGTTTCCACGATACTGCCCGACCTCATGTGGCGAATGTGACCAAACAACTCTTACGGGAATTTCACTGGGACGTGTTTGATCATCATCCGTACAGCCCGGACCTCTCTCCTAGCCACTTTCACCTCTTCTTACACCTAAAAATCTGTCCTTGGTGGTCAACATTTCAACGATGATGACGAGCCGAAAGAACATGCTACCACATGGCTGAATACACAGGCGGCAACCTTCTATGAAGAAGGCATACAGAAACTTGTGCCACGCTATGACAAGTGCCTACAAAATTTCGGCAGCTATGTAGAAAAGTAGTTTAACAGTTGTAGATTTTTGTACAATAAATATATTTTCTGTATCTGTACACGTTTGTTTTATAAAACCAAACGGACTTTGTGGACATACCTCGTATTAGAGGAAGCATGAATGTGTGTATTCAATTAAATAAAGATAGCGATTATGCTGACTAAATCAGGAACTTACAGCCGCCAGATTGACGAGGGACTGAATTGGAAGAAACACATTGAAGACCTGAAACGTTTGAGTTCAGCTACTTATTCTATCAGAGTCATCGCAAAATTTGGTGATATACATATCAGTAAATTAGCTTATTACGCGTATTTTCATTCATTGCTTTCATATGGGATCATATTCTGGGGCATTTCAACATTGAGTAAAAAAGTATTCATTGCACAAAAGCATGTACTCAGAATAATTGCTGGAGCCCACCCAAGAGCATCCTGCAGACATTTAATTAGGGATCTAGGGATCTTCACTGTACTTTCACAATACATATATTCACGCATGAAATTTGTTACTAGCAATCCGACCCAATTCAAAAGTAATAGCAGTGTGCATAGCTACAACACTAGGAGAAAGGATGATATTCACTATTCAAGATTAAATCTAACTTTGGCTCAGAAAGGGGTGAATTATGCTGCCACAAACGTCTTTGATCACTTACCAAGTAGCATCTAAAGTCTGACAGATAGCCAACTAGTATTTAAGAAGAAATTAAAGGAATTTCTGAACGGCAAATCCTTCTACAATGTAGATGAAGTTTTAGATAAAACTTTTAAAAATTTTTAAAAATAAATAAAGATAAAAATAAAAAATAAAAAACAATAAAAATGTAATAAAAATCCTTAAAATATTGACTGTCAAGTGCAGACAACATTTACTAGACTGACACGTTCCACATCATTACGAAATGTCGTATATATGATCTATGGAACAAATATTAATCTAATCTAATGTAGGAAATCCGTTTCAGGCTATAACATGTAAGCACGACAGCGAAACACGGCTTACGAAATTCCACGGACAACAGGGGCTTTTAGGACGGACTGGTTGCATGCAACATGACTTAGAGCAGCACAATCTCATGATACATTTTATTTTTCTACAGCTCTGTGTTCAAGACACCATAAAACTGTTTACTGATACTGTTATTTAATCAAATGCTGAACAATATGGCATACATTTTATTCCATTTTAAAATGCATTTTATAGTCAAAAGATGAAAAATGATGAAAAGTACATGAAATTGAAATTCTAAAAATACTGTATGAATACCAATACCGAAGGTCAACACAGATGTAGAAAGTATCGTTCATGCGAAACACAACTAGCTCTTTATTCACACGAAGTGATGGAGGCTATCGACAAGGGTTCGCAAATCGAGTCCGTATTTCTTGATTTCCAGAAGGCTTTTGACACCGTACCTCACTAACGGCTTTTAATCAAATTGCGTGGTTATGGTATATCGCTCCAAATTTGCGATTGGATAGGGAATTTTCTGCCAGAGAGGACACAGTTCGTAGTAATCGATGGTAAGGCATCGACTAAAACAGAAGTGATATCGAGCGTTCCACAGGGTAGTGTTATTGGTCCTCTGCTGTTCCTTATTTACATAAACGATTTAGAGGAAAATCTAAGTAGCTCTCATAGGTTGTTTGCAGATGACGCCCTCATTTACCGTCTAGTAAAATGATCTGAAGATCAAAACCAACTGCAGAACGATCTGAATAAGATATCACTATGGTGTAAAAATTGGCAATTGACTCTAAATATGAGAAGTGTCAAGTCGTCCACATGAATATGAAAAGAAATCCGTTAAACTGTGTTTACAAGATAAATCAAACAAAAGTGAAGGCAGTAAACTCCACGATATACCCAGGAGTTACTATTACTTCAGACTTAAACTGGAAAGAACACGTAGATAATGTAGTGGCAAAGGGGAATCAGAAACTGCGTTTTATTGGCAGAATCCGTAAAAGATGCTACAGAACTACAAAAGAAACTGCATACACTACGCTTGTCCGTCCATTTTTGGAGTATTGTTGCCCAGTGTGGGATCCTTATCAGGTGGGTTTGACGGAGGACATCGAAAGAGTCCAGAGAAGGGCAACTCGTTTCGTATTGTTACTATACAGGGGAGATAGCGTTACGGAAATGATACAGGATCTGGGATGGGAATCATTACAACAACGGCGCTTATCGCTGCGGCGTGGGCTACTTACGAAACTCCAATCGCCAACATTCTTCTCCGAATGCAAGAATATATTGTTGACTCCCAATTACATAGCTAGAAATGACTATCAGAATAAAATACGAGAAATCAGAGCTCGAACGGAGAAATGCAGGTGTTCTTTCTTCCCGCGCGCTATTTGAGAATGGAATGGGAGATAAATAGTATAATGGTGATTCGATGAACCTTCTGCCAGGCACTTAAACGTGATTTGCAGAATATCCCATGTATATGTAGATATCAATCTTTACAACAGTGCCTGCATTTTGAAATTAATTTGAAAATTGTACTATGAATAGTTTCCGAGTTATGAGTTCCATAATCGCGAGATTTCATGAAATTACGTTACTTTCACTCCTAAAAAACAAATGGAACGTATCTACTGTCTATGACAGAAGAATGATCCCCCCCCCCCCCCCCCCCCCGAAAATGCAAGTTCTCCGGCTATCCGATTTGAAATGGTTTGAAATGGAACGGCCCCCGTGAGCCGCGCATTTGCTGTTTGACCTGCTGGAAAGCGCTGGCTTCTCTTGTCTCCTCCTCGTTCCCCACCGCCCGACATCTGCGTTTGCCCTGGACGGTGTCCAGACACGTGTGGTTCTACATGCTCCTGCTCCGAAGGGACATCGCCACGCTAGTCGACAAACACGTCTTTACGCTCATTTTGCTTTCGAAGTGCTTCCTAGTGCGAGCTAGTGTGGAAGCTATTGGCGGTGACTACGGTCAGGCCTTCTGCTCATTGCAGATGGTAGGCATACAGTAAGGTAAATAAATCTAAAGAAGTTGTTATTACGCGGGTATGCATACACCAAAAATCTTGTATTTCGAATGAAAGAACGTAGTCAAACATAAGAGAAGTGTTTGCCGTAGCGGAATATCGCTATGAGGTCCCTCGTGATGCAACTCTATCACCAGCAGTTACACTCACATCTAACTACTCCAAGTTTAATTTCTTATTTAGTGAGAATAGATTTTAGGTATTTTGAACGTTGTCCCGCGATACAGTGAATATTGTCGGCAAGAGATATCTGATTTTACTAACAAGGAAAGTACATGGGCTCGAACAAAAATATCTGTATGAACGTTTGGTTACAGCATCTCTACGTACACCTCAGATAGCACTGTAGATGTAATTGTAGACGCCATACGTAATGCAGATATCTTAACTACAACTTATGTAATAAACATCGTACATGTTCTCTAGCGATTGTCATCAAAAGCCGTGATGATAGTTGCAACTTTAACCTTCTTCCCGAAAGACTGTTGGTATTCATTGCTACTGTTTCCATCGCCTCTTCCCGCACTTACCGTAGCACTACCGCTTGCAATGAGTTGTTCGTCATTATCATCCCTATTATCATTATTATGAGTTTGTAACAACAGTATCTAACTTACGCTCATATTCCCGTACAATAACATATACGAAAAATCATGCAAATGATTCATCTTCTACACTAATACCATCTTCACGAAGAAGGGTTCTTGTAACTTTATCTCAACTAATCACAATACATTAGCAGGATTGATTAGCAATCGCCGCCCCATCTGACGCTTCACCACACAAATAACATCACAAAACGCAACTTCGGAGGCACACTGCACCGTCCCTACTGGCGAACCGACAGGTCAAAGTGCAATGCGGCATGGCACACGCAGAGGCCTCTAACGGACGACTGACAGAGTTATGCAGATGCGAGAGTATCACTAGTGCAATACGGGATCTTTACATTATCTCTCATACGATTTTGGTGTATATGTGTTTGTTCGAGCCCAAGTACTTTCCTCGTGAGTGAATTGACATGGAACATGTCGTTTTTTCAACGCTTCAGATACTCATTATTGTATTTTGGAATATCAGTCACAACTAATATTTAAAAATGAATATTTGTGTGTTTGTATTTTATATGTGACCATACCGTTCAACCGATTGTGCTGAAAGCTTGTCAACATATTGCTTGCACTTTCGCGATGGTCGTAGGCACCATTAAATGACAGTACGGCAAATAGTTCAGGAGATATGACGTAATAAACTATTAAATGCGCGGAAAAGTGCTGTATAATGCGACGTCTGCTTCTAAACCACTGTATCGATTTCAACCAAATTTGTTACATATATTCCTTCCATGAGTTACCACTTACTTATGGGTAAGAACTGTTTACCACAAATAGTGCAGGAGATATGACGTCATAAACAATTATATGGTTGAAAACCTGCGGCTTCATGCGACATGCGAGTAAGTACACTTTATTCATTCCAAAATCTTCATGACATTTTGGACACTTGACATTCAAGACAAGAGGAAGGTCATTGTTACATAAAATTTTGGATGGTGCATGACGGAGGATACTTTACACATGGACTTCGTCAGATTCCATAGTTGTATTGCGATCCTGATGAAATTTTAAAATATGATTGAACAATTCAGTTTATCAGTGCAGTATTAATATATTCAGATTACCTACAATCATATCAATTATATCTGGAAGTTACGTTATATTTTTCGGGTGATAATCATCAAAGAAACATTTAAAACATAAATATTGTTCATACCATGTGAATTTTATGTAAGCAATTTAAAGTAAGAAAATTTTTTAAAAATATACTTCATTCAGATTTTTAAATGTCGTTTTTTTTGGCTGTCGGCTTTGATGCATAACAAGCGTACCGAATCATTGGAGTGAAAACCACCAGCACTAGGCATTTGTTGTTATCAACGTATGGTTTGAAAATAAATACATAAATCTATAATATAAAAATTAATGTTTGTCTTTTTGTTCGTATTTTATGCACGGCCATACCGTTCATCCGACTGCGATAAAACTTTGTCACCTCATTGCTTGCACCCGTGCAAAGGTTACGGGCATACTAAAATTCGCTTCGTATAGTGCATGGCCGAGGGTGCTATACAATTAGTTAATTCGTTTCTTACCTCTTCACGCTGAAATGACTAGACGGATATGAATGACATTTGGAAAAGAGGTAGCTTATACCCTGCATTAAAACGTGGGCTACCTTTCGTAAGCCTCCGTATGGTGCGTGGCGGAGGGTACCTTACAACGTGTTAGTACGTTTGTTTCTCTACACGTTGAAACAGCTGGAAGGGTTTGAATGAAATGTAAAACGCATATAGCTTATATCCTGAACTAACGCATGAGTTACCTTTACGAAGCCACGGTACGGTGCATGGCGGAGGTTACCTTACAATGGGTTAACACTTTTGTTAGTCTTCACTCTGAAACGGCTGGACGGAATTGAATGAAATGTGGAACGAAGATAGCTTATACCACGAATTAATACATGGACTACCTTTCTGGGTAAGGCTCCATAGGTGCATGGCGGATGGTACGTTACAACAAACATCCAAATTGTTTGACGGGTCACCATGAAAGTCAGCACATAAATTTGTGTTTTCATGAAGGAGGTTTTTATAATCTACAAGCCAGTGAATTTAGTATGGCGAAGGGTACCTTGCGACTTTGACACCGTTGACCAGTCGCCATGGAACTTGGCGCATATATGTATGTTTTCATATACAGGAGGGAGATGAGTAGGTGGAGGAGGAGACGGACAGAGAGACGGCAGAGGAGAGACAGACAGAGGGGATTTTTTACGCATCTTGGGCGTCAGTCATGTAAAACGTTTTAAAGGAATTCACCGCCATTTGACTGAAATATTGTTTATTTCCACAACCAGTCAATTAATCAATTGATAAATCTCTTCAGACATGTTTTTTCAAAGTCTGATGATTTAGTTCATTGCAAAAGAAATGTTCAAATGTTTGTATAGTCTATAACTACGGGGTCATCAGTCCCTAAACTTACAAACTACTTATGAACTACTTACGAACTAGGACGGCACAAATATCCATGCCCGAGGGGGGATTCTAACCCCCGACCGTAGTGGCCGTGCAGACCGTGACTGGAGCGCCTTAGCCCCCTCGGCCACCGCGGCCGGACATTGCAGAAGATTCTGATTGTTCTGAACTAAACAAAAGGTAAATGAACTTGAGAGTTATGGCTAATTTTTCATCAGGTGTTATTGGATACAAATATCTATTTCATGAACCGCTCCTGAAATCTTTGAGCATATCTAGTACATAATGAAACTGGGCGATATTTAACCTGAGAAACTGACGTAATTTCTTGTCATCATTTAGCAAAGATGTGATATGGTTTAGCGTTATCATTAAGTAACTGTTGAAGTAGAATTACGTCTTCATCAGTTTATTCTATCAGTAGGGATAAAAACAAAACGCGATGGCTCAAATGTTCGTAGAGCATATGGGACTTAACTACGGGGGACATCAGTCCCTAAAATTACAAACTACTTATGAGCTAGCTAATACTAAGGACGGCACAAATATCCATGCCCGAAGGGGGATCCGAACCCCCGACCGTAGTGGCCGTGCAGACTGTGACTGGCGCGCCGCAGAACGCTCTGCCACCGCGGCCGGCAACGCGATGGCTCATTCTGATAAACGTGGGTATACCTTCACGAACTATTCACGACTGTAACTACAAACAATACCGCTGCACGGCGCGCAGAAACACGCGCCCCGCGCCAGCGTCCTCAAATTATGTAGTCGTACTTCAACTTGTTCCTTCTCTGTACTGAAGTGAGATATGGCTTTCATCTTCGGTGAAAAACAATTTCGATATGTCAGCTACAGTTAATACGCAGTAATGTATCACCTAAAGTGACCACATTTTTGATTACATACTAGTCTTGTGTAGGTCGCGAACGAACTAGTTCGGAAGAGCGCTCCCACAGGCGAACTATGCGAACTAGTTCGCAGATCCCTCGCCTCTTAGTTCGTCCTCTCCTTTTCCGAAGACTGAGGGGTAACAGCTCAGCTGTAGTTTTAGTAGCGGTAGCAAATGCGAAAACGAGCGGACGAACTAAAAAGAGCGACCTACTTCGCGGCCGAGCTGCGAAGTAAAAGGAGAGCTACCGGTCGCGAACTAAAATATGCGCGATAGGTGGCGAACTAAAATAGGTGCGATAGGTCGCGAACCGAACTAAAATATGCGCGATAGGTCGCGAACTAAAATACGCGCGATAAGTCGCGAACAGAATTAAAAATCACGTGTTTGCCTTCTGCAGATGAGAGCCATTTCGAGGTTAGCGTCTGCCTGCTAGATTACATTGTTCAGTGCTACAAAATTTCTGCTTTGAGGTATTCTGCACTCTGCAATATCTGACTAATAAATACCATAATGCCAAGATATAGAGATAACTGTAAACGTAAACGCGAGAAATTATCCACAAACTGTTTCTTTTGATTTGCGTGATATCGTTAGCGGCTCAAGCAGCAAGCGCATGAAGCAGTTAGGTGGGGGAACTTCTCCCTCCACATGCACGCGCAGACCACGCCGCTCAGCCGTCACTGGGAGCGGACGAACTAAAAGAACGAAATAGTTCGCGGCAGAGCCGCGAACTAAAGTGAGCTCTCCCGATGGCGAACTATTATGCGCAAGTCTGTTACATACCCTTCAAATTCGATCGCAGTAGGTTGCTTATTTTCAATGTGCACAATAACTACGATAGATATCGAAATAATAACTACACCGTAATAAAGCTGTAATGTGAAACTATATGATATGGCAAAATAAATCTTGTAGGCGAATTAGTTTTTTCAAAATCGAGTCAGAGGTATCATACATAGAAGAAAATGCGGAAGTCCGAAACAGATAGTTTTTAATTTTTTAAAAGAAAAGAAAAACACCGACAGAAAAACTCACTGCAGAAGTTGACGTCGCATTGCTTCATGCACATATGGTATTTTTTACAGCACGAAAAAAGGAAAATTATTTTTGTCATATCCTGCGTCAGACGCTGCCCGCAGCCGCACCATGGAAACCACTCCGATTCGCATCTGGCGTGTGCGTTCAGAACTATGCCGCTGCCCACGACAGCCGCAGTCGCAGCCGCGGCATAGGAACCACACCTTTAAACAGGCCCCACGCTGCCTTATGAGATACAGCGCACTGCCAAACCGCCGCGATTCCTCCGCCGCGGAGCAACCGCGGGCTATAAACACAGCCTTAGACCGCTCGGCTACTCCACCACCGCGGCCCACCATTATCTCTTAAACACTATTCGTTCGCAGAGATGATGGTTAGCGGTGATATATATATGGAGAAGATCAAACCACAGAGTATTGCTGATTGGTGCTGACCCACAATATTAATAATAAATCGAATGCACTAATCACAGATTACGCTTTTTGATGATAGAAGTCAGACTACAGCAACATTGTGTTAAATAGTTTTAAAATGAAAAGCAGTGAGGTTTTAGATATATGTACAGACAATAACGACGAATTGTAATCTGTTAGCCTTATTAAAACATCCAGCACTGACAGTCAACGAGTAATAAAGTAAATCTACACTTAATGTAATTCAAAGTGGTAGTTTATTGTCACACAGCTCAAAAATTTTACTCACCAAGACCAGTAAATTTATAAAATTATATATATGTCTAGCTTCAACTACAATTCCGCTTTCAAAGTCTGTTTATTCTTGACGTCGCAAACCTTTTCACGTGAATCACCGGAACTGTTCAATTGCAATGACGTTTTACACCTTGTGTACTACCTACCTCTGCATCTGTGAATATCGATATACCACGACTGTGTATACATTGGCTAAAACTAATAGCTGCATTGTTATGAAGAAGCGACACGTATCCATTATAGACTATGTTCCTTGAATCAGTGGCGTAACTAGGACTTGGCTTTGGGGGGGGGGGGGGGGATAGATCTGCTTGACGAGCAAAATTTTATTCAGTTTCCAGACAGACTACCATGTACCACTTCTGTTGAAGAAACTAATTCACTCCCATCCAATGAAAGATTATGGTAAAACACTACAAGTTTCCAATCTTTACCTTTACCAGATTGCTGTTATACGATTTATTTTCTTTCTTTTTTTTCCTTTTTTTTCGGGTCCTGGGGGGGGGGGGCTTCTATCCCCCTGATCCCCCCCCCCCATAGTTACGCCACTGCCTTGAATTGTGGAAGTGAAACATGATGCTTCCGTCGACAAGGCAGGCCTTAATCCCATTTAGCTAATTGTCTTTTTCTATCTGTTGGAACAGCTCTGAAATGGGCGGTAACATGCCTACTAGATATTTCCCATGAGATAATACATTTCCTTGAATGTGTGCTTGTGAACTCTCCACCCGCACCACTTACTGATTCAACAACAAGGTGGGTTATAAAAGCAAGTGGCTGCCACGCTAATCAAGGTACTGATGTCGTGCCACTATAGCTATCACTGTTATTAAACTCTTTTGTGTCACGGAAACGCGTGTAACTGTCCAAAATGCAAATTTGATGTATGTATTAATATTAACGACCTGCCCTGCGGGGATGGCCGCACGCTCTGAGGCGCCATGTCACGGAATTTGGTACGAATCCTTCCTCGGGCATGGGTGTCTGTGTGTTATCCTTAGCTTACGTCAGTTCAAGTAGTGTCTATGTTTAAGGACCGATGACCTCAGCAGTTTGGTTCCTTAGGAAGAAAAAAAAGTAGTGATTAGACGTTCTGAGACATGGTGATTATCATCTATCACGCAACAGTTCTACTAACGAAACTGCCTACTCTACACTTGTGCGTCCAATTTTGGAGTATTGCTGCGCATTGTGCGATCCACACCAGATGGGACTGACGGGCGATTTAGAGAATGGCAGATCATTTGTTTATCGCGTTACAGGGGACAGTGTGTCACGGAACGTATGTGCGAATTGGGGTGGAAATCATTAAAAGAAAGGCGTTATTTGTCGTTGCGAGTTATATTTGCGAATTTGCTTTCACCATCTTTGTCTTCAGAATGCGAACAGGGAGACATTATCGTCATAAAAAATAAGATAAATCAGAGCGAAAACAGAAAGATTTAGGTGTTTCTTTATCCCGCGAGCTATTAGAGAATGGAGCTATACAGAAGTACCATAAAAGTGGTTCGAATTACCCTCTACCATGCACTTCAATGTGACTTGCAGAGTATCCATGTAGATGTAGATGTCTTGCAGAACCTACAAGAAACTACAGAGCGAGGGGAGAAATATAAAGGAATGGATGTTGTCTCCAGGGAACATAGGCTCAATCGTGATGATGTCCGAAGCTTTAGAACTGACTCTACAACTTTAAAAAAGTAAGTCTGTCATATACATAATTATTAACATTCTTACACCTTTTATCTGCTGCTTCATCTTTCGTTTCGATTTATGTAGTTCACTCACAAGAAGGAAGGGGGGTAGGAAGATTATGGTTTAACGACCCCTCGACAACGTGGTCATTACATACGAAATTCGGTAATTCGTTCACAACTCTTCTTTTTGTTCCATCATAACCTACCCCCTAGGTATTTGTTAGACACGTTGGGGATTCTGAGTTGTATTCCTTTTGATAGTTTCTAGTCTGTTTAGACTTTACTACATTTCTGAATGCAACTACGTTGTCGCCGCAGTGGAATGGCCGAGCGCTCTAAGGCGTCTTGCTGCGGAGCGCGTGGTTGCTCCCCGTCGGATGTTCGAGTCATCCCATCGGGAATGGGCATGTGTCATTATGTTGGTTTAAATTAGTTTAAGTAGTTGAAAAGTCTAGTAATTGATACCTATTGTGGTTAAGTCCCATAGATTTACAAACAACTACGTTGTCGTAATGTTTAAAGCTTTCCCGGCGTACAGATATTTCCATAAAATCTCGGGCGAACTGCCGGATGTCTGCAACTTCTTGCCACGATATTTCGGCGCAGAGTCTTCTGGCAATCTTCAGGTGAGTACCGCCGAAGTACTGGCGAAGACGCACTGAGCTGTGCTATTCAGTGGCGTAACTAGGACTTGGCTTTGGAGGGGGATAGATCTACTTGACGAGCAAAATTTTAGTCAGTTTCCAGACAGACTACCATCTACCACTCCCGTCGAAGAAACTAATTCACTCCCTTCCAATGAAAGTTTATGGTAAAACACCCCAAGTTTCCAATCTTTACCAGATTGCTGTTATACGATTTCTTTTTCTTTACTTTTCTCTTCCCCCCCTCTCTCTCTCCCTCTTTTTTTTGGTGGGGGGGCCTTCTGGGGGGGGGGGTTCTATCCCCCTAACCCCCCCCCATAGTTACGCCACTGGTGCTATTTATGACTACGTTGTCTTTCCCAAATTTGCCTACTTGCTCCAAACTCTTATACGATACGAAAAACATGTTGTTTTCCAGATTTACCTACTTGTATCTGTACAGAAAAGTAAAACAAAATTTGCAACTGTTGTATCGCGTATTGTGAGAAAACCTATGGCTAGTAAACCGTACGTATAGGGCCGTGTGACCGTTGGCGACCCGAGTTCCTACAATGCCGCAAGAGGCCGGGCAGTGCCAAGTTAATCACGTGCGCCAATCCTGATTGGCGGATGCATAATTAAATTCTCGGCACATATGGCCTGTACACAGGGTGTGTCTCGTGTTCATCAAGCGTTGGCCTCGCGCTAGTAGTGCTGCGATCCAGCGAATAGGCTTCTCCCATTTATAACAAGGTGTCACGCTACGCAAAATAGTGCCTCAAGACTTAACTCTGTATTCACACTTTAACCCTGCGGAAGGCGCGTTTAAGATTGTTACGTCAGCGGGCGCGTGCGGCACTCAATGCCACCTAAATTTAAATACAGAGAAAAGCTTTTTTTTAATATTTGAGTGGAATTAATTATTTATTGTGTATAACATCATTCTTAACAGCAACTTTTAATATGATCTGTATACATATATCGAGGGTGCATGGGAAAATTAAAATTGTTACGGTATATCTGACATAAGTTTCCAGGATATTTCGTAAGCGCTACTTTAATAACAAAGTCTAAATAAATTATAACCCCAGATATGATTCGATTGTTTACCATTGTTAAAGCAAGTTTTACAAAAAAGTGTAATATGAATAAAACCTTCGTAGTAATAATAAAGAATAAGGCAGTCAGTAAATACATATCAAGAATCAAACCCTCTCTTCCTCCAGAGGATTTCTGCAATCATTACATGAGTCAATATAGTGGCAATGTTGCTTGCAAACGAATCTTTATTATTATTTTTTTTTTACCACCACAAATATGGCACCTCCCTCACCTTCTTACATTCTCATCGTGATTGGCGGGAATTGTTCGATGAGGTGACAGAAATTCTTGAATATCTCTTGGTAGAGTAGAGCTGAGCCCTTTCTTTCAAATGGCAGTCCATCAGAGCCAAGGCCAGGTTTGTTAGATAGGTTCTTCTTGTGAATCTTTTTTCTAGATTGTTTGCAAAGAACAAGACCTGGGAATTTATCCCAGCAATATCGAGATAACGAAAAAACAATGCTAAGGGCCATCTTATTGTGGTCCTTTGTGTAGAATAGGATGATCTGCAGTTTCAACTATTTCTGCTTCCTCATCGCTGTCAGAGAAATCAGCGTAATTTTCTTCGTCAGGTGATTGCAGAAGAAGACGCTAAATTTCTTTTGGTGTTAGTCCTTTCCTATGTGTGGACCTGGGAGACAATAAAATAATTCCAAATCCAAAGCAATGTTAATAACTAAATCATCATACACCCACAGAGTTGTAAAACAAAGCTTCTCATCATCAAACATCCGACAGTTGTACGGCTACATGTACTTACATTACCGGCGCGTGCGGTACGCAGTGCCGTCTCGGTGCAGTCGTCCACTCCACAGGTCAGTCACAGCTGTTATGGTGAGTATATTGGTGGCGCAGTAATGTAGTTTAACGCGTGACTAAACAATCGAAGCATATCTAGCACCATTGTTGCGTGCTCGCCACGCTGACGTAATTATTGAGAGAAAACAAAATTGGCGGCACTGTGTGCCGCCACGCGCCCGCCGCAGGGTTAAAGGTACTGTAGACAGCAAGAAAACTTTAAAGTTTAACTTTCAAGCCTGGACTTTATCAGCTGGGTTCGAATTTCGGTCCGACATATAGTTTTAATCTGTCAGGAAGTTCCTTATCAGCTATCATTGTATGCGAATAACACCACGTATTCATTGAATTGTAATAAATTTATCATGCGTTGGTAATTCTGTGGGACCGTTCTGTTAAAGCGTACTTAAGCATCCCTTTCATATAACACACACTCACCAGTTTTAAAAGCATTTGTAGTATTTGAGAATTAGAAATGGTATTCGGTGCAGCCGAAGCCCCTGCTACTCCATAGCGGAGAGATGAGGCATCTGTTCCCGAACTGAAGACTGCCGTTTGCAGGATTAGATTAGATAGCTACTTGTTCCATAGGTCATGAATACGACACTTCGTAATGGTGTGGAACGAGTCAGGTTAATAAAAGGTGTCTTCACAATTATACAAAACATTACATGACACTAATTTTTTCAGAAATTTTATTTATTTATTTATTTTTTGCATATTTACTAATTTATATCTAATGATTAATCTAATGAATAGATTGAGTTGCCATTCAGAAGTTCTTTTAATTTATTTTTAAATGCTAGTTGGCTACCTGTCAGGGTTTTGATGCTATTTGGTAAGAGATCAAAGACTTTTGGCCAGCATAATTCACCCCTTTCTTGAATAGTGAAGATCATTCTTTCTACTAGTGTTGTAGCTATGCACACTGCTATTGCTTTTGATTTCGGTCGGATTGGTAAAAACAAATTTCATGAATGTATATATATACTGTGAAGGTACTGTCAAGATACCTAGCTATTTAAGTAAGTGTCTGCAGGATGATCTTGGATGGGCTCCAGCAATTATTCTGATTACACACTTTTGTGCAATGAATACGTTTTTACACAATGATGAATTACCCCAAAATATAATGCCATACGAAAGCAGAGAATGAAAATAGGCATAGTAAGCTAATTTACTGAGATTTATATCACCAAAGTTTGCAGTGACCGTAATAGCATAAGTAGCTGAACTCAAACGTTTCAACAGATTTTCATTGTGTTTTTCTAGTTCAACCCCTCAACAATGCATACAACGAAAATTTTTGAATATTCTACTTTAGCTACAGATTTCTGATCAAAGTCTATATTTATTAATGGTGTCATTACATTTATTGTATGGAACTACATATACTGTGTGTTTTATAAAAAAATAATGATAGCCATTTGCAGAGAACCACTTAATGATATTCTGAAAGACATCGTTTACAATATCATCAGTTAGTTTTTGTCTGTCAGGTGTGATAACAGTACTTGTATCAGCAGCAAAAAGAACCAACTTTACATCTTCGCGAATACAGAATAGCAAGTCATTAATATATATGAATAACAGCAAAGGACCCAAGACTGATCTTTGTGGCACCCCATTGTTGATTGTTTCCCAGTGTGAGGAATCAGCTGTTTTTCTTTTTCATATTATGTGAACTACTTATTTCCACTTTTTGCAGTATTCCTGTTAGGTATGGTTTAAGCCATTTGTGCACTGTCCCATCCATATCACAATACTCAAGCTTCTCGAGAAAAATTCCATGATTTGTGCACTGTCCCATCCATATCACAATACTCAAGCTTCTCGAGAAAAATTCCATGATTTACACAATCAAAAGTATGTGAGAGATCACAAAAAATCCAAACGGGTGATGCCTTGTTATGCAGAGCATTTAATATTTGATTAGTGAAAATATGTAAAGCATTTTCTGTGGAAAATCCCTGGGGGAGTGCAAATTAAGTTGGCACTTGGTGAGAAGGCTGATGGGAGCGATCCTCAGTAGGAATGACCTCTGCTGCCGAGACGAGTGTCAATTTAGTTTGTGCGGACAATGTGAATAAAGGGTATGAGAAACAACAAAAGGAAACCGAAGACCAAAAGAAAATTATTTATACTGCACAGTTTGCATTGAGGAATGTAGTTTACTAGTATTCTGCTTCACATCTTACGTTCCGTAGGGCCTGCCGCGTAGTAAAGGTCAGCAAGAGACGTAATAACAATAATTAACCAATTCGCTGATGCGTAATAAATACAAAGAAGCAGCAACTAAAAAGAAAATAACGTACTTACCAGCTACTTATATGGGTCAAATATCCGACAAAATCCACGCTTGATTCAGAACTATAAATAAACATTTTGCTTTCCACACCACGAACAATCTTGAACTGAAATTACGATCAGGTAACACATAAAGTCTCGTCTATCACAACCCAAGTATAAACAAAATCACATGTGCCGATTATGACAATTTTTACTTTGGCCAGACTGAGTGAAATTTCCTCACACGATTTAGAGAATACATTACAAATACAGAAAACAACCAATCAAAATCTTTTTCTCCTAAAGGAACATCAGCATACAGTTAATGCCTTTGAACAAGCACTGCAGGTACTCCATAAAATTCCGAATGGCTCTATCATGAGCATTCTAGAAAAAATTGAAATTTATATATGTATACGAAACCATCCACAAAACGTACTGAATGAACAAACGGACCTTAAATATCAAAACAATGAAAGAAAGATTATAGAATTTTACGACGATGAAAAAGGTCGGGCTCCATGTAACGAAAATCCAGAGACAACGCAAGCCAACAGTTAACTGAACATCTATGTCTACGCACTCGCTGGAGACAACTTATGAAAATCGAATATAGAAATTAACGAGAAAACATGCAAAATTACTACATAGGTATAAAATAAAGCAACAAAAACGCGTCCATGTTTTTAGCACATATAAATTCTTAGCACTTCCAAAGATTACATAAATCATAATAACATAAAAATGACTTTTACATGCTTTGTAAACATACGACATCGTGACTACAAAAGACCAAATCAGGATTAAAATTACCAACAAATTTTGACAGGTAATATACAGACGCCTTAGATGCCGCCACGTTACGGATCGCGCGACCTCCCGCGTCGTAGGTTGGAATCCTCCCTCGGGCACGGTTTGTTTGTGTGTGTGTGTGTTGTCCTTAGGCTAGTTTAACTTAGTTTAGGTAGTTTGTAAGTCTAGGGACTTACGGCTAAAGTAGTTTGGTCTATAGATTTACAAACATTCAAACTTCCTTAGATGACTTATGTATGTCAAGTCCATCAAGATATATACGTAAGTGAACGTTTAGCGCTATATTGTAATACTAGCTGAAAACCCGGCGTTGCCCGGGTGTTTATTTATTTATTCGAGCCTTGAGTTAGTACTTTTCCTATCCAATCTCTTTCTGTCCATCTCTTTTTTTCTAAAAACATGTTACATTTATCAGAGAATTTATAAGAAATAAGAAATCACACGTAAAAATGCACTCGTTTCGAAGAATCCAATCACGAAATTCAACGATAATGATTGTAATAATATCACATATCGATCACTTGCTGTAATGCGCGAAACGTCAAATCGATTCTTTTAAAGAGATGTATTAAAAGAAATTTCTTTTTCACTGCTTTATTTATTTATTTATTTATTCTTATATTTCCTTATTCGTATGCTTATCCTTACAAAGAAAGAGCTGAAGACATTGTAGCACGCATAGACCAAAGATATGGGTCTGTGGCATCACGTTTCGCTGTATGTAACATCCTTGCTTTCGAGTCGCAAATGTCATCGCTGGCCTTCAGTCCGAATTTTTTTAATAATTTGACGACTTTCAACCACCATATCTTGCACCCCGTTATAGCTATCGGCATGAAACTGCTATGGTGTACAACGGGAGACTTCGGACAACAATTACGCACAGACCATTCGTTTGCGTTCTGTAGTTTTCGCTGCAGAGCGAAATATTAACACACACACACGTAGAATTTTATGTACATCGATAACTTTCCATCCCAATATACTCCACCCTTTTATCATTATCAACCCTCAAACAACAATCCAACGAATAAAATCATTTTCAAAGAATAAATATAATTTTCAAAGAGTAATTATTGTTCCGCATTTCGCGTTATATTCTTCAAATTACTAAATATCTATCAGATCACTATAAAACCGTGCCTAAAACCTTCCTCGGGTATTAATTAGTAACTGTACAAATATTTAAGTCTCTGCGTCTTGTCGTTTGGACGTAATAAGCGTACACCGAACAGACATATATATATATAGCTATCCGATCGCCATAAAACCGTGCCTAAAGCCTTCCTCGGGCAGAAATTAGTAACTGTACAAATTTTGAGCTCTTTATGTCTTGTGGTTCAGACGTGATAAACGTACACCGAACAGACATTCACATTTATAGATACATATTATACTACAACATAATAATTTTTTCGACCTAAATACCACGCTCCTTTATAACCGCAGATCACTTGATAATGGCAGTTTAAGCCGAACCCGAACCGTCATGTTAACATAAATAATATTATATAGCAGCGAATTTGTTAATTATAGTTATTTTATTTTGCATTACGTTTTCTTAAAAAAGACGGGACGTTGTTCGAAATGTAGGTTCGTTTCTCACAAGTAGAAGCGAAAATGCGTCAAGTTACCAGATAATTTCCTCATAAAAATTAAAGATAGTTACATGAAACTAAAAAAATGGCAGATATAAGGTTTATTTTGTGACTTTCTACTATTTTGTAGCTGTCCACTATCGGTTACAGTTTGATATTTTCTGGCGTAATTTGCATGTGTCTTTTGGAGGACTTCTCAGTTTTTCTTCTTTTTGGAATAATTTCATCTGTCTTCCTTTTCATACTTAATACTTTCATATTTTTTGATCATCTACATTGCACTTGACTGTAGTCTGTGAAATAACGAATTCATTTTCACGCCTTTTTTCCAACAACAGGGATACAGAGACCTTATGAACGTTATTTGCATCTGTTAAGTCAAGCTGTATGCAATGTTATATCAAGTAATTGACATCATTTACTGAGTGCCAATATGCTGTTTCCCCGGCTTTGAATATACGAGTGCTACACTAAAGGTCTCGCTGTTATTGGTATGTCTGTGGTGCAGACATGCGAATACTGTTTGGCGCCGTGCTGCCACCTACTGTCGTTTACATGGTACTAGTGCACATACACTAGTCAGGAGGCCAAGTTTAGTCGACGAATGTCTGTCATTTTAAATTGTATTCTGTGATATATTAGTTTTATTATTTATTTGTTCTATTCGTCGAAACCAGTGATTACACCCGGCCACAAACTGACAAGGTTTTTTTTGTTCCTTTTTTTCTAGTGTAATCCATATCTAATTATATGAGTCCTACACTTTGCAATGTAGCACTTGAAGAGGGACTGATCCTTTTCTCCTTTTGTGCTACATTTTATTTTTGATTTTCTTCGTTAAATGTGTCAATACTGTAGGCCGAAGAGCGGCTCAGGTGCTGCCAGCTCGCCCCACAAGGGCAGCGACACAAATCAAATATCTAAAGTAATTCAGAATATAGTGAGTTGAAACTTTCTCTGAAAGAAAAATCGATCCTTATCGTTACGTACTGCACGCAAAAGAAAGCTACAGTTAAAACAGAACGAAATTCTGAATACGTGAATGCAAACTTCCTACACGAAATTGTTATCTGAAAGTTTGTAAAAAAGGAGTTGAAACCAAATTTAATTTATGAATAGCAGTACACAAAATAAAATCACTCCTAAAGTGTTACATTTGCTACGTGATGTCGCTGCATTTAAAGTATTTAAAAGCAAGTACCAGCGCAATGGGATTTAAGTTATGGACAAAAAAAAGTTGATACTAAAAACCTGCAATAAATGCACCACAATTCGAAAACTGGATGGGTGTTGGCGATAGCGGAAGAAACCAACTCTGAGTGCAGATCTTCGATTTATTGAACATTAACCACGGCTAGCTCAAAATCACAAATACCGAAAAAAATTAATAAATCGGTAGATCTCAGGAACGTGTGATATAAAATGAAAGAAAATTTTGTATTCCGTAAATGGAATCTGTGTTAGCACAAATCGCATCTCCAACAATTGTGATTATTCCGAGCGAAGAAGGAGGACGGCATTTAGCTGAAATAAAACAGATCGATCATGTTATAGTAAATAAAGTGCTGAAATATGAGAAGAAGACCAAAAGGTTAGGTAAACCATGAACGCGACTCGAAATAGAGGACTTTGAATGATGATGATGATTATTATTAAGCCTTTAAGGAATCAGACACATAATTTAATATTCTTCAGAATGTGTCCTGCATCAAAATCTAACAGGGCAAGATAGCAAACACGTCCTATCATGACAACGACCTAAACGAGAGAGAGCGATCTTTTTTCTCCATGCTCCAGGCGCCAGGTCAGACAGTCGACGAAAATATCACATTCACTTTCATCACAGATCATAATTTCTCTCTGCCTTCTTGTTAATTAAAATAAGTCTTTACCACTGGCTTTATGAAATTAATTAAAATGTCCTTTACAGTTCTTGCCTGTAGTCTTTCATATTAACATTTTATATTAAATTTAATCAATCGTCATTTAAATTATTGTTCATTCCCCGTAATATTATAAGTTCTTTTGAAAGAGACTAATTCAAATTTGTTGAAACCGCTGGTAAAGGATGAACAAACCTGTTTTCCGCAACTGGTTGCTTGCTGTTTCACCTAAAAACTATCTATTTATAGAAATTCATCATTTAGAAAAACCCCTTGGATGCAGCCATACATTTACGTTCATTGCAGAAGAACCAATGATTGCAAACAAAAATTTCGAGATAAATGTTCAAATGTTTGTGAAGCTTATGGCACTTAACTACGGGGTCATCAGTCCCTAAACTGACAAACTACTTATGAACTACCTTATACTAAGGACGGCACAAATATCCATGCCCGAGGGGGGATTCGACCAACACCTCCTAGAAGACAAGGCGTTACAACAGGCCGTGGCTACGTCACATCTAGAGGCCGCGGCCGCCACCTCACTGGCTGTTGGCTGGGGCACGCCCACCGCCGCGCAGCAGCCGGCCAGTCAGATGGCGGCCGCGGCCTCTAACTGTGACGTAGGCACGGCCTGTTGTAACGCCTTGTCTTCTAGGTGGTGTTGATTCGAGCCCCGACCGTAGTGGCCGTGCTGACCGTGACTGGAGCGCCTCAATCACCTCGGCCACCGCGGCCGGCAATTTCGAAATATTTTTAAAAAGCCAGTAAATGATTGTTTGTATGGAGAAACAACGCAAAGTGTGCGACACATGTACGTCATAATACCAGTCACGCCGTGTGAAGATAGATGCTATAAAACTTCATTAATTCCTGAACAAATTTACCAACGAATGTAATTTTAACGGAACTTAAGTTGGCACTGAACTAAATATTCGATAAACCCATTTCAGTAAGAATGGCTATTTTGGATATTTCGAATGCCCTCTTACAGATTTATGTTAAGGATATATATTTAAAAACTTTTTAGCAAATCATGTAAAACTATGGTACACAGACACTGATAGAATAATTTATCAGACTGAAGTTCAAAATACTTATGAAGCTATTAGGAATGAAGTAAATAAATGATTTTATATTTCAGCTTTTTCCGTATGTCTCACATACAACGTCCAACTGGGAAATAAAAAACATGTTTTGTAATGAAGGACTAATTGACTGAGGGATCTACTGCGAAACTTGTCGGACTATGCCAAAACTGTATCCACTGAATGAAGAACAGACCCAGATCAAGTTGTATAAGAAGAGTCTTCTCTTAACAAGTTAATCTCTAATGATTACAGTCAATATGTGCTGAATTTGGAAGCTAAAACAATTGGATTGAGTGTAAGTCAATCAGGTCACCATGTGGTTTCTCCTGTGAAACAACCCAAGCTCCGTTTATTCACACAAAATTATAAGTGTTTAATATTTCTGGGTAACGTATTCACCTATGAAATGATGTTTATAATTGATTTTAATGCAAGTATTCTAAATACTTGAAAATTCTAACTATATCAGAAGTTATAAATTATTGTGTGTATGTGTGTTTGTATAATAAACGTAAGTTGCGTAATGTAGTTATAAACTGTAATTATAATCGTAAGCTGTAACTGTAAATTGTAGCTTATAGCCATTGCTATATTTGTTACTGATTTCAATTCACGTACTCATATTGAAATACTCATTTCTGATTGACTAGATTAAACTCGCATCTGCCAGCAGCTTATTTCCTTATTATCTTGAGTTCATCTGAGTGAAAATATGATGTATAATTTTCGATGGATTGAAACTTTGTATAATTTAGTTTGTTTGTACATGTTTGAGATCAACAAATGTCTATCATGTGGCAGCACGTTCTGAGACGCCATGTTACAGATTTCCCCACAGTTCCCGTCGGAGGCTCGAATCCTCCCTCGGGCATGGGTGTGTTTGTGTGTTCTCCTTAGCATAAGTTAGTTTAAGTAATTTGTAAATATAGGCACAGATGACTTAAGCCGTTTGGCCTCTTAGGTTTACAAACATTTAATCATTTCTATCGTATTTGCTCAGAGAGTGTAAATGTAATTTGTCCAAATGTTTGTAATCCGAAGGGAACAATCTGTTAAGGTGAGGCGCGGCGGAGCGGCCGAGCGCGTTGAGGCGCTGTGCTACGATGCGCGAGGCCGTTCCCCGTCGGTGGTTCGAATACCCCCTCGGGCATGAATGTTGGTGCCGTCTTTAGTATAAGCTAGTTCATAAGTAGTTTGTAAGTTTAGGGAGTGATGACCCGGCTGCTAAGTCCCATAAGGTTTACAAACATTTGATTTTTTGCTAAGGTCAACGCTGCCAGACTTAGAAACTACTTAAACTAACTTATGCTAAGGACAACACACACACCCATGCCCGAAGCAGCAGCCTCGCAAACCGTAACATAACTCCCTAGACTACGAGGCCACTCCTACGCGGCAAATTTTGTTTGTAAATCATTTTAATGTATGTCTGTAAAATGTAAAAACAATAATCAATTGAAACACTGAATATCCTTCATTTGATCTATAGTGTATTTATCTTTTATTATGAAATGTAAACATTATTTGTAATAAATTATGTACGTAGAATATTTTCGTCTGACTTTTTTGGACGTCATGTCCTCTTTAATATATTATAGTGGTTGTGCTTCAAATACACACGCATTAGATAGAGAGGGGAGAGATAGATAGATAGATAGATAGAGAGAGAGAGAGAGAGAGAGAGAGAGAGAGAGAGAGAACTGACACAACATTACAGAGATGACAGGTGTCACCTCTTGGTAGTGGCTGGCCGTGTTTATCAGACATCTCCACGGTTGACTTGAAGAGCTGTCTCTGCTGCACTAGCACCAAGGTCGGTGTCTCTGCCATCCAGAAAGTGCCTGCACTGATGTTCACAGCATGTTTCTCATATGTAGGGTGCTCATAAAACACATTGACAAGCTGTCAGCCTGTCTTTGTCTATTGAACGTAAACTTATCAAGGAAATGCATGTACTATTTGCGAAATTACTAGAGATTGTCATTCAGGTCACGTGTATTTTGAACATACTGTGTACAATATGCGTGAAACTGAATGCATATGACGTTCTGTTCATGTGATATTAATATACAGTCACCAATACGACTTTCTTTTAAGCTTCTTGTTTTTGTGTAACTATTTTTTACTGTCAATAATGGAAGATGGATAACAAATCACCGTAAAGCGGCTCTCTGAGCTGCTGACAGGCACGTAAATAGATAATCACGATCACACAACTTAAACTGTCGGCCATGGCCTTTGTCAGAAAAGAAACACATACATTCACGCAATCACTCAGACAACTATACACACACAACCACCATGTACGGCCACTACAGCAGCACAAGCACCTAAGGTTAAACACATACACCCATGTCCGAGGAAGGACTCTATCCTCCGACGGCTAGCAACCGCCCGCTCCCTAGCAAGGCGCCTTAGAGCGCTCGGCCACTGCACCGCGGCTCAAAGGAACGATTCCGATATTTACCTGGAGAGATTTGGGGTAAATCACGGAAAACATAAATCAGGGCTGACGGAGCCAACGAATGCGAGTCTAGTGGCACAGCCGGCCGCGGTGGCCGAGGAGACTAAGGCGCTCCAGTCACGGTCTGCACGGCCACTACGGTCGGGGGATCGAATCCCCCCTCGGGCATGGATATTTGTGCCGTCTTAGTTCGTAAGTAGTTGATAAGTAGTTTGTAAGTTTAGGGACTGATGACCCCGTAGTTAAGTCCCATAAGCTTTACAAACATTTGAACATTTTCTAGTGGCACAATGCGGGAGCAGCATGTACTTCCTCGCCCCTGTGACACATTCAGAGCCTGTCTGATTCAATGCCGAGGAGTGTAGCAGCGCTTATGGCCAGCAGTGCTGACAACACTCAATACTCATTTCATCCTCTTTCTCACTGTTCTCGGGAATGCATTTACAGTCACTTGATCTTTGTATAAAGTTTTATCTAGCAAATAAATTTGGCCGCGATATCTACGGTTATTTTTGATTTTTACCAAGGAAGGTGAGGCAGTGATAATAGACTGGATTCGCACTCGGGAGGACGGTGGTTCAAATCAACCTCCAGCTATCCAGATTTAGATTTTCCGTGATTTCCACAACTCTCTCCAGCCAAATGCCAGGATGGTTGATTTGAAAGGGCACGGTCATCCTTACCCGAAAATCAAAGCTAGAGCTTCGTCTCTAATAAGCACGTTGTCGATAGGACGTTAAACCCTACGCTTCCTTCCTTCATCCTCCTGCTTGGTATTTATTTTTGTTTTTTATGGCCAGCAGATTCAAATCGGCACACACTCCCTTGCTGAGTGAAATTACAATAAATTATCATACTGGTTACAAAAGACTCAAATATGACATTGCTGTAAAGTACAGGCTATTGACTGTATTCAATCGACAAATTTAACAACATTTATAAGAAACTTCCTGGCAGATTAAAATTGTGTGCCGGAACCGGGACTCGAACATGGGACCTTTGCCTTTCGCGGGCAAGTGCTCTACCACTGAGCTACCCCGACACGACTCACGGCTCCCCCATACAACTCCAATTCCGCCAGTACCTCGTCTCCTACTTTCCAAACTTCAACGAAGTTCTCCTGCGAAACTTGAAAGACTAGCAGTCCTGGAAGAAAGGATATGGTGGAGACATGGCTTAGCCTCGGCCTAAGGGATGTTTCCAGAAAGAAACTTTCACTCTGCAGCGGAGTGTGCACTGATATGAAACTTCCTGGCAGATTAAAGTTGTGTACCGGCACCGGGACTCGAACCTGGGTCCGTGGTGGAGCGCTTGCCCCCCGAAAGGCAAAGGTCCTAGGTTCGAGTCCCGGTACGGCACACAATTTTAATCTTACAGGAAGTTTCATATCGGCGCACACTCCGCTGCAGAGTGAGAGTTTCTTTGTGGAATATTTATAAGAATTTGTGTCTTCCAGCTATTATGGTAACAGACTTGCAGTAATGGCTTTAATTATTAGTTTCTCCATCGTTGGATGGTTGCTGTTGCCGCAACTGTGGTTCAAATTTAATGAAAGTCCAGCTCCAGTTGCAATTATTTGTGCTTTATTTAGGCCCACACTACCGGTTTCGGCCTCTATGTTAGGCCATTTTCAAGTGTGACAGACCTGCATATAATGTGTAACAATAAGTTTGCAAAATTACATGATACAAGATAGATTGTTACATATGTAAAAAGGTACTGTACAGAAGTAGAAGGAAACTTACGTTATGCCATAGAGAAAGCAACGTCAAGTAATTAAAACAACAGAACTCAGAGATTTTAAAACTTTTGGCGCCCAATGGCAACATGAGAAAAATGGGCGTGTCATTTTTAACATTCCAGAACATTATAATCGGCATGTTCTGATGTGTTCTGATTTAAACATTACATCATTGCATGCTTAAAATTATAAACATTAGTTGATAAAATGTAAAGGTCAATAGTAAAATATTACAATTGTCAGTTAGGATAAAAACGGAAATGTAGCGGCCAATTAGGCTATGTGAAAAGTGGGCGTGTCGTCAATTTAAAATTTTTAATACAGGAAGTATAATAATTTAGCTTAAGGCCAATTGTATTCAATTTAGTTTACATTAAAGTTGAATGTATTGTTTATACAAGGTACAAAGATTCTTAGGTTGTAAAAAAAATGGCATTAATGGTAGAAACCCAAATATGTTATGATTTGGACACGCGATTGTTCTTTAGAGGAGATAAGGAAATAACAGATTCAGATCTTACTAAATAACGTTACAATTTGTTAAGTCATGTGGGAGAAGCTTTCCCTATTGCCAAATCCCTATTTTGTGAAAAACTTACATTGTGGAAATCGCGGCTGTGTATTATAATGTTTTTAATTAAAGCAATTTGCAGCAACAAATATGGTATAGCATGTTTATTTACGAGGGTTATAACTTAAATGCCGCTGTGGAGTAGCCGAGCGGTCTAAGGCGTCTCGCTGCGGAGCGCGCGGTTACTCGCCGTCGGAGGTTCGAGTCCTCTCTGGGGCATGGGTGTGTGTGTGTGTGTGTGTGTGTGTGTGTGTGTGTGTGTGTGTGTTGTCCTTAGGTTAGTTTACCTTAGGTTAAATACTTTGTTAGCTACGGACTGATGACCACACAGTTTGGTCCGATAGATTTACAAACATTTGAACATTTTTGTGAACAAAGGTCCTTAAAGGGTCACTGCGAGAAAGTTAGCGAATAGTTCACTATATTTTGAGCGCTTGTTGACCTGGTGGCTGCTCCATAGATATGCCGTGTAAGAGACGGCATTGTGGAATTTTAACTGTATTACGGCGAAGACCGTATTGCCGAGCAGCCAAACTGTAACATTATGCTTGGTGCTAGGAGAGGGCATGAAATCTGGCGCCAGGACCCAGTTGGTGTCAATCCTTCTCGGCGCCGCCCCGTTGATTAGGGCCACCATCCTGCGACCGAGGTCCCATACCGGCGATATAGAGCGACACAGGAACCGGTGTTCGCTGGTGCCGAGTACATCGCACTCCCTACAAGCTGCTGTGGCTCGAAGGCGGATGTTGGTCAGGCGTTGACAGGTTGGCAGCGTGTCGTTGACGAGACAGCGTCACATGGACGACACTTCCAACGGCAGAATTGGGCTATTGACGTTATCCCACACCTGTCTACAATTAATACTGGGGTAGTGCACTTCCAGTTTGTGTGGAGGGGGTCGTCCACGCAGAGCTATCGGTGGCCACGTCCAACACGTAATTTCTTTGGAAGTAATACTCTCATAGATATTGCACTTTGAAGGGGATGTTCTTCGTGATGAGAGGGGCACCCTCCGACTATGGGCGGTGACGCGCCACAACTGCCGCCATTGTGTTGTTTGGTTGAGTGGCACACAAGGTTGCTGTCCGGCGAATCAGCATTGGGACACAGCACTGCACCAGTCATTTCCCCTATCGATTTGCCTCTATGCGTGGAAGCGCCTTCTCACATGATAGTCACAGGTAGGTGGAGAAGCTTACGACGTGCACGTAACGCATGCCGTAGTAAACGGCAAAGGGCTGTCACCCCTACTACGTGTTCCACTGATGCTCCAGAGCCTACAAGGACGCGAATCTGCCCTGCAATGCCGGCTGAGGTATCGATCATCATCTGGTGGTTGTGGGTGGGGGAGGGGGTTAGGGGGGGTTGATCAGGATGGTGCGACCTGACTCATATCGCCGCTTTTTTGTGAAGCTTTCTGCACACAGCCATCTCGCTGGTGACACACTTAGTCCCACGGGAGTAGTTATTTCCCGGATCGATGCATCGTGTTCTGTGATGCCAATAAGCTCCCTCTTTCAAATTCACAGATTTCTCGGTACGGTTCGCGCATACGTCTGCGAGACATCCTGCACGCCCGCTCAAGTCGCAATATTCCATACCTTCGGTTTATAGCGACAACGAAAGCTGCAGGCACGATTTACGGGTAGGTGGTGCTGCGCCGCGATATTGATGTCGACCTTGAACTCGCGGGCCGACATGTTTCAAATGTTAATTATTTCTAATGTTCGTGTCCTGTGAATTAGTGTAATTATGAACCGCCAAAGTGTGATACGTATAACTCACGATATACTAGGAGTGCTACGAGGGTCGCTAACAAACAACGAGCTTAAATTTCATAGAGTGGCTAACACAGCGCTCTTTGCGGCATCCTGTGTAAACTCGGCCGCCATGTTTTCGGTGGTCAACACACTTGAGAGGAGTCTGTCGATCGCACGCTGTTGTTGAGTTTGAAGTGCTGTATTTAGTGTATATTGTATGTAGGGTGTACTGTATGTACAATTTTTCCTGCTGAAATATGCATAAAGTGTGTTCAAGCATTTAAATGCACAAAGCGAAGTGATAAAACGACAAGTAATTCATGCAAGAACACGAAATGTTTTGCCTTGTTTGATCTCAGTCTGTCTATACTCAAACAAAATTCCTGACTAATGGTACTTAGCTGCCCCAAGAGTAAAGCTTCAGATGACGTATCATGCAATTCCTTTGAAGTAAACGACCTAGTGTTGGTGTTTTCTTGAGATATTTCTTTTTCCGTCCCTCCTGTGGTTAATGAAACGTCACATTTGAGTATTTACACCTTCATTAAAAATATTTTCACTTATTGCAACAGTACTTGGTCAAGCATGGTTGAACTGATAACCGTTGCAGTTTGGTCCCCCTTAAAGATCCAATCCAAGCATGGTTGACATGCAACCAGTGCAAAGTGTGAAAGCAGTAGAGACAGCCAGAATTTTTTCACTTGTATATGTCTGTGTTCTTTGGAACAAATATGTACTTATTTCAGCGTGGCAACAACGAAAGTTATTAATGATACGTTATTCTGGTATGAAATATTTTTGTGACAGCTGACCCATACGCATTTTTATTGCAATATTCTGTTGTCTTTGTATTCATATTTCACGTACCAAACGTACTTGTTTCAGCATGGCAACAAGGAAAGTTATTAACGACGCCTTACGTCGACGTGGATTGTTTTTGTGGCAGATGACATACGCACATTTCTAATGCAGTATTTCGTTGTCACTTTCGTCTTTGTTAATGTTTGTTAAGCTTAAGGGACTTAACTACGGGGTTATCAGTCCCTTACAAACTACTTATGAACTACCTACAACTAAGGACGGCACAAATATCCATGCCCGAGGGGGGATTCGAACCCCCGACCGTAGTGGCCGTGCAGACCGTGACTGAAGCGCCTCAGTCCCCTCGGCTACCGCGGCCGGCTTTCGTCTTTGTACTGAAATTTCGTCAACTGAAGTTCACAACAAAACCATTTAACAGCAATTTTACAAGTTTGTAGAGTTAACAGGTTTAGTAAACACAAGATAAATGTGTACTAGACTTTATGAAAGCAGTTGTTACAACACATTTACAGCAGATACAAATCCTTGGTCATGGTTGTTCGCCATAATGATTACTGTTCACTGTATGTTTCACAGCTCGTTTAGACCATGTGATTGCATTAAAATCAACACAAATATTTTCGCAACGGCACCTTCGTTGTTATTGCAAACCTCAGATAACTGGTATACTTCGAACTGGAACTGTATTACTGACAGGTTCGCGATAATTTATTAGCGCATTTTTAGGAAATTTAGTACCAGGCTCGTCAATTCGCAGCTTCGAAAAAGTCTGACGGAACTTTATGCACATCCGTATTCAATACTTAATCTTTATTAAAAACGTGGAACTGTAAATAGGCAAAATTCTCGAGTGGGTGTGACATACCAGCTGTCAGCTGATACCCCAAATAACATGGCGGACGGCAGTTCAATTTGCCTCAAACATGGCGAACCTATCGCCACTTTATGAAATTCAAGCTCGTTGCTAACAAAAGTTCCGTTTCTATTTCTATCCGCGGCAGCGCTACGATCGCAGTTCCGAGCATGCGTGGCAGTTACTCTGACTCAAGGAGAAGACATGTACGCCATTTTCAGATCGCTGTTGCCGACGTGACCTTTTTAGCGCTTCTTTATAATGTCAGCCGTAATTGAAAATGCCGCCGCGTGTGAAATCACATCTGTGATTCATTTTCTAAATGCAAAGTAAATTAAACGAAAGGATATTCATTGGCAGATCTGCGAGGCTTACGAACAAAATGCTATGCGTGTTTCAATGTTTAGAATATGGGTTAGACTGTTCAATGAAGGACGTGATCAAGTGCATGATGAAGAACGAAGTGGACGCCCGTCTGTGGTTTCTCTTTCCGGAATTTCACTGGGACGTGTTTGATCATCTTAGCGACTTTCATCTCTTTGTACACCTAAAATCTGTCCTTGGTTGTCAACACGTCAACCATGATGATGAGCTGAAAGATCATGTTACCACATGGTGAATACGTAGGCGGCGACTTTCTATGAAGAAGGCATACAAAAACTTACGCCACGCTATGACAAGTGCCTACAAAATTTCGGAATCTATGTATAAAAGTTGTGGTGTCGCACAAGTATGAAGTGCGCGCCACATACTTTCGTCGCGCGCCGCCATGCACGTACGGCGCAGCGTTCTTACGACGTTAGCCACGAGCGCCCTCTGCTGCAACTCCGCTCGTGGCCACGACTGCTGCATCGGCCACTTGGGAATCAGCTAGGCACCAGTTAAGACTTGGCTATCGGATAGGCACTAGGAATCATCAGTAGGCAGGCCTCTATCTAAACTATGTATCAGCATTCTGCAGTCAAGGACTATTTAAAAGTTAAGTATTACCAAGACTCCACGAAATATATATCTTGTTTTAATTTAGCCCAGTGTTCTAGTTTCTGCTGTCCCACTGGCTGGTCACCTCCGTACCTGCACAAGCGTGCATCCTTTATTCCTGTGTCGGTCTCTTTCTTTCGGCCACCGACACCCACGACAACCGGCGGAAACGAGACACAAAAAAAGTAGTTTGACAGTTGTAGATTTTTGTACAGTAAATATTTTTTCTGTATCTATACACTTTCTTTTTATACAACCAAACGGAACTTACTTTGTGGACATTATCTCGTATTTGCATCACGAGTAATCGACGGTTCCGAGAACGAAAAACTCAAATTAAATCGTTAAGTTGTTGATAAGAAAATGCGCTCAAAGGATGTCATAAATCACGCTTAGCGCTATGTGACGAACAATAACTTTTAAAAAACTTAATAATTAGCGTTACGTGATTACAGGTACCAACAAAGCAGAATGGCGAACTTAAACAGAATTTCACGTAACGTATAGATAGCGGAGAACAGGTTATTCGAAAAGAACAATGGGAGTTAGAAAGGATCGAGGAAGACTAAGCAATAAGAGAAAGTATGAATGCATGGTCTCGCGGCGATATGAATTAATGAAATCTTCTCCGGCTTCCAGCCGCGTCAGGTGGTTAAATTCTCACGAACTTTCGACCGAGCTCTCCTCGGCCATTGCCAAGTGGTCAAAGACTGATTTTCAGTCCCCGGAAATGTCGTAATACATTTGTCGTAATACAGGAATATTGCCTGAAAGGACAGACGTCACATACGACTGTTTCCGCAAGAGCGAGCAAAAATTTAATAAGACATATATGTTGCTCCAGTGTGCAATTTGAAGTAGTGAAATTGGTTTCCGAGAAGCCAACTTTAGGAGATAATTGGAATACACTCATATTATTATGAACATTTTTTGCTTGAATTAGTTACAGTTAACTGCAAATAGCATCATTGATTTAACACTTTGTGTGCCAGCCATATATGCGAATCGACTTCCCCATTTTCTCAGTCTCCTTCCCCGAGTGCCGGCCATTTTTACAGTATTTCGTCCTTTTCATACAGATTCAGGAATAATCATAAATACATTTATCTTAGTCAGGAATAAACATTATTTCCTCTTGACATACTTGCCCCCTACGTTGCCCTGCTTTGTAAACCTCACAACAATCAAAACAAGAAACGCTGTTTTGTGTTAAGAAAAAATTATTTTTCTGTGTTATAAACTATTTATTAATAAAATGGCAATGTTTATGTAATTACATGAAATGATCATGAATATTACACACCAGCAAACTGTTTTTAGTGGAAATAGTTCTTTTTTTTGAGTGGTATAGCTGAAATCAAGGGTGGACACAAAACCCCACTTTGCATACTGCACACTGAAATGCAGTATCCTTCCTTCTGGCGATTCCTGCTTCTTTCGTGCCCCGCTCTGAGCACACTCTTACAAGTCGTTTGTGTCTTTTTCACTGGTGGAATGGGTAATCTTTCCAGGAAATGTGTTCCATCCAGTCGTGAAAGCACAGCACCACTTGCACCAGGCTGAAAGTCAGCGGCGTGTGGTGATGACAAGTCTCTGCATACAGCAATAATAAACTGCCTGCTAGAAATGTTTCTCTTTGTCACCTGAGTGTACAGAACATATACATTTGAAACTGCATCAAGATAAGTTAGAACGATAGCTTTCTCCAACACTTGACTGAATGATGATCAAATATAGCATAAGATATTCTTTGGTCATTGAGGTCCACACAAAATTTATTCTGTGAGCGAAAGCTGGAATTCGTATGAAATCATCCGTCCGTAATATTACGGTCGCGGCAATCTTCGAACAATCGACAACAACGTAACATTTCGGGCATGGCACTCTAAGTGATAATGAACGTGCCATTTGCGCTGTATCTTACAAAACGTGTCGAAACTGACGGCCATCAACAAACCAGCGAACGAGATGGTGATGCATCCTGTCAACCCTGGTGTGTCTCGAATCACATCACAAGCAGCCACAATTCTGGCAACTAATTCCGTCTCCGAATCCACTGGGTTCTCATACACAAGTGACTTTAGATGTACCCATAGGAAATAATCAAGGGGATTCACTTCAGATGACTTAGCAGGCTATGGAATAGGACCTCCCCTTCCAATCCAGCAACCGGGAAATACAGCATTCTAATGTTCAAATGTTTGTAGAACTTATGGGACTTTTTACGCAAACTGTAGTTTGGTGGTAGTAAATGTTCAAATGTTTGTAAAGTCTATGGGACTTAACTACGGGGTCATCAGTCCCTAAGCTTACAAACTACTTATGAACTAGCTAAGACTAAGGACGGCACAAATATCCATGCCCGAAGGGGGATTCGAATCCCCGACCGTAGTGGCCGTGCAGACCATGACTGGAGCGCCTCAGTCCCCTCGGCCACCGCGGCCGGCAAATACAGCATTGCGATGGTTGTGGACATCCACACTGAACTGAGGCGGTGCACCGTCATGTTGTATCCACATCTTCCTACGAATAAGGAAGTACATGTTCTCCAACATCTCAGGTAGAACTCTTTGCATGGACCTCAAGTACAGGTGTCAATCCAGACGGCAAAACCTCCAAAATGAATTCCTAGTAATCAGGCTTGACATTTCTTGTAGGAAACATAAAATGTGCAGTTGAATAAACGGCACATTGCGTTTAAACTTCACTTGTTAAATTTTTGCGTGTTCTTACGAAAACACTCTGTATACGATTGTATAATTGCCTCGATAGATGATACGTTCACTGCTGATGCACGAAAAGCGTCCTCAGGTGACGCTGCTAGCAAAAGGAAGATGAACGGGGGACACTTTAATAATAGTGTACGCCGGATTAAGATTTTAGAAAAGAATGGAAAGCGTGTCCACGTACCCAAAGGAGTTACGGTGACCGCTGGTTGGAATCGGTAGATCCGGGTTTGAGTCCAGGTCTGGCACAAATTTTCAACCATCGCTAGACAGATGTCTGGGTCTGAAAAATAATTGCCAAAAATCTATAAAAAGTAACAGTCAGGTGACTACTGCAGGAGGCTTTACTGCATGCTACTCAGAAAGGAAAGTGGTATATCTTTCATATCTTAGGAGCTACGGTAGTTCGTAGTTACTGTTCTCGGTACAACGTTAACGATGTGTATCCGCTCTGGAATATCAGTATTACCCTAAGTGCATGTAACTTTTACTCGTGTGTCCTGTTTCAGTTCTGTTTGACGAAGAGTGTTACGGAACGTATGTAGAATATTAGCGAATAAAAGGTTTTCATTAATCTACATTAATGTACCTTATACATCGTTGTCAAAGATGTGTCGGCATAATCGGTTTCGCATTAAAACCTTTTACCGAAAGTTAACAAAGGAAGTTATGTATTCAGAGTTATTCAGGGATTTTCAACATGGGGCGTGTAGCTAATTATGTTTCATCATAGAATCTTCCTTTCTTTCTTTGTCTTCCGCCATGTTCCCGCACATTTAGGGTCGGCGTTGTTATTTGGATTTGGTGTGTTAATATTTTCGAGGTGGCCGGATGTCCTTCCTGTCGCCACCGTATGCCCCCCCAGGCTGAACTATGTACCCCAAATGTCCGCCTATGAAGTTATATGTATGAAAGTGTAAAGTGTTACGAAATGTTTGTCAATCGTGTAACTGATGCAGGACTTGGGTACCAGCCCGGGGGGGGGGGATGTGGAAAACCCCCTAAACATCACATCCAGGCTGGCCGGCACTCCGACCCCCTTCGTTAGTTCGCCGGACGGATTCGAACCGAAGCCCGGCACGCCTCCCAGTCTCGGAAAGCGGTGCGTTAGACCACACGGCTAAACGAGCGGGTATGTTTCATAATAGAATGTGAAACAAAATTTTGACCATCTCAGCCACTGCACTGATGAGGAGAGAAATACACAATGCCAAGACGAAATGGGCGGCTGTTTGAAGGGCTGGGGTCGACCGCCACGATCACTGTTTCTCTTTTTATATAATTGTAATATACTGGATGTCTTATTTCATGTATCATTAAATTTGTATAATTTACGTAACTAGTAGTTTGTAGAGAGTTCATGTTGCAAATATGGAAGCGTGTTGATTATTATGGAAAACCGTAGTAGTGTATGCTCTTAACTATAACATTTCGGGGTTAGTAGGAAATAGTTTTAATAGTGCCTGTTTTTCAAAAGAGTGAATAGAGGTTTTCTTCTTCCATAAATGTAATATGAAATATGGACATTTAACTGTAATTAGCACAAAAATCTAAAGTAAACTTCTTACGGTAATTACATAGTGAATTTCACAGACGAATAATAAAAAAAATTTGTAGATCTAATACGGATAGACTCTGATCATATACTATTGGTTATGAACTGTAGACTGAAACTGAAGAAAGGTAGGAGATAAACTGAAGGAAGCTGAATGTATTGAGAATTTCAGAGGTAACTTTACGCAACAATCGACAGAAACGGGGAAAAATATGTTTGTAGAGCTTATGGGACTTAACTACGGGGTCATCAGTCCCTAAACTTATCAACTACTTATGAACTCGCTAATACTAAGGACGGCACAAATATCCATGCCCGAGGGGCGATTCGAACCCCCGACCGTAGTGGCCGTGCAGACCGTGACTGGCGCGCCGCAGACCGCTTGGCCACCGCGGCCGGCGGAAAAATAAAACAGTAGAAAAGAATGGGTAGCTTTGGGAGATAAAATAGTGAATGTAGCAGAGGACCAAATAGGTAGAAAGGCAAGACCTAGAAAAACCCTTGGATATAACAGGTAATAGTAAATGTAATTGATAAAAGAAGAAAATATAAAAATGCAGTAAATGAAGTAGGCAAAATTGAGTACAGACAACTAAGAAATGAGTTTGACAGGAAATGCAAAATGGCTAAGCAGGAGTGGCTAGAAGCGAAATACAAATCTGTAGAAGAATGTATAACTAGGGGAAGAACAGATACCGCCTACAGGAAAATAAAAGAGACATTTGGAAAATTTTCAAATGTTTGTGAAGCTTAAAAACTTACAAACTACTTATGAACTACCTTATACTAAAGACGACACTAACATCCATGCCCGAGGGGAGATTCGAAACCCCGACCGTAGCAGCCGTGCAGACGGTGTATGGCGCGCCGCAGACCCCTCGGCCATTACGGCCGGCAGACATTTGGAGGAAAGAAAAATAGCCGTATAAATATCAAGAACTTAGATGGGAAACCAGTTCTGACTAGAGAAGAGAAATCTGGAAGTTGGAAAGAGTATATAAAGGGGCTCTACAAAGGAAATGAACTTCGAGATACTATTATAGGAATGGAAGAGGAAGTAGATGAAGATGAAATAGGAGGCACTACAATGAGAGATGAATTTGACAAATCACTGAAGGACCTAAGTCGAACCAAGGTCCCTGGAGTAGATAATATTTCCTCAGAGTTGTTGAAGTCTCTGGGAGAACTAGCCGTGACAAAACGATTTCACCTGGTGCTTAAGATGTATGAGACGGGCGAAATATCCTCAGACTTCGAGAAAAATGTAATAATTCCATTCCAAAGAAAGCAGGCGTAGACAGGTGCGAAACTTACAGAACCATCAGTTTAATAAATCATAGTTGCGAAATTATGACACGAATTATTTACAGAAAGGCTCATAGATGCTGACTTCCGGGAAGATCAGTTCGGATGCAGGAGAAACGTAGGAACACGAGAGGCAATACTAGGACTTCTCTTAGAAGATAGATTAAGGAAAGGCAAACCTACATTTCTAACTATTGTAGATTTGAAGAAAGCTTCTGACAAAGTTGATTGGAATAAACTCTTTTAAATTATGTAGTCAGCAGGAGTAAAATATAGGGAACGAAATGTTATTTACAACTTGTACATCAAACAAACAGCAGATATTTGAGTTGAAGGGCTGAAAGGGAAGGAGTGGTTGGGAAGCGAGTAAGACAGGGTTGTAGCCTTTCTCCAATGTTGTGAAAGCAAGGAGAAATTTGGAGAAGGAATTAAAGTTCAGGGTGAAGAAATAAAAACACTGCGTTTTGCCGACGGCATAGTAATTCTGTCAGAGACAGCAAAGGACCTGGAAGAGCAATTGAACGGAATGGATAGTGTGTTGAAAGGAGATCATACGATGAACATCAACAAGAGTATAAGAAGAATAATGGAATGTAGTCTCAGAAAATCAGGTGATGCTGAAGGAATTAAATTAAGTAACGAAATAATAAAGGTGGTAGATGGGTTTTGTTACTTGGGCTGTAAAATAACATATGATGGTCGCAGTACAGAGGATATAAAATGCAGAATGGTAGTTGGAAGAAAAGGGTTTTTGAAAAAGAGAAATTTGCTAATACCGAATATTTAAGTGTAAGGAAGTATTTTCTAAAGGCATTTTTATGGAATGTTGTATTTTACGGAAATGAAACATGGACGATAAATAGTTCAGACAGGAAGAGGATAGGGGGTTTTGTGGTGCTACAGAAGAATACTGAAGATTCGGTAGGTAGATCGTGTAACTAATGAAGAGGTATTGGGGAGAAAAGGTGTGCCTGACATACTTTGACTAAAAGAAGGGATCGCTTCGTAGGACACATTTTTATACATCAAGGAATCATAAATGTAATATTGGCGAGAAGTGTGAGCGGGGGAAAATCGCAGAGGGAGACCAAGAGACGAATATAGCAAGCAGATTCAGATGGATGTGGGTTGCCGTTCTTATGAGGAGATGAAGAGGCTTGTTCAGGATAGAGTAGGGTGGAGAGCTACATCAAACCAGTCTCCAGACTGAAGACTACAACAAAAAATGTTGAAATGTTTGTGAAGCTTAAGGGACTTAACTGCGGGATCATTAGTCCCTAAAATTACAAACTACTTATGAACTGCCTGATACTAAATACGAGCCAAACATCCTTGCCCGAGGGGGGATTCGAACCCCCGACGGGAACGGCCTCGCGAATAGACTACAACAACACAACAATACGGATACAACCAGTACATCGAAATCAAAATCCATGGAATCGTAGAAGTGTGGCCGACTACTATGGAGAGCGACAAAGCAAGTTATCGAAGTAAAAGAAGAAGAATTAGCGATTTACTTAACACAAAACTCAAATTGGAAATATTATTCTCTACTCAAATGAACATTCATCCTGATGGTGCCTGTAGCGCTGTCAATAACGTCGAATAAGCCATGACGAACTCATGTTCGGTGCCTATAACGTGAACTTGTTAATATTTCAGAAATATTGTAATTATATTACGGAAAAAGTGCTAGAAAATGTTTCTTGGTATTACTTATCTATGACAGTGCATAAAGTCGTAATGCATGTGGTAAGATAATAGAATCAGCGACAGTGTCAATAGGTCAATTGTATGAAGACGCTGAGGGAGCTACGGATAAAGATATAAAAATATCGTATAGGGTTTTCCAGGGAAAGTTCACGTACAGATTCAATAGATGTATTTCATTGTTGAAAAGTGCAAATGTTTGTTAAGCTTATGGGACTTAACTGCCGGATCATCAGTCTCTTAACTTACAAACTACTTATTAATTAACTTATACTAAATACAGCACAAATATTCATGCCCGAGGGGGGATTCGAACCCCCGACGGGGAATGATTAGCGCATCGGAGCATAGCACCTCAATGCGCTTAGCCACTCAGCCGTGGCGTGTTTCATTGGCTCCTGGTATCTTCGGATACACTTATTTCGAGCCTGAGAAGAATGAAACCCTTAAACATTTCTCCATAGCTTTTATTTTTCATGATGGGGAACGTTAATATTATCTGGAAATTTCTGATAAGCATAACACAAACTTTAATTTCCAACATGATATCTATCCTGGCTGTGACAGTTGCTGACTTACGTTCCCTTGTTTACATATTTTAACTGTACACATTATTACATACTAGCTGGTACCTGAATAAGTTTCAAAATAAAAACCAAAGAAAAATAAATTCTTTTTTATTTTATTTCTCTATTTTTAATTTTAAAATTCAAGTGTGAAATTCGCAATGAGCGACGTCCATAACCCTTGCGTACCAGTATTGGACAAATATTTTGAGATCTATACTAACGTGCGCCGTTGAATGTATTTCGAGTCACTGAAACTTTCAAGACGTCTGCAAACTGCTATTTCATGAAATACTTTGATCGATAGCTGATGAGCGGATAATACCTTGCAAGTCGCTTAGCAAATTTACAGTTTCTGTTTAGTTAAGCGCCGTGCTGTTGGACTGTCATGCAATGTGAGTTGTCACGTAATCGTGGGATTACAGTGTCTGCTCCGTCATTACTGCAGCTCTCCTTCTGTCGGGTAGAAAAATTTCAGTTATTGCATTTTTAAGACCTGTTACCCGGAATTTTTTAAACGCGTCACGCATTTTACATTTTTCATGAGGTTATGAAAGATATACCGCTGGAAACAATTAGGGGATCAGTTGAGGTGCCATACACAATATACATATGGTAATACATATTGTTCAGGCATTGGTTATCATTGTAATTTGTGAGCGGTACAGTACGATATTTTGCTGTCTGTGGCCGTACTGGCTTGCAAGCCAGCAGCCATTGCTTTATTTTATTTCATAATTTCATTTACTTATAATGAAATAGACACGGGATAGTAGGAAGTTGCTGTACCAGATAGTAGCCAGATGGTACTGTAAGTACGGTCCCGTGGGAAAGCTTCGCCCCTTTCTCTAAGAGTGATCTGATTGGCTGTTGCTATACCTTTACGCGCCGCAGCCTCCCAGATATTTTATTAATTATTTAATAAATAAAAATTCATTTATCAATTCTATTGCCTTAATGTGTGTTACTTGTTTGTGATTACACTATTGTTTTGTAGATTTATTAGATTAAGTATTTTAGGTAAAGAGTGAGTGTGGCGTTCTGTAAGTGTCGGTTGGCGCCAAAACCCAAGGCACTAGCATGGAGCCCAGCTCCACTGCTAGTCAGTTCACTGCGAGCCTCGACACGGTAAACATCTAGCGGCACTTGCGATAACCAGGCTTGTATTAATCGGTCGATAATGGAGCTAAAATATTTGTAAAGTGCGTGCAATGTATGTCAAAGTGTATTATAACTGTAACAATGTTATTTTTGTGACTAATACTGACGTTATCATGCAGTTTGTGGCTTATGTATTCGTGCGATTGGTAAAAATAAAAGAGCCAGTGGCATCTCAGAAGGAATTCATCGACTTCGTTAATGTTAGACAGTCACAGTATCCACCACTTTCAATTTCAGCCTCACCTCAGAAAACTTCCAGTCTAGACCTGTGTGCTGCTTCTGCGCTGGGGACATCTACGAGAGGGAAGACACCAGGTTAGTCAAATGTTAAGTGACAACCGCCTGCGGGCCTCACGTGCAACGTTCCGTCTATTACAACTAGACAAGTTATCACGCTGCTCGCGGTAACGTGAGTGAGGTAAAGGGAAGATAGGAAAGTGTCAAGGAAACTGTCACAAGTGGATTTGATAACATAAACTTTAACCATAACATTGAATTGGTTTAAAGATAATTTTTTTTCTATCTCCACCCCCGCCGTATGTCTCAACTCTTTACTTGGAGTTTACATGCCGTTTACTCAGAGCGATTCACCGCGTACTACTATAATAGTGAAAAAATTATTCTCGTTGCCCTCTAATATGGTGTGTGATCACTTCGGACGGCCAGTACAGTTGGACACCCGCGTGGCATGGACAGTATAAGGTTATCAGTCATCTCTTGAGGGATATTTGGCCATTCTTCCATGTTTACAATATCCAGCTCTGCAACCGTTGTGGGAGGTGCTGGTCTGTCTGCAGTGCGTCTGCCAAGTGCATCCCCGACATGCTCAAGCTGGCCAGGCAATTCGGTGAATTCGCTCAGCTTCTAGCATGTTGTCTACAAGTGCAGCTCTGTGGGGACGAGAGTTATCGTCCACCAGAAGGAACCCATATCGTATGGCACCAGAGTAGGGCACAACAAAAGGTCGAAGGTTCTCGTCTCTATACCTCTTAAGCCAGGCTGTTCCAGCTCGCGCGCTCCCTAGCGAGCGAGAGAGCGCTCACCTGGTCACAAGGCGCCGCTTCTGCGGCCGTGGTGAGCTGCTGTCAAATGCGGCACTCCACACGGCTGAGGCTGCGCCGAGCGAGTGTGCAGGTGAGGCAGCCGGATGGGCTGTGACGTCACGAGGAACTGCGGCCGCACTGCAATTCCCGCCACGGGCTCTACCAGAGGCGTGCAGCGGGCCCGTAGCCGCGCCTCCCGGGCGGACTTCTCCACGCGCTGCCCAGCTTGCCGGCACCAGCCGCATCGGACTGCCGGGCAGCGCGGGTACCCGCAGAGCCACGGTCCGCCCGGCCGCCCGTGGCGCTCTGCTGCTAGCGCCTGCCACCTAGAGATGGGTAGGTCCGAGATTTGAAAGGAGTCGGGTCCGGATCTGCATCCAGCTCTGCGGACCTGCATCCAGGTTCCGTGTCCGCTGGACCCGTATGGGTCCGGCTTTGCAGCCGGCCGGCCGGCCGGACGGACCGTGTCTGTCAAGGGGATCCGCCGCCACTGGACCTGCACTGGTGCAACTGCACAGCCGGCGGCCGAAGCGTATCTGTCGAGCGAATCTTGTCTAACCGAGGAGGATTGCAGTTGCGTTACACAGGAATATGTACAAATTTATTAATATATACTAATGATGTAAAAGATAGACCAAGTTAACTGTGATAAAAATGTTTTATTGCCAGAAAATAACGAACACTGTCGCATTATAAAATCACAGTCATCATTCGCTATATGGGTCACCCAAATCACATTAGTATTTTTGTAATTATTTGTAGAAAACTAAAATCTTTGTGAACTAAGCTCTTACTGTAAAACATTTTGCAAGACTGTGTTTTCATCAATGAAGTGAGCTGTCTTTTAATAGAAGTGATTCTGATTATTTCGTGACGCTCATCCATCAGCAGTTAAAAGACACTTCTGTTTCCCCCGTCAAAATTTCGAGTTTCCTCTTTTAATTCGTTGTGGATGGCAGGCAACAAACTGCAAGGTACTGATTTTCTAGTTGGTATCTTATATGATGGACAAAGTAAATTCATTAGCTTTCGGAAGTCTGGATCTTCTGCAATTTTAAATAGATGGTATTCTTTTTCAATCATTTTTGTCACTATTATCAATTTGCTTCGAACGATGAATTGTAATGAAATTTGATATGATAAAGGCTTGGATGCTGAAGTGGATGGTAAAATTTGCTCTGAACTGGATGGCACAGATTCAGGTAAAGAATTGTGATTAATTTTATTAGAATTGCTACTGCTATTGGTAAATTCTTCATTGCTACGTAAATTTACTTGAAGTGTTTCACGTGTTGAAGTGTTTTTCCTCTTCATATGTCTGACGAGATTTCCTGTTCGAGTTCTTGGATTGAACGAAAGTTCCAGACAGCAATATCGGCATTTAGCTTTATTATCTAGGACTGTAAATTGATACCAAACTTCACTGTTCTTCGGTGGTGGGATAATGAAATCTACGAGGACAAGAAAAAACTGTTCTGACACCTGGCCAGCACGGGAACACATATATGTGTGTATCACTAAAAAGTTTAATTCGTTCGGTAAATAAATCACTGGACCAAGATTAGTGTCCATAACATCGTATGCAATGGTCAAAATCGACATGCAATGTTTGCTTTACAGACATGAGAGTCCATTGTCCATTCCTTGTTGGCACGCTTTAAAACCATAGCTTAAAATACACAATAACCGTGAACTCAAATCTTACTACCAACTTTTATGGGGGGGCACAATCAAGAGTTACTGTTATTGGGAATAACCTTACAATAATAATCTTCCGTTGAACAGTCGTGCAGTGAATGACAACACAAATTCAGGAAATGGAACAAACTGAGCCACCCCAGCAGGTCGCCTCAGCCTGGCCACCCTGCTGTGTTTATGGCGGGATCCGCATCCGGCGTGGGCCTTACAACTGTCTCCCTTCCACTCCACCACTGCGTGTCCAACTCCGGCCGCGCCTGACCTGCTTGCTGGCCTGGACCCACAACCGATGCGTGTCCGAGGATGCGTGTCCGACCTGCACTCGGATTTACATCCATCACCAGCGCAGCTGATGCGGGTCCAAGGAACCGTTTCCATCCGGACCTACCCATCTCTACTGCCACCCGCTACACTCTTGGCGGCAAATACACTGTTCCGATTTTCACGCTGTAAAGACTGTTCACGGTACATACGACCATCCCACATCGGATTATGAACTTAGTTTTCCATTACAAGCTTTAGGCTGCACCTACATGCATCCGGAAGTCGTCCGATCCGAACCTGTCCGGTAATGAGTGATCCGGCGTCGTCAGGTGTTGAGTGCCTACACTGGGCCCGGGCCGATTCGACAATTGCGCGCAGCTGACGCACCGGCACGCTGGCTGCCGACTGCCCTCACGTAAACAATGGAAGAGACTACACGGACAGTGAGCGACAGCCCAGTGCACTGTCGACAGTCATCGATGTCCGCACTGCGCTCAGTTACACGCTATAGGCCAGCAGTTGCAGCTGTTAAGATGCTGGTGATTTGGACGATGATGTTTTGTGTTGGCTGCTGCTAGACAAGAACGTTTGCCATAAAAAATGTAGGAAAAGGAGTTGGGTGCATCGTTTCAATGAAGACAGATCTTCAGGGGAATTTTTTGCAACTGCCAGTCACTGTGAAATTTTCCAAACGAGTTCAAAGACAACTATCGTATGTCTATAGAAACGTTTGACTATATACTTGAAGGCATAAGAGACAATATAAATGGTCAAATAATATTAGAAGATTATAAATAAATTATGGCATCAGTTACAGTACAATATATTTATTAACATACATATCTGTTAACGTTTCTTCACCTGAATGTAATATCAAATAAGCAACTGTTCAGAGGTACCTATATATGACTTGAAAATTACAATGAAACAACTGTTTGGTTCAAGACTGACAAATATGAGCACTGAATGTGATGACGAAAATTGTGGAAAATAAACGTTAGGTTATACATAAAGATATATTAGCAATACATAGGAATAGTCCATTAAAATAAGTTCCCATCAGGTTGTTGGGCAGTAGGACACATTTGAACTACGCTCACGAAGGAAGACGAATCGTTGGAATAATTAGATGCACCTGGTGATGCATATCCTTTGAAAACTTATGAAACCTTATTTCACACGAAATCGCCGCGGCGGAGCGGCCGAGCGCCATGCTATGATGCGCGAGGCCGTTCCCCGTCGGGGGTTCGAATCCCCGTCGGGCATGGATGTTTGTGCCGTCTTTAGAATAAGCTAGTTCATAAGTAGTTTGTAAGTTTAGAGACTGATGACCCCGTAGTTCAGTCCTTTAAGCTCTACGAACATTTTTTGAAACGAAATCTTTCACACGACGAAAAAGTTTTCAGTTACAGGCTATGGGGGTGTAGAAGATGTGTGGAATGTGCCTTTGGAATCATGACTGCCAAGTGGCGTTTACTGGGAAAATGTATTGAAAAGGAACCTGGCAAAGCGGAGAGGATAGTGAAATGTATCTGCTTACTGCACAACATAGTTATTGACCGTGAAGGTGGTGACTTCTTCAACTCTGCAAACGTAGAACAAGACTTGAGTGTATCACCACATCAAGAAAGTGGTTCATCAAGAACGTTCAACAGACCGTCACAACAGGCTCAAATAATCAGAGAGAAATTCAAGTCATACTTGAATGGGTTTGCCGCCGTTCCGTGGCAAAACGAACGCATCGTGTAGTGTCCTTTTCTTTTAGACAGTTTGATTCAAAAATGATATGTCAAAATTAATATGACTGAAATTAGTAGTCATTTGTAGTAACATGTAGTATTATGAAAGAAAGTATTAAATCTATTACAACATAATTTCGATATTCACCTTTGACTTAATAATTGCTCCCCAACAGATTGCCACAGTTCTCGCTTAATATCCCGAATATGGCAGCCTTTAATACACTGGTCCCACAAGCGAGGCTCATTCCACAGAAATTCCTCGTCGATCGGCCCGCTCACGGTGCTCCGCCGGACGGCGCTGCCGGACTGGAAACAAACGCGTTTGGTCGGCCAATCCGGTAGTCCGGTGCCGGACGGCGTCGTACGGCGCTTCTGCCTCCAATGTAGGCGCGCTCATTAGACAACTGGTGTTTGTTTTTTCCTCCGGTGACAGCCGGCGCCGGATCGGATCGGAATGGACGACTTCCGGATCCAATGTATGTGCAGCCTTACTTTGCATGTGAAAAAAAGTCTACTTTTCATTCCGCGTGATTTTTTAGATTCATAAAGCTTATCACTCGATCCTGAATAAACTAAGGGGTTAAAAAATCTGATTTTTGAACATGTGATAGTACAGAATCTTAGCTCTCTAACAAAGCATTCAACTTTCCATAATTCGTAAATGTCGTTTTAAAATGACGCTATTAGTGAAGTATGTGCAGGTCATTTACAAATTGTGTATTGAAAAAGATAGCAGGCGGCTTAAATGACCTGTACATTTTAGACCATACATTACCACGCGTGAAATAGAGCTGTCTCATTTCACGAGTAATACATAAACACTCTTCTCGTTGAAAGTAACCACAGACTCGCTTGAACGTCTGTGGATCCTCTACTAAAAAGCTTAGCCACTTAATTCCATAACGAAAACTTGTAGATTAACAGACAAGTATAACATACTTTAATATTGTATACTGCACCTCTCCATTATGCAAAACCCTGCATCTGTCCTTTTGATATGAAACCATTGATGTGTAAACTACAAAAACTATTAGTTGTACGTACCAGTAAGAAACTTTTTTGTCTATTATTTTTGTATTTCACTTTATTTAATTTTGATAAGGTGCATTTTAAACTACCATATATCTGCGATATGGTAATAGGACAAAAACGTTTAAGAGGCACTGTGCATAGGAATTTAAAAATTAAAAAGTAAACTCTACATAACTCACAGTTTTACGAAAGAGCCTAATTGTCTTTTGGCTGAATATATCGTTGTTACAAATAATAGATGAACTAATGAAGGAATATTAGAAACTTTCTAGTTTTAAGTAGTGTCTACTCCTTGCTCATTGGTATGATATGTCCTGTTCGTTATTTATTTCAAACGTAGCAATAACGTTTTCTGAAATAGCTACAACTGAGACTGCCATTTTTCTCCACGAAAATGCGGGACAGGCGACACGTGACACCTGGTCAATCCTCAGCGAGGAAATTATATACTTGCGTTATATAATTACTGTAAAATCTCTGCGATCCTGAATATCAACATATTGTTTTCGTGACTGGATTTTAATAAAGCATGTGTTATGCGTATGGTGACTTTTTTTACATTGCTAAATGCCTGTTTTATGGAACCAACGTAAGGCGTATGCCTTATGAATTGTATAAGGAATTCTCCTATAAGTTGTTAATGAAGACGTCATTGATTTTAGAAGTTGTTGCTAGAGTATCAAAAGAAGCCAGCTTATGATTGACTGATTTATCACGCTGAACCCATTCCAGTTTCCACCTTGTTAAACATAAATAAGGCAATATGAATTTCACAATGAACTTCATAACTAATTCCTGTCTTCGAGAAAAGTATGTTTTTCATTTAAGTTCAAAGAAATGATACATCTGCGTTTAGGCATAATAGCTTACTTCAGGTAAATTAATAATACACCATCTTTATTGCCAGTAACTAGACTTACCAAGCGAGCCTGTCTTAAATGTTCACGTTCAGTAATTCGGCCGCGGCGGATTAGCCGCGCGTACTGGAGCGCCGTGTTGCGGTGCGTGCGGCCCTCCGCCGTCAGGGGTTCGAGTCCCCCCTCGGGCATGGATGTTTTGTGTTTGTCCTTAGGTTAGTTTACCTTAGTTTAAGTAGTTTGTAAGCTAGGGACTAATAACCAAGCAGTTGAGTACCATAGATTTACAAACATTTGAACATTTCTGACCAGTAATTCGCTAAACAGTGGCAACAATAAGTGGCATAACGGACGATCCAGCTCTTATCAACAGAAATGGCACATATACTAAAGATTTCAATTTAGGAAGACAGTGCCAGGAAATACGGAACGAATTTGCTTTCTCATAAAAATTGTGAGAAACAAGCAAAGAAAAGGGCTGTACCTTTTTAAAAAATCTGCGTGCAGTAAGTCAGAATTAGGTTAGGTTAGGTTGGTTGGGATAGGGGGACTAAACTGCTGAGGTTATTAGTCCCCCGGTGGGGAGGGGAAGGAGTGAGGATAGGAAAGTAGTGGAGGGGGAAAGAAAATACAGTCCGGGAGGTAAGGAAGGAAGGAAGACTGCATTAGCTCGGGGCCCTGTGCTCGCCACGCACGTACTCACGAAAGAACCATGCGGCCCCTGGGGGGTCAGAATTCGGCCTACTAACTTAAGGCGATAAGAATGTAACATCGTGAGCCAACTATGTGGAAGTGACAATCAGAACAAATTGACATGTAACGACTGTACAACTAACAAAAAATTGACTATTTTGTCGTTTACAAACTTTTTGCGACCCAAGTGAACAGAAAGCAGATGTTATCTTGTTTTCTGCAGCGATGCGCAGCATACTCTTCATCGTAGGATACTGAAGCAATGACCTTTCCTTGTTTTTTATTCTGCTCAGTGCAGAGAACACTTGCTCACAACATTATGTCGATCCGAACACACATATGAACCCAGCTGCATTCCTACGAAGTCGAGGGAAGGTGTCTGCCTTCACGTTTTGATACCACTGAGACACCGAACAAACGCGTCTGTTTACTTTTGGCCGCCGAGCACTGGCGTGCGTGACGTCAACTACCCCATCACCGTAGCTGCGAGCTGGAGCGGTGAGTGCTCGTGTGCGCTCCTGCTACCTGTTGGAACAGCCTGATCTAAGCAGTCAAAGCGCCATTCTGAACAACACAGAGGTTCGTATGTTCGCCAATATTGACTGCTGCCCACACCATTCATCCACCACCCTGATGTGGTGAAGTTTCTGCACATAAGCAGGATTGTTCCGATTTCCACGTGCCACGGCGGAATGGCCGAGCGGCTTGAGGCGCCATGCTGCGATGCGCGAGGCCGTTCCCCGTCGGGGGTTCGAATCCCCCCTAGGGCATGGATGTCTGTACCGTCTTTAGTGTAAGATAGCTTGAAAGTACTCTGTACGTTTAGGGACCCCGCAGTTAAGTCCCATAAACTTTACAAACATTTGAACATTTGATTTCCACGTTTTCTCCAGATGAGAACGACGACTGTCCGGCAGAACACAAAATCATACAGGTACAGAACCTGGCGCCATTCGTTACGACTTCAATCCTGATGTTCCTCCGGCCAGTTTCTGCGCACTAAACTGTGTCGTTGTTTTAATGGGTTACACGCCATAGGCCTCCGTGCGTAGAGGCCGCATCCCCGAAGGCAATTTCGGACTGTTTGTTGATTTGCGCGTCCTGTTGCTGCCTGGAGAGTGCGTTGCAGCTGAGTTGCATTCAGCCTCCTGTATCGACGGGCTGTTAACCGGAGATAATGGCCTTCTCTTGCTGATGTTACCTGTGGACGACCTTGACCTTCCGTCTTTTAACGGTTCCTGTTGTCTGAAATCGCGTCCAGGTCCTGGAAATTACACATATACACACTGCAGTACATGGAGCCTCCTCCCTCTGTGTCTGTTCCACTTCCAACCTTCCTGTTGTTGTTGTGGTCTTCAGTCCGGAGACTGGTTTGATGCAGCTCTCCACAATACCCTATCCTGAGCAAGCCTCTTCATCTCCACATAAGAACGGCAACCTACATCTGTCTGAATCTGCTTACTGTACCCATCTCTTGGTCTTCCTCTGCGATTTTTACCCCACACACTTCCCCCCAATGCTAAATTCACAATTCCTTGATGTCTAAGAATGTGTCCTACCAATCTATCCCTTCTTTTAGTCAAGGTATGCCAGCAATTTCTTTTCTCCCCAATTCTGTTCAGTACCTCCTCATTAGTTACGCGATCCACTCATCTAATCTTCAGCATTCTTCTGTAGCACCATATTTCAAAAGCCTCTATCCTCTTCCTGTCCGCACTGTTTATCGTCCATGTCTCACTCCCATACAAGGCAACACTATTCGATGTTAAAAAATTTCTCTTTTTCAGAAACGCTTTTCTACCCATTGCCATTCTGCATTTTATATCCTCTGTACTGCGACAATCATTTGTTATTTTACTGCCCAAGTAACAAAACTCATCTACCTCCTTTATTGCTTCGTTTCCCAATGTAATTCCTTCAGCATCACCTGATTTTCTTATACTGCACTCCATTACCCTAGTTTTGCTCTTGTTATCTTAAATGCACCTTTCAGCACACTGTTCATTCCGTTCAATTGCTCTTCCAGGTCCTTCGCAGTATCTGACATAATTACTAAGTCGTCGGCAAAACGCAATGTTTTTAATTCTTCCCCCTGAACTTTAATTCCTTCTCCAAATTTCTCCTTGCTTTCCTTTATAGCTTGCTCATTGTACAAATTGAATAACAATGGAGAAAGACAACAACCCTGTCTTACTCCCTTTCCAACCACTGCATCCCTTTCATGCCCTTCAACTCTGACAACCGCTGTCTGGTTTTTGTACAAGTTGTAAATAACCTTACGCTCCCTATATTTTACTCCTGCTTGCTTCAGAACTTGAAAGAGTTTATTCCAATCAACATTGTCAAAAGCTTTCTCCAAATCTACAAAAGCTAGAAATGTACGTTTGCCTTTTCTTAATCTATCTTCAAGGATAAGCCGTAAAGTGAGTATTGCCTCCCGAGTTCCTACATTTCTCCCGAACCCATACTAATCTTCACAGAGGTCGGCTTCTACCAGTTTTTCCATCCTTCTGTATATAATTCGCGTTAATATTTTGCAACCATGACTTATTAAACTGATGGTTCTGTACTTTTTACACCTGTCTGCACCTGCTTTCTTTGGAATGGGGATTATAACATTTTTCTTAAAGTCTGAGGGTACTTCGGCTGTCTCATACATCTTACACACCAGGTGAAACAGATTTGTCATGGCTGGTTCTCCCAGCGACTTCAGTAGCTCTGAGGGAATATCATCTACTACAGGAGCCTTGTTTCTTTCAGGGCTCTGTCAAATTCTTCTCTCAGTACAGTATCTCATATTTCATCTTCATCTACATCCTCTTCCCTTCCTACAATATTGTCTCGAAGTTCATTTCCTTTGTAGAGCCCCTTTATATACTCTTTCCACCTTTCAGTTTCCCTTCTTTGCTGAGAACTGATTTTCCATCAGTGCCCTTGATATTCATAGAGCTGTTTTTCTTATCTCCAAATGTTTCTTTTATTTTCCTGTAGGCTGTATCTATTTTTCCCCTATTTATACATTCTTCTACATCCTTGCATTTGCCTTCCAGCCACTCCTGCTTAGTCATTTTGCACTTCCTGTCAATCACATTTCTTAGTCATCTGTACTCCATTTTGCCTGTTGCATTTACTGCATTTTTATATTTTCTCCTTTCCTCGATTAAATTTAGTATCTCCTGTGATATCCAAGGAGTTTTTGTAGGTCTTGCCTTCCTACCTATTTTGTCCTCTGCTACCTTCACTATTTCATCTCTCAATTTTACCCATTCCTCCTCTACTGTTTTATTTTCCCCTGTTTCTGTCAATTGTTGCCTAAAGCTCCCTCTGAAATTCTTAAGAATCTCAGGTTCCTTCAATTTATCCAGGTCCCATCTCCTTATTTTCCTACCTTTTTGTAGTTTCTTCAGTTTCAGCCTACAGTTTATAACCAACAAGTTATGGTGAGAGTCTATATCTGCCCCTGGGTATGTCTTACACTGTAAAACCTGGTTCCGAAATCTATGTCTTACCATTATAAAATCTATCTGGTATCTCCCGGTGTCTCCTGGTCTCTTCCACGTATACAACCTTCTTTTGTGAGCTAGTTGGCTAGTTGGCATATAAACCTGTACTACTGTTGTCGGTGTTGGCTTCGTATCTATCTTGACAATGATAATGCGATCACTGTGTTGGTCATAGTAGTTTACCCGCATTCCTATTTTCTTATTCATTATCAATCCTACTCCTGTGATACCCGCAATTGATTTTGTATTTATAATCCTGTACTCACCTGACCAGAAATCCTGTTCATTCTGCCACCGAACTTCACTAATCCCCACTATATCTAACTTCAACCTATCCATTTCCCTTTTTAAATTTTCTAATTTTCCTACTCGATTAAGGGATCTAACATTCCACGCTCCGACCCGTAGAATGCCAGTATTGTCTTTCCTGATGACAACATCCTCCTCAGTAGTCCCCGCCCGGAGATCCGAATGGGGGACTATTTTACCTCCGGAATATTTTACCCGAGAGGATGCCATCGTCATATGTTCATACAGTAGAGCTGCATGTCCTCGGGAAAGGTAACGGCTGTAGTTTCTCCTTGCTTTCAGCCGTTCGCAGTAGCTGTGTGGCAAAGACACATTAGCTGATGTTACAAGGCCAGCTCAGTCAATCATCCAGACTGTTGCCCCTGTAACTACTGAAAAGGCTGCTGCCCCTCTTCAGGAACCACACGTTTGTCTGGCCTCTCCACAGATACCCCTCCGCTGTGGTTGCACCTACGGTACGGCTATCTGTATCGTTGAGGCACGCAAGCCACCCCACCTCGGCAATGTCTGTGGTTCATGGGAGTGGCCAACCTTCCTATGGCTCTCCATTCCATATCTTTGGGTGAGTCACTTTGTTGTCGCATTGCACTACCAGCTCACTACACTATCTGAATCTAACTGCTTGTGTAATTCGTTTGGTAGACTACACACAAGTGAACGCCAATTCCCTCTGCAGCAACTCTGTTATTACCACTACCTTGGTTATCGTAATCTTGTAATCTCCACTCGGTAGGACCGACAGAAAGACATTGAATTAATTCATTCTGGCGATGACAATAGTTCAGAACCTAGCTATCTCAACTGATCCCGTAACTGTTTTCACCAGGAATTATACGAGCAAGTTTTCTTTTCAGTAAAAGAAGATTCAAAGTAATACTATTGGGTAAGTCATGTGGACTGAAGTGTAATTCGTGCAAATGTGCGAAATTCTGTGACAGGATAGCGTAGTGGGTACCATAACTACCTAGAGAGCAGGAGATCCGGGTTCAAATTCCGGCTTTGGTACAAATTTTCATCGATTCTTAAATAACATGGAAATTGAAAATTAGTTAATACAAACTCAGGGTGATAAGTAAAAAATGTTTAGAAACCAAGGAGTTACAGACATTAGGTTCCAGAGGAATGTAATTATACTAAAGGGCAAGTTAAAAATTTCTGCCAAATCGAGCTTACAACTCGGGTCTCTTCCATATTAGGCAGTTCGGATGACCAATATGCCACCAAGGGAGAGCGGTCATCACGGCTTGAAGCGGGACTTTAGCACCCCTTTCCGCCACACTCAAATTCTCAACGAATCCACTTACCAGGTATAGATATATGACAGCCGGCCGCGGTGGCCGAGTAGACTGAGGCGCTCCAGTCACAGTCTGCACGGCCACTACGGTCGGGGCTTCGAATCCCCACTCGGGCATGGATATTTGTGCCGTCCTCAGTATTAGTTAGTTCATAAGTAGTTTGTAAGTTTAGGGACTGATGACCCCGTAGTTAAGTCCCATAAGTTATACAAACATTTGAATTTTTGAAATATGAAACCGGAATTTCCCTACAGATGGTGCTACCCGTCAGTCTAGGGCACGTGACATCTCGTCTACAGAGCCGTCTGCTTCCATTAACGGCTGACGACAAATGGCAAGACACTGTAATGCAAGTCCCGTACATCGGTATGTTTAAAACCCGTAAACATGTAGAGTTTTGTGCCTGCGGACTACGATTTGCGGACAGCAGTGGTTTTCTATTATCAAATGAAGACAACTGCTGCAGAATTGCGTCGAATTCTTGTCGAAGCTTTTGGTGAACCTGATCTTGAGATAACATAGTGTTTCGAGGGGTTAAAAAAAATTCAGTGATGATTTTGACTTGAAAAACGACGAGCGCTGGAAACCATCGAAAAAGTTCGAAGACAACGAATTACAGGCCTTATAGGATGCGCTGATACGCAAACTCACTTGAAACTCCCGAAACAACTAAATGTGACACAGAAAGCCATTTCTCTTCGGGTGAAAGCAATGGGAAAGACGCAGAAAGTGGGAAAATGTATTCCGCGTGAACTGAATGAAAGAGATCAAGCTCCATGAAATACAGCACAATGATCGAGCGTTCAGTTGGGAAACACTAAGACACGCGGCTTATTCTCCAGACTTGAGCCCGTCCGATTGCCTTCTGTTTGCATAACTGGGACACTCTCTCGCTGAACAAAGTATTCGTATGAACAAGTACGAAAATGGATCGTTGACTGATTCGCTTCAAAATAAGAACTGTGTTTTATTATTATTATTCTGTGGCATTCGTACACTGCCAGGGAGGTGGGACAAATGTATAAATGATAATAGAGATTATTTTGAATAAAATATTGTCAGTTATTATTAAACAACAGATGTGTAATTACTGCTACCAAATTCCAGCTTCATACTTCTACACCTGATATAGGGGCCGCTGCTCGTGGGTTGAATTCAGATCCGGCGAGTTCGTGTAGCAGCAAACTCAACTGAAGAGAGCGGTCGCCTGGATCGCAGAAAAATTGTGTCAACATGACATCCTGATCAAGCAGACATCTCGAGAAGAATATCATATCATGTTACGCCGGGAAAAACTACGTAGTTACACAAACGTAGATTGTATATGTGAAAGACACCAGGAGACACCGAAAGATTTCAGATTCCTTTTCTAATCCTATTACTTACACTATGGAATCAGCTTTTAAGCTGTAAGACATATCCAGGGGCAGTTATAGAATCTGAACATAACTAATTGGTTATTAACTTAGATTAAAACCGCAAAAACTGCAAAAAAAGATAAAAGAATGGGAACATGAATAAAGTAAAGGAACATGATATTCCTTAGCGTTTCAAAAGGAACATTAGGGAACGATTGACTGTAAGCGAGGAAAGTAATACAGTAGAATGATACTAGGTAGTTATAAGAGATCTATATCTACATGGGATACACTGCAAATTATATTTAAGTGCCTGGAAGAGGGTTCATCAAACCACCGTTAAACTGTTTATCTCCCATTCCATTCTTGAATAGCTCGCGGAAAGAAAGAACACCTGAATCTCTCCGTTGGAGCTCTGATTTCTCGTATTTTATTCTGATGATTATTTCTGCCTATTAAAGTGAGAGTCAACAATATATTTTCGCATTTGGAGGAGAATGTTGGCGATGGGAGTTTCCGAAGTAGCCCATGCCGCAGCGATAAGCGCCGTGTTGTAATGATTCCCATCCCAGATCCCGTATCATTTCCGTAACGTTGTCTCCCCTGTATCATGACAATTCGAAACGAGCTGCCCTTCTTTGGACTCTTTCGATGTCCTCCGTCAAATCTACTTGTTAAGGACGGACAAGCGTTGTGTATGCAGTTTCTTTTGTAGTTCTATTGCATGTTTTAAGAGTTCTGCCAATAGAACGCAGTCTCTGGTTCGCCTTTCCCACGACATCATCTACATGTTCTTTCCAGTTTAAGTCTAAAGTCATAGTAATTCCTTGGTATTTTGTGGAGTTTACGGCCTTCACTTTTGATTGATTTATCTTGTAAACAAAGTTTAACGGATTTCTTTTCATTATTTACTGTCAACTGCCAATTTTCACACCATAGTGATATCTTATTCAGATCGTTCTGCAGTTGGTTTTGATCTTCAGATGATTTTACTAGGCGGTAAATGACGGCGTCATCTGCAAACAACCTAAGAGAACTACTTATATTTTCCCCTAAATCGTTTATGTAAATAAGGAACAACAGAGGACCACTAACACTACCCTGTGGAACGCCTGATATATCTATTTCGGTCGATGCCTTACCATCGATTACTACGAACTGTGTACTCTCTGACAGGAAATCCCCTATCCATTCGCAAATTTTGGGCGATACACCATAACCACGCAATTTGATTAAAAGTCGTTTAATAGATGAAATAGTGAAGGCAGCAGACAACGAAATAGGTAGGAAAATTAGCCTACCACAGTAGCTGATGACCGCTCCTTACGAGTTTCAGCTCTGAGGAACCGCACAGCAGCTCCAGCATGTGGAATAATGATTTTCTGCAGCCACAGGACGTCGCGTTTTGACTCATACTGTACGTAATAGGCTACGTGACATGCGACTTCACTCCACGGCGAGGTCCAGCTTTGACACCTAGACACCATGCAGTGCGGTTCAGAATTGGCATCAATTGTTACTCGTAGAAGAGACTCGCATCTGACATCAAGCAGACAATTGTCGGAGTCGGTTTTGGAGGCAGCCTGTGTCAGCCTGAACGTCGTATAAGGCAATAAAACGGCTATACGCTACAGGGATGACAGCGTAAGACGTATAGTGCAACCATATCGGCAGTATTTCGGTGAGGCATTCGTCTTATTGGATGACAAATCTCGTGCTCAGCGTACACATCTTATGAATGCGTTCCTTCATGATAACGACATCGCATGAGCAAAATGGCCAGCATGTTCTCCAGACATGAACGTTATCGAACATGCCTCGGGTACACTGAAGAGTGTTGATTTTGAACGAGACGACCCACGAACCAATCGGAGATTTATGCTGAATCGCCGTTGAGTAGTGGGAAAATCTAGGCCAACAGTCCCTTGATGTTCTAGTGGGCAGTATGCCATGACAATTGCATGCATGTATCAGTGCAAGAGAACGTGTTATCGGGTATTAGGGGTGCTGGTGTATGCTTAAAGTGGAACGCTAATATGTAATGTCTAGGTTATTGTCCTACATCGTCTGAGTTTCTGTTTTCATTAGCAACAAAGATAACTGAAATATTGTTTTTGTGTATCTCTATTCCATTTTCATGTAAAGGGTTATGACCTACTATAATCGTGGTGATGCAACACTTTTTTAGATACATGTATAAAAAGGCAGCGACTGAAGCAAGCAGAAGAGAATAAAAGCGGGTAAAATGATGTTGAAACTAAGTGCAAATTGGCTAGGCAGGAGAGGCTAGAGGATAAATGCAGATCGATAGAAGAATGTATAACTAGGGGGAAGATATACAGGGTGAATCACCTAACACTTGCACCGCAAATATTGCGGAAACGGAAAGTGCGATTGATGCTCGGTTTTCACAGAATGGATTTGTAGTCAGGGGCTTGTATTTGTAGCCAACAAAAAGATTGTAATATTATTTACAAAGTTTATTTTTTATGCAAACATACAATTTTTTAAACGGAACAATAGTTGTTTCTATCATGTACTGGAATTTTTGACACCAGCTGTGTACAAAGAATTTCGAATGACATTTTTATCACGTTTAGTTTGAAACTAAAACCGTTCAAAGCTTCTGGGGCGAAGGCTACGATAGCGTAGTTGACTGGCCGAGTGGCTAACCCCTGGGGCACGGCCCACTGTCTCATGACCACCAGCCAGTGAGCTACGCTGTCGTACTCTCCGCCCCCAAAATTTTGAATGGTTGTAGCTGCCAAACTAAACGTGATAAAAATGCCATTCAAAAATCTTTGTACACAGCTGCTGTCGAAAATTCCAGTGCAATTCCAGAAACAACCATTGTTCCATTTGACAAATTGTATGTTTGCATAAAAAATACACTTTCTATGTATTTTTACAATCTCTTTATTGGCTAACAATACGAGTCCTTGACTACCAATACATTCCGTGAAAACCGCAAATCCATCGCACTTTCCGTTTCCGCAATATTTGCGGTGCAAGTGTTATATGATTCACCGTGTATACAGCCAGGAGGAAAATAAAAGTGACGTTTGGTGCACGAGTGTACGAACCAATGAATTTCAAGAGCTTGGATGGAAAACCAGTGCAGAGTTAAGAAGAGAAACCCGAAAGGTGGAAGAAATATACCGAGGACAAAACAAGGGCTGAGAAGTTGGGGGCAGTGTTGAAAACAGGGAATGGGGAATATATGAATTTGAAATTGGAGATACAATACTGTGAGAAGCATTTCACAGAGCACTGAAGTATCTAAATCGAGAAAAAGTCCTTGGAGTAGATGATATTTCCTCAGAGCTGCTGATATTCTTGGGAGTGCCAGATATGGCAAAACTATGCCACGCGGTCTGGAAGATGTATAAGGCAGACGAAATACTCTTTCACTTTAAGAAGAATGTAATAAGTAGGGGTAGTTGTAAGTGAATATTACGGAACTATTTGTTTAATATGTCATTGTTGCAACAGACTAACGAGAATTATTTACAGAAGAATGGAAAAACTGACAGGAGACGACCACGGAGAGAGCGATTTGGATTCAGAAGAAATGTAGGAACACGGTAGGCAATACTCATCTTACAATTTATCTTAAAAGATAAGCTAAGGAAAGACAAACCTACGTTTATAGCTTTTGTAGATCTGGAGAACGTTTTTGTAATGTAGACAGGAATAGAGTCTTTCAAATTCTTAGCAAAGGTAAAACACAGGGAACCAAAGTTATATAGGAGGGTTGGAACTTAAATAGTGGCAACACTGCTGTGGAGACATTATGCAACGGAATCTACGCCGTGGATTAGTGCTGCGGTGCGCGCGGACGTTCGCCGTCGGGGGCTCGAGTCCCCCGCTCGGGCAGGAGTGTATGAGTTGTTCTTAGGTTAGTTTACCTTAGTTTAAGTAGTTTGTAAGCGAGGGACTAATAACCAAGCAGTTGAGTCCCATAGATTTACAAACATTTGAACGGAATCTACTATTGTCGCTGATAGGACACGTTGTTGGCACACTACCTTACCTCCGAGCAAATACACTCGTCCGTCCCACATCACCGGCGTGCGCACAATCGAGGGAAACACAGTCACTAGTGAGCGAGCGGTCTAACGTAATCATGTCACTACGCATTGCGTTCCTCCACGGCAGACCATCAATGCACAGCATTATTGTTCGTTTTTAGAGCATTACCTGCGACCAGCCTTGCGATCGAAGCTGCAACACTTTTTGCGCAACTCACCCGTCATTTTGCACTACAATGCGCAGGGGCATACAGCGCAAGCTATGGCTGCTCTGTTCGGTCCATGGGACTGGGAAGTACTGCACCATCCACCATACTTCCCGGACTTAAGTCCTTGTGACTTTCATTTGATTCATGTTGTATTGGTGTGGTGTCTGTTCTTTCGGACGTCCGAAAGGACAGACACCACACCTGCTTTGCAGCCAAATAGCATTTGCAAATGATTGGTAAAGGAAGGGAAGGAAGATGGATAGGAAAGAAAGGAATGACAGTGGCCGCATTTAGGCTTTGATATTAAGCAATGGCGACAAGTGAAAATGTGAGCCGGACCGGAAAGCGAACCCGGGTCTCCCGCTTCGGGTCAGCGGTCGCCTTAACCACTTGGCCACCCATGCTCGCAACCCTTCCGTCTCAAATTCCCACATGTCGCACTCTATGTTTGTAGCGCCCCTATTGTCCATGCCCTCTTACACTCGCCATTACGGATTCCCGTGCGAGGTCGGACGTATGACCCCATCTGTGGTGAAATAACTGAAGCTAACGGCGTCGTCGCGTTTAAATACTTATTGTATTGGTGTGGTGTCTGTTCTTTCGGACGTCCGGATCACATTTTCACTTGTCGCCATTGCTTAATATCAATGCCCAAATGCGGCCACTGTCAATCCTTTCTTTCCTATCCTTCTTCCTTCCCTTCCTTTACCAATTATTTGATTCACTTCGTGGCATTCGCTTCAGACCTGTTACAGAGATTCGCACCATCAAAAGAACAAGCTCTACTAACGGTATACTATGCCTTCCACATCGCTGCCAACGGGTTCTACACAACGTTGGCGACTGCCTTGAAGGACAGTAACAGGTGCAAACATGTAACGCTTTTGTATCGGTTGTGAATAAAGAATTGCCACTATTTCAGTTCCAATCCTCGTAAATAAACATGCTATACCATATTTGTGGCTGGACGCTGTTATAATTATAAACATTACGACACCACACCGCGATTCTCACCATGTAAGTTTTCGACAAAAAAGGGATTCGAAAACACGGAAAGCTTCTCCCACATTACTCAACAAATTGTAAAGTTATTTAGTAATATCGGAATCTGTTGTTTCCTTATCTCCTCTAAGGAACAATCGTGTGTCCAAATTATAACTTATTTGGATTCCTACCGTAAAAGTCATTACCGCAAGTATATTACCATAGTAGTTGGAAGACGCAAATTCTTATAAATATTGTTAAATTTGTTACATGAACACTGTCTGTAGCCTGCACGTTACAGCAACGTCATATTTCAGTCTTTTGTAACCACTACGATAATTTGATATTGATTTCAGTCTGCAGGGGATTGTGTGTGGATTTGAAACTGCTGGTCATAAAAAACAAGAATAAATACCATGAAAAAGGATGCAGAAGGGAAGCGTAGGGTTTAACGTCCCATCGACAGAGTGGTTATTAGAGACGGCAATTGTAAGAGTCGAAGGGCATGTAAGGGACGCAGTGGTTGGGAAGGGAGTCAGACAGAGTTGTAGCCTTCCCACAGTGTTATTTAGTCTGTACACTGAGCAAGCTGTGAAGGGGAAGAAAAGAGACACGTGAAAACACAATGCTTAGGGACATTGTAATTCCGTCAGAGACAGCAAAGGCCCTGGAAGAGCAATTGACAGGCAGGAGTCAGCGCCCTGAAAGAAGAGAATAAGATGAAAATTAACATTAGCAAACCAAGGGTAATGGAATGCAGTCGAATAAAATCAAACATTTATGTTCAAATGTCTGTAAATCTATCGGACCAAACTGCGTGGTCATCAGTCAGTAGCTTACAAACTACTTAAACCTAGGTAAACTAACCTAAGGACAACACTCACACCCATGCCCCAGGGAGGACTCGAACCTCCACGGCGAGCAACCGCGCGCTCCGGTGCGAGGCGCTTTAGACCGCTCGGCTACTCCACCGCGGCAGACCTTTCTGATTGTAATATTTACCGATGTCTCTCTATGAAAGTTCAGAGAGAAGAGTTTGATTAAGGATGTTCTCTTAGGAAGAACAAACAAATACAGGAGTGTCACAGAAGTCCTTCCTTAACTGTGGCATATGGTCATGGGCAAAGGTGGTGATTGAATCACTAAGTATCGTATCAGCCCGTTGGTGCATGTTGTATTGTAATGTATTTTTATGTGTCATATACTGGGTACAGCGTTTGTCAATCCGAAGACTGGTTTGAACACCACAGTGCTACACTAGGCATGGTCCTGTTGGTGGTGGTATGCCGCTGTCTTCATCCGACCGTTAAATTGACTTCCCCAGGGAGTTATAGGGGGATCTACAGTTTAATGTGGATTACAAACTATTTTGCAAGTCGGCATAATTTATGATATATGGTGCAGTTACAAAAACAGCACAAACTTCCCCACTTCATCAGTAGCTGTTTTTCACTTCAAGTGTTTGTTTAAAGCAATACGTGCCATTTAAGAAGATGATACAGATTCCCGTTATTAATCTTCACCGCACGCTCATCTTGTGGTAAGGAGTAATATAGAGAATCAACTACAAAGAAAGAAGGAATTAAAATGAGGGTTTAACGTCACATTGATAGCCTTGTCGTTAGAGACGCAACAGAAGCTCCGATTGTTTTGATATGGATGAGGAAAAATCGACCGTATACCTGCTTTTTAACCAACCATAATTTGCCTGGAGCGATTTTGCGAAACCAGAGAGAGCTTAAATCTGCATGGCCGGAGGCGGATTTAAACCGCCGAATGCGAGTGGAGTGTGGTAACCACTGCGCGGTGAATTATCCACAGCCCACCTGCCGATACGCTCCCAGGCCGACTCAATTGACAGCCTGTCCCCGAGTGAAACCATGATTAAAGCTGTCGCATCAAGCACAGACACCTGGTGCTGGGAGATCAGCTACACCAGGCCTGCCGGCCCGCGCTCGATCCACAGCAGTCAGCTGTCGGCGGCTGGACGAGCCGTCAGGGGCTGCGAGGGAGGCACCAATCTGAACACACCAACACTGCAACCCAAAACTGCGGGACAGTCTGATTCTACGGCCACCGGTATGTTCCACGGAGATTTAACACTTCTAGTTGGTTGAATGATCTATTCCGTGGAAAATTAATCTGTGAAACTGATGTGTGAAAGAGAAACTACAATTAAATAACACAGACTTCTCTGTTCGATGAAGGGAAGAACATGGTACAGTTAAGAAAATTATTTTGCAGAACCAATACACACACTTTAACAACGTGTCAGGACAAAATTTTAACTTATAATAGCAAATCATTTTTATTCATACTTTGAAGATAAGAAATACATGATATCAAGGAATATTACTTATTTTCAGTTTTACTAAAGTATCAATGTGCGGAACCACTTTCTGAGCGCCGCAAATTCAGAGACAAGCTTTTAAATTCACGTCTGCCAGTGAGCCTCTGTAGCTAGATTTCCTCCACTTCACTGCAGAATAAAAAGCTGCTCGCAGAATTACATGGATCAAAAATGACAAATGTTTGTAAATCTATCGGACCAAACTGCGTGGTCATCAGTCCGTAGCTTACAAACTACTTAAACCTAGGTAAACTAACCTAAGGACAACACACACAACCATGCCCCAGGGAGGACTCGAACCTCCACGGCGAGCAACCGCGCGCTCCGCAGCGAGACGCTTTAGACCGCTCGGCTACTCCACCGCGGCCAAGGATCAAAACACCGATATAATCACAGCTGCGCACTTATGAAGTGGTGGAAATTTTTGTGGTGGAAAGTTTTTATCAAAGTCCAACAGACTAACTTCGTTATTAACTTTATCACGTAACTACGTGCCACATTGTAGATCTGTAAGATCTAACTGTTGCACAGCTTTCACACTGTTCCCATCAACTAAAAAGTACAGACGAGAAACATATACGCTTCTTGCACTGTTGTACATTGCTGTCGACATGTCTGGTTTTCGCTTAGAAGCCATAGTACTAAATTTCTTCGACGTGAGAAGAGATGCATTGCGTGAGTGGCATACGCGCTCGCATCTAAAGCAAAGTCGAAACGACGTTGTGCTTAAGCGTCTAAAGACAGAGCTCGTTTATACCTCCCATGCGCTGCAGTACGTCACGACGCCTGAGCGCCCCATTCAACTGCGAGCGCTCACAGCCCAGGCAGCGAGCCAACGCGAGCGCTCGTGCTCATCTAGCTGCCTCCTGGGCAGGCTTCAGCTACACAACACCCGCATTTCGGATTGCGGGCTCAAAAGAAAGATATAGCATCAATGTTAGTGAAAGGATGTCGCTACAGAAATTTTGTACTTTGGTCAAATGGCGGAAGAGTTCCATTTAAGTATGTGAAGGCAACAGGAAGAGTTCCCCCGGCTCGTCCGCTTCATTGAGCACCTTCGTCTCCGTCTCCGTTTCCTTTACCGTAAACTGGATCCCCTCGCCCTGTTGTCCATCCTCTCCCCACTAATCCCGGTCCGTTGCCGCGCCAATGCCACTGTATATCCCCTACTCTCTACTTGTCCACCCTCCTCACCCTTTCCCATGGCAATTTCTGTACCCTCCCCCTCCTTGACGATGCTCTCCGGGCAGACATCTACCTCTCATACCAGTTCTCATCTCCTTCTCCTCCCCCTCTTCCCTCCTTGGTCCTCCTAGAGGACCCTACTTCCTCACTTCCTTCCTTCCTCCCTCCACTCCCCTTACACTTACCAGCCCCTCCAGTATCCCCCCACTCCTTACAGCTTCCAGGGACATCCCATCCCCACTCCTTTCCCTCATGGCCCTGTGGCCTCTCCTCCTCCCCCACCGCGCCCCTCCCCCTCCTCCGCTCCCTTTCCCCTCCAATCCTCTCTTACTCTTTTCCTTGCTCCTTCCCCATCCATGTTCATTATAATCACATTACATATGCGTGTGACTTGTCAGTGTTCCGTCAGAGTGGCACTCGTCAGTGAATTTTTAACCAAACTGCGAACGGACATTCCGCAGCCGACGCCTGTGTTTTTTAACTGTACGCGTGCTTCACTGATACAGTGTTATGTTTCACCATTTGCCGTCGCCTTTGTGTGTTTTCTTCAATTTAAGTCATGTTTATGTTTTGTATTCTCCTGTTTTGTCCTTCTTTATATTTGTGTCTTCTGTTCATGTACTATATACTGTCAGTTGTAGAGCGCCTCAAGCGCTGCCAGTTCGGCCCACCAGGGGATTTGAAATGACAATAAAGAGGAAAAAAAGAAAATAACGGGAAGTTTTGTTTCTGTTCAGTGACATGTTCACACACAAATCAAATATTCAGCCGCGGGGGAGTAGCCGAGCGATCTAAAGCGTCTCGCTGCGGAGCGCGCGGTTGCTCGCCGTGGAGGTTCGAGTCCTCCCTGGGGCATGGGTGTGTGTGTTTGTCCTTAGGTTACTTTACCTAGGTTTAAGTAGTTTGTAAGCTACGGACTGATGACCACGCAGTTTGGTCCGATAGATTTACAAATGTTTTGAACATTTCAAATATTCAAATGTTTATAGAGCTTATGGGACTTAACAATGGGGTCATCAGTCCCTAAACTTACAAACTATTTATGAACTAAGACTAAGGACGGCACAAATATCCATGCCCGAGGGGGGATTCGAACCCCCAACCGAAGTGGCCGTGAAGAACGTGACTGGAGCGCCGCAGTCCGCTCGGCCACAGCGGCCGGCTGTTCATACACATTCTATAAACAACACTTGCTCTGCATTTTAATTTTTTTCTGGTTCAATGTTCTCTTCGAAAGAAGTTGGCCGAGAAATAAATTAATAGGTTTTCAATGTCCCGATTCCGGGAAAGGTTTTTTGGAGGTTTCCCTTGATTGTAATGTGAATGCCAGACCTGATTAGCTCCTCCTATTTTGTTCCCAACTAGTAATCCAATCCGTGCCACTATCCGCTTGTCTGTTAATTGGATGAATAGAAACACGATCTTTTAATTGACTCATTGGATCGGAGACTCAATAGATTAAAAAAAGGATAGACTTGAGACGGAGGATGCAAGCATTGGACATGATACACAGGATACGGCTGAATAATAACTCGATGCTGCAAAGCAGAATAGATATTCGTTTGCCACACCTCAGAAGAGTCTTGATGCTAGAGTTGGAGTCTGCTTTGTGGAAGACTGACGCCACGATATATTATAATGACAGATGGAATAAAAATTGAATTAAATCTCCAAACGTTAACAGTATATTGCGTCTTGCAGGTCTCAAATACTAAAGGAAGGGCATTTTGCAAATATAGTAGCAATGTTGCTAGTAAAAAGATTGCTTGATTAGTTTCGGGCTTTGCCAATTTTCATAAGCTATGTACTGTATAACTGTAATCATAAGAAGCACGACGAGGACGTTATGTCGTCACTTTTAAGTGTGATGACTTAAATAACATTACCATAACAAAGCCATCATAATTGCAATAATCCGTGGCTTGTGGAAATGGGCGAAGCTTAAAAGTAGTCAGCCAAATATATAATTGTATTGCTTGAGACTTTCCCGACGTACAATTCCTTCCATGGTTCGCTGCCAACGCGTCGAATAGTGTCGTGAAAATGCACAAAATTTTTACGAGACAACTGTTTGCTATTTTCAGGTGCTGACTTTACTGCTATGTATCGTCCTCGCATCTTCTGGTTGTAATGAATATCTACATTTTAGTATTTAATCCAATGAGTTTAGCCTACTACTTCTGGAGTGGCGTGTTAGGTTTTGGAACTTTTTTATTAGTTTCAGAAGCGATTTAAATTTAATTTGTTCTGAATTACTCTCTGGTTTTATTCCAGAAGAGCAACTTGTCGACTGTAGGGGTCTTCTAGTTGGTTTGAAAGACACAGTTGGCTGACCAGATTTTGTTCTGGAGTCCTAATCGTCTCTTGATGTTAGTGGGAGCGGCATTTCCACACACCTCACAGGCGTAGTCCATGACAGGCCTGATGCATATTCGGAAGCCAATTTCTATCCATAGGGCCGATTACTCATTGATGGGACTGAAGTACCCCAGCTCGCTACGATGTCCTCTGGTGAAATTCAGTCATATTAACTTTGAATCAATGAGCACATCGAGATTTTTACACGTTGTTGTCCATTGCATGTCTGTTCCAAAGAGTGTGACGTTGAGGACTACACTGCTTCATTGCTGGTGTCTCGTCTGCATACCCTGTAACTAATTAGATAATCTCAGGTGCAAGGACGGTGGGGGCCAACAGCGTCATCGTAGATGCCGGCGGCTATCGAGGGTGCGGGCTGCAGTCGACTGCAAGTCGTGGCTCACGTCGGCACCAATGACGCTTGTCGCTTGGGTTCTGAGGACATCCTCAGGTCCTACGAGCGGCTGGCGGAGTTGGCGAACGCTGCTGCCTCCGCGCGCGGGGTTCAAGCAGAGCTGTAGATTTGTAGCATTGTTCCCAGGGTTGATCGGGGTCCTTTGGTTTGGAGCCGAGTGGAGGGTCTGAACCAGAGGCTTCGCCGACTCTGTGACAGTCATGGCTGCAGATTTCTGGATCTGCGTTATCGGGTGAGGAATTGTAGGGTGCCCCTAGATAGATCAGGGGTGCACTACACTAAGGAAGCGGCTACTCGGGTAGCAGAGTACTTGTGGAGTGCACATGGTTTTTTTTTTAGGCTAGGTGCTAACTCTGATGAGCACTCGCCTGTCAGCATTCAAACAGCGAATTCAGGCCACGTTCGGAACAAAAATTCGAACATAAAAATATTAGCCGCGAACTTACAGAGTATTAGAAAGTTCCCGAATTTGCAGCACTGCATGGAAGTTATTGCGCTCAGATAGTTTTAGGCACAGAAAGCTGGCTAAATGATGATGTGGCAAGTTCAGAAATATTTAGCGAAGCGTGGAATGTATATCTGAAAGATAGATCTGATACAACTGGAGGAGGAGTTTTCATCGCTGTGGACAAAGATATTGTTTCTACTGAGATCGAGGTTGAAAGTAACTATGAAGTTATCTGGGCACGTATAACAGGTCTAAAAGAAGTAAAGTTAATAGTTGGGTGTTTTTACCGGCCCCCCCAGTGCTGTTGTAGCAGTTTTAGAATCATTCAAAGAAAGTCTACAATAGGTAGTGCATAGGTATTCGGGCCATGTAATATTAGTCGGAGGAGACTTCAACCTTAAGAGTATAGATTGGGCCCTCGCTAGTTACATTTCAGGCGGTACAGACAAGCAGTCTTGCGAGCTACTTTTGGACACATTCTCCTAAAACTGTCTTGAGCAGTTAAACTGGCAACCCACGCGCAATGGAAATATTCTAGACCTTATAGCCACAAACAGGCCTGACCTTATTAACGATGTCTGTGTAGAGACAGGAATTAGTGATCATGATATCGTCATAGCCTCTATGGTGACCAAAGTTCATAAACCAATCAAGAAGGCTAGGAGCGTGTTTTTGTTGGGAAGAGCCGATAAGCAAATGTTACGATCGCACTTAGAAAATGAATTGGTATCGTTTAATTCCGGGACTATGGATGTAGAGGAATTGTGGACTAAATTTAAGTGCATTGTAAATAAAGGGTTAGAGAAATATGTGCCAGTAAAGACGATTAAGGATGGAAAAGATCCACCGTGGTATAATAATAATGTTAGAAAGCTGCTGAGAAAGCAAAGGCTGTTGCACTCTCGATTCAAAAAAGAACACGCAAATGATGACAGGCAAAAGTTAGTAGAGATTCGTGCGTCTATAAAAAGATCGATGCGCGAAGCATACAATAATTATCACAGCCATACCTTAGCTAAAGATCTTTCAGAGAACCCGAAAAAATTCTGGTCCTTTGTAAAATCGATAAGCGGGTCACTCGTTGATCATTCCGGGGAAGTAATAGAAGAAATCAAACGGAAAGCTAAAGTTCTAAATTTAACCTTTAAGAAATCTTTCACGCAGGAGGACCGCACAAATGTGCTATCATTTGATCAACGTACTAATTCCGAAATGGGGGACATAGCAATAGGTATTTCCGGAGTAGAGAAGCAGCTGAGAGAGGTAAATACCAAAAAGTCTGCTGGTCCGGATGGAATACCAGTTCGGTTTTACAAAGACTATTCTGCGGCATTGGCCCCCTACTTAGCTTGCATTTATCGCGAATCTTTAATTCAGCGCAAAGTTTCTAGTGATTGGAAAAAAGAGTAGGTGACTCCCGTTTATAAGAAAGGAAAGAGAACTGACCCACACAATTACTGGCCAATATCTTTGACATCAGTTTCATGTAGAATTTTAGAGCATATTCTCAGTTCGAATATAGTAAATTTCCTTGAAACTGAAAAGCTTCTTTCCATGAATCAGCACGGGTTTAGGAAACATCGTTCATGTGAAATTCAGCTTGCCCTTTTCTCACATGACATCTTGCGAGCCATGGATGAAGGGCAACAGACGGATTGTGTTTTTCTCGACTTCAAAAAGGCGTTCGACGCGGTGCCCAACTGCAGACTGCTAACGAAGATACGAGCTTATGGAATAGGTTCACAGATTTGTGACTGGCTGGAAGACTTCCTAAGTAATAGAACGCAGTACGTTGTTCTCGACGGCGAGTGTTCATCGGAGACGAGTGTATCGTCAGGCGTGCCGCAGGGGAGTGTGATAGAACCGCTATTATTTTCTATCTATATAAATGATCTGATGGACAGAGTAAGTTGTAATTTGCGGCTGTTTGCTGATGATGCTGTGGTGTATGGGAGGGTGTCGTCTGTAACTAACTGTAATAGCATACAGGATGACTTAGACAAAATTTCTAGTTGGTGCGAAGAATGGCAGCTAGATCTCAATGTAGAAAAATGTAAGTTGATGCGCATGAGTAGAAAAAATAATCCTATAATGTTCGAATACAGCATTAGTAGTGAGCTTCTTGATGCTGTCGCGTCGTTAAAATATCTAGGCGTAACACTGCAGAGCGATATGAAATGGAACGAACATGTAAGGACAATTCTGAGTAAGGCGGACAGCCGACTTCGGTTTATTGGGAGAAGATGTACTTCACCTGTAAAGGAGACCGCGTATAAAACGCTTGTACGGCCACGTCTTGAGTATTGCTCAAGTGTTTGGGACCCGCAGCAGATCGGTTTGAAGGAAGACATAAAGGCGGTTCAGAGGCGAGCAGCTAGATTTGTTACCGGTAGGTTCGACCAATGCGCGAGTGTCACGGAAATGCTCCGGCAACTCAATTGGGGATCGCTGGAAGATAGACGACGTTCTTTTCGTGAATTTCTGTTAAGTAAATTTAGAGGGCCGGAATTTGAAGCTGAGTGTAGTACGATCTTGCTGCCGCCTACTTACATTTCGCGTAAAGATCACAAAAATGTTCAAATGTTTGTTAAGATTAAGGGACTTAACAAGGGGTCATCAGTCCCTAAACTTACAAACTACTTATGAACTACCTACAACTAAGGACGGCACAAATATCCATGCCCGAGGGGGGATTCGAACCCCGACCGTAGGGATGCCGGACACTTGCCACGCCGGACTTTTGCCACGCCGGACTTTTGCCACACCTGACCCTTCGCCAGGTAGTCGGATTAGCGGCCCCTCAGGCAAGGGACGCCCTTCCCCCTACTCCTGCTGTTTGCTTCCAACCCTCCGTCTCCGATCTTACACGATACAGCCAATACGAAAGAGATATTTCTGTTCGAAATCTCGCCGAAATGTACAACTTCTTTTCAATATCCCGAAATCGAAATATTTACGACTTTTGGGAAACGAAAGCAATACCGTCGGCTATGGCACTATGTAATTAGTTATTCCAACCACAAATATGGTTGTACGGTAGCTTTCTTCCACACTAACTGATTGCGATAGAAAGAGTCCATCGCCCTGGAAGGAACATGAAAGCAACGATATAAAGATAATTCGAATGTTCGCTTATCATTCAAGTTTGATCACTGCATTTGTACATATATTAATTGCTACAACTGCGTGAGAAAAAATAAGGAAAGAAGAACGATATACTTCATAAATTTACTCTTTTGCGGCGAAATATTTGTTAATAAAGTGAATTGGGACAATGTTCAAATCAGTGACAGAAAATACGTTTACAAAATATAGATAAGAGCATCTGTTTAACAGATCACCTGACGTCGACATACAAATTTGAAATAAAGAAATGAAGGAATATAGAATGCTATGCTTGTAAAGTACACTGTTGTTTTACATTGTTTAGCTGAGTTGCAGAGGAAACACTCTAGTATTTCAATGGAAATGCCATAATTCCTATGATCTGCACTACGAAAGAAACAAAAAGCACAATGTAATGTGACTCTTTTTGTGTACTAGCTCACAAGCGAAACTGAAGTCGATAGTTCCTGTCAGTTAGTGTGAGCAGATGTTATACTCGACTACCTGAATGAATTAATAACTGCCGCGGCGGAGCGGCCAAGCGCATTGAGGCGCTATGCTGCGATGCACGAGGCCCTTCCCCGTCGGGGGTTCGAATTCCCCATCGGGTATGGATGTTTGTGTCGTCTTTAGTATAAGGTAGCTCATAAGTAGTTCGTAAGTTTAAGGACTGATGACCCCGCAGTTAAGTCCCCTAAGCTTGAGAAACATTTGAACATTTTAATTTACCGACCCCGGCACTCTCATGATGCAGCCGCTGAACAGTTCATAGAAAACACAAATAGGTACACTACTCATACAATTATACTTGGCGGTGACTTATATCTACAACCCGTATGTTGACAAGAATACACCTTCTGACAGGGTGGCAGATACATCTTCCGATATTGTTCTAAATGTTTTTTTAAAAATTATTTTCAACTATTAGTTCACGAGCCCATTAAAATTGTAAGTGGTTTCGGAAACACATTTTAGCTCTTAGTCACAAATAGTCCTGAGCATCACGACGGATACAGGGATAAGTGAATCTAAAGCTGTAGCGAGCTCAAATCTGTAACAAAAATATTCACCAAAACTAAACGCTAAATCAGTCTATTAAAAAAAGAAAAAAAAATCAGTTGACATCTTTCTAGGAGACAGTCTCCATTTTTTCTAAATTAACTATGTAAGTGAAGACCATATGTGGCTTACATTCAAAGAAATAGTATCAACACCACTGGAGGGATTCCTACTAAATAAATTAATAAGAGACTGAACTGGTCCCCCATGGTACATAAAACAGTACAGAAAGCTTTTGCAAAAAAAATTAGGCGAATTCAAAATCTCCAAGATTGCAGATATTTTACTGAAGCTCGAAATTTAGCGCGGCGTTCAATGTGACATTCGTTTAATATTTTTCACAATGAAATTCTTTGTAGAAATGTGGCGGAAAATCCAGAGACATTCTGGTCCAATGTTATCTACAGCAGCGGAAAAACTAATTGAATGCCTTTATTGCGCGATAGCGACGGTAATGTTACTGAACACAGTGCCACTAAAGCGGAGTTATTAAATCCAGTTTTCAGAAATTATTTCATCAAATAAGACGAAGTAAGTATTCCACAATTCGAAATGAGAACTGCTGCAAACATAACATAAAAGTAAATACCCTTGGTGATGCAAAGCAAATCACCCTATCAAAGAAGTGATGTTGCAGACGAAATGATAAACTATGTTTTCTAAACTTTCTAATGCATAAGATAAATACGCCTAATACATTTGTTTATGATATTCTTTTGTAACAATTATTTTTGAATAGTAAGCTCCTTGCCTTGTTTCCATAGCTTTTACTGGCCTGATTAAAGATAATCAACAACACGGCGAGAAACTTTAATTTTTAAGGACTACATCTAAATGTACTTCATGAGATCTACTTCTACTGTAAAGTTATTTCTATCCTTGTCTAATTTTGGAGATATGGGAATTATTTCAACACTATAGCTGCCGAACTTGTCAATCTTAAGAGCAGATCTGTTTTAGGGTGTGTATTTTAGATGCAATTCTGAAGTTCAGATTCTTTTTAAAACCTAAAGTGTACCTTGTCAGTTTAAGAAAAATGATATTTTTAGGAGTTAATTGCGGCTCTGAAGTTACAGGAATAATTTTAGAACTCACAAGCTTTGACGGTATGGCCATAATATTAGAAGGTAGAAAAAAGTTCTCTTAACGTGTCAACTGTAGGAGCTTTTAACTAAATAGGAAATTGCAAATTGAAAAACGGTAGATTTAACTATTAGTTCTGGTTGCATGAGGATCATTTGAGTGATGTTTAATGTGTTTGCTTCGTTGAGTCAATTTTCACCGCGTATTGATTAAACGCTAGTGAACCGAACTGTGACAAGGTAGCTTCATCATTGAGTTGTTTAAGGATACTGAAGTCTTTATTTTTACAATTAATAAAGGTCGCATCGTTAGGTGGTCCTTACAGGTGTTCTCTACGTTCAAGACGTCTCCGTTCTTCGAAAGCAGCTTTCCCTTGCAATGATCCTGTAAGCAGATCCACACATCCACACCTTATTATCGCGTAACCATTGTAGTGGGCAAAAGGCCTGCCCTTGGCCGTTATAATAACTTCCATATCGTCGGTCACACTACGAAATACGGAAGCGACCAGTGTGCATATGTCGGGACACCGTCCACGGAGTTCTCAGGCCGGGCGGAAGGGAGGGGGTGGAGGAGGAGGAGGAGGGGGGGGGGCACCCGACCCTTCGGAGCAGGTAAAAGTGTGGCAAATGTCCGGCATTGCAAGTGTCCGGACACCGACCGTGACCGTGACCGTGACTGAAGCGTCTCAGTCCCCTCGGCCACCGCGGCCGGCAAAGATCACAAAGACAAGATAAGAGAAATTAGGGCTCGTACGGAGGCATATAGGCATTCTTTTTTTTTTTTCCTCGTTCTATTTGGGAGTGGAATAGGAAAGGAAATGCCTAGTAGTGGTACAGTGTACCCTCCGCCACGCACCTTACGGTGAATTGCGGAGTATGTATGTATATGTATCTGTAGATGAATCACGGAAGACATCAGTACAAGAGTCCCCTGACGGAGAAAACGGGCCGCCGCGGGAAGTGTGAGAGCGTTCTAATGCGCCTTGTTGGGAGCGCAGTTGTTCGCCGTTGGAGGTTCGAGTCCTCCCTAGGGCATGTGTGTGTGTGTGTGTGTGTGTGTGTGTGTGTGTGTGTTGGCTTAGTACAAGTTAGTTTACGTAGTTGTAAGTCTAGTGACAGATGACCATAGTAGTTTGATTCAATAGATTTACAAACACTTTTACATTGTAAACGGCTATGTTCATGGCATCTACATTGTATGATCAAATGTATCTGAACACCCCCAAAACATTCTTTTTTGTATTAGGTGCATTTTTTGCCACCTGCTGCCAGGTACTCCATATCAGTGCCCTCAGAAGTCATTGGACATCGCGAGAGAGTAGAATGGGGCTCCGCGGAACTCACAGACTTCGAACGTGGTCAGATCATTGGGCGTCACTTGTCAAAGAAGTATGTACGCGAGATTTCCACACTACTAAACATCTCTAGGTCTACAGTTTCTGATGTGATAGTGAAGTGGAAACGTGAAGGGACACGTGCAGCACGAAAGTGCACAGGCAGACCTCGTCTGTTGACTGACAGAGAGCGCCGACTGTTGAAGAAGGTAGTGGAATGTAATAAGCAGGCATCGCCTAGCCAGACCATCACAAAGGAATTCCACACTGTATCAGGATACACTACAAGTACTTTGACAGTTAGATGGGACGTGAGAAAATGTGGATTTCATGGTCGAGCGGCTGCTCATAAGACACGTCAGTCAGGTAAGTGCCAAACGACGCCTTCCCTGGTGTAAGGAGCGTAAACATTGGACACGACTGAATAGTGTAAAAACGTTGTGTAGAGTGACGAATCACGGTGCACAATGTGGCGATCCGATACCAGGGTGTGGTTATGGCGATGCCCGGTGAACGTCATCTGCCAGCGTGTGTAGTGCCAACAGTAAAATTCGGAGGCCGTGGTGTTATGGTGCGATCGTGTTTCTCATGGTAGAGGCTTGCACCCCTTGTTGTTTTGCGTGGCACTATCGCAGCACAGGCCTACATTGATGTTTTAAACACCTTTTTGCTTCCCACTGTTGAAGAGCAATCCGGCGATGGTAAATGCATCTTTTTCCACACGATCGAGCACCTGTTCATAATGCACGGCCTGTGGCGGAGTGGTTACACGACAATAACATCCCTGTAACGGTTTGGCCTGCACAGAATCCTGACTTGATTCCTATAGAACACCTTTGAGATGTTTTGGAACGCCGAATTCCTACCAGGTCTCACCGACCTACATCAGTACCTCTCCTTAGTGCAACACTCCGTGAAGAATGGGCTACCATTCCCGTAGAAACCTTCCAGTATCTGATTGAACGTATGCCTGGGCGAGTGGAAGCTGTCGTCAAGGACAAGGGTGGACCTACACCATATCGAATTCCATTAATACCTTTGGAGGGCGCCACGAACTTGGAAGTCATTTTCAGCCAGGGGGCGGGATAATATTGATCACGTAGTATATCTGTGTTTGCCATCGCATGCTTGTAACAGTTTCTTTTATTCTTCAGTGTATTTATTAACAACATGATTCCCTGTCGAAATCAGTTGTCTTTTCTCACTTTAAATCACGCTATCAATCTTCGTCATTTAGAAACACAATAGTATGAAACTGAATAATTATCGAAGAAAGTAACATCCATTTATACATTTTCAACTATAGAAACGGATCATCATAAAATCCGAAAACGATAAAGATGAGAATATAATTCTTTGATTCACAGGATTTGATGTTTGACTCGGGGATCCTACTACGTAACTCATAAAAAGTTCCGACGGTGAACATTTTCCGCGGTGGAGTGGCCGAGCGTTCTAAGGCGCCCTGCTGCGGAGCGTGTGGTTGTTCGCCGTCGGGGGTTCGAGTCCTGCAACGGGCATGGGTGTTTGTGTTGTCCTTAGCATAAGTTAAAGTATGCTGTAAGCCTAGGGACTGATGACCAACATAGTTAAGACCCTTAGATTTACAAAAATTTGAACATTTTTGGTGAACATTTCTTCATATAATTCTCCGTAGTTTTGTTATTTTTGACAAATGCCTTGCACCTGTATTAAAGACAGGATACATTTCTCCTTTTTTCTTCAAGAATATTATCTGTTGATGCAGCTAAAGAACTTATCCATAATCCCTCAAGGCTTTCCCCACTTTTGGAGAATAATTCGATTCATTTTCTTTTTAACTGGCTTAGAGACAAAATCGAAACTCTACGAAAAAGTTATACATAAGCTTGAAAGATGATGAGAAATAATCAGTCTTAGTACCGTGGTCGTTACGCTGATGTAGAGCATAAATGAGTAATCGATGACACATTTACACATTGATAGTCCATTTCTGTATACATAATTTCTATTTCTATATACACTGGTGTGACAGAACTCTTAATACTGTATCAGTGCTGCTTGTGCCAGGCGAAGAGCAACATCTCGACGTGGCGTGGACTCATAAAGTCACCGGAAGTCTCATGCTGCTACTACAGTCGACCGGAATTTCGGAAGTGTTGCTGGAGCAGGATTTTGTGCACGAACTTGTCTCTGAGGTCATGTCCTATAAATGTTGGATGCGATCATGTCAGGTGATGTGTGTGGCCAAATCATTTACTGTAGGCTAATTGTCCAGAATGTTCTTCAAAAAATTGCGAACAACTGCGGCTCAGAGACATGGCGCATTGTCATCAGTAAAGATTCGATAGTTTTTTGGGAACATGAAGTCAATGAATGTCACCGTGTGGTCTACAAGTAGGCGAGTATAAGCATTTTAAGTCAACGATAAGCCCATTTGGACCAGACAACCCAGTCCATTTCATGTAATAACAGCTCGCACCGTTACACAGCCACCATCGATGTACACAGTGCCTTGTTGAAAAATTGGGTCCATAGTTTCGTGAGGTCTACGCCACACTCGAATTCTGCCGTCAGCTCTTACCAACTGAAACCGGGACTCATATGACCGCCGCGGTGGAGTAGCTGAGCGGTCCAAGGCACCTCGCTGCGGAGCGCGCGGTTGCTCGCCGTCGGAGGTGCGAGTCCTCCCTGGGGCATGGGTGTGCGTTATGTCCTTACCTTAGTTTACCTTAGTTTATGTAGTTTGTAAGCTACGGACTGATGACCACGCAGTTTGGTCCAATAGATTTACAAACATTTGGTCCAACCGATAGGTCAAACCCCAGGAGAGGCGCTAGAGGTGATGTGCTGTTAGCAAGGCACTGGAGTCGGTCGTCTGCTGCCACAACCCATTATCGTCAAATTACGCATCTTGACCTTGTGCATATCGGAATATTTAACTTCCTAACGATTTCCCCAATGGAATGTCCATGAGCCTTACTGCAGCAAACAGTCCCTTATTACAGGATGATTCTTACAATAAAGCAAACAGCACCCAACCACATTTGATTATGCTATTTATTTACTAAACGTCACTATTTAATAAATAAATAGCATAATCAAATGTGGTTGCTTGCTGTTTTCTTAATTGTAAGACTCATCCTGTATTTCATACACAACCACAGGCTCAAAATGTCAGTTTTTGACAAAATAGCAGTCCCTTATTTCCGTTGTGCGGCCATAATTAAGTCAGAAACCTTTTCACACGAATCACCGGACTACAAATGACAGCTCTGCCAACGCACCGTCCTTTTATACTTTGTGTACGCGATACTACCGCCAGCTATATATTCATGATTCGCGCATCCCGCTGGCAATTTTATGCAGATGCTGTATATTCGTACACCTCGCTGACAATCACTGGAAATGCCGCGATCGTCGGAGTTTGGTGTACAAGACCCCTTTTACACGATGAACTTTGTCGTCTCAGTTGACTACTCGAGACGAGTAGATCTGCTGCAGCACCCACCCCAAAACAGTAGACCTGTCTGCTACGTAGTTTCGCAACTGACTGAAGAAGTGAGGTTATGTTCAAATGTTTGTTAAGCTTAAGGGACTTAACTGCGGGGTCATCAGCCCCTAAACTTACAAACTACTTATGATCTACGTTATACTAAAGACGACACAAAAATCCATGCCCGAGGGGGGGATTCGAACCCTCGACCGTAGCGGCCGTGCAGACTGTGACTGGCGCGCCGCAAACCACTCGGCCACCGCGGCCGGCAAATGTTCGTAAATCTATGGGACTTAACTGCTTCGTTATTAGTCCCTAGCTTACAAACTAAAACTATTTTAAAATAACCTAAGGACAACAAATACACCCATGCCCGAGGGAGGACTCGAACCCCTGGCGCCGAACGGCCGCGCCAACCTCAGCACAGCGCCTCAGTGCGCACGGCTATTCCGCCGCGGGCCCTAAACTTACAAACTACTTATAAACTAACTTATACTGAAGACACCACATTCATTTCTGAGGGAGGATTCGAACCTCCGACGGGGAACATCCTCGCGCATCGGAGCGTAGCGCCTCAATGCGTTCGGCCATTCCGCCGCGGCAGAGGTTATGAGGGCACTTTTTACGTAGGAGCAGGAAAAGGATAAATGATTTTATTAATGAGGTAAGGATATTTCATAGCTGATGTTCTCCTCAAATGTCAAATTTTGAACACAATTGAGGACCTAAATAATAGGAAAAGTGTCATTCAAACTTTTGATATACCTACACTTTTGTTTCTGAAGAAGATTTATACTGAGCAACAAATGAAACAATATCGAAAATGCAGTAAAAAGCAACTGCTTAGTTTAGTTTTCATATATTGTTTTCTTGCTGACGGTCAAAATAATATCGAAAATAATATTCTCATCTAATAATTCTGACTCTTCTGTTGATATAATTTTCGGCAAAACACGTTTCTATATTTATGCTCTTATATATACATAGTGTAGGCTTTTTCCCCATAAAACAAAAATATTTTCCTGCTTGCAGATATTTCCTCTCTTTTGTAGTAGAATAAACAATATTAGGCTCTGGGGAACTTTTTCGGTGTGATGAAAACACAAAGCAAACAACAGAATAAAGTTAAAGAAGATGCGAAAGCATTTCTGTAATATGAATGCGCTCGGCCATAATACGTTAACTTCCGGTGTTAGCAGACACCACTACTGTTTCTTGCTTCTATGCAAGTGCATCCTGCAGCACACTCGAAAATTTATAACTCCACACTCGGCACGATTCTATAGATCATTGACGTCATAGATACACTCGCGATTGGTTTGCTGCTGATTTACACGAAGGCACGAAAGGAGCACGCACTTGGAGTAGTCAATTTTCACCACAAGGTCGATCGTGTAATACGGGCTTAAAATCGGACGTCGTAAATTCCCCTCTTTTCAAATGGTGCCATGCGTCGAATGCAATGATGGCGATCAATGAGCAATATGTGGAGGATGCAGTTAAGGCCAGAGTGATGTTGTGGGTCTTTTGGAAAGGTCGACTAAGAACCAATGCTTCAGGTTACCGCAAACATTATAGATGAAATTTGTTTTGAAGGAGAACAGCCGTCTTTTAGAGCTGAGCGTATATCCGTTTATGAACAATCAAGCACCTTTTTGTACCACCATAGGCTGTCTACATCACCCGACCTTTACAGAACGTATCTGGGACTATGTAGTACAGCAGGTTAAACATATCAATCAACATCCCCAGAAAAATACAAACTGTTCACAATCTAATGATACGAGGCGTATATGAGTAGAATCAGGTCGATATAGTATATCTGAAGATTCTCCTCGTTTGCCTTCCTTATAGAGGTGAGGTTCCATATCTGTCGGGGAGTTGTAGAGTATGCTTTAGTGATGTTCAATCCAAGAGACGTTCCTGCCATGAAATGTAACTGTGACAAACATGATAACACTAAGTTATTCCCTACATGTAGATGCAAGTAGAAGCTACGTCAAACGAAGTACAGAAGTATATCTTATTAATGTTGTTTTTAGGTGCCAGTCTACAGCCGCGATGTACTCTGAAAAATTATTTTTGTGCCCAGAGCTGTAAAATACTTGTATTTGCTATGCTCTACCGGTTTCAGCAATTGCTGCCATCAACAGGAGATTAACAAAATATTTTACATCATCAACAACAAGATAACATTTTTCCTGAATACATCAACGGCTAATTTACTGTAATTATTGGGAGTGTTTCTAAAAAACTGTCCATTTTGCATTATTTAGTAAGTATTCCTTCATTTGATCTCTATTAATATTAACTATTAATGTTTGAGCCTTAACTATTAATATATAAGCATCAAATGAAGGAATACTTACTAAATGATGTAAAATGGACAGTATTTTAGAAACAGTCTCAATAATTAATGTAAATTAGACGTTGCTGTTTTCAGGAAAAATGTTATCTTGTTGTTGATGATGTAAAATATTTTTTAATCTCCTGTTGATGGCAGCAATTGCCGAAATCGGTCAAGCATAGTAAATAAAAGTATTTTACAGCTCTGGGCACAAGAATTATTGTTTTCAAAGTCTATCTTATTAGGTGTGCCTACCTCCAGTCTTCTGCAGATGTACGAGAATTGATGTATTCGCAGCTGTGAATGTGCATCAGCATGATCTGTGTAATTTATTGGTGACATCTGACGTTTGTGCCACACGGAGTTAGAATACCGGTCCGGCACAAATTTCCACATATCACCAATAAATTATACAGCTAATGAACTTTCATATTCGTAACGGCGAATGCATAAATATTTGTATTCTTGACAGCTGTAGCCGCCGCAGCGTCCGTTCCTCAGACAACCACGCACTTCTGAAGGACATTTACGTTGATTACATCGTTACACACGGAGAATGCACTCCATATTCTACAGATGTCCCCCCAGGTCTCGTTGGTTAACTATTTCATTGCTTGAAGGTTCACAGCTGGCATTAACAGAAATATAGAATGGTAATGAGGATCGATACTTCATCATGAATGACTTAAAACATGAGTTGCCATCTCATTTTACTGGGGGAATGAGAAAACTACTACTAAACAGCAACCTATTACCGATGGAGAGTGAATAAGGTCAAGAATACGACGCCTGTTTATAGTTTTGAGTACTGTATCAAATGAAATGTGAGAGGCAAACAAGTGTAAAACGGAACACTCGTCATACCGGGTATGTGGAATGTCTCCATTTAAAAGTAGTCAGCAGACGCTTGAAGTCGGTTTCTAACTGGGAGACGAAACGATTAATTCCTGTTCCTTTGATCGCTGTGGGCCGCTTACGGATCTAGAACCGCAGCCCCCCACCTCCCCCCCCCCCCCGCCTTCACCGCTCGGCGTCCGAAGAGACAATTTGGCCCAACTCTGCGAGTGGCGCCGAGGGAAAGCGCCCCGGCTTACCCTCCTCCTTTAGGTATATTTTCGTTAAAATATCTGCAGAATGTCATACCTCGGCTTGTTTTCGCTTGCTTCAACTCGAGCTGCGGCGTCGGCCTACCAAGCTTCTTTATTTCACACTTTTGTTCCGAGATTAAAGCTGAATAATTTGTTTCTAAAAGATACTGAACGTTGTTCATTTTTCTTTGATAATATTGAAGATGAAGCAATGAATTAAAATTTGTGATGCGGGCGGTAATCGAACCCGGCCATCCAGGCTTATTAGGAAGACGTCTTACCGTTAGACCACCGCATCACTAACGATTAAGGCGCCTCGGAATAGTCTAACTACGACTTCCCTGTACGTCACAAACTTTAATTCCGCTTCTGTGTTCCATAGATAATTGCCACTACTGCCAAGGCTCTCCATGCAGCGAAATAGCACCCCGGCAATGGTCATGGTGGAACATCCCTGCTAAGATGATAGAAATATCAATTTAAATATTAATTAAGAAACCCTGAGACGGTGTTTCGTCGCAAACATGTCCATGACATTGAAGATGAAGGTGAAGCAATGAATTAAAATTTGTGATGCGGCCGGGATTCGAACCTGCATCTCCCTACGTACTAGGCAGATGCCTTACCGTTTTTTATTTTTTATTTTTATTGTTCACCAGGTAGATCTGTGGTGCGGGGACGTTCGTTCAATTCGTTCGTCGTTGTTAGTTGAATGGTTGGCGCAGCTTTTTTATTACAGCGGGCGTTTTAGCCCCCTGACCGGACCCGCTGAGCCACGGCGCCCGGCACCGTTGGACCACCGCATCACTAACTATTAAGGCGCCTCGGAATAGTTTAAGTACGCATGGAAGTCTGGGTTAGATTCCGCCCGCATCACAAATTTTAATTCATTGATTCACCTTCATCTTCAATGTCATAGACATATTTGAGACGAAAAACCGTCTCATGGTTTCTTAATTGTTTAAATTGATATTTATATCATCTTAGCAGGAATGTTCTACTATGACCATTGCCAGGGTGCTATTCCGCCGCATGGAGAGCCTTGGCAGTAGTGGCAATTATCTATGGAACAAGGAAGCTGAATTTAAGTTTATGACGTGGAGGGAAGTCGTACTTAGACTATTACGAGGCGGCTTAATTGTTAGTGGTGCGGTAGCCTAACGGTAAGACGATTGCCTAGTAAGCATGGAGGTCCGGTTTAGATTCCCGGCCGCATCACAAATTTTAATTCATTGCTTCACCTTCATCTTCATTGTCGTGGACATATTTGAGACGAAAAACTGTGTCAGGGTTTCTTAATTTATATTCTTTGATAATAAACACAAAGAACAAGTGAATATACAAATGAAACTAAAACACAGTAAGTAACTGATTTCACTGTTAAGTGACTGTAACAAAATGAATCTGTTACGATGAAGAGATAAGCTACCTTAGGGTCACGTGACACTGTAAGCAGCACGCCCTCCTAACCTTCCACATGCGCAAACGTTGCTCACTTCCACATCTTTTCAAACAGTTAAATAATTGTTACAACGAAGAATATAAATGTCATTTACCCTCAAAATCGCGACAAATTTGCTAAAACGTCCAAAGATATGTGGCAAGTAACAATACAAAAGTCATTGTTGTTCCCGGATCTGTTAAAAAGAAGTTTGGGTTAAAAATTGCTTGCCGTCGGTTTCGAACCCACCCTACTACGGCGCAACGCGATGCCGCTAACTACACGACTATTCTTGGTAGTTGGAGAGCAGTGACTTATTATTCATGATCGGATCTTCTGAAGGCTTTTACAGCTGATGCGTCTTTATAGTTATAAGATATTTTAGCAGATATGGCGTGTTTTTGATGAATTTTCAATGCGCCAAAAACATATATGAAGGCGAATGTTGCCTTAATGGAGAATTTGCCGATGCTCAAGGCGAGGTGTGCAGTAGCTCCATTGACTTTGCTTTGGGACCATTCATGCGTAATCGTCAGCGCTCGATTAGCCAGGAGCTGGCGTCTCTACCAGCTCCAGCGCCAATGTTAAAAGCGGCGTTTCCCATCGTTCCTCCCTGCCGCGGGAGCTTCCAAATGCTGCCTCTAGGCGGTTCAGAAGAGATTTTGAACCACAGTCGCGCATGCGCATTGCAACGCTGCGGCCACTGCCGCCTATATTAAGCGGCCGCGCTACGACTCGTATACTTGCTGTCTCGCGACGTAAAACATTTCTCATTAGATAAAAATACTTTGAATTTGCTTATAAAATGATGTGATAGAAGAACGAAGCGAAGAATGGTAGTTTAAAAACACTTTTATTTTAATTTTTTTTTTAAATTTTTTTTAACGCCGATCTTTTTTCCGGGGGTTCACTAAACCAGTGAACACACAGTACGCGCCGCCACTGCTCCTCATGCGAATGCAACCTACGTCACGTGTGACCGCCAAAGATGCGAAAGTCACACAGTGAAAGATCCAGTCTGTAGAGAGGATTCTGCAGTATTTACAAAACTAAGCGCTGAAGCCTAAACTTCGTCCGATTGGCATTGTGGCAGCTGTCCGTTTTGTGCAACAGTTTGAATAGCTTCCTTAGACTGTTCGCGGATGATGCTGTCGTTTATCGGTTAGTGAAGTCAACAGAGGATTAAAAGCAACTGCAAAGCGATTTAGACAAAATTTCTACATGCTGCGAAAATTGGCAATTGACACTAAATAAAGAAAAGTGTTAAGTAATACACATGACCACTAAAAGAAATCCGCTGAACTTCAATTACGCGATAAATCAGTCAAAGCTTAAGGTCGTAAATTCTACTAAATACCTAGGAGTTACAATTACGAACAACTTAGACTGGAGAGAACACATAGAAAATATTGTGGGGAAGGCGGACCAAAGGCTACGTTTCATTGGCAGAACGCTTCAAAGATGCACCAGCTCCACCAAAGAGACTGCCTACATCACACTTGTGCGTCCTCTCCTGGAGTACTGTTGCCCCTTGTGGGACCCTCACCAGGTGGGACTGACGGAAGAGAGTGAGAAGGTTCAGAGAAGGGCAGCTCGTTTTGTTTCATCACGTTACCGGGGGGGGGGGGGGAGCGTCACGGAAATGTTGCACGAATTGGGGTGGAAATCATTAAAAGAAAGACGTTATTCATTGCTGCGTGATCTGTTTGCGAAGTTTCAATCGCCGACTTTTACTTCTGAATGTGAAAATATTTTGCTAGCACCCACCTACTTCGGTAGACATGACCATCCCAATAAAATAAGAGAAATCAGATCGAAAACGGAAAGATTTAGATGTTCTTTCTTCCCGCGCGATATTAGAGAATGGAACGGCAGAGAAAAGTTATGAAACTGGTTAATGAACCCTCTGCCAGACAGTGAAATGTGATTTGCAGAGTATCGATGTAGATTCCTTCCTATAGCATTCTTGGGCGTTTTTACGTTATGGCGCGTCACAGCTTCTGCAAAGAGTCTTCACACCACTTTGCCTTGGTTGTGATTCCACGCTCGAGGAACTCAACGAGCAGACGGCCCCTGCAGTCGAAGGTCACGATGACCTTACCGGAACTTGTGTGAACAACTTTGGATTTCTTTGGCGGAGGAGAGAGGGATGTTTCCACTGTTGGCTGGAACGTGTGCCCTCGTGTTCTAAATCGTGCCACCACATTTCATCCCCTTTGAGGAAGAATGAAAGGAGCTTTTTAAATACACGTTTCATTACAACGTCTCACGTTAGATTCTACAGACTTATTTCCATGGTCCTGCAGCCTGTGCTTGACCTTATGTTGTACTGTAACATATTATCTGTCAACCGATGCGACTGACAATGAGTGGCAGACGAGAAAGTGACATTAAAGCCACAGGATGAGTAAATATTTGTCTGGTGTTATTATTTGCAAATAATATAAGAGGACACTTCAAAATGTGTTATCCGTTGTGGATATACTAAAACATTTTATTTATTATATTGTTAGTGTAATTACTATTACGAGGATTACTTCAGATGTAAGAACCGATTTGTAGTGGAGCAGGAGTAATTTTTTTTTCAGAATATCCAATATGCATATTTTTCAGCTGTCAGCCCAGTCACCATGAATATTTAAAGATTCGTCAAGTTGTGGCACAAGCTTTTGAATCCCAGCATCATAGAATTATGCCGCCTGACCGTTATATTTTTTGTAGTGAAGTTTGTCAGTAAGAATGTGTTGAATTACTGGTCTTGGAGCACCTGTTTTGATCTGAACGATCTACTATTTCGAATGAAGACGTGACACAAAAAGTTGATACAATACCTTGAAACAGGCGCTCCACTATTGACGAGCAGCATAAGAAATTTTCACAATTTTCAATATCAGTAGTGTATTGCGTTGTTACTGACAAACTTCAGTCAGGGGTCACGGTTCTTTGATGTTCAACTGCTTGTGAACCTAAGGGACCACACTGCTAAGTTCATCGGCCCCTAGAATTACTACTAGCTGAAAATCGGCGTTGCCCGGGTATTTATTTATTTATTCGAACCTTGAGTTAGTACTTTTCCTATCCACTCTCTATCTGTCAATCTCCTTTTTTCTAAAAACATGTTACATTTATCAGAGAATATATAAAAAATCACAGGTAAAAATGCACTCGTTTCGAAGAATCCAATCACGAAATTCAACAATGATGACTGTAATACTATCACAGATGGATCACTTGATGTAATGCGCGAAACGTCGAATCGATTTTTTTTAAAAGAGATGTATTAAAAGAAATTTCTTTTTTACTGATTTATTCATTTATTCTTATATTTCCTTATTTGTATGCTTATCCTTACAGAGAAAGATCTGAAGACATTGTAGCACGCATAGATCAAAGATATGGTCTGTGGCATCACGTTTCGCTGTACGTAACCTCCTTGCTATAGAGTCACAAACGACATCGCTGGCCTTCAGTCCGATTTTTTTTTAATATAATTTGACGACTTTCAACCACCATATCTTCTACCCCCTTATAGCTGTCGGCATGGAACTGCTATAGTGTACAACGGGAGACTTCGGACAACAATTACACACACGACATTCGTTTGCGTTCTGTAGCTTTCGCTGCAGAGCGAAATATTAACACACACACGGAGAATTTTATATACACCGATAACTTCCTATCCCAATACACTCCAACCTTTTATCATTATCAACCCTCAAGTAACAATACAACCAATAAAACCATTTTCAAAGAGAAAATATAATTTTCAAAGAGTAATTATTGCTCCGCATTTCGCGTTATATTCTTCAAATTACTAAATATCTATCAGATCGCTATAAAACCTTGCCTAAAACCTTCCTCAGGTATAAATTAGTAACTGTACAAATATTTAAGTCTCTGCGTCTTGTCGCTTGGACGTGATAAGCGTACACCGAACAGACATTCACATTAATATATATAGATAAATAGCTATCCGATCGCCATAAAACCGTGCCTAAAGCCTTTCCCGGGTAGACATTAGTAACTGTACAAATTTTTAGCTCTTTATGTCTTGTGGTTCAGACGTGATAAACGTACATCGAACAGACATTCACATTTATAGATATAGATTTAAGGTAACTTTAACTTATGCTAAAGACAACACACACACGCCAGAGGGAGGACTCTAACCTCCGTCGGGATCGGCCGCGCAATCCTTGACATGGCGTCCTAGAGAGCGCGGCCATTCCCGTGCGGCAGAGAGTTATCTGAACCTGACACCCAAAAGCTGCTGCCACGACCTGACAAATGTATCAATTTTCATGGTAACTATGATGAGAAGTGAAGAATATGCATATTATAGTGTATGAAAACAATTTACGTTCATAAAAAAATTTCTCTTGCTGTAATTCAAACTGTTTCTTACTTTACAAACAGACTCTAGTAATTTTGGTAGTCCCCGGTGCTTTAAGAACGGGGTAGATGCGGAGGGAAGGTTTTAGCTGATAACACAAACCTCCATTCCTAGAGATACCAATAATAAAACATTCTAAACTCTCAACTAAATCATATGGCTGTTCCTCTAACTACAGTATTGTGGAAAATCTTCAGTCCTTTAACACCCTAGTGAACGTCTGTTGGATGCAAAAGAGAGAAGAAATGTTAGGGAGTAATGCGTAACTGACGGTGAGGTAATGAGAGGCGGCAACACAAACTGAGCTTGGAGAAGGATGAGGAATGAAACATGTCGCTTTTGTTTCACAGGAATCATCATTCCTTCTAATATATATGTGGAAACGGCGAGAAACATAAGTCTTAATGAGCGGATGGTAATTTCAACTCTGCTCCACTCGAATGCGTGTCCATTATCCAGTGTTTGACGAGGGTTCTGCCTCTTGGTCCATTTCGCCATTTAGTATTGCTTTTGAATGGGCTGGTTCATGTTGTGAAGTTTTCGTAGTAGAAAGTGTGCAATCTTTTGTCACCCATGGCGACCGTCTGGCCGAGTTTAGAACTTGTTTGGCCCTCGGCAGTGTGCTATCTTCTTTATGTTTGCAGGGCATGTACAAACAAGCCAGCCCAGAGCTAATGTTATACTGTAACCTACCTGTTTAAATTTGAATGCCGTGTTAAGATTGCGCTAGTTTCAAAGAACGACAAGTCAGTGAAATCTTTTGTCTAGTAAAATGCAATCTTGCATCCCTTGTCATTTTGTACTTTTAAAAACTGTTGTAAATTTGGTCAATGTTCAATTTCTACACTTAAATTTAATTATTGTAAACTGATTCTTTCAAATGCGCCGCTAAGCCGTTCAGGTTTTCGGCTTTCCTTTTCCTTAATTGACCGTTATTTTTTACTGTTACAATATTATCAAAGTGCTTACCTACTTAAGCCACCACTCTTTGGTACATGTGTCCTCTTAAAAATTTCTCTTTTGGTGGCCTTTAAATTGCTCTCTGGAAAAATCTATTCTTTGATTCCACTTCCTCTTCCGGTTCCACATATTTTTTATTTATTTATTTATTTATTTATTTATTTTTTTTTTTTTTTTTTGCTCAACATAATCACAATTTAAGATTGTGGCACCAGGGAACTAGGGTCGTAGTGTGCGCTAAGCTGAGAAACTGCAGAGGAGAGGAAGAGTATCCGGATAGCCTAATAGCGACGGTGGCCGCCCTCCCGAAGCTGGAACTTTGGCTACGAATTCTGGTGCAGTACAAAATTTCCACTTACCCATTGAATTTATTTCCATCGACCTGTAACTGTCCAGATGTTTGATTATTTCTAATTAGTAAATTTACGGATGTTTGTGTCAGGCAGCTACTTGGTTCGCACTCGAAACACTAATGATTGCCTGTGGAGAGGGCGGTGGGAGAGCATCTGGCAGAAAGCCACTGTGCGCCCCAGCAGATAGCTTCATTTGATTAGTCACATATGAATTACGCAAGAGAAAAATTTATTACGCTGGCCGGCTGGGGCACTTTCCAGTGACATTCATATAAAGGGATGCAAATGAGCTAAATTGAACTAACAATGTCCATTGGTTCATTAGTCTGTTATGAAAAAAAATCAGCTTTCTTTTATTATCATATCAATTGAATTTTAATTAACATAGATATATATTCGTTATTGTTTGATTTCGGATTTAATTGTAACTGCTTTGCATATTTTCCACGGAATATAACTATTACTGTAGATATGAATGTTCAATTTTCTCTTGTTAGAGGGTGAGTCTCTCTCGCTTTGACGATAATCAGAATTTCAAAATATGACGTAATGGTTCAAAAACGCTTTAAATGTCACCATATGTCAAATAAAATGTTCGGAATGCATGATCGAAAAGTTACCTGCTTTAATTTTACATATCAAATGGTTCGTTTTCAACAGATTCAGTATATTTCCCAGTTTCATTGGCCGATGATATTATGATCAGCATATTGCACTGTTACATTTAAGTAGCAAGCCGGCCGCGGTGGCCGAGGAGACTGAGGCGCTCCAGTCACGGTCTGCACGGTCACTACGGTCGGGGGTTCGAATCCCCCCTCGGGCATGGATATTTGTGCCGTCCTTAGTGTTAGGTAGTTCATAAGTAGTTTGTAAGTTTAGGGACTGATGACCCCGTAGTTAAGTCCCATAAACTATACAAACATTTGAACATTTAAGTAGCAGGGCAGGGCGGATTCTGAATCAAATCGCTGAGTCGACGGTGTTATATTACAAACTTCCGTCGTTAGCATCTCGTCCATTCTGAGAATTCATTGATAGGATATCACTAAAATTCCAGAATTTCAGGTAAGATAATTCCAATAATGATTCAGAAATAAGACAGCACTCACACATGTCAAAGAGCGCTCGCCCCCGCCTCCTATCTCCAAACCCATGTTACACACTAGCGGTATTTTTCCGATATGGTAGGATTGCGTTGTGGGTCCTCTGTCCCCTGCTTTAAGCAATGAGTGCACCCACTGATGGCTTTGGGCGTGTGGTTTTGTAAGGTAATCACCATCTGTGTCAGTGTGTATTATGTTGCACTCCTACAATTCAAATACAAATGTTTGTAAATCTGTGGGACTTAACTTCTTTGGTTATTAGTCCCTAAGCTTACAAACTACTTAAACTAACCTAAGGACAACACACACACACACCCATGCCCGAGGGAGCACTAGAACCTCCGATGGCGAGCAACAGCGCGCTTCGCAGCAAGGCGCCTTAGAACGCACGGCCACTCTACCGCAGCCATCTGCAGTTATTATTTTATTACATTAATTAATTTTTTACTGAAAGCTGGGACATCAGCTGCATAAATGATAGTGTGGTGACATTAGATGATGGGTACAAGCTTCAATGATTGCAAGATGTTGCCGGCCGCGGTGGCTGAGGGGACTGAGGCGCTCCAGTCACTGTCTGCACGGCCACTACGGTTGGGGGTTCGAATCCCCCCTCGGGCATGGATATTTGTTCCGTCCTTAGTCCTAGCTAGTTCTTAAGTAGTTTGTAAGTTTAGGGACTGATGAGCCCGTAGCTAAGTCCCATAAGCTATACAAGCATTTGAATTTTGCAACATGTTGACTGAAGTTCTGAAATCCTTATATTAGAGCTACATATTATTGCAGCATAGTATGACTATAAAAACAACTAGAACTGTGTACAAATATTTGTATTAAGCCGTTAGCAAAATATGCAATAGAAAATCCTTTTGTAAGTATGAATTCAAGAAGATCAATGTACCACATTAACGACTATTTACGGGATATCACCCATAACGTAATCGAAAAATTAATGCCTGTCACCTCTCTAAAACAGGTTCTCAATTTTTTTCTTAATAACAGTTGAAATTTGAATCTGCGCTAGAAATAATGCAGTCACATACATTTCTACGCCAGTTTCATGTGCGAATTCATGCAGGTGAATTCGATATGCAGTGTGTTGGAGGAATATGTTTCGAGATAATAAGTAGGAAAGGGGAATGTTAGAAATGTCAGAACTTTGTAAATGCGTGACAATACACTGCCCCTAACTCGAATGTACCGTATATTCTTGATAATGCAATGACATCTACATATATATATTATTCCGTGGCTAAAGTATGTAAATGGTGGTTTATAATTTTCGAATGAATCCACCTATTGTAGCACTAGTCTACTCATTATAGTGCATTGTGTTTTCTATATTCAGCTCTAGCTTGGAGAATTCAAATATTCAAATGTTTGTTAAGCTTAAGGGACTTAACTGCGGGGTCATCAGTCCCTAAACTTACAAACTACTTACGAACTATCTTATACTAAGGACGGCACAAATATCCATGCCCGAGGGGGGATTCCAACCCCCGACTGTAGTGGCCGTGCAGACCGTGACTGAAGCGCCTCAGTCCCCTCGGCCACCGCGGCCGGCGGTGCCTACATTCCGCGTTATTGACGCACAAACGGTAGATTGGGAGGACTATGACACCTGTAGCAGCATTTCACAGCCTAAAGGACGACCGCTCTGAGCGGAACTGCACTGCAGCGGAGCGGCGCGGCACGACGCGGCCGAATATTCTCTGCATGAAATCTAAAGCTGCAGCACGCCCTGGACGGCAGCGGGACTGCGCAGCAACTTCGGCTAACTGGCCAACTCTGCCGCTACACGCCGTGTCGCGTCGCGCAGTTCCACTGCCGCTGCTGCAGTATGGCAAGCGGCGCGACCCCCCCGATTCCCATCGTAACTCTGTTGCCAAAGAAACAAAAAAATTTTACAACAATGGCACTGGACGAGGAAAAGTTATTGCTATTGTGTAAGATTTGTGTGACCTTCAAAAAGAAAATTATAATAAACAGTACAAAAAAAAGCAACATTTGAAAAGAAATTGCTAAGGAATTGGGAGTACAGGGGATGGAACTTTACATTTTTTTTTCTATGTTGGTGCAAGATATTTATTTTCGGTCAGACATAACGTACAAGTAACTAACAACCAATTAGATTGTTTAGTAATATTCTTCTCGGGTTCTTCTTTGTTCAAATGTTTGTAGAACTTATGGGACTTAACTACGGGGTCATCAGTCCCTAAACTTACAAACTACTTACGAACTAGCTAATACTAAGGACGGTACAAATATCCCTGCCCGAGGGGGGATTCGAACCCCCAACCGTAGTGGCCGTGCAGACCGTGACTGGAGCGCCTCAGTCCCCTCGGCCACCGCGGCCGGCTTTTTCTTTGATCCGGCAGGAAACCGGAGAAGAATATTATGAATCATTTCGCCGGGAAAGCCTACGTAGTCACATAGATTGTTTACTAATAAAAGACAGTCGTGGTTGCAACTTTTTTATTGATTTTTAACGCGTTTCACCCTTGCGGGGCATCTTCAGAGAGCCTGGAAAATAAATGAAATAGGAGGCATAACACTTAAAAGCCCAATCTTAGCGTTCACAAACCCACTAGAAAAATAATAGAATGTTAGAAGGAATCTTAGGTTTTAACGTCCGATTGATAGCGTGGTCAGTAGAGACAGAGCTTACGCTCGGATTTTGGGTAAGGACGGGGGACGGAAATCGGCCGTGTCCTTGAAAGGAACCATCCCGGCATTTGTCTGGAGTGATTTAGGGAAATCACGGAAAACCTAAATCTGGATGGCCGGGGGTGGATTTGAACCACCATCATTCCGAATACGAATCCAGTGTGTTACCACTACGCCATCTCGCTCGCTAATAGAATGTAGAATGTTAACTGACCTTAAAGTATCATATCAGATGAGTTGAACTAAACCCTTGCTTGCCACAATCTGGCAGCGTCGAATAATTAAAACTAGGATACAGTCCACAAAACTCACAAGAATCTTATAAATAACACAAGAATTATTATTCACTACGGTCGGGGGTTCGAATACCCCCTCGGGCATGGATATTTGTGCCGTCCTAGTTCGTAAGTAGTTCATAAGTAGTTTGTAAGTTTAGGGACTGTTGACCCCGTAGTTAAGTCCCATTTGAACATTTGAATTATTATTATTATTATTTTTATTTTGTGGAAATGACTCCATAGTTTGTACTTACACGATGAATTTATCTTGAGACATTCTGAAGTACGTATGAAATCTCTTTGGAGCTTTTTTAAGTAGTGACAAAAGTGCGTGATATTCTACTTCTTCATATCGCGAATCCAAAATGTTATGCAGCCACATTCTTCGCCTATTTGTTGCTTGCTTTTGCTTCAGCCTTTTGTCTTCCTTACAAAGAAATTATTACTATATCATCTCACTCTCGTCCACGGTTCGGAGGTTATCCAACGACTCGCCCCAGGGGGCTCACGGTTCTTTGGTGAGTACGTGCGAGGCTAGCACGGGGGCCCGAGCTAATGCAGTCTTCCTTCCTTCTTTACTTCCCGGACTGGTCAAATCAAATGTGTGAGGTCTTATGCGACCAAACATCGTGGTCATCAGTCGATAGACTTACACTCTAATTACTTAAATAACTTAAACTAACTTAGGTTAAGGACAACACAAACAGCCATGCCCGAGGGAGAATTCAAACCCCCGACAGCAGCGGCCGTGCAGACTGTGACTGGCGCGCCGCAGACCGCTCGGTCACTGCGGCCGGCTCCCGGACTGCTGTTCCTTTCCCCTCCCCACCTTTCCTATCCTCATTCCTTCCCCTCCCCACCAGGGAATGACAACCTCAGTAGTTTAGTCCCCCTATCCCAACGAAACAACCCAGCCGCACTATCCAGCGACTGACACAAAATTTGCCGCGTTTCGTCGCTCCGCTGCAGTTCAGGTGCGGTCTACCACACACAGCCGCGTCGTGCCGCGGCGCTCCGCTGCAGTGCAGTTCCGCTCATTGCGGTCGTACCTTAAACGTTGAAGTCGAGGCACGCCAAGCATTTTGGCCCACTTTAGGTTACGGTAGTAACACTAAAAATGGGCCTTCGCAATCGTCTTTTGACAGCTCAAAATTTAAATGAAAATAACTGCTTAACCATTCAGCTGCCACAAAAATTGAATAACCGAATTTGTAGAGGAAAAAATTCTCTACAACTTTTCTCTCTTATGTTTTTTTTCATATCTCGTAGCGTTTCAAAGATATTTGCAAAAATATCGGCGATTTTGGGATGTATGACTGTCTGTCTGTCCGTCTGTCTGTCTGTCCGTAACGTGTTCCCTGTTTTTAAGACGAACCGTTCAACCGATCAGCACCAAATTTTACAGACATAATTTTAGGCCGACAGAGACCAGACCCTCCCTTTTTCAAATTTTTCGTACAAAAAATACGGTAGTATAACAAACAAAAAAAGCCGTTTGTAATATAATTGTAATTGCAAACGAACCGTTCATCTGACACGAAAATTGAATAACCTAATTGGTAGAGGAGAAAATTCTCTACAACTTAGCTCCCTTATGTTTTTTTTATATCTCGTATCGTTTGAGACATATTTGCAAAAATAACGGAGATTTGACACCCTCCATTGAATTACAGAAAACAAGCCGTTCGGATATGTCACGTGACATTCCATGCGTATTTGATAATTTTCTTATTGTAAATTACATGTTATCATTTCAAAGCAACGGCACACTGAGGAATTAACAAACACACATCGTTCTTTGTACGATAAATGATCATCTAACGACTACAAATGCCATATTAACATCAGTTAACAACAGCCATCAATAGTATGAGATAAAAGAACTCCTGTTTTGTTTTATACCCGTAGCGTAGTGGGCAAAGTGCTGGACTGTGACGCGGAAGGTTGGTGGTTCGAAATCCGCCACTACCAAATTATTTTTTCCCTAAAAGGGTTTCAGACACTCTTCTTAATTAATTTATTATTATTTAGATTATTATTTTGGTCCAAAATGTTTGCAAAAACTTATAAAACTACAAATCAAAAGTGGGCCGTAAAACACGTCAGTGCGATTTTTTTCTCCTGGTCAGCCGCTTCTACACTGAAGAGCCAAAGAAACTGGTATAGGCATGCGTATGCAAACACACATATATATGTAAACTCTCAGAGCACGGCAACGCCTATATAAGACAACAGATGTGTGGCGCAGGCGATTCATCCTTTACTGCTGCTCTAGTGGCAGATTATCACGATTTAAGTGAGTTTTATCGTGGTGTTATAGTTGGCACACGAGAGATTCAACTAGGGATGGGCTATGAGCGCGCTCGAGAAAAGCGCGACGCTAATGCAAAATCTCGAGAAATTCCCGAGTACTCTAGAGAAGTTGCCGACAGTGTTGCACTCTCTGGAGGCTGAGCGAAACTACTCTACAAGGAAGCATTGCGACAGAGCATTCGTAATCGTTGTCTTCCGTACAAGCAAGGAAGAAACTGAATTATTTTTATTAGTAGTATTTCAAATGTTCAAACGTTTGTAAATCTATCGGACCAAACTGCGTGGTTATCAGTCCGTAGCTTTCAAACTCCTTAAACTAAGGTAAACTAACCTAATGACAAAACACACACACACACACACACACACACACACACACATCCATGCCCCAGGGAGGACTCGAACCTCCAAAGGCGAGCTACCGCGCGCTCCCCAACAAGATGCTTTAGACCGCTCGGCCACTCCACCGCGGCTTAGTAGTAGCAGTAGTAGTGGTAGAATGTTTTGCAGAAGACAAAAACCATTGGACTATTATTAAAACACGTATCTTAAATGAAAACAAAAATAAATATGCATTCCGCATGTATTAATACTTACATGAGAGAAATATGCTACATGTTACACCCAAAAACTCCTTACATACATTTACTAATTGTAGGGAAAAAATCGGCAGAGCTTACTGTGGCCGCAGTGGAGTAGCCGAGCGCTCTAAAGCGTCTCGCTGCGGAGCGCGCGGTTGCTTGCCGTGGAGGTTCGAGTCCTCCCTGGGGCATGGGTGTGTGTGTTGTCCTTAGGTTAGTTTACCTAGGTTTAAGTAGTTTGTAAGCTACGGACTGATGACCACGCAGCCGGCCGCGGTGGCCGAGGTGACTGAGGCGCTACAGTCACGGTCAGCACGGCCACTACGGTCGGGGGTTCGAATCCCCCCTCGGGCATGGATATTTGTGCCGTCTTAGTTCGTAAGTAGTTCATAAGTAGTTTGTAAGTTTAGGGACTGATGACCCCGTAGTTAAGTCCCATAAGCTTAACAAACATTTGAACATTTGATGACCACGCAGTTTGGTCCGATAGATTTACAAACATTTGAACATTTTTGAGAGCTTAATGTATTAACCAGCGTTACGTACCTAAACTTCCGTCCTTATTTCAGCTTAAACCTCTGGTACTTTCTCAACACAGCAAGCACAATTTACAACTACAATACTGACTGTTGGCTGTTATGTCCTCATGCTGTTGCAAAGGTAGTGATAATTTCAATACATTTTGCATGTTATTGCAATTTTCCGATACTGGCTATCTGTTTCAGCCACTTCAGAGGCGTGCAGCGCGCCACATTTACCCGCCCGAGCTCGCCTGCGTCCGGCCGCTGCGCTCTGCTGCCCGCACCAAGGGTGGTCTAGTGGAGCCCCATTGCACCGCTGTACACAGCGAGCGAGCTGCGTCCCGACACTCGCCGGGCGAGCGGGTACCCGCCGGGCCCGTGCAACAGCGCTACAGGCGGCGCTGCCAGTGGGGGAATGCAGGCAGTTCTGAGCAAGGCGTTGTAATAATCACAGCGTAGGCTTCACGCGCCTTGTATGTTACCTACATAGCTATTTATAAGTTATCGATCGTTATGTCTGAAATAAATAGCGAACAGGACAGATCGTACCAACGTGCAAGGATAGACGATCCGAGGAAGAAAAAAAAAGCCGTTTCCAGGAAACTCGCGGAGAGAATCTACAAGCGTTTAAAGATATCTGGAGACAGCATTGTAGGGGAGCGTTTTATGTTGATTGTAGGTAATGAAAATAAACCTGTGGGATTTGCAGAGTGCAATGGCTGCCGTAAATTATTGTCGTTCCGTGATGGCAGTACCACAGTTGAGGGAGAAGGATTTCGAGACCTCGCACAGGCACTGACACAGATAGGAGCACAGTACCCAACTGCAAGTGCCAAAGACGTTCTTCCTCATCCTTCGACAGTTTCTAGGAACGTAAAAAAGAATAGTAGACGAATACCGTGTTCGCAAACTACTGGATTTTTAAAGATTTCCTGTTTACCTTGACAGAATTTTAGCCAGATAATTAGTTGGACAACCTTTAACAAAATTAAATATCACATCATCGTAGGGCATATAAATTTTGTCACATACATGAAATACGTAGATTTACTAGCAACAAGGAACTGAAGAGATTTAAGGAATAATCTTTTTCTTTATGTTAGAGCCATCACTTAGTTTAATATGAAGTAAAAGTGAAACATTGTGTAAGTAAATACTGACAAAGTATACAACTAACTACAAATTTGCTGGAGGCGGCTAACGCGAAGCCAACGACTTTCAACATGTTTAATATTTCCGGCGCGAGCCGATTCGGCTACCGTTTTGCTTCTGCACCACAAAATTGGACGTTCTGCATTTATCAGGTGCATTACTGCGCACGTCTATTTTTTTTTCCTCGCAACTGATAGTACACTGACAATTCAGTCAGTGAGGAAAAATCCCAAGTGTTTCAAGATACATGAAAGACTGTCCAGCGACTGCGACCTTGAATATCACCTCTCGAATAGTGGCGACTCCCTTGGCGTTTCAGCTACCACCAGCCAAAGGGTAAAGGGGGAAATGTAAAATAAAATAAAACAACAACAATGGTCCACACGCCTGTATCGATGAACAGTAATTAGTTCACTTCCCTTGGAGTGGTTAAGCGTAAGCTGTACAACATTCTACCAGTTAATCGTTTCTAATGACCTCGATTGCAAATGAAAGTTTATTCTTATTTTTAATTTACTTAATTTTTCTTAGCAGCAAGGAAACATCAAGAAATTTAGCGAAATGTCCACAGAAACGCTGTTCGAACACGCGCTGAATGCGTATACTTGCTATTGTAGCACTGATGTTGCTCATTAACTCGCAATTACTCATGATTTGAGACAGCTCTATTACACTTGCGTTAATGTGCGTTCTAAATTGCATCGGTCATTAAGCTGCCCGCTATCTAACTTTTTCAATACATGATTTGGAAATGAAAAGTTGAATGCTTTGTTAGAAAGCTAAGTTGCTGTACTATCAGATGTCCAAAAATCGGATTTTTTTAACCTCATAGTTTCTTCAGAATCGAGTGAAAAGCATTATGAAACTAAAAACTCACGCGGAATGAAAAGCAGACATGTTATTTTTTCACAAGGAAAGTAAAGCTTTTAAGGAAAAACTAAGTTAATAAACGGATGTGGGATGGTCGTTTGTAACGTGAACAGTTTTTACAGCGTGAAAATCGGAACAGTGTATTTGCCGCTAAGAGCGTAGCGGCTGGCGGGCGCTATCAGCAGAGCGCCACGGCGGCCGGGCGGACCCTGGCTCGGCGGGTGTTCGGGTACCCGACCAACGCTGCCCGCCGCGGTCCGCTG